>WXUD01000027.1:0-600000 GCA_010015515.1 Trichoderma sp. TW21990_1
TTCTCTTATCCGGTTCTTTCCCTTATTTCGTATCGAGATATCCCCTTCTATATTTCGTTACGCCTAGAGGAAATTATCTTAGGTTATGCTAACCGTAAATAATTAAATTATTATAAGTTATATTATCTAGATATAACTTTAATCCTATTAGCGGGGTTATCCGAGGATAACCTATCGTGGTCCTACCCTGTAGGCCTATTATCAAGACTATAAGGTTGGGTCGTGATACCTTTTAATTCCGTGGGAAATAGCAGGTAGCTCTATTATATTATAAAGGCACTAAATTAATAAAAGCTCGGGTATATTTTATAATAAAAGTAGGTTCCCTATCTGCTCCCCCAGAAATAAATTACTAACTAGCAGATTAGTAGTTAAGTAGGTAACTATTAGTAAACACCGGCTATTATATATTTTTGCTTTTTAATCCTATTCTTGTAATATAACTCCTATAAGTATAGCGTATATTTTATTCTAGTATATATGACCATATCTATTAGAAAATACAGGATCCCGTCTGCTCCCCCATAGACAAGCCACTAACCGGCAGATTAGTAGTCAAGTGGGTGACCATTGGCGAACACCGGCTGTTGTATGTTTCGTTTTCTTTTTTTGCCGTTTGGGGTTTTTTCAGGGCACCCTTTTAGTAAGTCTCTACTAGGTATTTTCACGTTTAGCAGCCTTTATGTGTACATGTACTCAGTGACATTTTATTGGTGTATATGGCGCCTAGCCTATTCTGTGGCATCCGCTGCTCTAATAAGAGAGCATTGATAGTAAGTCAAACTCCTGTTCAACCCATAGGCAAGTTGAGCTTCTCATAGTTTGTTATCAGAATGATACGCGTGAAGGTACCCGTGGATATCTTATCCTATCATCGAATTCCCCATCGTAGCGAAAGTAGTAGTAAATACCCTTCAGAGGTCTGGTATACCTTTTGAGTTGTAATCCGTGTTTTCCCCCATAGTCAACACATGTTTCTCCTCGACAATTACACGCTGGACAGTCTCGACAACACTGGCAGGCTTCAGCTCCAAAAGATCATTGGATGAAATCTCGTCTCTAGCGTAGTTCGATTTGAGGCCAGGCGTGTTGCTATAGCTAGTTGCTCGAACTAGAGCAAAGGCCCCACTGAAATCGCCAGCACCTAGCTTCTGGAAGGCAGCATCGACCTGCTCTTTGGTGGTAGTATTGTTGACGGTCCATTTAGTGCTCGTGAAATTTTCCAGAGCGGCGAGAATCTCGTTCTGAGTGGTTTCAACAGAATAGACAAAAATATACTTGTTGGAAGTTTCTTCAGGCTTCTTCAAGATAGATGCAACAGCCGCGCCAAGATCCTTCTCATTGGTCAAAGTGAAGCTTTTATCACCACTATCCCAAACAGTAGCAGTCGTATTAGCGAGATCGTACTCAAGGAACCCATTCTTTAGACCCTATAAGAAATTAATATCCAATTGTTTGTTCTATTTAATAACGTTATAAATCTCTTAATTATTGCTTACCCAGTCGAACAGGAGAGAGGTAGCAACGCCTGTCCAAGAAAAGCCAGCAGACTCCTTAGTCTTCAGATAGTTGATCATTTCAGATTTCTGACTGAAGAGGGGCAGGAGTTGAAGGACACCAACATCTTGACTGCTGGAAGAAAATTCAGAGGGTAGGAAACGCTTGACTCCAGCACTAATTGCCGCATCGACAAGCTTCTTCTGCTCGCCAAATCCATTGGCACCAAGTGCAGAAATAACGGCATCCTGGCCCTTGAAAGCAGATTGGAGATCGGCGTCAGAGAAATCAGATTTGTAAACAGTGACACTAGGCGGGAAGGAAGCAGAACTGTCCTTACGGGAGAGGACAGTGATATTGAATCCGCCGGCTGAAATCAAGCCCTGAAGGATTATATGACCAACACTTCCACTGGCCTAGTGACTAGTGAGTAAAGCGATGGATGTCAACGTCGAGGTCGAGATCTGTGATAACATACACCAATGAGAGCAATGTTCTTATAAACCATGTTGGATTTTGGGTCGAACTGTTCAAGATTTTGAGACAAATGATGTTAATAATGAAGATAAGAATAAAAGAGTTCTATGTGCAACGCTATTGACCGATGCTTTGCTGAGAAAGTAATAATGCTAGCGGGTTTAGATGATCAGATGCCTTGCTTTTGCTGAGGAAGAGAAGAGGAAGAAAAGGTGGCAAAGCTGGTACTTATATCAGTAAATATAGCCTCGTCAAAGGCCCGCATATGCAGTGAAGTCTTGATAAGTTCTGAAGGAAAATGACCGGAGAGCATGTCCGTGTGCATGTGATGGACCATATCTGAAAGTGAGGACCTTGTGGCCCAACCGTCGATCATCCAACAGTTCGAGCACAAACCAATCCACTCCAAGAAAGGCATGGATAGCAATTACTGTACGTATCCACGATGCTAGTAGCTCCCGAACAGGACTCAGATCTGCTGTATTCCAGGCATGAGGTCCTGCAGGTGAGAACCCTGTAGCCGTGAACCCTGCATCATACAATCGCGAGGCTGTCATTGGCCAAATGTCCACTGAATTCCCACACACAATTGGTGTTTCTGCTTAGAAATGCGGACGTAGCTCCGTCATGTCCGCTTTCACCAATAGGAGCCGCCTCCGCACCTCCATTGCAACTTCTGCGTCTTTTGGCATTCCACGGCCGTACGCAAGGTTGCGCAATCCTGGGGCTATCAACTCTACTACTTGCAATTCTTCCTTGCCGTTCTGTCTAAAGTGAAACGGACTTCGCTTACAAACAGTACTTCCAATAGTTTACCTGTTGGTTACGGCTCATCCTCTGCGATTTCACTCACTAGCGATAGCAACACTAGCGACCAATTCAACCTAAAAGTCCAAATAAGTCACAACTAAGTCTCATGCCTCGCAGGGTGATTGCGTCAGGGCGCTCGTGTCTTGAATGCCGTCGCCGCAAGATCAAGTGTGATAGGTCATTACCATGCGCCTATTGCACACGCACGAAGCTCCAATGCACATATCCTTCAAGGCGACCAAATATAATTACTAATGAGGAGGACCAACTAGCAACTAGAGTGCAGGCTATCGAATATGCTTTAAAGTCATTGGAGCAAAATGTAACTCATATTGGGAGCATGCTACAGGTGAGCCCAGAGACATCAAACTGGCAAGGTCACATTCAAAAAGACCACCAATTACCTATCGTAAGGACCTAGAAAAGCAAATGGAATTCCCTGTCAGCTTATATGTGCTCACAACTCTCTATAGCATGCTGTACACGACCTGCCAAGTCCAACCTCATCTTCTTCGCGAAACAATTCAGAATTAAATCAAGGCCAAAGCAGCACCTTTATTCAAACAACGAGGCCCCATCTCTTGCAGTCATTGCCATTCAATCATTTGGTTGATGCGTCGAAGCCGCTTGAATCTCTTCACCCACCTCCCGAAACCATCTTATTCATATGGCAGACATATCTCGACGTGGTTGACCCTCTATTGAAGATATTTCATGTTCCCTCTACACAAAGACATATTATCAGCATAAGCCAAGGCCGAAAGGCTCCAGACGCAGCTACGGAATGTTTACTGTTTGCAATCTATTATTCCACGGTAATCTCTATTTCAGCCGCGGAATGCCGTCAAGAACTTAACGAGGAAAGGTCAGCTCTGATACTACGGTACGTAGTCAAACATTCCTATTCACCACTATATAGTAGTGACAAAATTTAGATTCCGAAACGGGGTTGAGCGATCTCTTGTACTGGCCGATTTATGGAACTCTCGGAACTTAACCGTTTTGCAGGCATTCGTTCTATATTTGGTAATTATTCCATGATGGAAATATGATAGATGACCTGAGCTATTATCTAATCCTTTTATTTTATTAAAGATATGCGGACGGCAAGATGAAAATGGCCCAGATGTCAACTCTCTAATCGGAGTCGCTATTGGCAATGCTATGAAGTTGAGTCTTCATATAGAAATCCCTAATATGCGTACGTTTAATCTCGAAATGCAGCGCCGACTATGGTGGCAGATCTGCACTTTGGACGTTCGGGCAGCTGAGGATGCTGGCGCTGAACCTTTCATCTTCGAACAAAGCCTTTGTACAAAGCTACCACTCAACATCAACGATGTGAGCATAGACCTCGATATGGGAGAATTACCGATCCCTCACCCTGGGCGAAGCGAGATGTCATTCAGTTTGGTCCGATTCGAAGTAAGCAACTTCGCGCGGCGAATCGTCTTTTCGGACAGATTCTGTCAGAATAACGGCTACCAGATAATGAATGAGGCACAGAAATGCCAAGCAGTGGACCAGTTTAGAGAGCACATTGAGAAGCAGTACCTATCGTATTGCTACAAGGGAGTTCCACTGGATTGTATCACGGTTAAAAGTACCCGACTCATTCTTGCGAAGCTGAAGCTGGCTGTTTGCAAGCCGCGCGCAAATCAGAATCATGGAATTCCTTTACGAGCCAACTATCGCAAGGCTTGCGTGGAAGTCCTGGAGCACGCGCATGTCCTGCGTCAGTATAGCAAGGGGCGCCGGTGGTTGTGGCTATTTCAGACATACGTGGAATGGGATGCTTTGGCGTATCTATTGTTGGATGTTTGCATCACTCCGTCATTACCATCATCCAGCGACACGATGACTGTACTGTGGAAAGTCGTCGACGAAAGTTTTAATTACTGGAAGAACAATCCAGATGTTTATCTGGACCGCCGCTGGGCTAATATTGAGGAACTTCGATCACAAGCATTGCTCGTGATTGAAAAGGCGCAAAATACGATACAAACGCCCCAGACAAGTTCATCTTGCTCTTCTCAGCGCTCACATGATCAGCCCGACAGTACGTCAGATGCCACCATCGAGATGCAACGACAGAATGAAACAAGCCCAGAAGCTATATGCAGTCAACGTACTGCTACTACAGCAGAGAATCTGCTTGTTCCTCCGCGCTTAAACCCCATGGATAATAATGCACAGATACATCAAAGTTACACAATAGATCTGCAAAACTCCGAGTCCAATATTTCGGCTGATCATGTGCCCCAGATGTGGGCTCTCGCAGATGTAGCTTCGGCCGAAGACGTTCATGCCCCTGCTAACACGGCAGATCTGCCTGGAGCTGGGACTGTTTGCGAGTGGAGCAGTTTTCTCATCGAGAGATATTGGGAGGTTGCCAGACAGGGATATGACGGCTCCAATGCATGGCATTTAAGTTAGCTAAGGAACCTCCATGATGACACTAAGCTCTGCGTTATACCCATGCGCAGTTCTGCATATACGCAAGAACCGGCAAGTAGGTCGAGATTGCGGTTCAGAAGGTAACTACCCGCAATTGACATCCATCTTAATATTTTTATTGGCAATTGGTGAGGCAGTATCTAGGAACAAGATTATAACAATGCATCGGTTGATTTGGTTCAATTGGATGGATGGCTGTTAATATTATCACGTCGATGTAGCACCTTCCTTGATCTCCATCGCTACAAACTTATGCCCGTCTATAATGCCGATCGTAGTTAAAAGACTGTAATTTATAAGCGAATCGCAGAATTCAGATAGCGCCGCTGAGAACGCAGGAGGACTCAGTATGGCGCAATGCTTTCCGACTGGAATAGATACCGTACGAGTTAAACGTCTGACAGTTAACATGCGCATCATCCTGTGCCAGAAAGAATTGCATAGTTCTTCGGATTAAAGAGTATGCATCTATAAACTGGAAGAATACGCAAAGATTACCACAGTAGTGCTTTTCATGTGTGACGATATACGAATCTTGGTTCTTGTGGCTAACTAAACAATGATACCGAGTGAATGTGTCGTTCCAAAACTGGCATTTTCGTTATATAGGCGATGGAAGCAAGAGAAGTGGGCCATTTCTGGTTGGAAACATGTGCTTTCTTGTTCTGATCCCAGCTAATAAACATGAGTAGTTAGTATTATATAGATGTTGGTGGAGGCCGTGGATAGTCTCTGGAGGCAATTCATGTAATTTTCTCTTCCATTAAGTAGATTATGCTGCTACAAGATTGGCCATTATGGTTGAAAACCCTAAGGCAAGGTTGGCATCATACACTGAAGGCCAATGCGCGTCTTCCGTTATTAGGCTCCAAATAGTGAAGGGCAAGTCACTAATCCCACTGCCACAACTTGGAGACAACCAACATTTTATCTTCCGCGGTATTTCCATGATTAGAATGACCAAATCAGGCATCTTGAAGCGGAGGTGGTGTGTCTTGGGGCCCAACTTCGTGGTTCACGTATCTCATTCGGTTACAAGCCCCACAAGATCCGGCACTACCTAGTACTACTACTACGGAATCCCAACATGATAAGCTATGCAGGCATGGAACGAACCGATGGCCCGACGGAGAGGGGTTCTCAAGACTACTGGATTGGATTTGGCAAAGTATCTGATATCTATTGTGACTAAGCGTGCAGTGATTGCAGTTTCCCTACCGTAGACAGTCTTACTGTACAAGAGGCATTACAGCAAGATGTATATTGGAATATATATTGGTGTTTCACTACCATAGCCCATCAATCACTTCGCGTCTCCATAAGTTAGTAAATGCGGCTTGCGATTTTTCTGAGTTCTGATCCCTCAAACCCAATGGTTTTCCCACCATCTCAAGAGAGTGGAAGGGAACAAATGCTCCTATCACTCCACACACTCAAGAAACTAATGCAGGCAAGACAGGATGGGGCTGTGGGCAGGGTCGTGTCGCAGTACGATACGTCAATTACGGAGCAAGGCTGCTACTAATCAATCTTGCAACATTATGGTTATTTTTAGCTGCTACACGATATTCATGATTTGGTGTTGATGAACCAAATTTCTGTGTACATCAATCTCGACTTACTGTGAAACAATCATGAGGCTTTGATACGGAATGTGTGATATGCATCTCGAAGCCCATCCTTTCAACAACTTTTACGATAGCTAGGGCCGGCCCGCATCAGCCAACAACTTTGCTGGAAGTCCATTGGCTTTTCGGGAACAAAGACCTTAGGTTCCACTCTCCGGCATGATCCCTTCCTGGGAACCAAAATCGGCAGTTAAATGCCCCTCAATGATGATTTCTTGCATTTCCTCTATCTACTTTGGTCTGCTATTTCAATCCAACCTGCTTCGCGACTGAATTTCTATATTTATAGATAAGATATAGCCTTGACAGTTCATAAACTTCATTTACCATCATGTTGACCAGTTGTATAAACACGGAAACACGGCTGTGCGGCTCCAGTGTTTCTGCAGTGTTTCTGCAGTGTTTCCAGAGAGAGTAGAAATGGGCCCAGGGGGGCTTATATAAGATTTTAGCGCTGATCTAGTTAAGTAATCATAATTAAATATGGAGGCATCTGTGAACAGATCATAGGTGCTTGCGGGGACCACGATGCCCAACCTTTGGTATCGCAACAGACACTGACATTACAGTATAACAATGAACGCTCTGTAAGGAGTAAACCACGATGCTATAGATGGCAGCTTGAGTGTCAACTCTTGCCATGTGTCAATGGCTCAAAATAGCCGATTGAACGCACTCGGCACATGTGATACAAGCCCCGTTACATAGGGAAGCTCGGACTTTACCTATAGGGGACTAACTCTTATAATCAAATAAAAACAAGTTGATTCAGCCTTACCCACTAATCATAAGGCAGGCATGATTTTCGGTATCTATGAGTTGGCGCGTCGTAAACTTTTAGTCCTAATTTAGAATTCTGGGCCAGGCATGATTAATTTTGTTCTCCAATGGAAGCTGAAAAACAACTGCACGCCCAAGCGCCTTATTGGGCATCCATTGCTATCGGTACAGCATATTGTATATAATACCTGGCACATGCTAGGTCGTTCGCATCCATGGATCTCATCCTATTCACCTTTTACAGCCTACCTACTCGAACACTTTTTTCGGCCATTCTCTAGTCAATTATTTTTTTCACTCGTTTCTTGTATTCTATTTTGCTACCTCTGAGTCAGCGTCAATATGTCTTCCAATGAGAAGCATGGCGAGACTACTTGGGCCCACGGCTTGTTCGATTGCTGCAGCCCAGGCGGGCTTTGCTTCAAGACTACCTTTTGCCCCTGCATTACCTATGGAAAGACTCAGCACCGAATGAAGCATGGTAATTTGAATGACTACTCATGTTGCAATGCATCTGTAAGCCTTGATCTCAACAGAATAAATCCCTAGGGCATGAATGAAATGTTGCAGGATAGAAACTAACAAAACTCTGACTACAGTGCGTTATCTTCGCCTGCCTTGTCCATTGCGGTCTCTCATGCATCCCTACTACTATGCAGCGAGGAGATATTCGAGAAAAACATCGCCTTGAGGGCGGTTGCTTTGGAGACTTTTGCAAATCTTGCTGGTGCAATTGCTGCGTCTTAATACAGAACGAGAAGGAGTTGGAACAGCGCGAAGCTCTCTTGAAGGGTTCATCCGAGCCATACAGGCCTAATCCTGGTATGGTGTACTCCGAGGCAAACGCGCAATAACTCGAATTTCACAAGCCTGAGATTTGAGACGAATTGTGATCCGTGCCATCGGCAGATCTCTTTGTAGATGATGAATATTCGAACATGCGCAAAGATGACGCTTGCAACTCATGCAGCCCAACGCAATCAAACCCTCACACATTACAGAATATTGGAGAGTGGCAGGAAATAGTGGGCAGTTTCTAAAACCCCAAAGAGCGGGAAGGTTTTATAAGATGGTGATTTTTACCAATTTTTTATGGGCGGGATTCAGTTAAGGTTATTCCCTCGGTGTAATTCCTTCGATTACAGTTCCTCACGAGGATGTATTGTACAAATATAGCGTCAGATACCTCTGGTTTTGGAATTTTTATTTACCTTATCTACCTTAGGTAATGAGATATGTTACATGCTTCAAATCAAATCGCGATGAGGTGCCATTTATATAGTATTCAGAGCTACATTCAATCGCCCCAAATTTGAGATGCAAAATTAATTTCAGATATTCAACAGAGACTCGGAACGCTGAAAAGCCGCCAATCAGTGGTGTAACAGCAGGATTGGAGAGGCCATAAGCGGTGAAATAAGTGAAGGAGCTGTAACATCACTAGACTGGACAGTCATACATTAGCAACCGTCTCATATCACCCCTTGCAAAGCATTACGAAACGATCGTTTGAAGCTAAATGTCTGAGCCCGATTTCAGTCATCGTTTCACACGGTTGACTGTGCACGGTGTTTATCGATCCGCAACGAATGAGCGACCATGTGCGCGGAGAGACTAAATTTTGCTTTCTAATGTAATGAGCATACTGGCCACGCATATGTACGTACAGTTGCACTCAAGAGACAGTAGCTATCGAAATCAACAGTATAGTATAGAGAGGCGCATAGGACCACAGATTCAGTTGAAAGTGGGAATCTTGTTAGGCTGTTTTCTTGAGTTCAACGCTCCCATTTTCTACAGCCCCCCCAAAAAAATAAATAAATCTGGAGTCACCATGCTAATATGTACCACACCATGAGATAGTGCTTGTGTAAGCACCATTTTATGCACTTTTCCCCGGCATTTATTAGTTCAACCACGGGTGGCGGCGCTCCCTAGGAAAAGGGTTGCCATAACAGCCATTGACACGCAAAGCAACGCGCTCAGGCTTTAAATTAGCTGAGCTTTATCCGCAAAGCTAGCGAGATACACTATCACCACAATGCAAACTAGACAAGAAATAAAGCAGCCAAACTTTCTCTTTTGTTTTGTTTTAACTATATCGGTTTAAGTAAGCTTAAGGAGAGTGAGCGGGTCATAAAGACTGATTCCGAAGAGCCATTCTACTACGACCCAAAGAAGAGAACCCATTCCATCGTTCCACATGCCACTTCTCATCCCTCAAACCAGCTACAGCAGCTCTTAGCAGATACATTTGGACAATGAGCAGCTTATAAGACCAGGAGACAACCAAATAAGATTGCCATTGCCAACATTGAGCTCCCATATGCAATTTTAGTGCCACACGACTGTCTGTTGTCCGAAGGCACTGCAATACTGGTTGCCGCTGCCGTTGTTGCTGTTGTTCTGATCTCCCTATATTTGGTGGTCAACGGCGACGTCTCACATGGTGATGACGTATGGGCAACAATGCACTCCGAAGTAGTCGCATAATTGGTTGGAATTGAAGTTGTCGTATGACATACCTGCTGGTTGTTGTTGTTGTTGTTGTTGTTGCAGCAAACTATGACGTCGTTGCACACATCATTGAGGCCAGAACACTTCCAGTAGTTTGCGCCAAGCCCATCGGCCTGAGCGCTGCAGCAGTAAGGCGAAGCACCATTACCACAGCTGTTGGACTGGTAGTTGTTGTTGATGTTGGTGTTTTGGTTGGTAGGGGGAGGGGGAGGGGGAGGGGGACGATGAGGTGGCGGAGCATGGCCACCAGGAGCTGCGAGAGCGCCGCTAGCAGCAGTGAGAAGGAGAACGACCATAGAAGTGACCTGCATATTGGTGGATGGAAGTAGTTTTAATTTAAAAGAGAAGAGTGAGATTGCTGTTTTGATAATGTGTTTGCTGGCTGATGGTTGAGAGTGATGAGGAATGTTCAACGTGAAGAG
The DNA here is from genome assembly GCA_010015515.1 of Trichoderma sp. TW21990_1. NCBI lineage: Eukaryota > Fungi > Ascomycota > Sordariomycetes > Hypocreales > Hypocreaceae > Trichoderma > Trichoderma sp. TW21990_1. Next base: position 10,589 of record WXUD01000027.1, read on the forward strand.
ATGTCGTTCTTATATCTTTCTCTCGAGAGCTCTTCAAAGGTCTGTAAACATTATTTTCTTTCAAAAACACGTAATGTAAATCCAATACGAAGTGGCGAAAAGCCGAAAGGGTGGCATGAATCGAAAATACAATACATGGCGCATGTCTATGCATGTCTATTGAAGTTATTTTTGCAGTTCTAACGCTGGCTTTGACAAATAAACGAAGATGGTCAAAGTCAGTTTCTACTCTTTGCACCAGAATATCCTTGTAATTGGTCAACATAGGTAGGTCAAAAGCTGAGAGGCTGGATTTAGGCGAGGCAACTAGGTGTCTGCCGAGAACTCTGCTCAGGGGCATGTGATATCTCTCTTGAGAAGAAACAGGAGGTTAGTGGCTAGGAGGCTGCATTTAGGCACGGCCTGAGTCTGCCTGTAGATTACTGATATCTTTGGGACCCGACACATCAAAATTCCACACAGGAAAGCATCAAAGTGACAACAGATAAGTGCTCATACGTATGGTGGCGCAGCATTGCATCGATTTGATGACACTCTGGTGCTCAGAGGCGTTCAGTTGATCTCAGTCTCACAGGCTGTGAAAAATCTTGAAATACATGTCATGCTGGACATACATGTCACGCCGGACCGCTGGAGGCGTTTAACAATTAGCATTATGTACAGGCTACCGTTGAAAGTATCCAACAATTTTACAATGTTGACAAGCCGTCATGCGAAGTGTTCAACAATTTGGGCAATGTTTACCAGCCACCGTCAGAAATATTCAACAATTTAGCATTGCCTACGAGCCACCGTTTGTGGCTTTAAGCTCTTTGCTTTGCATATACATATACGAGCCCAACAGATGTACGTGACTAGTCATGTTTGTAGATCCTATAGCAACTAGCTCTCCAAGTATTCGTCGTTATTGTTAATCCAGTTTAGCCTTTGCTCGAGCGGATAAACCTAGAAATGGTCCGTGAAGCAGAAACTTTTCGTTTAAATAGGCCTGGCTGTCTATTCATCTTTGTCCACCTTACTCAACACGCTCAGACCTTTCTAGATCTTCTTTCGCTACAACATAATTGCCACCTCTATTCTCTGTGTCAACACACCACCACCACTCTTTTACACCTCAACCATGTACGCCTCTATTATTTTTTATGCTCTCTTCGCCATCAATGGCGTTATGGCGTCTCCAGTCCAAGGGCCCGAGGTTGAACCTCGAGCCATTGAGCCTCGTATGCCTAACATGGGAGATATTCCGTTTCCGAAGTTCCCAGCCCGCAACCGCAACAGCAACAACATGGGTAGTAAGTATTATTGATGACTCTTTAATCATGCTAAAGCTTATTTGGACTACAGAAGGAAACAATTGTGGCACGAGTTCGGGCACGAGTACTCAGATAAACGCCTGCTCTGCAGGTAACCCGTATTGCTGCAGCAGTGATGGAAACGGTGGTAAGTGACGAATTACCCTTTTTCAGGCCCACGCTCCTGACATTCAATAGGCCATGTTTGTTCGAACACTACTGCGTGCACGGAAACTATTATTTGCTGCAACAATAATAACGGCGTAAGTGGATGTCACCTTATTCACCACAGCCATCGTCTTACAAATGTGATACTAGTTCCAAATTTGCATCGGCGAACTCGATTTCAACGTACCGATCACCATCAACATCTACGAATGAAAGACTCATTCGAGCAAAGGCGGTTCTGAAGGGGGGAGTGGTCGGAGAGCACCGTCAGCTGAATTGTGGTGGTACTTGAGAGAGACAGCTTAGATCCGTAATACATGGACGTATCTATGACCTATTTGTAAATTGCGTGTGGTAACCAGTATGTATCTGTCTCTTGCTTCAAGAGATGTGACGTGTCTTTGATAGTAGATGAAGGAGCGCATAAGTGAATAACTAAAAGTTAAATTGTAGAAAGTTGTGGCGATGTTGAGCCGAACCGTGGAGACGGACTTTATTCGAAGCTGAAATTTCTTAAAATATGACAACCACCGACGACCCGTTGAGAGTCCCGGCTTGGCAAGGGTCGCAAGCCACATTTGCGGGGATGGCATCCAAGACAGGGATTTTGGCACCAAAAGCTTGTCTCAGCCCCGACCTAAGTGACAGAGAACAAACCCCTCATGACCAGTTCTTTATTCTCAATAAACTGCCGTCGTTTATTAGAGTTTTCGGTAGTCCTGTAGGCTTTGTCTCCGCAGTTTCTGATTGGGCGGTGCCTGAAGCTTGGGTCACGCCCAAACGGATCTCGGCACATCGCTCGCGGTGAAGTCCGGGGTATTTGTTTCATCTTCACCGATTTGGGCCCCTTAGTTGTGCAGATCGAAATTACACAAGCACCGAAGGATTTGCTACTGTATAATGGACGGTGAGGCAGTGCACTAGGGGGTAAGGCTGAATCCTGACGTCGCTGTTTGGTCAGATTTATTTGCCGCTGGCCTACATATCATTATGTAAATTTGTTATGGTGATATATGTAGCGCCACTAGTGTGCTCCTGGACTGCTAGCAGATCATTTCCAAGAGGAAGTAAATCACATGTGCGAGTTCGCCCATGTGAAAAGCTACTACTACTTGATCAGCTCGCTTATGGCCCTGCTTCATGACCTGCCAGCGTATTTTCTTCTTTATAGGCAAGCGAGGTGGGTACGGGCTGCACCTATGCCTCTATTCCGAGAAGGAATCTCTGCCATGAACAAATGTCCTAGGCCAGTGTCAGGTGAATATCTCAATTTCCTTTATCCCCTCCCACCCCTTCCCCCGTACAGGCTGCCCAATCTTGTGGTGATTAGAGGTTGACTTTGTCACGGCTGAAGTGGGAGCAGCGCTCTCAAGCAGACCCAATTTATGTGCCGCAAATATATCGCCAATGGCTTGATGGACCAGGTTCCAGCCTCTCTTAGTTCCCTCATTTTTAAGGACTAGGTTTGCTATTTTTATACGAAGCATTTAAATGACTAAATAGCGCTGCGACTCGAAAGTTTAAGTGCACCCTGCCGTTAAAGAGGCGTCATGGGTCCTCTTTCGTTCAAATTACATTTCTACGTATGTCATGGACTCGACTCTAGGAAGGTATTCACTCTGTCATGAGCAGCTTTAAATCTGATAAGCTCGGTATCGTTGCTCTCCGTGCAGGTATTATGGCTACACCAGCTAGCTTGATAATTGGTCTATACGATGTTCAGTGTTTCATCAACCATACCATATAGCTGCCCTGCTGAAGCTTATACTCTCCACAATGCTGCGGATAGTTAAGCTACCCAGGTGCCATGTCTGACGTACATATGTACTGTGCGGAGAAGTCTCCTTATTGCTACACTAGGTACTACCCCACGTTGACATTGCATTTAATGCCCTGCACTCTCAGAGAATTGGAAGCCTGGTGCTTAGGGAAGGCATGCGTAGAGCAAACTACATGAGCACTTTGTATGAGCTGGAATGCGTAAGGAAGTACCTATCTATTAGAAGCGTCGCTGTACATTTTGTTATTGTAAACACAAGTCTGTCGAATGGTGTGCCCTACATGAGCATGCTACTACGCTTGGTGTGCCCTACATGAGCATGCTACTACGCTTGGTGTGCCCTACATGAGCATGCTACTACGCTTGGTGTGCCCTACATGAGCATGCTACTGCGCTTGGTGTGCCCTACATGAGCATGCTACTACGCTTGGTGTGCCCTACATGAGCATGCTACTACGCTTGGTGTGGAAATGGTATCTTCTGTTCAGCTACAGCTGATAAAAGCCGGTGGAAAGTGCTCGGTTATACAAGCCTCATCGCTAGAGAAGTCTGATGTGGACGAGGAGACGGCACAGAAGCTTTGGCACTAGACTTAGGATGCACTGGGCGACTTTTCGTAGAGATCGATGTTTAATTCAGCTATAGCCTCTAGATACTGGATGGGTCCTCCATTTACTCCTTCCAGTCCAGACCTAATAAAAGTTAATTACGCCTCCTCTCTATACGATTGAGCCGTCTTTAATTAGAAATGGTCTACGGTCAAGTCCCGACCTGTAATAAAAGTAATAATGACATATCAATACGATTATTTTCATCCTGCTAGAACTAGTCAAAGCCCCTCCGATCGAGAATATGCTTGAATTCGCTAGTAAGAAGTCTGTCTTGCAGCACCACCTCGAAACCAATGTTATCCAAATCTCTTGCATTAGCACCGTGCTTACCGTCTCCTTCATATTGTATCAAGAAAGAGGCGTGGATATCGTTTTATTGTAAATGAAGCAAAACTTTTAGATGATTTGGTCAAAAATTCTTTGGGAGAAGCATAACATATTGTGACGCCAAACAACCACTGGGAGTAGAAAAATTCGGGGTCCCGCATAGTCCTTTATTGGGGTTATTGGTCTGCTCTTTGAGAGTCTGAGGATTCCAAATTTGACTTCATCACATGAAGGTTCTGTTTCCAAATGCAACCAAACCAACGGTTAATTACGTACCAGGTGGGCAACTATTAATGTCACTGAGTAGTAAAATTTACTTATATTAGTACAATTCTTTAAGAGACTGGGCATTCGATTCAATGGTGTTTTTTTATAGTATATGCTATGCTGATTACATGGCTTAAGAATAAAATATATAAAATATGTTTGCCAATCTTACAGGTGGTTCGAAGCCGCTTCAGGCAGCCATGTCACTGATAGCGAGCAAGATAAATAGCTTGCAAGATGATCCATATGATAGATATGAGTATAATGACGCCAACGCAGCCCATAAAACTCCAAAACATCCACCATGCACGAACATCTCGATCATCGCTCCACAGCTGCAACCAGGTCCGTGGCTGATGTGAGTCCAAATATGTCTTCAGCTGGCGCAGGCGAGAGCCAAAATAGGGGAATGTCTGGAATGCCTCAAATTCTCCAAAATCTCGCTGTAGTAACGAGATGACCATGAACTTGATATCTTCTGGATATGGGGTAAACTCTAATATTTGTTGCATGGGAGCTTTTGTAATCTTATGTTGGTCCATCGTTCTTATATTTTTAATTTCCTTCTTCGCTTGTGAGATGTTGAAAGCGGCTTGTAGCCCCGGAGGCAATGAGCATCGAAAGAAGTTGTCGAGCATCCCCTTTACAGGACTTTTCCCTATATTGAGGTCTATGTTCCCAGCAGCGATATTGTCCTTTTCTGCAAGTTGTGGCGCTCTGCTAAAAGGAAAGATTTCATGGCCACCGAAGGTAACGCGTCCTCGCGATGAATATCCATCTTTAATGAGCTTGTGTAGAGTATTCAGATTTCTCTTTGACGAAGGTCGGAATAGCAGAGCATAAGTTAGTGATAGTTCTTGGAATGTGGATTCCATGTAATCTCTCTCTTTTCTAGGGAAAAGAAAAGTTAGGATATCGATTAGATAAAGTAGTCGCTAAAATATGACACAGCACTTACTTATACAGCTGATCAATACAGTTATAAAAGAATGTCGGGTGAGCAAATATCCGAATGGCATTTCGACCTGAGTAAATCTTCAAATGCTCATCGAGACAGTCGGTCCATTCTACCTCTAGATTGCCAAAGTCTCGCAAGTACCGGATAGTGAAATGATCAGGTATAAATGTAGGACTATCACATTCTTGAAGGGGAAGCTGCTTAAAGCTATCGATACCACGCATCACTTGGCGGTGTGTTCTGACCATTTCCATGATTTTGTATATTGGTTCTTCTAAGTACCGAAAGTAGAAGGTCTTAGAGAGAGGATCGCGAATTTCTCTGAAACGATGCGTAAAGTCCAAGGCCATCAGGCAGTCAGTGAGGAGGTTCAGGTGCTCATACTGCTGTTCAACATCATTAGATCTCGGCTGCTGGAGAAGCCTATGCGAGTAGCAGTTTTGAAGAAGCTCTTTGAACGTCATTTCGATCGATCCATCGTTCCCGCTTGCCCGGCGCACAGTTCGTGCCACTTGAGTCAACACGGCTAGGATCGTGGAAGCCTTCATGCCTTCATTATCGACGACACAACTTGTGGTGGTGTCATCAGTCTCCCGACGACATTTAAATCGCATGTTTAGCCGACTCTCGATCCGAACCAATACCAGCAGCAAGCGGGGCAAACGCGAATACTCAAATGAAGCCCGCGTAGATTCTTGATATCGAGGATGCGCTTTCATTCGATATGCCTCAATCGAGAAAATGGACTCAATGAGAAGAGGACGATATTCGCACAGGCTGGCATAATTTAGCGTGAGTTCTTTTTTATCCCGCCAGCCTAGGCAGTGATAGACATCCTGGAAACGTTCAAAGGCCGATTGGTACGCCGTATTAGTGGTTTCGAGTTCTGTTGCCGTGCCTTCGCGTCCCTTCCAAAACTCTGCACACAACCAAGACATGAGAACCTCATCATATGACAAATCAAGATGGCAGAGGCAAGAACATTTGGCATAGGGCAATATACCTTGATACTTTGTGATAAAAGCATCACTTTCTTCGTCGATTGTTTTGGGTGGAAGAGTTTCAATCTCTGCCCAATTTGGGATGCATTTTATTTGCTCGCCCTGGAGTTGTTCATCCAAGGCTTCTCGGACTAAATCCCTGGCATCTCTTCGAATTCTTTGGGAATTTTCTTCGTTAGCCTTACCAGATGGCCTCTCTTGTTCCTTTAACAGACGCTGTAGTGTTTCTATCAGTTCTTGAGGGACCACAGCGAGTTGCAGTGTTGATTGAAGCGATGAAGCTTTGATCTCGATATCGCGTGGATCGTTATCCATGATGGAAAAGCCCTGGTAATGTAACCCAAGGCCTTTGATTTGAACGATAAAATTGTTTTGCATTGCAAAAGTAAAATTTCTTGAGGCACGCATCTGCAGAGCCGGAATATGATCCTAGTGTCATGTCTCCCCAGGTTCACAGACAGCCGACTTTCTCGGATCACCACACAGGAGGAAGAATCAAAAGTGCCAATAGTATTTCGTTTATCGGCTCCATCGCGACTACACTATACCTCAAATAGGAAGTTGATTGCACGTACAACGCATCCTGATACCAGCATGTGCCGTATAACAACAATGATCAACCGTAATGGCGTCCAATCAAAAGGCTCCATAAACATGAACGACCAACAACACGGAATACCAGCACAAATGCGGCCGATAGAGTGCCATTCAGTAGGTAATTGGACCAATAGAAACAAAAATGCCTCACATTAAGGGTAAGCAGCGATGTTATCAGATCAAGTGTTACTGAACATAAAGGATCATTTGACGATGACTATCAGGTCAAAACATAAAGATAAGGATGACTGTAGCCCATCGGATGGCAACCACAGTCCAACAATTGTCCCAATAACAGATGTAACGAAGAATAATCACGAGTACGTGCTAACGCACAAAACGGCAAATAACAATTACATCGGCTCAATGCAGCGCGGTCCAGCCGTTTGATGCTCGTGACAGCCACCATTGAGGCTTAGCGATCCTGAGTTGCCCCGCTGTCGACTGACTTGTCGGATCCTAGCCCGGATGAGCGGCACTCGCAGCCTACTTGTAAGTACGGCGGGAGATAGTAGTAAATAGTAGAGAGATCTGAACCTCCCTATGACAAGAAATACTCGAGCGGTGGGATAAAGAAGTATTGCCGACGGTGCTAGCAGACTAGACAATATTTCTAAGCCATTGGAGCTATCTAAGACATTACAGAGCAAAATGACATAACAACCCCAAACGTTGCAGCGACATGGACGGCCGCGTGGATTACCCAGAGGAATTGCTTAAATGGGACTTGGAATATTCTAGTCCCAGGCAAATAGATGAACACCTCCAAACAAAGGGGTGGAATTAATACGAAACAGAAGCCGCAAGGTACGTGGATCGAAGAGGCGATAACCAACTCTTAGACTCGTCCCTAAGCCGCTTCGTCTTCTAATAGAGCATCCCTGTGGCAATTAATCTGTGAAAAGCAAGCATCCTCAGTAGACAATTTACGATAGTCGCGGTTGTTGTCCTTGTAGTCCTTGCGTTCTGTCCGTTGGTGGTCCTTTTGAGTCTCCACGGCCGTTTCGACAACGTGCAAGATGAGCGTTTTGTAGGTAACATTTTGGGAGAGAGAAGTGGACGGACTTCGCAGTCCGCCGGTATTGATCAAAGTTCCCTTGCGTGGCTCAGTAAAAGAAATTGCATCCGTTGATGAGAAAAGGGGAGCCACAATAACTGCGTTATGCAAATGCTCTCTGAGGATGTATTTTCGTACACACATACATTTCATCGTGATTATTCTTGCGGCGGCTTTCCAGGGTCCGGGGGTGGATGGCAAAGAGCAAAGTAATTGATCTATATTTTTCTGGGAAGGCCTCCTGGGCGGCTTAGCCTACGTCAATACACTCGCTAAGTTATATATAGGTGTAATAAGTGCCGGTGACTCGGTAGGAGTGTTTCAGCCAGTTTTCTAAGTATGGGCACAGAAATATAGTTGTATAATTACCAAGCACGATATTGAAAGGAATTTTGTCGGCACGCTAGAATAATAGCCCACCTGTCCCTCTAAGAGCAAATCTCTGGATTCAGCTTGTTTCACTTAATGTGCCCTACGCGTATAGTGAACTGCCTCTCAGATGAAAAGCTTGGTCCAACTGTTTGCCTGAGACTATATAGTTTGTTCCTCCGCCTTTAAAAGCCCTATATGGAGCCACCGATATGCCGCCAGGAGTATGAACATTGCATAGCGATAAATTCCTCTTCTTATATAACCTCGTTGTTCTAGCTTCGACGCTGTGCTGTCGTTAAAAGCCGGTAGCAGTGTGCCTCCTGGAGGAAGTTCTCTCCCGAAGGGCTCGCAATGGGGCTGCAATCCCACCCCCGGATGCGATATTAAGACGTTCCGACCACGTTCTTAGCTCCTCCATAAACCATTCAAGATATCCCTCATAGAATTCGGGCGTCATCCACTCGTAACCCTTGAATGCCGTAGATCTGAAGGTCTTCTCCGACAATGGCCACTTATATCGCTAGACATTCTTCTGCAGGCGGCCTCAACATGTCTAGGTGCATGACAATAAAATAAACTATCGATCGTTAAGGATATGGTGGGTTAACAGGTTTTCAAGGGCGGTGTCTAGCATACCGTAACTACGAGACTGGTTCGGGCCGAGCCGCAAGGAGAGAAAGCAACTGGACGCCTCAGCTAGAGCCTAACGATCTGATTACGGTTCAATGCGAGCGGAGTACCGATCATCCGTCACACGGCCTAGCTCTCTGGCTATTTTGGCATCGCTAGCCATCGATCTGACCCGCGATTTGCATCCACTCCGGGCCAATTGGTAATCAAGAGTATTAGCATTGAATTGGTCACGGAACCACGACATTACTTTACAAGTATCTAAAGAGGGGTGTAATTCCATGTTGAAAGGGTGGGCATGGTCCTTGAATGCGCCGCCAAAAATGCCACATGCCAGCCATGTTTCACACAGAGAGCATGATTAGAGTAATTGCGGAGGAGGCACCATTAACGAGGATATGATTCGGATTTCATTCCCAGGTCCAGAACTGGGTGAGACAATAACCGCCAAGCCCGACTACCACGTCACCAATAGAGACCACAGCATGCGCGCAGAGTACGTGCGGCTCGCTCCAGATACTATTTCGGGAAATAAAGCAGCATTACGAGAAGTTGCATCTCTCCTACAGGGACATTGTGACGATATCATGAGAGATTATCCAAGAGCAGCAATCCGTCAACTTCGCTGCACAATGCTTATCTTGGATGATCAAGCGCGTATCAGAGAGAATACCGCTGTTACTGGCGAACAGATCGACCAATAAATCAGCCCAGGGGATTGAGGGCTAAGTATCTAGCCTAAGCCTTTAAATATTACCGATGTCTAAAATTATCTCGCTGTATATCACATTAAAGGCATAGAAGAATAAACTAACTGATACCTTTCTACTAACGTGGGCCCTCAATCGGATAGTTTACGGGAACTATATTCCGTAGCTCACGCCGGCATCTACTAACCATGGTCGTTCAATCGACTCTCGGCCTGTTGCTCAGATCATCCCTGCAGGTGATTCTCATCAGTTAGCTCCTTGATATTGCTATTTTAAATAGAAATAACAACCACCAATATTACTATGCAGTACCCCCCTCCCTGATCAACAATGTGGCCATCTTCCACTCAACCAAGGAGTTTACCGTAGTACCATCACATAATAAGCACACCCCCCATAACATTTCAAGTTTGAGCCACTCTCTGCAGTTGCTCTACAGTCATTCCCTCGATATTACACTATGCGTCCTGGAAGTTTTAAGCTCCATACTTTGTTCAAAATAGCCACCACCATCGTTGACTATTTAATTTCGCTAAAGCGTTGTAACTTGAAGGAAATCAACAACAAGCTTCTCCAATTATGCCTAAACAAGTCATAAACTGCCACCTTTGAGAAATACGGCGTCTTCGTGGTGGAAGATGTATTTGGAGACACATGCATCTCTGGTGCGCTCTCGGCCATAGGCCAGTTAGAGCTTCTTGTAAAAAACCACGATACTTTTTATCAAGACATTAATCTAGAAGCTACAGGGGGTGGATTTTAAAGGACAACACAGCACGTAGATTTGCCATACCCGAAAAATTCGGAAGGTTATGAATCTCCTCGATCATAGCGTTGAGTTCAAGGAGATAGCAATATATTCCCCTCTGCTTCGCATTGTTACCGGGCTCCTGGGGTCCGATTTCCGTCTTCATTCCAAAGGCTTTCTCATGAATAAGCCTCGGGGAATTTTGACTGAAAAGCCCTGGCATTAGGACAGTGCTTACCTCGATTCCGACAACACAGCCATTATATGGATTCCCCTGCAGGATGTTGGAGGGGTAAACGCATGTCCGAAAGCAATCCTTGGTTCTCAAGCCTGGGGTACTGTGCAGTATATCCGGTTGGAGGCTCAACTTGACCTGTCCAAGCTTTCTCTTGAGATGGCTCGCAGCTACCCTGTTATAAAGTCAGTATCTGCACCATGGATAAGAACGCCGCCTACTACTCTGGGAAGAACGAGTCTTCAGGTTCGCGCCGCGCTCTGATATTTCGCTATGAGAAGATTGGCAGCTACGCACACCTAGACCCCATCTCTCCTAACAGCAGCGCTGGCAATACTCTTCCTTCCTTCTCTAAGAAACTCTCCTAGGTGAAGGGTTGGCTTCAAGTGTTGGACGCAAGGTCAGGAAATGAGGAAGGGCTCAAAGCGACTCTAAAAATATGCCAGAATATCCAACAAATGGCTGGGTTCACCATCGAGCGCCGTCACACAAACGGCGCCAAAACATCTATGCCGGCCGTGTTAAGCATGCTTTTGCGTGGGGAAGACGAGAGTTCGATCAAGAAGGCACATCCAATTACCGCACGGGTCTGCCGCAATGTTGTCGACGACAAGCAGATCGAGTTTCTCGACATGGGCACGGATCTCCAACCCTTTCTACGATGTATACCCACAACTCAAGCTGCTATGCGTGCCCTGGGCGATAACACAATGAAAATTCTTCACTATCCTTCATCCTTCGGGTTGGAGAGCCTCCTCTAGGCGTTCCAGGGGCTCATGCATTCAACTTTCAGGGTGAACTTGGATTAGAAGCGAGATATCATGATCAATACTGGGGTTTTCACAGGCTCTCGATGCTCTGTCTAAAGCCTTCGAAGGTTAGTATGTTGTTCTGCCCCATCTTTCTCTGCCCACCGTCGGGTCACTGCTATTACTGGAACAGGGCAGAATGGCTGAGCTCTCAGCCTCCGCGTCCTTCAACCTAAATAATGATGGGTTTCTCAGGATAGCGCTGGTGTTAGCTATGACACGGTACTTCCGGAGGGCCTTGAGAAGGAGCATAAAAGATTCCTCTTACAGAATGCAAGCCATAACTTTTGAGGATGAAGGCGGAACTAGTATTAGCCGAAGAGAGGATCGATTACAAGTCAGCGAGTAATCAAGCCCGTTAGTTAAGAAACGTTCGGAATCCCAATGTGCAAAGCACGGGCCCCAGGTCGCCGAACGGCCTGCTGGAGATACCGAAGACATAGGGCGGTTCGCCACTGCTTATGGTCGCATGTACTAGCAATAGGTCTGTTTTAGCTTGTACCGGCAACTTAAACATTTTCACTGAGAAATCCAAAAATTAGCGGAATATCGGATCCAGCTCGGGATGTTCGCCATCCCTCCAATATTGTATTGTACATGTACTCAAGTTGCATACTCGATATAGTCCCCTTCACTGTTCCTTTCACTATGCTGTCCAATAAGGCTGTCCAGTCGCTACTAAAGCATTTAATAAATCTCTAATCCTACCAAAGGCCAAAATCATCCTGGCATCGTTCTCCCTGGCAACCAATTCAGCACTATTAGAGTACATGACTAGTTTCATTAACCATTCTTACCATTCTAATTACAACGGTTTGGTGAACACAAAAAAGTACATTCACACATCTGCCTCAAAACTAAGCCAAAAGATACGTAACTTCTAAATAGTGATTGCGTGGAAGCCGTCGTCTGATCCAGAAAAAGAGATAGCTGAGGATATAATTGGTTGTGTGAGCATCGAGCTGATTGGTCCCAGTATAGGTAACCTCGGCCTGCTGGCATGCCACCTTGAACATCGCGGTACTAGATTTGGTCGACAGCTTATAGAATCCGCAGAAGATTGGGCAACAGGTTTGGGGGCAGAAAAAATGCAGCCTGAGATTTTAGTGCCAGATGGATGGAAACATGAAAATTCCCGGGTTGTGCTGTGGTATGAACGTCGTGGCTGGAAGCTACTTCGGGTTGCTGAAACTTTTGAAGTTATTGAATGGCTTGCAACTGCAGTAACAGGGCCAACTAAAATGAGGGTATATCGCAAGAAGCTAGATGGAAATGCCGAAGAATTGCAGTAATGATAAAGTAGCTGTATATCGGGATACTATTACCGGCTCAGTATCTGTAAATAGGTTAAACAAGGGCTCTGTGTCTAGTTCGTCTAGCAGAGGAGATAAGCCAATTGAACTAATTAAATATATATATCTTTAATCAGAAATATCTATGAAACGGGAGTTTATATCCATATCCATTTAACTGACTGAGTATAGGAAAGAATGCTAGGGGGCTAAGTATTCTTCATCTGTACGCCAAGATTCCTGAAGTGATATGTTGCCTTATGAGATTGGTGCTCCCTTTCCAGCCAGAGTTGCATAATACAAGTGCGTTTCAGCACCAACGATCATTCGGCCATCGCCGGCGAACTGAAAATTAGCAGACGTCTCGCCAAGGAATATCTTACCTAGCAAAGTTCCTGAAGGATTCCACACGTGAACACCATCGCCACAGCCTGCATAAACATTTCCCTTAGAGTCGCAGTGAATTCCTAGAGCGATTAGCTGTGATACAGTGGATCGAGGGAGAAATAGCGGTTACCATCCACGAAGCCGACTCCCGGATATGCAAATACCGTTCGGTGTTTAAATGTTCCATCTCTGGCTACAGTGTAGCGGTATCTAAGAAGTAAATTAGAAAAATTTCCGTTCCACAGTCCACTCCCACACTTAGTAGTAAACCAGAGGGAGTATTCGCTTACATTGTTGAAGGCCCAGTGCTATCATAGCCTTGGAAAGCCTTGCCAGCCCCTGTATCGGTGATGTAGGCATAACGCCCTTCGGGAGAAAATGTGATACCTATCCACTAGTTTAAGAGGTGTATGGTATGGAATGAACAGATTATTGCTCACCATTACAATTAACAAACTCATCTGCTACGACGGTAACAGCCCTAGTATCAGGATTTAAGCGATATACTTGGTTCGGGAGGCCAGGCCTTGGTCGAAAGTCTTGCAGATAGCCGTATACAGTATCTGTGAAATAAATGTGTTTGTTTCTGAAGTTAACTGCCACATCATTGAGAGAGTTAAACTGGCGACCAAAGTAATTATTAACAAGGACTAGAACCCGTTAATATGGAACAGCTGTTTTCGATTAGCAGTGTTAATACAGAACTTACCAGTGGTATTATAAGGTGGTACTGGATTGACAGCAAAGAGTGCTGGAGCGACATCCGCGCCCATTCCCTCTCCAGTAAACAATATAGTGCCCCTGTAGTTTGTCCCTCCTATTAATAGTAAGCATATACTGCGCTGGTGAAATATGTTTTTCATGATACGGATGCAAGAGTCAATGAGACATACCGTTGGGATTAATGACAAGAGGGTCAGTGGGAACTACGTGAACTTGGACTTTGCCAACAGCATCTCGCTCGCTTGAGACGGCCATGGCTTCATCCAGAGAAACTTTTAAAATGAGGCTAGATTTCCTCAAGCCTGTTCCAGCTGCTAAAGGACCAGCACTCTGAGCAAAGAAGACCTCATCTGTGGGAGGGTACCTGAACCTTTTGTAAGCACCAGTGATATCAGAATAGAATATTTGACGTTTATCTCACCATACTACGGCTTCGTGGAATAAAGGGTCCGTGCCTGAATCGGCAATGAGTGTAAGTGTCGGATTTGTCCCCAGGATGTGAATGAAGTCTGGGTGATAGATGTGGAATGGCCGTTCCCTTAGGCTTTCCATCGTAAAACCTGGTGGGATAAATGTCTATCAATCAATTAGATGCATTATATACAGAACAGATCGACAAGCACGTATAACTTACAGTGGTAACATTGGCGATGTTCTCTGGTGGCACCACCGGCATCACTGCGAATGCTGATGGATCCACGACTTGTGCTTGGAGAGGCAACTCACTCAGCTCTTGGAGAGAAATGCATCCTTGGTAAGTTGTGATTACATGTTGAATGTCGGAAACGGCGTCCTTGACGACATCGGATGTACCAACGCCAATTGCGAAGGCGGCGGCTGCCACAGCGACAATCCATGGCACATTTGAGCTTGCTGTGTTTTGTTGAGGCATTTTGTCCGGATTTTCAACCTAGCTGGCGACCTGAAAACTTGCAAAAATTGTAAGATGCGGAAACTGGGCTACGAAGTCAAACGCGAGCTATATAGGAGCTTTTGTTCATTTCATCACTGAGGGAGGGAGGGGCTATGAGGAGGTGAGAACTAATTCTAGTGTGGAATTTACCCACTGATCAGCTTAGTCGTACAACTTGATCTTCCCTCATTTTGAGTTTCACAATATTGTATTTGTACACCTGAAACGAGGTGATGCCATGATAATCGTAATTCTATTCTTTCCGGCGATATCCGAAGACATTAACAGCGCAATTCAAATTCTAGTTCAGCCAAAAAAAAAAAAAAAAAAAAAAAAAGTTGTTATTGCTGGGCCCTGACCTGACGCCGCATATATGGCCCCAGTTCAATAGCTGTGCCGTTAACAATGCAGCGCCAGACGATAGAACATTTTATATGACACAGAGTCTCTACAATGAATATTACAGGTTCTGCGAATTCTACCTACATGCACCAGCTGGGGATCCTACTGAGCCGGAGAGGGGCATCGTATTTCGCAAGCGCATATATTTTTTGCCGTTGTATCCACAGACATGCATGTAAGCCATACATAGATGACCAATGAGATCTGCATCTGTCGACCTTGGGCAGGCAGCAACGTCAGAGTCACTTGGACTAAGACTCTATAAAACGCCTTGCGAGAAGCCATGAGAAGGCTCGCAATCCTGCATAAGAATTCCCTTAAACTATCGACAACCCAAACCTTCCAGCTACTTCTTTTCGAATTTACTAATGCAGGTTAAAAGTACGGCCTCGTAAACAAAATCGCCGAGCAAAAGCATTTTACCAACCTAGAGATTGCGAAGGCCTAGTCACCTTTATCATGGATCCCGATACTACAGCCAGCATCGAAACTGAGCAGCAGCCACCCTCATACTCGGGCCCTTTCTGGCTTGTGCCGTTCAACAGGAACTTCTCATTTATAGGAAGAAACGAAACCTTTACAGAGATTGATCAATCTTTCGAGGTTCAGGACGGGAGCCAACCAAGGGTAGCGCTTTCCGGTCTTGGAGGCATAGGGTAAAACCTACCCCTCCGTGTAGTCACCGCAACGTTTATCTGACAGATTCTCCAGAAAATCTCAGATTGCATTAGAATACTGCTATCGAAGGCGCAATAAAGAGGCCAAGTGCTCTATCTTCTGGGTAAACGCGGCTACGGTTGCTCGTTTTGAGGAATCTCTCAAACGAGTTGCGAGTGAATGTGGCATAAGTGCTCCAGATGGCGCTAAATCTGACGCTGCATTGCTCTTGAAAGACTGGCTCGAAGTTCAACACGTAGACCCGTGGCTAATGGTCATTGATAATGTGGACGAGGACGCTTTCTTTAACAGGAAGATGACAATCGGCAAAACCCCTTCTCAGTGCATTCCGAACTGCCAAAACGGGTCTTTGTTGTTTATTACAAGGATCCGCAATGTGGCCTTCGATGCGGCAAATCACACAACTACCATCGTGATCCACGAATTGAGCAAAACAGAAGGGCTTGATCTTGTAAGAAAGCGATTGCCAGATTACGAGCCCGAGAATCTAATTGTTGAGCTGCTGGAAGAACTTGAGTATATCCCCCTTGCCATTGTCCAGGCAGTTGCCTTTATGGTTAAAAGGCAAGAGAAAATTCAACAGTACCTAGACCAATACCGCAGGAGCGATATTGCCAAGACAAAATTTCTCAACCACGAGTTCTCCGACACCGTACGATCAGAAAATACTCTAGAATCAGTAGCGAAAACCTGGAAAATATCTTTTGAATCGATACGAGACTCAAATCCAAAGGCGGCGGACTTGTTGTGTCTCATCAACTTCTTTCAACATCATGGAGTTCCTGCTATTCTCTTGCAGGATGCAAATGACGAAGGAGAAAATCCCCACTTTCAAGAAGCAGCTAAACTCTTGAAGGCTTTCTCGATTATTGATGAAAACGATTCGGTATTCAGCACACATCGTCTTGTGCAACTGGCAACTAGGTGGTGGCTAGAAGAGGAGAATCCTCAAGATGTAGACAAGTGGGCTTTCGAAGCATTGGAGTCCATCGCGTTGCAATTCCCCGAGCCATCATCGCAGCCAAATCCCGAGTACTTCAAACTTGGAGAAATTTTGCTCCCTCAAGTTGAGTGGATCCTACAGTATCAGTTCAAGACAACCTCAAAGGATTCCGAGATCATGCGAGCGAAGTTGTTAGCTTCTTCTGGAAGGTATCTTCATTGGAATGGTAACTATGATGAAGCGCGATCACGATTTCAAGAATCCTTCGACACAAATTCCAAATATCTGGGTGAAAAGCATATCGACACATTGGCCAGCATGGGATTATTGGGCTGGACTCTCGCCACTTATGACCGGGACATTTCGAGCCTTCCAATTCTCCAAAAGCTAGTGGCATATCGGCGCGAAGTTCTCGGGGAAGACGACCCTAGGACAATTGACAGTTTGAGCGATCTTGCTACAGCTGTTGCTTTGACAGGAGATCACGCAGAATCGGAGAGAATGCAGCGCGAGGCTCTAGCTCGAAGCGAACAGGTTCTTGGTCTGAAGAATAATGATACCATGAACTGTATGGCACATCTCGCTGATGTTCTTGACGATCAGGGCAGGCCTGAGGAAGCAGCAAACCTACTGCGCGACGTATACGAGATTAAGAAAGAATTGCTCGGGTACCTCCATCCAGATGTTCTCACTGCCGAGCATAATCTGGCTTTTATGTTGTGCCAAGATGACGAAAGCATTGAAGAAGCTCTCTCTATTTACAAGCGAAACCTGAAGAATAAAAGAGAAGTTCTTGGGCTAGCTCACAGAGAAACTTTTACAACAGCATATAATCTCATCATATACCTTGCCTTGAACGACAGGGTTTCAGAAGCACGAGCGCTGTGTGAGAGGTACCTGGCTGAGCTAAGGAATAGCCCTCATAAAAACAATTTAAGAACTAAGGAGTGGATCAAGAAACTCGATTCTGTTCGAGATGGCCTGGCCGAAAACAATGGTGATGAGTAGAGAGCGATGGCATGAAAGGGAGAAGTTAGGGTAATAGAATACCTGAGTGGCAACCTAAATTGTTTAAGCCTCCTTGTAACGTTATTTTGTTTAGCTAATATTGGATACATGATTTTTGTCACGATGGGCACTTTTTTAATCTCTCCACAATGTTTACAAGCTCGGCAGCATCAATGGCCATAACGGTGTCGTTGCCGGTCTCCCCAAACCGGCAATTGCCCTGCAGCTGAATTGGTCACACTAATGAGAATGACATTTCAGAATTTTATATATGGCCTGATGGTCGGGCATTGGATGCGGGGTGCCGTGGAAATAGACAGCAGAATGATCCGGATGGGACTTGTAGTTTTAGTCAACCGACTGGCGAGCAGTCTGGAGCGATGCGATATAACAACGGCAAGGCAAAAGGCAATATTTTTGAGCGTACTTACTCTTTTACGCATCCCTAAGCTTTTCCGATCAACGCTACGCTGGTCTTCAGCCGTTGAACGGAACAGGAAGGACTATGATCCTGTTTGGGAAGACACACTGAAGCTCTAGACAAAACGCCGAGGTATGCGATAGCTCAGTTTCGGGGCATCACAAAGGGGCATCTTTAACAGCTCGGTTATCAGCACCCAATAGGCAGGAATACCTTGCGAGGAAGGGGGATGCAGTCCGGAGCAGCAAATCGAACGACGAGTTGATGAAGATGACGATTTCTTGGTTACCTTAGATCGGGGCGCCATAGGTTCTGGGGAGCCGGCCATTAAAGATAAATAAGAGGAATTGCTACTGGAGACTTCTGCAACCTTTTTTTTTTTTTTTTTTTTTTTTTGAATCAATCCGCGCCAAATGCTTGCGCCAGCTTCACCAAAAATCTCCAAGCAAACTTCCCTCTAGATTAAATCTTTTCTGTATAAGCTATCGTTATGAGCTATGGGTTTACCACTTATATGTACATACTGTAATTGCATGTGCATGGGCCATCGCGCAGCCATAGGTAGCTGAGCTGTTCTAAAACTACATGTCCTGCCACGTTACACTAGTGAAACTGGCGCTCGCAAGATACGCGTCAAATGTTACCTTTTCGCTAATGGGGACACCAATGAAGATGTATCATCTGAAACATACTATGAAAGATTATAAGAGAACAGAGGGTTAATAGACGAGGTTGGGAAAGTTTGGGACTTGTCTAACTACCCATTGATTGCCCTCGGAGCTCCGCTTAGGTTTATGACTACGGCACTTTTACTCTTCAGTCTTGTATATAATCATTCCAGCCATTATCTTTCAAAGGATCCCATCACCTCAAAGCAATATTTCTGGGATCGTGTAGCCTAGACAGATCTTAGAGATGAATATCGAGCAAAATAAATCATCAGATGACACTCAGCTTCACATCGTGCCCAACAAGGCGCTGTCGTAGTCATATATTTTATGCATCCATGACATCACAAGCTCAACGAGAATTCAAAAAATTCCAATATCTCGTAATTTCAGCTGTTTTCATACTAATCCAGCGCCCACACTTACGCGATGTTTGCGGCGTGTCTTGGATGCAAGCGAATTGATTCGACGCCACCGCAACACCAACGATGCAAGGGAATATGGAGCATCCGCATATGAATAATGGATGTTTCGTATGAGGTAAGACCTGCCCAAGACCACTCCTATAAGTACCTCTCTTCAACCTATCCAGAAAGCAGTTTGAACTTAAACTTCAATCCAATTCTTCTTAGTACTTCTTTTCCAACGCCCACCTCGCACATTTATTTGCTGTCCAATTGAAACACCACTATCGAGACATGGCTGACTTCACTCTTCGTCGCCTCTCGGAATGGCAACCACAAAGCAAAACTATCCTAGGCTGGCCTGGCCTGGAGGGCATTCTCAAGAACTATCCCGAAAGGCTGGCAAAGGCAACCATCGAGGTGTCAGCAATTGCTCAAGCTGTTGCCCAGTTCCAGAGCGTTATTGTTGTTGTTGGCAGCGAACGCTATGACGAAGCTCAGGCGTATTTTCAAGAAATCGATACGCCTTTCCAAATTGCGCTCCATAAAATTGAAGGAGACAGCATGGATATCTGGCTGAGGGACTTTGCTCCTACATTTGTTGTCAAAGAGCCTGTGAATGGAGAAGCCAGCATCGTCGGCCTTGACTGGAACTTCAACGGCTGGGGCGGCAAGTATCCCACGCCCACATCTGTAATGTTCGCAAAAACCTTCATGAAAGATTTTCACTTCGAACGAATCGAGACATCCATTGTTACTGAAGGTGGATCGCTTGAAACTGATGGCGAGGGAACTCTCTTAATTACGGAGAGTTCAATCATCAATGACAACAGAAACCCTGGAAAGTCTCGCGAAGAAATTGAAGCTGAGCTCAAGCGCGGTCTGGGCATTGAAAAGATCATCTGGATACCTGGGAGACCGGGTATCGACTCAACGGATTGCCATATCGATGCCCTAGTTCGATTTGTTCGGCCGGGTGTGCTAATCTTGAGCAAGGCCAATGAGGTCACCCCGACCGACTGGACTATAGTCTATGAAGAAGCTCTTGAGATTCTGAGCAGTGCCACCGATGCAAAGGGTCGTCCATTCGAGATAATTGAGGTGGAAGAGCCTGACGAAGACCTCTTCGAGGGCGGAGGCTTTGAGGGTGACCGTGCCGTGAGGAGCTACGTCAATTTTTTGTTGGTCAACGGAGGAATTATTTTCCCCCGATTCGGTGACCCAGTTCATGATGCAGCGGCCATCAGGGTGGCCCAGGGACTCTTTGGCGATGAGAGGAGGATTCTTCCTGTTCTGATTGACGAACTACCCCGACAAGGTGGTGGTGTTCACTGTGCAACCCAGGAAATTCCCATGAATCCATCAGGGGGAAGCATTCTGAACTAGACAGATATGGGTTTCTTGTATCTAGGAGATGGATAAATTGAATGCTTGGATTATTGAATTTAGCATTATCTAGTGCAATTCAGCTCCACAGAGAGCCTCCCTTTTATGCAATCAATTTTCTCAAAGCTGACTCCTGTTGGCCCTCTACGTCTCCGAGACGAGCAACCTCCTGGCCCTATCAAATTCGCAGTCAGCTACATATTGACCTAGATATTTTAAACCCCGCCAACTCACATTTTCCACCCTCACAACTGTTGGAAGACAGTTGATGTTGTAGGGTGCACCGCGCCACTTATTGCTCGGGTTTCTCCACTCTTCGCGAGTACCAGCAAGAATGAGGGTTGCTGAAGGTGCCGAATCTGCTCCAAAAACGCTCTGAAGGGCTGGGAGAGCATTTCGACAATCAGGGCACCAGGATGGTTCGCCGGACGCAAAGTAGACGACGTAGTGAGTGTCGGCGGTTGACGGCGGGGCATCGGCTTTGATGAGAGGCATTTTGAAGATTTGCGCTGCTAGAAGTGCAGATGGGACGGGAATCGCTGGAACTATCTGAGAAGAAAAGTTTGACCTCTTTGAGGAGATTCTAGCTTTGACCAAGGCAAGTGGAATTCAGAGCATAATGATTAGAAATTGACTCTAAAGGCGATCACATGACGCTAAGCCAACTTTTTCCAGAATTGCATCATTTGTCACGACTTTGCGACTTACTTGAGCCAGACTGTTTACGAAATCCCACACAAAACCAAAGATTTAATTATAGCATATGCGCTTTCTCTTTAATGAAATGCATACATCTTATGTTCAGACCATGTGCGGTTACTAAAAAGTGAGATGCTGGCCGTAGTAAGCCTAGTGAGAGAGGCTCATCAAGGGACAAATTTTCTCGCCCAATTCATATTAACCAACCCGTAAAACCAAGATTCATAGTTCGCGTTTTGGGAAATTGAATTGGATAGAAAGGAAAGAAGCATATAACATGAGAGATTAACTCATCATCACCGACTCAGCTTCTAATCTACCGCTTACCACCACCTCTTCTAGTGGGGAGAAGGACAAACGATGGGACCACTTATTGCCAACACTTCTGCACTATTCATGGCTGCATATTGCTGGTTTGAGAAACATGCCATAGCTCATCTCAATCTCGCTTCTGGATACGAGGAAAGCTTAGCCAAACCGCTGCAATCACGGCAATGAGCGCCAGAATAATGGGCTGCAAGACAGAAACTCCCTTGTGAGACGCAATCGCACCGATGACAAAAGGAAATACTGTGCCGCCCGTACCGCCCATAGCCATGGCGAAGCCAATGGCACTTACATGGATGCGTTTCGGTAGAAGCTTAGCCGTCACCATGACAGCTCCAGGGAACATTGGGCCCAGGAAGAAGCCGAGAAAGGCGACTGCGACGGCAGAAACGACAAACTGAGGAACAAGCCAGAATAACAACTGGAGGCCGAGACAAATACCAAGATAGATGGATAAGCATAACCTCTCGCCGAATCTCTCGGTCACGAATCCCAAGACAGCGCGGCCAAGTGCCATACCGGCCCAGAAGCCTGAGCCTGAAATTCCAGATGCATAAGCCGAAGCATGGCGAACACGGAGCATGAACGTGACAACCCAGCCTCCGAGGCCAACTATATAATACGTATACGTCAGTGTGTGCTATGTCATGAAGAATTATCAAGTATAAATATGTAACTTACCCTCCACGCCCATGTAAGCAAAGAAGAAGAGTGCGCAAAGCCAAGTGACCTTCGACTTCATTGCTTCCCGAGTGCCCGCACCAGCAGTCCCAGCATCTGGATTTTCGTGGGCATGCTCCTCCCGGTACACGGCACCGGTTTTCTCCCAGAAGACCATGACGAGCCCGACAAATTCCAGGCCAGACATGCCAATCTACATGTGAAGAGCCATTCTTAGTTTCGATGCTACAAACTCGTCCATAGCAAGAGACTCACCATGAGATAGTAGAAGGTATACCAAGGCAGACCGCCCTTGACGACCATCGATGTAGCAATCAGCGGCGAGAACAATGCGCCAAGCGAATAGCACGAATGTAGAAAGCCCTGGATCGTATTCGCCTTGTCCATGACGCCAACCCAAGCACAGAAACACGCATCCGTCAGGCCATTACCAAACCCGCTGATAGCATTGCACACAACAAGGGCAGGATAGGGAGGGTGAGAGGCAAGGACTGCAAACGTAATGAGATGGCAAATGGGTGCCATAATAGCCACGCCTCGCTGGCCGAACCGGACGTGGATGCGGGCATTAGTAAAGGCGGCGATGGAGTAGCCAACAAAGGGGGTGAGAAAAATTAGGGATATGACGGTGTAACTGAGATTGTAGTACTCTTCGAGCTATCGAGGTGTTTTGAGAGTGAGTAAATGTCCAACAGGCGAGAGATAGATGTAAGGCGACATGGTCACTTACATATGGGATCAGAGCCTATATGTATATATTAACATACAACTTATTAGCAACATAATAGTCCACAAAAGGGTAATGAGAAGAATTCAAGGTCTACGTACGCCAACTGCAGCATCATTCATCCCCGCAATGGCAAACGACACAAACGCAAACGCAAGCCGGCCAATGTTCTTAACTGGCCGATTCCATCTCTCAGTCTCCGCAAGAGCATCCGGCGGCGGCTCGCCCCCGTCCGAAACATGCGGTGCCGCCTCCACGTGGGATGCCTCTTTGGAGTCGACACCGATTTGGCGGCTGGAAGAGCTGCCGGGGCTAAGATGCCGGAGTTCGATGTTCTCCACGGCGGGTCGTGTTTCAACTTGGACGGTTGTTATAGTCGACATATCGGTGTTCTCAATTGATAGAATTTAGATACCCTAGAGTTGATTGTCGTGGGTTTGATTCTCTCTCTACTGTTTTGTTCTGGATGCTGAAGACGCGGAGAGGCTACAGCCCTGTTTGAAGCCGCGATCGGCGATTGAATGCGGAGTCGACATAAGCTTGGCCCGCGATTTAGACCGAAGCCCGATTATCTCGCCATGGGTAATGACCTTTGCTATAAAGTGCATAGATGCGTGTAACGTGATGTGTGATGTCAGTAACTGAGCCTTGGGGGTTTATTCCCTTTTTCACAACTTGTTAATAACATTCTGTGATTTGTCTTGTCAATTTCCGTTCATGTCTGCTTTTAATAAGTTCTGCAGGGTTGGTCATTATACATTCGCACATATAGACTACAAGAACTCACGGGGCACCGAAGCAGGTTTTGTTCTCAATGCATCTGGTGCACAACCTCGCAGCCGATCTCATATGAAAACTCAAATGAGCCAATCGCTATTGTCCTATATGGGAATATGTTGAACCCTGATGGCACGATGTGATGACATTTCTAAAACTGAGCCTTCACCCGAAGTATGCCGGATTGAATCTCACAATAATATGTACTTGCATGTCTCAGATAGGTAACTAATAGGGAAACCCCGCGTACCAGTACATACTTCGTAGGATGGAAAAGAAACAGGTTGCTCTCACACCAGTAACGCCCGAAACAAAAGCTCCAGTAACCTTACTGTTGTGGCGCAATTTATGCTTGTCCCTGGTGCCGGGACTAGAAGCCTTTAAGGTAAGCGCTCACTGTTGCTCGGCATAGTAATTCGCGACAATGCGAAGTAACGATAAGCAGACCAGCATGATGGAGGACTTCCGAGTCGGACATGTACCATCATCATTCGTATACACAGAACTGCATGTGCACGTGTAACGACTTATGCAGGGTCATCCGTGACAGAAAGCCATCAAACGAATTGGGCACATACTAGATTAATTGCTTTGTAATTTAACGACATTCACTCAAGATATCCGTCCAGGAGACAGATGAGATACCGAGGAACTCCCCTGTAGTGGCTTCGGAAATATATGTAGCTTACCGAGCATCGGCCCTTATACTAGTAGTACAGTACTCATCCTTGGAGAGTATTGCCCCCTTGCAATCCCAGTATGGCTTGCCGCCATTCTAGGGGCATGTACTCCGTATACTCGCCTAGATAGAGGGGGCAAGGCTTCTGCATGCATTAATTACCGCAAGCATCACCCCATCTGTGCGTGCTAGCAGGTGCCTCCAAGCCCGATGCTTGCGTCAATTGCCCGTGGGTAGGCATTTGGTTGGTGTTTGCGTATACCTGTACTGTATGTACTGTATGTAAGTAGTATTTCGATACAGCAGGTTTTATTTTTCCATTTCGAATATTTCGTCTAAAGCGTGAGCACACTAAATGCATCGTAGTATCAGCTCTGCTAGTCTACCGGGGAACCCGAATCAGTTACATGTCACATGTCTATTCTCTACTATCCAGTTACTACAACTTGCCTATCTCTTCCATATGAGCATGCCGGTATACGCGAATACCGTGGTTGCATATGCTCGCTCGGTATCGAGCGCAGCAAGGGTCCATTGCTATTGGCAGATCGTTTTGCCTCTTTTGCTACACTGTCCCTGCACAGACAGGGGCATGAGTATATTATCCTCCACTCTTCCTCGTAGGCCGGACATCCGTATATTCCGTAGAGGTACCGTAACGATTGAAGGGGAATGGCGATTTGCCATAAGGTATAACATCTTCATGAAGTTTCTACTCACGAGAGATTCTATCAACATAGTGAGTTAAGATAATTGAAAATTCAAAGGTTTTTTCTCTCCGATAGCGTCTCAGAGTCGATTGTGCCTAGTCAGTATATCTGTGCCTATTCCAGGCTCACCCCTCTGTTCCTTTGCATGCAGAAGAGGCAGATTTTGCCTGAAGTGAAAATTATCCCCCCTGAAGGCAACGAAAGGGGAACCGTGTCTGACGATCATTGTAAATTTTGGGTATAGGCAGTGATGCAACGGTTGTGCGTAATCCCTAGTCATGTACGGAGTGCAACCAACCAATCGCGAACCTCATCCAATTTACTAGTATCATAATGGTAATAGCCCAGAGAACGGCTACCCAGTACCCCAAGATATATGTACATGTACTACTCCTGGATACGGTAAAAAAAAAAAAAATTCGTGAAGGAGGACATCAAACTGATCCAAGCATCCATCAGTTTTCTTTATATTTAGCGAAAGTCAAGGATATGAGAAGGCAACACTATTTGTTTGAGTTATCGGATCCTGTCCGGGTGTATGTGGGGAGCTGGATAACTGTCCATCTCTGTCTTCTTGGCTAACCACTTCTGCATGTGGATAAACTCCACTGATTACAGTAGGTCTATACTCCGTAGGATACGAGCTTCAAATGTAGAAATTCTTTATTCAACGGAAATGATCCGTATCTTATTACACGTGCTTTTCGTACCTTATGCCAAGGTTGGAGAATAGGGGTGTGCAATAAGTCGCCCAGAAAGGCTACTCCTTCTACTCGTTTGATCAAAGCCATCATAAGGGAAGCCCGAAGGAAATCGTCTGTAACAGACTTGTTCGTCATATATGCCTACTTTGCTCATCCAAATATGCAACTATGCAAATACAACAGCAAAGGACATATTGCCACACTGCGATGATCTAGACTCAGTAGAGTTACATTTCTGTAGAAGCTAGTCTCGCCAAGGTTCCAAGTTGAGAATAAAAAGCAAGAACACGGCTATGCGTAGCCGTCTTACGTCTCAACGTAAATCCTTCCATTACTAGCGCTAATTTACCGAGGATAACACGCAAAGAGAAGTACCGATATCCAATGAAAAAGAGGTGCTAAAGACTGCATAAATGACTTATAGCTTTTGACCTGTGATCAACCCCGCTCTATCTCAAATTGAAGCCTTGCTACATACATATACGCTAAGACACAGCCTAACAAAAGATCCCTAAAAAAGCAATTACAGTATTGATAGAATACATGTGATGTATTCAAAACCGGCACCATGCCATGGTATTGTTGTTTTTGCTGTCAGGGAACAGAAACGCCCCCGGAAGCCTCCTAGCATGCTCATCGGGAGACATTCGCTCCTAATTGCGCGAAAGACGCCGATCCACACTCACGATGTCAATTTCGACGTGTTTGCGAATGTTGCCATGGTCTTCATCAGCTCTCAATTGCTGGTCTTCGTCGTGGCCGTCGCTCCATACTTTGAGGTTTTGCATTCCAATATCTTCTACAATGCGCTCCTCGCTTTCGTTCATCGTGATGTTGGTAATTGGGTTGGCCGTTGGGGGACCGCGGCCCCGCCAACTTTTGGAGCTTCCACCAAAAGTAACGAGGTCTTTCGGTGTTGCATCTTCCAGCTTTTGTGTTGAACGTCTCGAGGAAAGGATAGATCCAATAAAGGGCCCAATTAACATCTTGAGCATGGGAACGAGCATGGGCAAGTTAGTGGTGACGACTGCGACAAAGGTTTCCCTTACAGCCCAAGATCCAGCCAGTTGTGCACCATTAGCCGTATCCTAAATGGCTTTACTTCAGCTTCAACACTTTACACCAGGCATATAGCATAGATTACGTACCAGTACGATAAGCGCACAGCGCAGAGTGGCGCAAACAACGACAAAAAGTCCACCACTAAAGAGAAAAATAAGTCCAATTTTCCTCCAAAGCTTCAGAGTAGTTGTCCAGAGCATGGGCAATGGAATCGATATGATGTATAAGTCGGTGGTGACGTTAAATCCCCAATAGACCCAAATAATCTGATTCGAAACGGCAGGCTGGCAGATGTCTAAATACCAATTTAGCAGAAAGTCGAAGGTGAAATAGGGGTCGGAAAACACTGACTTCCGGGGTCGGGATATATCTGCCACAGCTTGTGAAACGGTCGACATGAAAGGTATAAGTTCAGTGCCACAACAATATAGCTGGCTGCAAGGAAAGCGAAGCCTATATAGATTCGAACTCGGTAATGGCTAGCCAATCCATCCTAATCAAGGGGTATTATTAGAAAGATGTTTAAATGGAGGATGCTGATGCGTATGGGAGATCATACCGTTAGTCTGATGTAAAATATCAGCAACGACGTCTTGAGTGTCCAAAGGAGTGTCGAATACGTCGACCATCCCGCAATCTGGATCTTAGATCCCAGCACTCTGTCAAACTTGTCAGTAGGGGATGCTACGCCCATTCTTATCTTGAGTTGCTAACCTCAAATGATACTCCGGATCGTCTGGCGACAACGCAGCCCGCTGCTCATCTGTCATATTATTATTCGCAAGTCCGTTCGCCGCATTTCCAACACTGTATGCCAGACAAGTCTCGGCGATATACAATAGAATAGCCAGCCATGCAAGATAGTCATCACCGCTCAGGCCTCGCCAACCGGCAAATCTAACGCGAGCAAAAGTCCTGAGCACGGTGATGGCTATACCGACAGCCAAGAGAGTGAAGGCTTCGACAGTGAATTGATGAAAAGCTGCAGCCGCTGCAGCTATTGCAGCCGGATCTGACGGAGATGACATGATATACCGAGCAGCAGTGGCGTGTTATTGCTTATACTGGGCTCCCGAAGAAGTATCTGAGCTCTGACATGTGCTTGCCCAAAATTCAACCCTCATTCAACCAACCGACATAACTCGGAAAAGGGCGAAATCATTCCATCATATTTCATTCTCAACGACCCTCTCTCGATACACGAGCACTCGTACATGTAAGCACCCCGTGGCAGGGTCCTCTCTTTTCCAGAGCGCGGATGATACCGCCGTTTGGTAGGATACATACTCTTCCATGGTTCCTTGGCGACTTCCTTTCAGAGTCCCTGCCGTAACAAGGATCACGACAAGCTAAATGGTGCCAATAATGGCTCCGAGTCGTCTCAAAGTGGACGAGGTGCATTGAAGCTCCACACTGTTTAGCGCAAGGGGAGGTCCTGTTCAAGCCGTGGACGGCATGAATCCCGCGAGGTCAGTCTCCATAAAAAGAAAGTTCAAGCTCAGTTGTCAAAAGACAATTCCCTCTCAACTACGGAGTATGGAGGGCTAGGCAGTTATTTATTTGTCTTATGGAATCTGATCTAAGCCCTATCATTAGCTCCTAGAAAGCAGAAGCGCCCAATTGATTAGCTATCCTCTTCATTTCCCCCCTTCAAATTGCGTTGGAGAATTCCCGCGTCTGGCCCTAATCAACAAACCGCATGCATCATATGCGGGTCACGGACCTGCATGTTGGTTCATCCAGGCTACTGGATGTGCAGCAATTCGTCATCCTTGGCCTAGTGAGGACAGTAATATGGACTCGTATGAAGTACATGTACTCCGTAAGCACGAAAATCATCCAAGGTTCTAAGCGATAATGGGGGTGTACATGTGCGACAAGCCGCCCCCTTGCCCCGGTTGAGTGCTACCTAGTGCCCAGTATTTGATCAACATGATTCCCCATCATAGTAGTAGTGGCCAAAGAGGAGACTGGAACAAAAAAGAAACGAGAAAAAAAAAAAAAAAAAGCAACGTTCAGGAAATCTGCTGCAGCAGCCGATTCCGACAATGGAGATGTTTGACTGTGTCGTGGCTGGCGCCGGTGAGTTCTCATTTTCTCGCTCTAAATTTCCTCTTCTGTCCATTCATTCACATGCAATCATTCTTTTTTTTTTTCTCCTGCGTGGCTAGTGGTGTCGCACCTTTGCAAAAATGAAAAGAAAAAAAGAAAGAAAGAAAGTGAGAGACTAATCGTTTGTGACGTTTAGGATGGTACGGACTGGCAGCCGCGAAGCAATATCGGGCCCTCCACCCAGATGACTCTCTCGTGGTATTCGACCCTCAATCCAGCGTCGGCGGTACATGGGCCGACGAGCGACTGTATCCGGATGTGAAGAGCAACAACCTGCTGGGAACATACGAGTATCCGGATTTCCCTATGGATCCAGAAACATTCCAAGTAAAACCTGGACAGTACATTCCTGGAGAGGTCACCAATGCGTACCTCAAGGCCTATGTGGATAGGTTCAACCTCGGAGAGTCAATTCGTCTTCAAACCAAGATCACTGTTGCTGAGCACAGAGACACTGCCGAAGGCGGATGGACCCTGACCATTGTCAACTACGAGGGTCAAGAGTCCAAAATCTTTGCCAGGCGCTTCATTGTCGCAACTGGGTTGACTTCAGAGCCCTTCATGCCTCACTTTGATGGCCAGGAAGACTTCGGCGGCAAAGTTTTCCATAGCAAATACTTTCAACAGAACCGAGACACTCTCAAGACTTCCAAGGCAGTCACCGTGTTTGGCGGGACAAAGTTTGGCTGGGATGCCGCTTACAGTTACGCTACCGCCGGCGTCGAAGTGAATTGGGTCATCCGATGTTCGTTGGTCCCTTACTATCCACTCATTCCACCTATTTCTTCTTGTGGTTGCAAGGATGAGGAAGAATATGATAGGTAAAGTGCTGACTTGGTAAACTTATAGCATCTGGTCACGGTCCCTGCTGGGTTGCCCCATCGTATGTGACACCATTCAAGAAATGGATCGAGAAGCTTGCAAGTACGTACAGCCTCAATGCCTTTCATCCTCATTGATATCATCAAAGTCAAATTTGCACGGGCTAACTAGCCACTTGCAGATATGCGCCTCCTCACATGGTTCAGCCCTTGTATTTACAGCGATGCTGCTGGCTACACTGGTATCCAGCGCTTCCTCCACGGCACTTTTATCGGCCGCCTCGTCGTGAATGCCTTCTGGGCTATCCTTGGCGGCGATGTCATGAGTCTCAATGCATATGATTCACACCCTGAGACAGCGAAGCTAAAGCCATGGCTCCCAGCCATGTTCACTGCAGCCAGCTTCAGCATTCTTAACTACGACACCGACTTTTTCGAACTCGTCCGTAGTGGTAAGATCAAGATTCACCTTGGCGAGATTGACCACCTGAGTTACCACATGGTCCATCTTGCCGATGGCACTTCTTTCGAGTCAGACGCTTTGATCTCCAATACCGGCTGGATCAGCGCTCCCCCTATCAAGTTCCTCCCCGAAGGCATCGAGAAAGAACTCGGTCTTCCCCATGAAATCGACACAGAGGCTCCGCCAGAAGACCTTGCTAACCAGCAAGATCTCATCAGGCGCGCCGACAAAGAGATTGCGGAGCGCTTCCCCCGGCTTAAAGACCAACCCATCTGGAACAAAAACTACATCCCCCTGACAAAGCAAAAGGGCATCTCCAGCAAGGAGGCTGTGACTCCATACACTCCTCAAACGCCCTTCATGCTGTATCACTTCCTCGTGCCGCCATCGGAACGCTTCCTCCGCTCTCGTGACATCGCCTTCTGCGGCTTCGTCAGTAACTTCAGCAACACGCTAACCGCACATCTCCAGGGCCTCTGGATCGGCGCTTATTTCCGGCGTCTCCTCGTGAATGACCCGTCCCAAGCCGTCGACGACAAAGAGGCCATGGCCAAGCTCCGATATGAGACGATGCTGCATAACCGCTTCGGCAAGTGGCGCTATCCAGCTGAAACAAAGGCCCCGACCTTCATCTTCGACTCTGTGTACTACTTCGATCTGCTACAGAAGGATCTCGGCTTGAATCCACGTCGCAAGCCAAAGGGGCTTCTCACAGAGGTGACGAGCCCCTACGGTGCAGAGGATTATCAGGACGTGAACGAGGAGTGGGAGAGCAAATTTGGCAGCATTACGGCTGCATAAATTAAATGAAGCGGCCATGTCTTGTTTTATTAACCACAAACTGCCTATTCAGTCAGCTGCCAGAGAGAGCGTTGGGAGAGGATATCCACAATTTCAGAGGTTCGCTCCTTAATTTTGAGTCCGTTGTATGTCATCCGTCGTTTCACCTAAGTCGTCTCATATTTTGGAAGCCACGAGTAGCTCTTGGCCTACTGGGTACTCAGTAATACAGCCTCAATTGCGCTTGAAATCGTCTCGATTGTAGTTTTTATGGTGCCTTCAGTTATACCATTATCCACCTAGCACGTTATCTCTAGGCCCATAGCCACGTGTTGTTGAAGATGGATGGGTGAATTAGCATCCACATGGCGCGTGCGCGAACAACGCCAGCCTTTATCTAGTTTTGATGATCTCGCGAGTCAGTTGAACGCTTGGGCGAAGCTCCTAGCATGTAAAATGCCCAGAAATGATATAAATAGTATTGACTATTGAAACGTGCTGTGATCCATTGGTATCCCCAACGTACATAGTATTCCGATTCCGTGGCTCCATTATGTATCAGTTTTCACGACAGAATAGCATCAGCCCCATATGCGATGGCTCCCCTTTTCATAGCATTGCTCGAAATGTGCTCATATAATAGAATAGATAATATCATTAAATCATCAATTTGTATCATTCGTTGTCGTTAGTTACCCATAAGGCAGTAAATGCTAAAAGCCACCACTCGTGTGATGTGATGAATGTTCCTCTGTGAATAGGTGTAGGTAGTCTAAACATTTTCAAATCATCGAACCCAGGTATTCGAATCCCTTTCCTTTCCATTAAAGTCTGAGTGCGTATCAAGATGCAAAAGAAAAAAACAGTAGCCTCAATCATAATCTTGTTATGATATATCGGATCGGATGTCTGACCTAGCGCTGTGTTTATCGTTCATGTTTACCAGCTGAACTTCGTCGTTGTCGCCATACTCAACTGTGTATGATGTATGATACGCAATCCGGTTGGCCTCAATATTGGGATGAGGCTGTGATCTGTCCACGTGCGAACCGGCGCTATGTCCCAGTGGAAGCCGGCTTGCCCGCTTGTTACTGGCTGTTCGATTTCGTTTCGAATTCTTTCCATAGTATCGTTCTGTAGTCCCCTGTAGCTTAGGGAAGATGCGGACGAGCAGAAGGCGGAGGGAAGGCAAACAGATACAGATGAGTCCGACATTAATCTCCACAACGGACCAAACACTAACGTCGTAAAAATCCCACGTGGGATTAAGACTATCGGAGCCGAACTGGATAAGAGACCTAAGACGTAATATGCTCACGACAGTGACACTAACGATGCGGTAAGCAAGCTGTTCACTAGGCAAGGGAGGGGAAGTTCGCAACTTACAAAGCACCAAGGCCAAACATGACTCCAACGCCAAACTTGCGCCTCCAGTCCAAGTTGAGACTTTTGAGCTGCCATAGAGGAATGACCAAAACCCATATGTCAACCACTATGCTAATGGCAGCATTTGTCCAAGCAATGGAATTTATATTCAAGCAGGTGCCTTTATGTAAACCATCCCATTTCTCCCAGTAGAATTTGACAGGAGTACATTGGAATAAGGCAACAAGGACAAATGCGATACCAAAAAGCGTGGTGAAAATAAAAGTTCCCCAGAGCAGGTGACGTACCCCAGGGCTTGGGAAGATGCGGATGTAGAAGAGCAGAACGGAGAGCTTGATCATGGAGACTTCTGCGAAATAGCACCACTCCAAAATCCAAAAGTAAAGACCAAATCTATTGATCTCTCCAGGTTCCAGGGTCCAGATATCACGACCCAGGCCGGGTTTCGTGACCCCATGAGCGCTGATGGTTGTGCTTGGGATGCCGAGTATAATTGCCGCCAAAGCCATCCAATCATCCGCGCTCAGCCCCATCTTAGCCCATATCTTGTACGCAAGTCGTTGGAGAACAAAAACGCCAGACAGGATGCCAAAGGTATTGCTGAGGGCAATGTATGATCGTGATTTGTCCCTGATGGGCCGGTTGCAGCTTACAGATGTCAAATTCATTGTTTCTACCACTGTTAGAGGCTATTACACGTCTTGGGTAACCTGTAGGACTTACGAAGAGCCTCTATGGTTTTGCAGCTTTGCAAAACGCAACCTTGCATATTTTGCTGTAGTGTTGGGTTCGTGCATACGCATGTTGTATTGGTCTGCTGGCATGGTGACGCGGCAAGGGATTTAGCAAAGCACTCGCGCTGTGAGATGGAGGTTAGCTGATGGACTTTGCGTGTTAAAGAATCTATCCCAGGTAGAGCACATACAGCACATGCAGGCATCTCTGCCGCAAGATTGATACTTGAGCCAGTGCCCTGACTGAAGGCTTTTGGTGCGGCAGCCAGAACCGCAATGGCCCATAGCCATAGATTCATGGCTTTTGACCGTGCGCTTGTTTGCTATCGAAGAATGCTAGGCTGATGAGCGAATCGTGATGGGCGTCGCCATATGGAGATAGGATTTCTGTGGAGTAAATAGAAGGAGAGGATGGCCGTTTAGATGTCCGGATTCAGGTATCTGCAGCTGATGAATGGATACGGGGGAGGGAAAAGACTCGAATCCTGCCCCAAAACTAAAGCTGGCTTCAGACACCTCGATAGCGGAAGCCACACGAAGGTGGAAAAGACGACAAAAGAAGAGGAAGAATAGCCAACAAGGGAGTGGCTGAGATCCTGGTGTTAAAGACGAGTCTTGGTTGTATGGGGCAATCCTATGCGTCTCCCCGCCATACGCTCTGCTGAAGAACAGTCCCGTTTGGCTATTTGTGTGTATTAGGCGAACGAGCTGAAGGCACTAGACAGTATGTTTGACAGAATGAGCGCATAACATTGGACATGATGTCCTTCCTTGGGTCTTCAAAGCCAAGCGACGGGGGGCGACTGGCACTAATTTGGCGTTGAGGCGTTGACCTGAATGAGAGCTCCTACCTGGCTCACGACTCAGGAACCCGAAGCAGTGAGGGGCCCGCTGGGCCCAATCATGCAGTGACAGGCATGACGGCTCCTAGACATGCATCTCTGCTAGTATTTCATGTGTCTCGGACAGTGAGCATATGAAAAAGAACACGGCTGTCCCCACAACGAGAACCGTCCCGTCATCGGCCAATGGCGGTATCGTCTCCGGCTTCGCGGAAGACAAGTTGAAAAGCATAGTGTGTATGGAGTCTAGGCCATGGCCTATCATACAGTAGATGCGCCATGGCACAACTTGAATTCGTATTCCCCAAAGTAGCAGAACAGTAGAGGAAATGGGAGAGCGATAAGAAGCAACATGGACCCTGGGGGAGCCTTGGCAACTGGGAAGGGGCCCCAGTCGAAAACTCGTGTCCAGTCCGTGGAGATTTGTGGCTGAACCAATATTGTTCAGGGTACTCCATACGGATATACAGGGACGGCAAAGTAGTATTTACATATTACTATACAAACCATGGTTGGTGCTGGTGTACGTACAGTATCCTATGCTGCATACTTTGCCAAGGCAATGGCACACGGGATGGAGCGCCGCCCTCCTCGGTTTTGCTTATAAAACGCACCTAGCGTCGCGTTCCAGAAACTTGGGTTCCAGACAAAAGAATAAGTCAGGGGACGGGGCTAAAGAGGCAAATCGCATGACTGGAACCGCATTTCCAGCGATCGGATTGGGGCCTCATGGACCGATCAAGCAAGGTTGTGGATTCGGACTACAATCGGGTGGCGGCTTGAAAATAGTAGCTCTCCCTGGCCTGCGACCGGCGTAAAGCGCCGGAGGAGACTGACGAGTGAGCCGAAGACGTCGGCCAAATGGTCACTAGCGGGCGCTCTACCGTCTGATTTTCAATGGCATTGGCCATGGAGGCAATTTTAAGACGAATCTAGCCACCGTTGAGGCGTTGTAGACTAGAGCTTTTGTGGCCTGACAGCGGCAGAGCTGGGTGATTTTGACCTTTTTGTTGAGGGCGAGGCGCTGAACTTTGTTTCTTTTTTTTCTTTTCTATTCTTTTCTTTTTTTCGGTAATAAGAGGCGTCGGAGAGGAGAGGGACGAATCTCTAGCCGGTATTCCGGGGAAGGAATTACTCCAATGGTATAGTCCAGTCTCCGGCCTGTTGGGGAACACGTCTAGTATCACTGTACCCATCTGAGCTCTCCAAAGAAGCTTCAATCCCAACTTCCATTAAATCAACCTCCAGCTCTCCGAATTACAACTACATGGGTGCCGCCAAGCCGCCGTACCCAGTTTCGCATTGACAAGCTCCGAGGCGGAATGGAACATTGGCCGGATAGACGTCTTGGCTGTCAAATTTGCCAACGCCCGCTTCGCCCCCTTTTGCAGAGTTTCGCGTCCCTTCGGCTCCAAAGCTGAATCGCCTCTCGCCTCTCTGACGCCTTTTGCTGACATGGACCAGGCTGCGGGGTCTGTTCCCGTGTCTTTCATGTGCCATCGTTGTGATATGAACTAGCGAGTACTGCCTATTTGAATTTACCCAGTGCTAGCTCTGGCTTCACAGCTCTCACGATTGAGGGGCGTCGACATGTATGTCTGCAAACAAGCAGGGACTGACACATTTTACCGCCAGCCACGCTCGCCAGGGTCGCGTCCTTGGGCAGGTTTTTGTTGTCCATCGCAGATGGGGCATGACACGAACTGTGGCCTTCCTACCTGGGCATCCGCTGCAGCCCCCAAGAGTCCAATGGCTGCAAGAACGCAGTCAATACCGAATCCATCGACGCTCCGTCCTCTACGCGCAAGCTGCTCCGCCCGCAAGCCGTGGCTCATCAAAACAAGGCGGCATGGATTTTCTCCCTTGCAGAAGCACATGTCTTCATTAGCAATCGAAGCCTAGTCTGGTAGATCTACCCCGGCGTCCGTGCTCTGCTTGTTCGCCGAGAAGCATCGTGCAAGTCAGATTCTCCATGCTTATGTGTGGCGAGTGGGTTTTCTAGAGCCCTATGCGATGCAGGGAAGTATGGCATTGCGAGACAATCTGGAGGGGCCCCTTGTCACAGCCTTCGGAAGCTAGCAATGCAACCTCGCAGGCCCTCGTTCTTCGCTGCTACGCTGGTGTTTCTCGTAGATTCACACGTGGTAGAAGCCCGCGGCCTTTCTGCTTCTTAACTAGCCCGCCTCTGACCCCCCGGTTTTTCATCTCGGAATGAGCAGCGGAATCTCACGTCTTCGACAGGTCAGATAAGTAGGCGTAATTGCGTAAAATTCATGCAGGGCCTTTTTGCTCGGAACGCAGGAGGGCTGTTTGCGAACAATCTCGGCGCCCATCCGAATCTGTTGGCGATCGCCTTTTGGGGTGTCATTGCAGATGGAGTCATCTTTGTTGTTTGTGCTCACTAAATCATGCACGGCGGCAGGAACAGATTCTTTGATTGCGGTATGTCGCGCGACTATGGCAACCGAGGCAAATTTTTTTTTTTCTCCCAGGTCCCGGCCTTTCGCTCTCGATCTTTCCCGCCCCCGAGGTCTGCCCTCATTCTCTTTCCGTTCATGCACTGTATTTTCACCAGTAGGATAATTGCGGCCGAATTTTGCTCCATAGGTGGCGTCTAGATGATACTCACTACAAGACTGGAGAATCTGACTGTGTCGCGCCGTGTCGGACTGCTCTGCTAGAAGCAGCCATATTTTTCTTACTTGTGGGCCAGGGCCCTCCGCACCCACTCTGAACATGTCCTTTAATACTTCGTATGCTTCATAATATTTCGTAGTAGTATGTTTCGAAGGGCTTGTTGGGTGAAGAGTCGCAATTGCGTTGGTGGCGACGGTCTTTTGTTGTTCTACAGGAGAGGCATCCAGCATCAAGTGAAAGGCCTACCATACCAACAGTGAAGGCACGTTCCTACCACGGGCACGGGGGAGACTCTCTTGGGGTACGCCGAGTCTGCTAGTCCGGCTGGATATTTGATGCATCTGCCGGGCTTTTCCCTGCTGCAAACTCCTTTCTTGGCTTGCGACGCCGCATCGTTGCCATTGGTTAAAGCGCTGTCACAGATCGCTGCCGCATTTCTGAGACATTGTTGCTGATCCCCAGCCGTTGGCCGCCAATAGGAGAAGAGCGCTACTGCTAGCAGCAGCATCAATTCTTCTGCAGCAAGTTTCCATGTTTGTTTTCTCTCCAATCCTTGAAAGGCTACTCCATTGGGCATGTACCGGGTAGGCAATGCAGTCATGCAAGAGGCTGCGATGAATTGTTGATAACACTTTTTTTTCGTCGCCTTTCTGTTTGCGTCCGCAAAGATGCCAAAAGAGGCAAAAACAGGGGCCGCCGATCGCGTCAGATAGCCAAAGGCGATCGTCACGTGATTCTCCTGAGACTGGACTGCGCCCCTTTAGGTTTACAGCGCATCGACGACACGAAATCCTCGTATCCGACTCTCCTCGACGTGGCATATCCAATTCTCGTCACCTGCAGGATCTCGTCTATCATGGTGGTCAAGTACATTGCCGGCCTGCGCGCTTTGGTCGCTCGACGGGTCGTGACCCTCGTGGCCGCCGCATTTGTTCTGGCTAGTATCATCGTCATTCTTGTCCGACTCGGGCCGCCCACGAAGCTCAATGACTTGAAACTGCCCGACGTCAAGCTGCCCGACATCGACATGTCCAAACTGCCGAGCATCCCGGGATTCAAGGGATCGCACGAGCCCGATCACTTTGAGAAATGTGATAGGAACATTACCGAGCCGCTGAAGCAGTGGAGGGAAGCGCAGCAGAAATATGACAAACTGTTAGATGACAAGTTCACGTAAGTTGCGGGGAGCATATTGTGTGACGTTGATGCGTCATCGGAGACAGCCCAGCGAATCCGACCGTCCATGGAATGCTAACAAGTCTTTTTCCCGTTGTAGAATCGCGATGCAGACGTATAAGCGGCCTAAGGAGCTCGATGAGACGCTTCGCGTTATCCTGTCCGAGAAGATCCCCTCATTGCACGAAATTGTCATTGTCTGGAACAACCTTGAAGAGAAGCCCCCCGGCAACTTCAAGTCCGAAACGGGCGTCCCTGTGCGCTACAGGGTATCGGAGCGCAACAGCCTCAACATGAAGCTTCTGCCAGATGCGGACTTTAAGACGCAGGCTGTGTTGCTTTCGGACGACGATGTATACTATAAGCCGCAGGACCTCGAGTTTGCCTTTCAGACGTGGCGCAAGTTTGGTCAGTTCCGATTGACGGGAGCTCTTCCGCGTTGCGCCACGCCAGACGCCGACGGCATCTGGGGCTACGGCTTCTGCTCCAAGGATAGCAACCAGGATGTCTACTCCATGATCATCACAAACCTGTGCTTCTCTCACATGTCGTTCCTCGACTACTACTCGTCTAACAACACGGTTATGCAAAAAGTTCGTGATTATGTCGACGACCACTTCAATTGTGAGGACATTGCCCTCAACTATGTCGTGTCGTACCTCACTGGCACCGGGCCTCTCCTTGTCAAGGGCCGTGACAGATATGTCAACTACGAGCCGGCTCAGGGCATCAGCAAGAAGCCAGGCCACTTGGAGGCCCGAAGCAAGTGTTTGAACGACCTGACAAAGATGTTTGGCTGCATGCCGCTGGTCAATGAGACGGCTCACATTGAGCGCGGCGTTATTGTCTTGTGATTTTATCGAGATGAAAGGGCGAGGGGACCACGGCGTTTTAAAGACAGACCCTCAGCCCACGGCATACTTTATTGCTTGTTTTATCAAAGCAAATTCATTGGCGGGAGGTTATTATCTCCGACGGTGGAGTTATACTACGCGTCAGTCGTCAGACGGTTAATTAATGTCTTGGACTGGGGGATGAACGGGTAAAACGGCGTCGATCTCTTGGCGCGGAAAGCCTTGTTATGACTGGGAATAGAGCGGCGCGAGTCTTGTGTAAAATCTTTGGAGGATCTTGTTACTCTATATGTCTTGTGTTTAAATTTTATCTAAAAAAAAAAAAAAAAATATGAAATGTGTTTGTAGATACTAAATCGAAGCAGCTGTTGGTTCCAATTGGTATGATTTGACTAGAAGCAGCCGTGATAATTCTGCTGCCACAAGACTCACGCCATGTACAGTAAGAGGCTGTTATGCATTGAACTTCTCCTGATCGTCTGCTCTGCCCAATCGACTCCATTCGTGTTCGTATCCTCTTCAACGCAATGCATTTTCGTCATGACTTCACTCATCTCCAAGGTTGATGCCGGATCTTCCTGTCCAAGCCGCGTACCCCATGCCACTCTCAGGAGAAAACGCCATCGCCAGCACATAGTTTTGCGGGGAGCAGGGCTGCCAAGACTTGCCTTTGCTGCATGTGCACTGGCCTCACGCTTCAGCTTCCACTTGATCCTTGCGCTTTGCCCCCTTTGAAGTTCCACAGGGATTTCGTCTTGTCTTGGCATCGAGGCCACGCGCACCATGACTAACATGGTAAAACAGGATCAAATGTTGTAGTGCAAACTACTATAAACTGCTGTGCTACATATTACTGTATGTTTTGCGTGCCGATCCCCGGCATGTGCGCGGAAGAATCCGAAGATCCTGCGGAATATTTACCGTCCTCTCTCCGGAAAGATCCATTCATCCAAATAACTGGAGTGCCCGTAACACCCCAGTTGTGTGAAGCACGGGGATGGAAACGGCAATTGCGTAACCAGGGAAACACCCGTGATGGAATAAATTCCCTAGTTGGGACAGAGGCTAATATAGATCCTGGGCCGCACGCACGAATTCTGTACTGTATGTAATTGCGCCCTTTGAGTGGGCGGGGTTTGTCTTTTTGAGTGCTAAAGCATTGCGCGATGTCGGGTGAGGAGATGTATATAAGATTAAAAAAAACATCTCAACGCTACTCCTCTTCTTCTCTTGATACCTTGTATGAAATGAAAATCAGCAGTCATGGGTTCCCAGCAAATAACCTTGTTTGACTTGCCTAGTAAGGAGCCGTGTTCTTCATGGTCGTTGAACCCATGGAAGAGTAAGTACCGGCAATTTGTGTAATTTATGTTACTACCTAGTTTTATTCTATATATGAAACGCTAACATATTTATAAAGCACGTTTGCTCTTGAATTATAAGAATCTTGATTACAAGACGGAGTGGGTAGGCATACAATAGCTTCATGCACTACGCTTCTCCAACAGCCGAAGCTGATGAGATGAACTAGCTCAACTATCCAGATATTGCGCCCAGAATCAGGCCACAGTATGCATATAGTTATCCTGCTCCTGGAAAAATGAATTGCTCATCACGAATCAACTGACCTCTACTTCAGCCTCCCCCCCAATGAAACGGGCAGAGCATATTCCATCCCCACAGTACAGTTCCCAGATGGAACGTACGTCATGGACTCGAGAAAGATCGCAGAGGCCATCGAGCAGAGACACCCATCTCCATCTGTCTACTTGGATTCTTCCACCGTCCAGAGAATAGAGCATCTCGTCTCGCACTCAATCAAACCCATCCTCCCCATCCTCAGGTACAAAATCTCACAGGTCATCCTCACCGAAAAGAGCTACGATTATTGGGTTGGCCAGCACACCAGAGAGCTTGGCATGACCCTCGACGAATACGAGCGCCAATTCGGCGGCGAGAAGGCATGGGCAGCGGCCCAGCCGGTCATGAGTGAACTCACCGCTATCTTGAAGGAGAGACAGGCCGAGGGGCCCTTTTTCTTGGGCAAGAACGTTAGCTACGCGGATTTTGTGTGGGTGGGAGTACTGATCTTTGTGAAACGTATAGATGAGGGAGTGTTTCAGGAGCTGTTGGATAGAAC
This sequence comes from Trichoderma sp. TW21990_1, assembly GCA_010015515.1. Taxonomy (NCBI): domain Eukaryota; kingdom Fungi; phylum Ascomycota; class Sordariomycetes; order Hypocreales; family Hypocreaceae; genus Trichoderma; species Trichoderma sp. TW21990_1. Next base: position 51,687 of record WXUD01000027.1, read on the forward strand.
AGGTGATAGAAGTGCGCATGAGAGGCTTTTTGAAGCATGTGCGCCTTGGCTGAAGAGAAATGATTACTGATAAATTAACTTAGGGAGAAGCAGAAGATGGGAGACGGCTATCGAATGACGGCGTATGAAGATTGACAAGAACAGCGAGCAGGAGGAAAAGATGTTTCTCAACACTGAAGAAAGATGAAGCTAGTTAAAATATTCCTGCGCGTTGTGCTGAAAAGTCGCCCTCTCAATGACTTTCGCCCCAACAAGCTCATTCGCCCTGTAGGCATGCAGCATGGAGCGACTGATATACCCCAAATCATTTATCCCATGTGTGTGCCCAATATGTGAATTCTCGTACCCTTCGTAACCGTGGTATTCCCAACCCCAAATGAGAAAAAAAGAAGAAGAGAGAAAAGCAAAATAGAAAAAGGCCCAAAAACGCCTCCCAGATCAGTGCCTACTTGTTCTCGATATTTCCTCCAAGCCCAATAATCGCCACATCCGCTGTCGCCCGCTCCAAGAAGCCCATCTTCTTCACGTCTTCTCCCAGTGACAAACTTCCCTTGGCCCATTCAACGATGAGCTTTCGCGCCTGCCATATAGCGAGATGTTTATTGTATTTGTGGATTTTGGCAATCACCTTGGTACGGAGACTCTGGCGCAGCTCTTTTACCCAGTCATTCTGTACCCATCTGATGTCCTTGCGGGAGATTGGGCAAAATGCTTCGGGTTGGCCAGAGAGCTCGTCAACAGTTGAAAACTCTAATTTGAACATGGGCGGGTTGTTGCTGTAGGTGGCCACGGCGGAAACATTCACTGCGCAGAGGGAACCGGCGGCACAGTCGGTCGGCTTCGTATGTTCTTGAGGCTTCCCTATGTTGCTCATTAGCTGGGTGTACATCTCGACAATGGTATGGGGGGAAAAAAGAGATCTAAAGGACGTTAATTAGGTCGGAATGCTCACTCACCACACAAGTTTCCTACCACAACCTCTGCTTCCACCAAAAATTCGAGCTCCGAGCGCAACAAAGCCCCAGCCTTACGGCTTGACCACTCATTAAAGACAGCATCCAAGAAGCCATCGATGCTCTGTCTCGTCTTGGTTAAGCTGGCATTTGGATCTGTCGCACTGCCGCAGGCATGCAGAATCTCATAGCACTTTTTCAGCTGCGCCTCGTTCAAGTCGTCCACGCTCTTGATGGGCACAGGCTCAAGAGGATAATCAACCCCAGCCTCGATGGCATCGAAGAGTTTGTCACGCTCGCGCTTTATCTTGAGAGGTACTCGTCGGGGAGGCGTCGAGGCTATAGATATAGGCGATGCAGAAGTGCGCCGGCGCTTGATGCTGCGCTGAGGAGTCGACGAAGTGATTTCCTGGACGCGATTCGCATCGGCAATAGGGGTGGCTCGCTGTCGAAGTTCTCTCTGCGCCCTTGACATAGTAGTGAGATTGTTTATGAACTCGTCGATGCTTTGCCGATGCAGTACTGGCATCACCTCCATTTTTAGCAGCTTGACAGCTCAGAAGGCAGTTGGTCCTCTGGTCTTGCTGCCTGAGGTCTGAGGGAGGTGGCTAGGGAAGAAGCATCTTTGTGCATCCCAGAGGAGAGGAGAGAGGATTCGAAGGCGGTGAGGTGTGAGCGTGCTGCATCACAGTTTTTGTTCTGCCCAGATTTTCTGACTGAGAGTGCGCTTCTCGGCTTTTTGTCGTTGGCGATGGGCATCTGGCAGCCAGTTGCTTGTATGACTGACGGGCAACGCAGTCATTTTTTTATTTTTATTTCTTTGCTATTTTCTGGAGTCGCCTAGGAACATCTTACTTAGGGGTCGATGTTCACAAAAAGATTATATATATATATATATAAAAATACATGTATATAGAAAATTGGCACATCTATTATTCGATGGAAGAGGACTAAAGAATAATGATGTAGTAGTGTCTCCCATCGGTAAAGGGAAAAAAGGCAAAAAATAATGCCCCCGCACAGATTTGAACTATGGACCTTTGCATTACAAGTGCAACGCTCTACCCCTGAGCTACAAGGGCACCTCTTTTTTCTTAGCGCCTGGTCACAGTTTTTGCTTTATATACCTTTTACAATTTTTAACCGTGAACAGGCGGCACTAGCTAGATTAGTATATGGGTACGCTGGCAATCACACCAACCTGCAAGGACGATCACACCATAGCATATACTAGGCATTTGCTGCGGCATATCTGCTTTTAACATCTAGTGCTTTTCATGGGAAAGCTTCTGGACTTCAGTTCTGGGTTCACTGTAGCCGAACTTCCCCTTAGTCCATGAGCTACTGTTATTTCGGATCTATCGGAGTATCAAGGTGGTGGGACAGCTGAAGCTGCGGCTGGGTCCGACAGATCAAATAGGGCGCATTCACCCTGTGCCATGTCGGACCAGTTGGCCGCAAGTTACATAGGCTGTCACATCTTCTCAATTTTTGACTCAGTTCGGTAGGTTACACGCGGTTTAACGGCTGTATTGGCAGCGAAAGGCTCCTCGAGTCCCCATAACTGCCACACTTATGGCTCCACTGGTGGGACAGAGATACATAGTAGTATACATACAGAGACACAGCCCGGCAATCGAAAGCTGTTGGGAGCCAAATCGTCCAGAGCGAGGCCCGTTTTTTACAACAGTTGCAAGACTGGGAGGCTTAGCCTAACGGTTTGCGCGTGGGGAATTTTCACATACTTTTGCACACCTTTTCATGCCCCATTGCAAGATCAATAGTTTGATTCCCGTCCTCTGCAGAGAACTTGAAGAGCGTGAGCTCATAAGCTACATAGTATAATGCATAGGTTCTCGCTGATATGAGACGTAAAGATTGTTAATAGGCCTTTTAAAGAATGTTGGTGGCCATGTGATGCCTGATAATTATAGGATACAGCGCCGTGACCTACGTATAAGAAGTTGTTAATGCATACGGGGTGCCTAGGTATGTAGCTCTACAAGAACCTGTCTCTTGCCTCTTAGAGAGTTAGTATTTATTAACAAAATCTTGAATGCTGTTACAATGCGACAGTGTCGATGGCAGATAAACATCAGATCCGGAACATTCACGCGATGACTCTATCGACAGCTCCGAGAGTGGATTCAAGGAGGTATGCGAGCCAACTTTCCAGCTACCCTAGCTTATATTAAATAGGAACCATTGATTGACTATTTGTCTTGGCTACTCTCCGCTGCGTTTAATAAAGGGTCATCTCCACCGACATCCCAAATGTCTTGGCAATGCCATCATTATTTTTGAATCCGAACTCTCTTCTACGGTTCATAACAGGCGGAGCAGCCCTGTCATAGGAATATGCTTAGTTTTACTTTCGGAACATTGTGTCCCGCCAATCTATTACTCAGTGGCGTGGAAACGATATTCATTGAAGAAGGGCCATTATGAACAGCTTGGATTGCTTTATTTATAGATCCATTAGTCTGGGTCGTGAGTTTGCTTCGCTGCGTACGTACAGTAGGCAATATGTATATAACATGAAGAATAATCCATTATTACGAAGTATATCGTTCACGCCACAATATTGCACAGCCTACCGGTACAGTGGCGAACCTCAAGTTTGTAACTTCAGCCGCGGGGTTCACCAGGCCGAGGACTAAAGTGGAGCGCGAGTCAGTGGCTGGACGAAATTTCCACAAGTGGAATCAAGGGCTGAAAACTCAGTCTATTGCAAACGCCCGACCCTAAAGGCTACGAGCTCTTGTTTACAAGAATTGTTGTGCTCCGCATACATTGTCTTGGTGCTAGACCTCAAGTTCAAAGTTTGGCAATTGCCTGTCTAGCAATGTAACAATGGCAACAAGCGCAAGCCAACGCCGCTCGATGGCCAAGTCAGCGGCACGAAACCCTCTTTAGCTACGTAGATCGCCATACAGCTAGCTATTCAATTGGTTTGTTGTTCACCGAGCGAACAAATTACATGAATATGTACTGTATACACCAAAACAAGTGAGCTATACAGCGGCAAGTGGGACAGAACTAAGAATGGATATGTTAACCAGATATAGCATTAGCCAGCACTGAGGCGATATAGTGGTGGAACAGCTCTCTGAAAACATGCCATGTAGCACCAGCAAAATCCACACATTAAAGGGGCGAGAGATCAGGAAATAAATGTCTTTCAGCGAGCTACTCGCCGTTTTTAGAGATGCCTTTGTCGCTTAAAGTGATTATTCAACAGCAGTTGATGGTGTCTTGTCCCCATCCCCGCGCACAGATTCAGGATTTCTTCGTATAATACTCACTCTTCCTTTCCCTTACCGAAGCAAAGCAACGCCGCAGAAGCCGGATCTAGTCTCAATGTAATGAGTGCAATCGAGAACCGTGGCCCCGAGGTGCAGGGTGTCGGCTACGCTCTCCTTGCTATTGCATTAGTGTCCTTGCTGCTAAGATGCTATTGTCGGATCCTGATTGTGAAGAACTTTGGAGGCGATGACTGGATGATGGTGCTGGCAATGGTATGTTGCACCTCTCAAGATCGTGTGGTACAAACCGCTAATACTGTCCATATCTAGATATCATTTGCTATCTATGTCAGTTGCTCTCTGGTGGGCGTTCACTACGGTACAGGGCGCCATTTTGCCGACTTGAAACCAGAAAATGCGTCCAAAGCCATGATGGTGACGTTACCCGCCAACATTGGCCAAAGTTCGTTACATACTGACCTTTTTTTGCAGTACTGGTGGTTTTGTTATGTATGGTACACTGTCACCATGATATGCTCCAAGTTGTCTATTGGCTACTTCCTTCTCAAAATCGTCATCGACCGAACTCAAAGGATAGTTATCTATGCTGCCTTGGTTATCACGGTACTCTGGGGAGCCATATTCTTCCTTGTTACGGTTCTTCAATGCAAACCAGTTTCGTTTTTCTGGAACAGACTTCAACCGGGATCATGTCTCGACATTATGATTATCGAAGCCATCACATACGTTTACAGTGCATTTAGCATCATCTCCGACTTCACCTTTGCAATACTCCCGATCTTCATAGTATGGAACCTACAGATGGAGAGGAAGATGAAGTTTGTGCTCGTTCCGATTCTATCGATGGCTTGCATGTAAGTCCCATTGTTTGTTTAGAAGCTTAGTAGGGGAATTGGCTAACATGTCCACAGTGCCAGTGTTGCCGTGGCTGTCCGACTTGGATATGTACACAACTTTAGTGATCCTGATTTCCTTTGTAAGTTTCGCACAGCCAGTTTAAGCAGATTCGCGCTGCTGATACTTGAATAGATTCTACAGTCGACATTGCCACCTGGTCAACTATAGAACAAGGACTTGGAATTGCAGCGGGCAGTCTCGCTACGCTCCGCCCACTCTTCCGCAAAGCTGTTGCGCATATTTCAACTCGATCGGAGCAACCGGAGTCAACACATATCTCAAACGAGATCGTGACGATTGGTAAAATGGGCAGGCAGAAGAGAAGCAGAAATTCCGCGGATCTGGAGACAAACACTGGGCAGAATGATATTGAACTTGATTCAATGCAAGAGTATGGACAAAATTCGAAGCAATATAACGGCAAGGGGATAAATCGCAAGCAGAATTCAATATGGTCATCGCAAGAGCGCAGCAATGAAAGTGAGGAGAAGCTATACATACCTAAACCACAGGAATGATGAAATCGCAATTTCTTATGTACCGCATTTATATGTTGATATACACCAGGTGAATATATCTTAGTGCATATTCATCAGTGAACAGACAAAGAATTCGAAATTCTTTTCATATATCTAGTTTTAATGTGTTTTCGCTGCTGCTGTACTACAGAAAACAGCCTTGTGCTCGTTCCACTTAGCAAGCGAACATGCGGATAAGAATAACACACATATCCATACTTTGCCTTTACATGTGCCTGGGTACCATTTTCGCTTCTAAATTAGGCACTAGAAATAGACACAGGTATCTTCTGTTTTCGTACACTGTTCTGACATTATACTGTAACCCACTCGGTAAGTAAAATGAAGCTTCATATTTCGATCCTATTGCCTCATGGACGAACATATAGAGGTAGGCCATGAGATGGTCGAAAATAAGCTAAGCTCTTGAATCTGCTGTGCGTCCCCCTGCAGCTATTTTCAGCTACAACTCTATAGGGGAGTTTTTCTCCGGAAAGCTGTAGTCGTATTTTCATCTCCTTGAGGGATGCTTCTTCAAGGGTGTATATATACCCAACCATTTGCTCTGATATATACTGTAGAGCACGTTGTGCTGCTAGAGCTGTCTTATAAAATATGCAATACATCCACAATGATAATTATATGGTTTTTAAAGGTACGTTACTAGATTAGTACCTCTGCAGCATTTGTGAAGCAGAATGCCGCCTCAGATATTGATTGCCACTTCACTGTTGAGTTGCTTTGCTTCCTGATCACATGTAGAATTTGTTTGCATCAACATAAACCATCTGTAAATGGATAACAAGAAAAACATCTCGATGGAGAACTATCGAAATGTTGAAAGAAAAAAAAAAGGTTTCAACATCAAAAAGAGAAACATTGAGTTTCGTGCCCCCACACAGGATTGAACTATGGACCTTTGCATTACAAGTGCAACGCTCTACCACTGAGCTATAAGGGCAATCTAACGTCTATGTAAGACCCGATTCAGCTAGATCGCTAGTTGAAAATGGCGATTATTATTAGGCTCTATAAGAGCCAATTCAAATTTTTAGAGAGCAACTACCAATTAATGACTTCACGATGAAATTTATATCTATGATATAAGACGCTATTCTGCAACCTTAAACGCCGAAAATCGCTAACATGTCCTCACGCCTGGAATGGACGTATAATACGTGCCTAGGCTGTGATGCCCTGACAGACGGTGCGACTTACTGCTCAGAATCCTGTCGACTGTCGGAAGATAATAAAGCAATGGAGAGGGTTCATGACCTGAGCTTGTCTTCCATGAGGCTCACAGAGACGTCTTCGACTGCTAGCCCGAGAAGGACGATTTCAGCCAAGGCTGAGCAAGAATTGAGAACGTATAATGTGTCATTGGCTTAATCCAAGATGCAGAGGAGCGCATCGCGTTGATATCTCGCTAGAGGTATCTAAGACCGTACTAGCTCGTTGAAAAGCTCATACGCTAAAAAAACATTAGCAGCAGCTGAGAATATCAGTGTGAAGCAGGATGGTTCTAATCACGGATCTGAGGGTAGGTTTTATGAAACTCTGTATATCAAAATTTTGAATAGACAATTGTAGGAGGATCACAATCATAATACCAACTCACGCATTATGTACGCTGTGGGCCAAGACGCTCGACAATGTTAAAAGATCTGGTCACTCGCCAAGCAACGATAATTGGGTTCCCGAAAACGACTCTACTCCCGGTTGGCTGGGGGTCGTATCGAGGTGACTTATTGTAAATGCTTATTGAAACCTCATGCACGACGACCCTATGTAGCCTTTACAGAAGAAAGGAGCTTCGACTCAAACAAAAAAATAAATGCTATCGGCTGAAGTGCGTAGTCAGACTATGACTTGATGGGAACTGTACAGCTTGTTAAGCGATTGACAAAGCGGATACTGGACTGTGGCGCATAACAGGCGCCTCCAACACAAGAAAGCTCACCCATGGTCAGTCGAATGACCCCGCAGGCTTGTTGCACACGACCTGGCTTAATACACACACCTGCTGACTAGACCTATACCTATTGCGAACTTGAGCTGTAAACCACAACAATTTTCAATAAGTATGGCGCGAATGATGTTTCCGGTAAGTTTAATCTTCGGCCAAAGCGATCAAGTGTCTGATTCTGATTAGCGGTGGACTACTCGGATTGTTATCTTGCATATTGCTAGACTGCAACACTTCCTCCGCTCTTTCGGCGCTGAAAGAAAGAGCCATAGGCCAACCAAGCAGAGTGACTTGCAATCACTTCCGAAGGGCAATATGACCCCGAAAACAGTAGGCAGTAGAAGTACAAGGCCATACGATGGGGGCTTCCAGCAACACCTGATCGATTACGGCATATTACCTCATGCTTATGAGTTCCCAGACGGTCGACTGCCGTCAGAGCCTGATAATAAGGATGATATACTTCGAGCTCTGGCCCAACCCAGAGCATCGCTGTCTCCGTCCCATTTCTCAAGCCATGACTTCCGCAAGTTCGAACGAGCAGAAGCGCAAGCAATGAAGGAGAGAGACGTTACGACAAGCGTCGTCCCTATTATTGAAGGAAATATTGGAGATAAAAAGTGCGTCTCCGGCGAGATTCGATTCGCGAATCTTGACCATCTAACGGATGGTACGCTTGTGCCAGGCAGCCCGGATATATATTATGGTGCGCGTCCAGAACAGCTCCACCCGCAAATTCGCAAGGCATTGCAGGGCTGTGTTGTCCCCTCGACTCAGAATGACCTCCCTGTTGCGCCGAATTTTTTCGTGGAAATAAAGGGGAAGGACGGGTCTGCAGCTGTAGCTCAACGACAGCTATTTTACGATATGGCCCTTGGAGAAAGAGGCCAACAGGCTCTTCTATCGCGTAACCCTTTCTATTCTGCATACGATAATGAAGCTCATACTCTCGGTTGCACGTATGTGGATGGACAATTAAAAATTTTCGCCTGCCATGCAATTCCATCCCCAATGCCTGGTGGGCAAACAGGCTTTGTCATGACACAGCTTAGAGCTTTTGCTCTAAGCAACGATGTCGATACCTTTCGGCAAGGAGCCGCAGCATATCGTAATGGTAGGGACTGGGCAATGAAGAAAAGAAATGACGCAATTGAGCAAGCAAATGAGAGAGTAAGCTGGGATGAAGTCATTACGTTCTGTCCAGCCTATATGTTGCTGCGGCTCAAGCGCTTTTGGTCCACAGCTGCATCGAAATTGCAGCGGAGGGACTAACATCCTGGGATATAGCTGGGAATGCAAAAAAAAAAAAAAAAAAAAAAAAAAAAACCTTTGTAACAGCATGATGATAAGTCATGACATTTCCCGCCGTGCATGGCGGAACATATGTGGCAAAAAAGGTCCAATTCGCTGGCTGCCTCCCGACTTAAAGGAATGACTAGAGAATAGTTCATACTTATCCTAGACAAATTGCCTAAAAAGCCCTTCCAGAGCCGCTACCAAAAGGAATCGGAAAATCTTCAATGACTACAATAAATAAGTCAAAAACTGAAGAAAGCCTCTTGAGGATATTAGAAACCCGTATGGCGGAAAACATCCTGATTAGAATGACCAATAACTTAGTAGGATGTTAAGCCGCTATTCATATCACCTAAGGTGATAAAAATATTATGGAGACTAACCTCACCCTCTGGACGGTGCTGAAATACATATTGTGACTGCTCGACGTCACTAGCAGGGAGGCCGACGACCCCGCACAAACTTCCCCGCACAAGGTACACTGACTGTATGTGCAATGCTTCTTGTGCTCAACCCAATGTATTTCTATCCATATAGTCGTGACATATGACGTCGTATGTCAATTTGTCGTATTCTATTCGAAACCATAGATGTCCCTGATATTTCTAGCTGTATGAGAATCTATCGTCATTATCCTAAGGTCACAATGCTGCTCGCTCTCGCGCTTATCAGCCTTGTTGCCGTCGGACTGGTGCTTGCCTTCGTACCTTCCTCTATTGTTCGTCAGCAAACAAAGGGCCAAATTCCTGTTTCTGTGAACTACTTTTTTACACGCCAGTGTAACAAGTCATGTAAGTTGCTCGAATGCTCATCTTGAACGCTTTAAGTTGTTGTCATGAGTAAGGACATGCCGCAGGAGCCCTGCTTCTCGGTAATCTAACCCGCCAACGTGTGGGATTTTGGTCGGAACTCTTCACGGACGTTTGTGTCTAGCTTAGAAATCCGCTAATTCGACCTATTAAGGCGGCTTCTGCTTTCACACAGCAAAGACTTCGCACATGGAAGACATCTCCCGTGCAAAGCGGGGTCTTCAACTATTACAACAAGCTGGCATGAAGAAGATTAACTTCGCGGGGGGAGAGCCCTTCCTTTACCCAAAATTTTTGGGCGAACTGGTTGACTTCTGTAAGGAGGACCTACACTTGGAGTCTGTATCCATCATCACCAATGGAAGCCTTGTTAAAGAGGAGTGGGTTCGTAAGCATGCCAAGAGTATTGACATATTAGCATGTTCATGCGACTCTTTTGATGAGAACACGAATATCAAGATTGGCCGTGGGACAGGAAATCAAGTTGAAATTCTGTACCGGATTGCCAAGTGGTGCCGCGACAGCGAGATCATGTTTAAGTTGAATACCGTGGTTACTCGTCTTAACTATGAGGAGAATATGAATGAGCACATCGATACTCTACAACCTTTCCGGTGGAAAGTCTTTCAGGTGCTAATCGTGGAGGGCGAGGTAAGTTGATGTTTTGATTTCTATCAATTTTCGCAAGGTATCTTTCTTAGCCAAGCATAATTGCTAAGACAGGAGATAGAACGACTCGGAGAAAACGCTGCGTGACGCTCGAAGGTTTACCATTTCGGATAAGCAGTTCGAAGTTTTCTGCAGCAAGCACAAGCATCACAAATCATTCGTCGCAGAGCCCAACCGTCTCATGGCCTCGTCTTATCTACTAGTGGATGAATACATGCGATTCATCGACAAGGATGGTAATAAACTCACTAAATCCATTCTGGACGTTGGAGTTGAGACGGCTATGAAGGAGATCAAGTGGGATGTGGATACTTTCCAGGAACGGGGAGGCGTATATGAATGGACTAAGGAAAATGGGCAAGGGGAAGCTTGCTCTACGGGCATGAGCGAAAAGTTAGTCTGGTAAGGACGAAGTCATTGATCCGCACATTTACCGTAAAATTCGAAATGGATTGCAGACTTTACTCATTAAGGCTTTAGTAACGTCCATTTTAATCCTTTGTAGGTCTACTATTGTATTATACCAGCTCGTACTCTATAGTACTGAAGCAACCTTTGAAACCTCTACATACCATTATTATGATCACAGATTACAGTACACTTAGATATAGTTAAGCTATAACAGATATAGATATACGTCCCATATATTGCAATAGCACATCAATCTACTTAATTATTCAGCTCATTTCCTTCCAACTCTTTCCTTTACGCTCTCTATAGCCAAAAAAAGGCTTTCTAGAAGCTAATCATAGCAAACGCCCTGGAGGCAGCAAATAGTGGTCTAATAAAAATTGTACTAGACTAAAATGCGAAATGGGTGTCGCAGGCCTTCTGTACCCATTGAAACGCTTAAGGAATAAAAAAGCCAACTTAAGACAATAATGATTGGGCTATCTGGCAGTAGACGCTGCTATTAGTAGCGACTTTACCAATTATGAAGACTGGGTAAAGTGGGTGCTCACAAACCCAGCGTCATTGGGTACCTAGTCTAGGTGTTTACCTATTAGTCACCGTACGTAGGCCCACACCGTCATTCTATTTTTGTTCCCTCGTTGGCTGAATTCTCATTAGGTACCTACTGGAATTGTAGGCTTATTACACTCAAAGACCCCACCGGCAATACAGGCACATTACAGCAGCGCATTGTTTTCCTTTGTTACAGTTGATTTAAAATTCTATACACAGTCTATTTTCCATATCAACTCCGCCCCTCCATCAGTACCTTGACCAGCCTTGTCCCTCCAAAGTGTTCATTCTCTTCTAATTATATTGCTAAGGTACGCCATGGCTTCTGGTACTCCCTGGAACTTTGGGAGATCTCGACCCCTGATTCAAGCAATATTTACTTCGTTTCCTACGACTCTGCACCCATATCAGAAGCGGGGTCGGTTGTTGATTGTGGGCCAACTGGTGCGGGGTAAATCACTACAAATAGTTCGATCGATTGTGAATGCTGTGGACTCATCCAGGCTTCGCACACGCCAGAGCAAGCCGCCACATTCATCACTTCTTCCCTTCGGCAACAATGGACCGCACCTGCGCTGCTTGCAACCGCAGCCTCCCTCAGTCATCATACACGCCTAATCAATATCGTAAGGACCCGGGCGTGTCACGATGTACAAGTTGCGTCCATGGACCTACATCCGACGCCTCGTTAGGTCAATACTCCAGCAGCGGCAGATACAACAACTCTACATCAGCCTCCTATTCGGATGATGCTCTAAATAATCCATTCGCTCAGGGTAATTTCCGTTGGGTCGCTAAAGGAAGCTATACTTCGGGTCCTCGTCAAGGTCAAGCATGTGTCGCCAAGTGGTTCAAATCCGGCGCCGTCTTCTCAGATACCTATTTCACTCTCGATATTAAGGCTGTCGATAAATCATTGGAAATAGTCGACAAGTTCAATCAGTTAAACATCATTGATAAAGCCGTAAAAGTCAACATTCCTCAAGTATGGTATTTTACGGACGAAAGTTCTGATGAATGGTCTGGCCAGAGATTTCTCTGCGAGCCTTTTATCCAAAACTATCAAAAGTTCAATAGCAATACTGGGTGGAACGACAGTTCTATAGCATGGGGAGAGGCAATGCAAGCTCTTAGCCACTTTAGCTACCACATCACAGGGGGGAATTATGTTCTGTGTGACCTCCAAGGTGGGATTTATCAACGCGAGACTGTCCTCTCTGATCCCGTTATCCTATCGCGGAATCGTGATTATGGAGTGACTGATCTTGGTTCCGCTGGTATTAGCTCATTTTTCAGTCAGCATAACTGCGGTGCCTATTGTCAACCAGAGTGGACTAAACCCGCTAAGCCGATACTACACTATAACCCAGTCCGGGGCACAACCATGGTCAGGCATACTGTGCCCACGCGTCCTTCACGACCTCAAGTAACAAGATTTTTTGGCTAGCAGGTTTGGGCACTGGGAGTTATTCTGGTCTTTTACCAGAACTTACCAAAATATACAGGAGCTACCATGGAAATTAAGAAACAAGTTCAAATTGTCAGCATTCAGCTATGGTCCTTAACACTTGGCTAATATATTTTGCACATGGAAGACGTTTTTGCGACTTGTGATTTCATGTCAAGTTGGATCTAAACGCAAATTCTACTTGAGATCCTTATAGTCTTAATATAACGTAATATCTTCGTAAATTAGAGGAAACCGCTTAAGATGCTACATGGATGGAGCGAGTGACAGTTGGCACATCGCGAGAAGGGATGCAAGATACAATATATGTGCGGACAGGGAGAAACCGTTTCCAAGATGATTGAAGTTTGCCCCAGCCATCAAAGAGTTCTAACCGTCCCAGTTAGTTATGGATGAATGCAGCCACAGCTACGTCTGCATACTTTCAAAATATATGGCCAATTGCTACTTACTAGTCTACCTGTGACGGCGGCGTGATGCACCGCTCCCTGGTCTCTCGCGACGTAGAATAGTTTGATCGGGACTTGTCCCGAGATTGTAATCGTAATTTTTCCTGCCGTGACCTTCTGCAAGAAACAAAAACTCACTGGGATCTCTTTAATAGCATTAAATTCACCTGCATGGGAGTTTAAGCCTTGAGCTTGAGGTATATCACATAGGGTTAGAGACTACTACGAAGACAAGCACTTCTAGCGTTCATGGCCCGATCTTGGCCGCAATGGAAGCAAACACAATGGCCGAGTCTCTCAGAGCGGCGGCCAGGACGGCTGCCAGGACGAAATGGCCCTGGCGAGAGTCAGTAACCAATTCTTCTAAAGCTGAGGCGTCACAGGAGCTGTCGCTAGGGTTGGAACCCACGAGAAAGTCTCAAGCTTTCGTAGTAGTTTGATGATCTATACCGCAGCTGTCGCGCTGACCAATCTCCCTGCTATGCTCACGTAGTTCCTAAAGAAATATACATCTGTCAGCCAGAACCTCACCATTCATGCAATTCTGGGACGGGCCTACTCCGCCGACCACCCAAGTAAGGAGATGCCGCATACTAGACTCTGGGTTTCCAAGATAAGATATGCTCGCAGGCCTCCTTCAAAAGCTTCTGGCGATGTAGACCCATCAAGCGGAAAGCAAATTCCTATCGGCGGTAGCTGCAGGCCGCGACCGGGTCGACTTGAGTAGATGTTTCCAACGGTATCTTGCTAATGATCAATTAACATTCCGTATCTTATATATGTCGAGCTGGTGGTTTAAGATGCAAACATACTTGAAAGGTTAGCGCATGCTGAGCGGCTAATAGTCGCAGACATCTGCGTAGGGGAGTATTCAGTTGAGAACTGTCCAACTCCGACAACATGTAAAAAGGCAGCAACAATTCTACAGCTTTATCAACCTTTCCGACTGCGGTCATGATGGGCGGTTCAGCAGAATTGATAAGGGTGTTTGGCAATATTGGTTGCATGTATTATTCTCCTCGTAGTGGAGGTACATGTACGCACCTTCACCCTCTACCCTACTGTTAAGAATTCATTTAAATCTTCAGTCTGTTACAGCTGCTAGCGTGCTCTCTACTTTCCTCGTGACGAGAGGCAATCGGAGCTTTAGACAAATCGGATGCCATCAGCAGCTCACGGCATGAAAGACTCACCAGAGAGATGCCGGGCAGGCTAGAGAAGAGAAGAAACGATTTGCTGCTGCGGTCATCCAACAGCGCCTGCTGTAGTGGCGCCTTTCTGTGCAGCTAGCTTTCGTAATAAGAAAGTATTGATGGGACTACTTGCAATTATCAGTACCATTAAAACACTGCAGCAGTACAACTATTGATAGTCTAGCTATGTTATTTTAAATAGATATAAATAGGCTACTACGCGAGTGCAAAATCAACTTAATCCTGTATGTGTTTTATTCAATTACAGAAATCAATCAATATATAGATTTGTGATTTAATACTTATATAGGTTGACTCATCGCATTATTTTAATACCACGCCGCTGACCTCAAATGTCTGCACTTGCCCAGCAGAAAAGGATGCAGAAAATTTTCCGTTATTGATCTTTGTATCAGTATAGCTTTTGTATTGGTCTCCTCCACTTGTTTGGGTGCTCCATCGTGGGACTGTTGCACCATTACCGCCGGTGGACTTGGCCTGAGTAAGGTCGAAGGTGATAGTCTGGGCATTGCCCCAGTTTGCAGCAATAATGACGAGCTTTTGAGAGCCAGTGTCGTAAGCAGCGGCAGTATTACCATCAGGAGTAGACAAGATCTGCATGCCAGGTCTGATATGGCGAGTGAAGTGTGCAAGTACAAAGTATTTAGTGCTTGCCGATGAGAGTGTCAACTGGTCATTATCGCCAACAATGAGTCCCCAACCTGAGATATCAATGGCTTGCCAGTACACCCAAGCTGTTGGATGGAGCCAAGTGAAATCGAGGAGCAGATTCGTATACAGAGATTTTCCACTTGCATCTCCGTCACCATATTCACTGTTCCACAGTCTCTTCCCGGCCTGACTGGCAAGACTGTAAAGGGTATCACGTCGTCCACCACCATACTGGTAACCATGGACATTGATACGCTTCACAAGACTCTGCACAGAGCTGCTTAGGCCTCGCCAAGTCGAAATAGCCAAGTCATAGCTGGTCTCATCTGATGAAGCAATGAATGATGATAACCCACGCTGTACAAGCTCTGTGTTTAAGTAATTGATTACTGTAGCCATTGTTGAAACAGCAAAATGGCAGCCCTCCTGAGTACCCGTAGGTCCCCAGCCCGAAGAAGGCTCGTTAAAGGCCTCGACCGATTGAAACTCGATTCCCCAACTTTGTTTAGCATGCTGAGCAATGTTGGCAAGATAGACAGCGTGGCTTTGGTAATTCCATGACTGGAGGTTATCATTTGAGCCGCTCCCCGAGGGATTATGGTTATTGCACATCCACCACATGGGCGAATTGGAGAAGAGCTCAAAAATATTTGCACCGTTCGCTTTAGCCTTCTGCAACATCGATCGCTGGTTAGAATCGACGTTCCAGTTCCAGCTTGAGGAGGCAGGATCGGTGCTGGCCCAATCGAGCCAGTAGCCATCAACCTGCCGAGACGGATTGATGCTCGGCGATACCACCATGCTGGCGCCATCGTAGCTGTTGGTGCTGCATGCGCCAGCATTATACCGAACAATATTGAAGCCCAAGCCTGGTAAATTTTGGCCATTGATGACTTGGTTGTTTTTAGTGAAGAAGACATTCGCTAGGTCGTCTCGGTTGCCGAAGGCTTTTGCCCACCAAGCAAGAGATACACCCCAGCCTTCCCACGCACCCCAGTTGGAGTTGGGATCAACGGAGAGCGTTGTATCGGCCCCGACTCTCTGAAGCAGCAGAGTAAGGGCTAGTGATGGAAAGACAACTGATCGCATGGTGACCAAATGTGAAAGCTCCAGTGTTGGCGTAGGTATAATGTACGATGCAGATTGTACACCAAAAACCCAGCTGTCGCTGATGGCCCCAAACAGCTCATTTTATATACCTTAGGAGAAGCTACTCAACCGGCAATTGGTGCGCCTATTCTAGGGTGTCCGCTGCAATGCAACATAAGAGTATCATCGAGAAATACAATACATACGATCCCGGTAAGTTTCTTGCCAAAGGCTTATAATACATAAAGCGGAGGCGACCCATTTAGGCAGAAATGGTTAGAAGAAGATTCTCAAGAGCATTCCTATTTGTATGGTTGAATTTTGTATTTAAACACGTGCAGTTATGCTCCTGTGCACACGTCATTTCCTTACATATAGGCACACCTTTCATACCATACTTATTTACAGTACAGATTAATATCGTATCACGTAACTCAACAGAACAATATCATAGCAACTGATTGAGGGTCATGAATAGCGAAGAAAATCGGGCTGATCATAGCGAGGAGACACTCCGAACTGGTCCTAAATTACAATTCAGGCTCCACTCGCGTGTTAGCGTTATACATATGCTCATGCCTACTGAAGTAGGAGAATACGCCTCCAATATTTGGAGAAAATTGCAGGCTTGACACTTTGGTGTACATCTTATAACGGCTTTGAATGCTCCCTCGCCAAGAATTTTCGTATCATATTCTTCTGTCTTCTTGCTCTCGCATGCTACAGACCAAGTTGAACCCCTATACTTCATCCTTTGTTCAGTTGCACGTAAGATCATATCAAATAGATGCTTAATCTATGTACATATAACCAGGGCATTATGCAACCCAGGAGATGGCTGGCAGATCTCCTGACAAGTCCCTTTTCCCAGTTGCAGGACCAGCGTGGTGGCAGATGCCATTAACACACGAATAATCGGCGTTACACGGCTGAGATGGGCTGCAATCCCAGCCACCACATCCCCAGTTGCAGTTTTTGCAGTATCCTCCCACGCAAGAGTAAGCCGATTGGCACGGAACAGAACTGCTACAGTCCCATCCCTCGCAACTAGAAAAAGTAGTTATCAGCTCGACCTTTTGATGCATTTATGTAAAACAAATTAAAGCTGTATGAGACTTACCCCCAAGTGCAAGTATCCTTTGGGTAGGTTGGGGGAGGAGGGGGCGGAGGTGGTGGTGGGTTAGAACCTCCGGCTGGGGGCGCTCCAACAAAGCTCCAATCTTGCTTTGTCGTCTTGCTGTTTGCTTGAGAGATGGCGTATTGCAAATTGCCCTTGCCACTGTTGAAACCGACTTCGAAACCGTCATAGCCGGTACAGCAGCCGCTATTACAAGCCTCGGTGTCATCGTCACCTGGAATCATTTGCCAGTATGTCTTCGCCGTTGTTTGTTAGAATAGGAATAAAGCGGCAACAAGAATCGGGATAGCGTTTGAGAGGCGAGGCTACATACCCATGGAATACCTTGAGCATTGAGAGAGGCGGCTTGGTCGTTGAAGTTGGAATTGTAACTAGTCTGGACCCCCCATTCTTCGACATGGAGAAGTTTGTTGTGGGATACGGCCGTAGACTCAAAACCTGGTAGAAGATAGCCCCAGGTAGACGCATCGCCAACATAGGCATGGATGCTAATGATGTCGATAGCTGAGCAACTGAGAGCCTTGGAGAGCAGGTTATGACCGTGAACTTGGTCACCGCCAATGCCTCCGGTTGCGACCTTGATATTGGAATCGGTAATGTACTTCTTGAAATTTGTCGCCCGGTTGCAAAGCCAGTTGGAAGGATCGCCATTTGCTCCATCAGAGGTGAACTGGAAAGGTTCGTTCTCGAGGTCAAATGCCAAGATGGCCTGAGACCAGTTACCCCACTGAAGGCCACTGCTGGGCGATTTGTAAGTTAAGATGGCCTTGATACGAGCATCATACTGGGCCTGAGCATTCGAGTTGCCATAGAAAGAAGTGCCGTAGGTCGTGCAGTAAATATCACAGCCGTTGCCTTTAGTGTTGCTATCATGGATGTCATTTCCGTCATGGGGAGAGATGATGGCTTTCATTCCCTTGGCGGCCAGTTGAGCGAGGACTTTGTCAACTTTCGCCAAAGCATCCCAATTGTATGAACCTATGGTCGTTTCAAATTCATCAGCACTTGTTACGATGTTGCTACCTTTATCGCAACCAGTGGTATGTTTGTTGATCCAAATGCGAACCACTTTTGCTCCATAACCGGCAAGAGTATTAATGTAGTGAGCTTGGTCGGATGCTGAAAGTCCAGGGAGGAAATACAAGCTAGAGCCTGCAAAAGAATTGGACGCGGTTGCAAGACCTGAGGCGGCCAGTGCGTACGCCACAGCGTTGGGCTTCATGATGAGCTGGTGAGTATTGAACTTGAAGTAGGCGATTGGTGAGTGTCCTGAGGTTTACAAGCATTGGCATTTCATCTTCTTAAATAGATTTTCAGAATCAATATAAGATTCCGTCCTCAGGCATGTAGTTCGTTCTTTCAGGTTAGGCTCTACGAGATACGTCCCCTGTGAACCTTTGCGAGGCTGAATATATCCAATCCCACGTAGGAATAGTTACCCAGCTCAATTCATGATCCCCCACTGAGCAAGTACAAGTTGAATTGGGTAAACGGAACGATACGTTCCGTAACTGGATAGTATTTAATACAAGTCTGAGAATATCTTTCGGTATATTATATTGCGCGCTAAAGTCTAGATGCCGTATGCTCCTGTCGATATGAGCTAGCGAGATCCCGAGGGCCTATTGGTTGTGCTATTGTTTGATCTTCCTCTTTTAGTAAGTGGTGATGCAGTCTATTTCCACCCATATTTCGGCCCGACTAGCTTAGGAAATAAATAAGGAATCAATTCCTCGCAGCCACAAGGATTCGGTGGCTCTGACGCTGACCACAGTTGCGTTTCATTGGATCCTAATCAAGTCTATAGCTAGGTTCTAGCTCCTACGACGAGAAATGGACCCGAATTGGGTGACAGAGGATGCAAGAAAAGCTAAAAGAATAGTCCTCAATGTAGCGCACCGTGCAGAGGATATAGATGCAGTTTTGGGCTAGATAGTGTAAGAATATAGGCCATCAGTTTGTTGCAGCCAGCAAGGCATAGTGTATTAGAATGACAGTTGTCTCTATCCCAGTTGTAAGCTTCTATGAGAAGGTGTTGCCTTTGCTAATCGTAGTTATTGAACCCATGCGACTAGACTATATCAGTTGCACGGAAAATAAATCACATGCACATCTAAAACAAGGTTAAAATAAAAATCTCAACTTCTTTTTGTTCCCAAACTATCGCACATGTAAGCACACTACACCCGGCAGTTACGGCTTTCCGCATTGGAATAGCTTCACTATAAGCTAGGCCGACTAGAGCTGCTATTTGGGGGCAGCAATTGAGTACGTCCCCCCACGTAGTTCACAATTACATGAAGTAAAAGGTGAGCAGAACAATTGCCGTAGAACCGAGATCATGTCATGTAATATATGTGACCTGCGTCTTCAATACGAAGGAGTTGCTGCCT
This sequence comes from Trichoderma sp. TW21990_1, assembly GCA_010015515.1. Classification (NCBI taxonomy): domain Eukaryota; kingdom Fungi; phylum Ascomycota; class Sordariomycetes; order Hypocreales; family Hypocreaceae; genus Trichoderma; species Trichoderma sp. TW21990_1. The sequence continues at coordinate 71,429 of WXUD01000027.1, forward strand.
AAAGCTTTCACTGGTCACCTGTACAAGCCGTATATTCGTATGCCAGCTACAGTAAGCTAAGCAGCGGCGATAGGGGGGACACACCCCTCAACCAGCCATAACTATTGGAACACTGAACTCAGCCGCAAACGACCAGGTTGTCTGTCTGTCAGCTACACATTACGGCCACACACCATGAAACGAACCAGGGGGCCAATAGCTAATAAGGCCTTTTAATATCGTACATGGTAGTTGGAGATTACTCTGGGCTAATTAATCATTTGATCCTTCCATAAAAATCATATCTTAGGAATATGGTCTGGTAAATAAGCTGTGATGGCTGATTCAATAAAAGGCTAGATAAAACCTTTGGGGGATCCGTCCATATAATAAAGAGGGAACGTGAACAATTGTTTTAAACATATAGGTGGCATAGCCGTCTAAGATCTACCAAGCTATTAGATCACGAAGAGCTTCCACTGTGCCGTTTGTATAGCTATGAATTTTATTGACTTACTAGTAATCACGATTTAAAAGGTCCCTATCATCGTATGCCCTTATTAGTAGTCTATCCCATAAGAAACCCATCCCGAAATGCCATGCAGCTTCTTTATACATAGACACCCGTCATGATCAACCGGCTACTCCGTGAATTACAGTAAATTCCAGCACAACGAATGCAATGTAACCAATAACCATTATTCCACCAATCCAGCGAGAAAACCCAGCGCCAAACCAGACTGTGGCGGTGAATGCAACCGTTGAGGCCCACAACACCGTAAGTTCCGAGATTGTCACATTGCCCCCATTCAAGGCTCCCTTTGTGTCAATCATAATGACACCGCAGCAAAGTGACAGGAGGAAGATGTTGCTACCGGCGCAATTGGCGACGAGAATCCCAGGGTGGCCGCGGTAACCACTCATAACAGCTATAAACTTTTCAGGGAGTGTAGTGGCGATGGCAATAATGACGACGCTGAAGAGTATGTCGGAGATGCCAAGTTGGTCAGTGATGTTAATTGCCGCTTGGGACATCACATAGCCGGCAAGGCATATGGCGAGGAATCCAAAGGACAGATAGAATCCATGGTAGCCAAGCCGGTGACGGTTGCAGCGTTGCCTCAAATTTGTGCTGGAGTTGCCGGCAAGCAACCCTGTTCCGCTTCCCACAGAACTCGCGTCATCATCGTCATCATCATCGCTATCATCTGAATCTTCCGGTGCCGTAAGAACCCCTCGGCCAATTGCCAAAGCAATGAGCAGAAAATAGACGCCGAATATCGCCACTAGAAGAGGCCCACAAACTAGCCAGGTGATTCTTGTCGAGAAATAGATAATTGGGGTCACCAATGTGGTTAAGACAAGAGTTATAAGAGAATAAATCCGAGAGCTCCTGTCGAACTCCACCGTCTGTCCCTTCTCATAACACAGTAGGCCGAGAGAAAACGCGCCTAGGATATTGGAGATAGCTGAGCCAACCACGTTACCAATGGCCAACGAGGAGCGACCTTGCGCCAGAGACGCGACAACAACCGCCAGCTATCTACATCAGTACTAATTTTTATTTGAAACCAAGGTGTCGAGTCGAAATAACTACCTCTTCCCATTCTGCGCCTGCTGTGAGGAGTCCAATGACCACTTCTGACACGCCTATGCGTCCTGCGATTGCAGCTGTGTGAGCGATAAATTTATCGGCCCCATTCTCGAGCAGGAACAGCGTCGATATGAACGCCCCGATATTAAACGCAAGCACGTCTGCCTGCGCCATCATGAAGAGTCGTCAGTCTCTTGTTGAGTTCAATGTTGCCATGGCGGATCTAAATTAAGCCCGGGTAACATGAATCATCATTTGACGTTCACCCTAGCCACATCGGTGGGGTTCATTAGGTTTCGCGTTTACATCAATGACATCGAATTGATAAGGAGCTATTGTAAGCTGGATCGAATTTGGCTGCGAGCACGAGTTTCGTTGAATGAATAAACTGTAAAATGGTAATGACTCACGAGATAAAGTCCATTCAATATAAGGTACTAGAAATTCCAGGTCTATCAAATTAGTATTCAACTTCAGAATGCACGCCAGCAAGTTCTTTAAAAAAAAAAAAAAAAAAAAAAAAAAAAAAAAACCCCGATACTGATAAAAATGAAGATAAAATTGTCACGACGCATTGCTTTGCTCAATTTTACGAATTGAGCATAAAAGTCATTGCGTCTTAGAACGAACTCTGAATAATGAATGTAAAGCTACAATAACTGAACCATCAGCTTGGGTATCCATCCACATGCATTCCCATCAACTAAAATACACATGCCAATCCATTCACCAGTATTAGTCCAAAACCATTTTCCACATAATTATTTTCCATACCAAGTTACGCATCAGATGCAAACTCTAAACTTAGTTGGTTCCGGGATATACCATGCCGCCGGTGTTGGCCTTGTACTGCTCCGAGCTGCCGGTCCTCAAGAGCGCCTCGCGGTGTTCCGTCTCCTTCTCGAGCTGAATCAGATTGCAGCAAGAACAGCAGAAGGACTTGGCAATGTCCTCAATGCAGTTGCCCTCCAGGTTATATTTTTCGCGGATCGTGGCACGCTGCATACTAGCAAGGACCCAGTGAAGACCACAGCAGCCAGAGCCGCAGAAGAGGAGGCACTATTAGAGGCATAGCACGTTAGTGAATTGTTCGCGGATGCCTATGCCAGCTGTGTAGTGCAAAAATAAAGACATACAGATGTGTTAATGGGCTCATAGCCCTCCATGTTGCCATTCTTGTTGACTCGATGGTGAGTCTTGCCAAATGTGACACAGGGGACACAGCAAGTGATCAGGCAAAGGTCAATGGGGTTGAAGCAGTCGAACAGGTGCGTGGCCCATCCCGCAGCGCCAGCGGGAGATCTCGAATTGATGTGCTCGCCAGGTCGAGACAAGACATCATTGAATCGACCCTTCCAGTGGTTCACATCATTATCATCGATAGGGCCACCCTTGGCAGGAGCGGAAGATTGAGCAGGTGCTGGAGCTGGAGCTGCAACAGGAGTAATAGGAGTCTCAGAAGGAGCAGCCATCTTGATGGTGGGCTTTGTGTATCAAAAGGGGTTGTAAACGGTGCGAATGAGTGACAAAAGGTGAAATAGAAGGGGTTTCAAGTAAGTTGTTAGAGAACGTGCGGTGGGTGACGGAACAAGAAGTCAAGAAATCACGAAGCCAACGGTGGCACTGAAAAACATCTACCGTCTAATATATATAGATACACGAATACGGAAGACTAGCTCCAAAGCCAAACATTCCCTCTCTTTCAGTATTGGATACTTCATGCAGAGCCGCAACATGTGCAATCCGCCTGAGGCAGACTGGCACCCTGTGATGCCTATCTAAAGGGGGCCCAGTCGTAAGATTGCCGTGCAATCCCGTCCAGGAGGCTTTCAGTGGCTCTCGAGTCTGCTATTGATAGCAATAAGCATACTCAGGCCCACGCGCGACAGTCCAGACATGGTCATTGGCTCCCGTCAAAGCCACCAAAGGAGACGGTCAAACACATTTCATCTAGCGTAGAGACGACTTCATTCAGCCCTGTAAGCTAATTTCAGCCGCCTCTGATACCAGTTGGGTAAAAGATTGCCGTGATTGGCAACTTTGCCCATGGAATACATGGGTGCAGACGCCATCGAGTAGTGAAGCTGCGCAAAGGAGATTACGAGGTGGGCGATGCCTTTAGCAAGTTTTCTTTGGGTTTACAAGGTCATACCTAGCAGCCCAAAGCAAAAGACGGCAAAAGCAAAAAGATGCCTAAAAAGCCAACACGAGCGGGCAACGACGGCTGCAGGAAGGACGAAGGATGTGAAAGATGGTGGTGGTGCCAATGATATGATAGATCAAACCCGTCTCACGCACATGAAGCGGGCACGCAGAGGCCGAAGCCGAGTATAACGCGTCCTCTCGGCAGTCGTGTCTCTCCGCCATTCGGTCGCCTATCAACACTCTGCAGGCTGTCGCTTGAGCTGAGCAGCCAAACGGAAGCTCGCTCAACAGTCACGAGCTGCCGCTACTGCACAGGCCCCCCGTGCTAACGGCACTTGCGAGGAAAGTTGCCTTGGACAATGCAAGCCTGGTCGCTTTTTCCCAGCCGGTTGACTCACACGACGCTACGGCTAGATGTGAAGCAGGAGGCTGCATGGGGAAATTGCAGTGAAGCCATCAAGGGGATGCTCGCGCATGAAGGCTTGTCAGAGAAGAGCTTTCGCGAGAATATCCAGGCCAATGGCTGATATCATTAGTTGACCGGCTTCAGGGTCACAAGAGTTGCCTCGACGCTAAATCGAAGCCGCGGAGGGATACGGAGCCACATCTCCGCAGAGCCCGGTGTCTTATTGGCCCAAGTGAAAAGAGGAGAGAGCTCGCTCAGGCCATGAACGCCAGTAGGCTGTTCCACACTCAACGTAAGTGCGTCTTGGCGACAGCTGTGGCTTTGGAGCTGAGATCCTTGCTCTCTCTAGAGCTTTCCGATATCCCCGCCGGCATGGTGCCGCTGGCTCCGTTGGCGTTTCAACCCTGTTTTTTTTTTTTTTTTTTTTTTTTTTGGCTTCCTTTTTTCCTTTATCCTATTTAATGGCGCATTTTCTCCTTCTTGGACTATACTAGTAGTGGTGAGGCTGAAGTTTGGGATGCGTGATGAGGCCGTTTCCGGCTAGGGGTGGTGGAGATGGGCAGACCGGTGAGCGTCCGGCATTGAGCAAGATTGACAAGGTTAACTTTACAGGTACAAGTCGGTACGGTACTGGCGTCTCCTCAGGTTAGTTTTCAAAGCGTGCGATGAGTTGCATGGAAAATAAATAGAAACGGGGTTGGGTGATGAAGACGGAGCCAACTGGCAGCAACATCATGAACTCTGTTCCTTGGACTAACTAGGCCGCAGATAACCTTCCAGGAAGGTTGTCCGAATCGTCCGGCAGTGATCCCCCCCGCCCAGATACAAGTCCGACTTTGCAAGGAGTCGGACGATCACTCCATCATTCTGCCAGGGGGGCCAGCTAGCTGCAGGAAACCCATACTCTCAGCAAGACACGGGCGTATGCCAGACGCACTGTGCGGCTTGGAATTAGGTACCCTTCTAGGTTAAGCTGAATGCCGCAATCTCGTCCGAGTCCTGCAATCACTAAGTGAAAATTCAGCTTTCATGGTTTGTGTGGAGTAAATTTACGACAGAATGTTGGTTGCTTACATACCGAGCCACATGCCTGTGCTATTCTAGCAGTACATGGATTGTGTGAGAGAACATGTACCGGCTTTTGAGGGGTCTCCTTTTACCCTACAGTTCCATCAGGAAACAGTGAAGGACTCGATGGAATGCCTCTCTGCAGATAATCTCATCATGACACGATGATGAATGTTAGATCCAATAGCTGTTGAGTTCTGGCAAGTAGCAGGAGGTATGGAAAGGCTCGTATAAATCATAAATAGAAAATGTGTTGCTACGGGCTGCTGACATTGATGCTTCATCTGCCTACCCCACCACAAAGTCATAGCAAAAAAAAGTGTCTAGTAAAATCGAACTACTACAATGAATGTTCCAACAAAGCAAAGTGGAGGGAAATGAATCAGATGCCGTCTCTCTTAAGTATATTCTATTCTCACTTTAGCTGACCTCCGGACATTTACAGTAATGTGGGCTCGTTCATTACTGTACCCTCACAGAGGTCCAAATCCCCCAAACCACCTGCGAATTTGGGCCAAGTCGAGTGTACCAAGTGGGCTTCAACGTTAGCTCTATCGAATTCGATCTTATCATCATATTTGATTGAGCCGAATACCGATCTACCCAAGATGTCCCCTCCCGTTGCGCGGGGTTTGCTTGTAAATGTGCCTGCGATAATATAATTCTGGTCCTCGTGACGCGTATCTGAACATCAAGACACCAATCAAACTCAAATAAAATGTCACGGAGATACCCTTGGCCTGGCGCCTCAATCGCACCAATTTCCGCCAAGAACACCACGGCTCTGCTCATCATACACAGCCAGTACGGGTACCGCGACATTTCGGCGTGGGGAGACGGTGCCTCGAATCCTGGCTACGAGAGCAATGTTTCCAGTCTCATTGCCAAGTTTCGCAGCATATTTGCGGCCACTACCCAGGGCGAGAGGCCAATCATTATCCACGTCCAATTCAAGACTGTCTGGACTGATTCTCCTCTTTTTACCGGCAAAGTAGGTCCCTATGGTGTAAACGGCGAGGAAAAGCGTGCCATAGATTTCTTGGAATGTTCAGTACCGCTGGTGCAGAGGGCAGAAGGCCCTGTTTTTATGTACAGGTTTGATGAGCCTGATGGTCCACCCCCGCCCCCAAAACCAGAGGACCCTCCTCGTCCACCTTCAGACGAGATCCTTATGACGTCTCATGGGCACAGTGTTTTCATCAACACTCCTCTGGAATTTCTGTTAACCAAGAAGGGCATTAAAACGCTTCTCATTGCGGGGATTCCGACGGATCACGCTGTTAGCACGGCTGTGCGCTCTGCGCAGAATCTTGCTCTGACCGGGAAGTGGGGAGGTCGGGGTAATATGGAGGATGTTGCACTTTCTTCTTTATGGACCGATGGCTCCGGCGTGTATGCCTCCATGGAGAAAAATGAGGGAGACCAGAGTGAGCTTGCCGTTGACATGCCTCGGATCATCCTTGTTCATGATGCTACGAGGACGTTTGGCAAGGGAGGAGTGGATGCCGAAACGGTCCATCGCGTACATGTAGAGAGTTTGAAGGAGTTTGCTGAGGTGCGAAGTACTTCTGAAGTGATCAGCGCATTGAGTCACGGTTGATGGTGAAGGTATACACAGGGGCGATGATGGCGCTTGACTACCTAAGGCATTATAAAACTAAAAAAAAAATTCCTGCCTGAGCTGAGATTAAATATCCTATCTATCATGTCACGCTGACGTGAAATAATACTCTATATCCTATAGATCTTCATGGTCCATACAGACCGCTTATTTATTGCCCAATCCTGCCAAAAAGCAAGTTCAGCTACAAGGCCGGGGCAAATTCAGGCAAAGTCTGGACGCTGGTCGACCTCTCGTGGTGTTGCATCGAATCTGTTAACGTGATCTTTGTATGTCTTTTCCTTACATGTGGGAACGCAAGGATTCATGGACCAGGCGGTCCCAGAAACAGAGGCGTCGAGCTCAAGGTTCCATTGCTTCACAAGCTCTGCACACGGGCCGCCCTTGATCCGGATGACTTTGATCAGCGGCCTTTCCTTTCGAACATACTCTAAAATCTCGGCAAATGTTCCCATTTCGCTATACAAATTGTAGACGCGGTTATTTTCGATAAGAAGCTCTAGGCAAGTGACGTTGGTAAAGAGCCTGAGGGCCTTCATGATGGTGTCGTGAGCCCATTGGAGCTTTGGCATGAAGGTATCATCCGTGTGGCGCTCGCAGGTAATCACTCCTGGCACATTGTGGCAACGCGTCACACGGCAGTTCAAGACCTTATCATCAAACCTCAGTGTCAAGATCCTGACACTCGCTCCAATGTTGCCGCCAAGAAGTATGCCGTTTGTGCAATCGGACATCAAGAATGCATCCTCGTCTCCGTGCGGAATCTCACCGAATTCCCTGGTGATGACAACCTGTAATCGCCTCTGACGCCAGTAGGCAAGGCTCCCCTCTTCCCACATCTGCTTGCAGGACATCATCAGGTTGAAGACACTGGAATAGTTCTTATTACTGTGGGTGCCACCATGCAGCCGTCGATTAAACCAGAGCTGCTCGATTCTGCCGAGGCACGCTGCGTATTTGTCCCACGGGATCTTTTTATTAGGCCAATGGGCCTTGGGGCCCTTTTTGAAGTGAATAAAATGCATGATAGCAAGAGTGAAGGGGTCCTCATTGTTGTGCCTCTCCTCATAGTCTTTGATGAACATGAGTAAATCGAAGTCTTGCTCATCCCATAACTCAGTAAAGATCTTGAGGCGAACCTCAAGTGGCATCTTTAACAGATGCAATCTTGGGTAAAGCGGTGGAGGATAGACTTGATGGTCCATTTGGTGAGGGGCAGCCATGCTGGTGGAAGCTTGTTGATTCCGATTTTTGATAGGGTGTTGGATGTTTTGAGACATTTTGTAAAGGGATAGACAGGAAAGGGCTGTATAATGCTTGAAAGATGGCGCAAAGTTTAATATTGATCAACAGTGCGGGGGGTTATGTTGTTTTATATTAAGCAAACAACGGCGGTATCGTCGAGGTGAAGACCTCATCAACGTTGCGGGACACGCAGCAATAAATACACAGAGAGATCTAGACAAGGCTGCTTGGGAACTACCTGATAGGGTGTGATTGTGTGCATCTCGTGCAGTAGATGGATGCAAACAAAAAGCAGGGTTACGATGACACAGTGCGGGGATGGCGAATACGCGCGCCCAGATGTATCGAGCTGAAGCCAGTTCGCCCCCCGTGCATTAGAGCCAATCATGACTTCCCACCTGGCAGTCGGAGGAATCGAGTGAAACACACAGACGCATGCATCCATTAATCACACATAGGCGAGGTAATACTACTGCTGCAGCTGCACAATAGTTCCATGCGTTCTTTGAGTCTATGACGGTATAAAGGAGATTGAGTATTGCCTGTCTATGTCTATGTATGTTTGTACAGAAAAGGGTCATGTAAAGCAAGTAGAAAATGTGAGTAAAAAGTCGTAAGCTTTGGTGGTACATGTAGATATTATACAAGCCGAGCTCATTCTTTCGAAGCGTATATAAAATGATAGAGACTCTATCGCGGTACAGATGAGCAAATCCTTTAAAAAGGAAGAGAGAAGATGCCATGGCATCAGTTAAAAGGAATGATCCTTCAAACGGTCCTGTGACGATTGTCCAATCGTCTTTTCTACTTCTTCCAGCCTCTGCATCAACGCGCCATCATATGGAGGAGACTCCATCATGGCCATGACAAAGGGACCTTGGCCACCCCAAGTACAAGCGTGCAGATGACTGCGCAGCTGAGAAATGAGGTTATTCACATTCCTGTTCGCAAAGAGGCCTGCAGAGTTCATCTCCAGCAGCATGTCGAGCGCGGAGCTAGCGTCACCGAAGCGATTCCAATGAATCTCAGCCAGCTTAGAGTAAAACGGCGTCGAGACACCGAGCACAAACGACGGCAAGCCGAGCTCTTTGACGCGGGGGAGGATCTGGAAGATGTACGGAGAGGGGCGAGCAAAAGCCGTGTTGAAGAGGTCGAGAGCCGTGCTAAGGAACCGCGAATACAGCGGGCCGTGGATGTTCATGACGCGCTCCTCGTCCTGCGAGGCCATTTCCGATGCCGATTGCTCTTCTTCGCCCTCCAAAAGAACGGACTGCTTCTTGGATTTTCTGCCCTTTGAGGCACCTGACCGCTTTGCCTGTGCGATATGTAGCTTTTCGGGCAGGGAAAAAACTTCCTTCTCCATCACGCTCCACAGCTCGGCATCAGTTTTGCATTCCTTCATCAGAGTTTCTACTCTCTCGCACTCTTCGCTTCTCACACGCTCCTGATCTGTGCGCTCCGCCCATGTCGCCTCATCGGCACCGTCCAGCTCCATCATCTGGGCATCCTGTCCCGAATCCGAGTCCCGAGGCTTGACTTCGTATAAGCCGAGGGCAACTTGCGCAGCATTTTGAAGCGATCTGGGATACCGACTCAGAAATTTCTCCCGGAAGTCAGTGATGCGGGCCTTTTCTTCCAGTGAGCGAGCCGACCCAGGGCTGTCCTTCTGACTGCTCGTGGGCGTATCACTAAGATTTTGAAACCCATCATGCAGATCTCGGAGAGGACTTCGTCTCTTCGCAGGCGGCATTTTCCCTTGGGCGATTTCATGGAAAATGCCCTTGAAAATCTGAGCCTCTGATGGCGTGATGGTAGAAACACGATCTGAGTCGATGCTGGCCAGCTCTTGGTCTCCAGACTCCCATTGGAAGGGAATAGCATTATCTGCCGGCCTTTTAACCCGTCGTGCAGAGTGGGCCAAACGGGTGAGATTCAACGCAACGAGGGGCCCCTTGATAGCCCGTCGAAGGGTTTGTGTTTGATACAAGAACGGAAGCATGGTTGAAGACATTGTTGGCTTGCGAAGATTTTGATGCCTAACCTGCTCTTTCAACACTCGATCGAGGCTTCAAAATTTGAGATGAAGCTGCTGGGCATGCTTTATACGGCTAATCCTCGGTAAATTACACACGGACTTTTTTCCCAGGATAATTGATGCGCGTGACTTCGCGCCAGAACAATTAATGGTGCAGACGCGGTGCCACGCGACGGCCCCGGATTCAGCTCCAAATTCAATTCGCCTCAACCACCGCTCACTTTTTGCTGCGCTTATACAGGCATCACTTTTTTTTTGGTCATCTGGCGATTTTCATTTGCGCGAATCTGATTCTAGTTCGACTTTACGATTCTTCTCTCCGAACAGCCATTTCTGCAACACATCAAGATGGCGCCAAAGACTGAGACTGATGGACTCAGTGCCTTCGAGCGGCGTCGGCTCGAGAACATGGCCGCCAACAAGGCGCTGCTATCCGAAATATCCGTCGCTGCCAAAAAGACCATACCAGACAAACCAGCATCTAAACCGTCAGCTGCTCGAAAAAAGATCAAGGCAGAGCCAGTCGCCAGAGAGCCCCGGCGGGGAACGCGCATGAGTTCCCGGCTTGCCGGTGTTGCGGCCGACGATGAAGTGCTAAAGAGGAAGCTAGAGGTTGAGGCCGAGCATCAAGCTGAACAAGCCAAAGCGAAAAGACTACGAGTCGGCGACGACATGAATCTAGGCGACATTATTGTGGACGGCAAAAAATATACAAGCAGCATGGACGGCCTAAAAGGCATCTTTCGAGGTGCACAGCCGGGTGTACGGACCTTCGAGTATGACGCAAAAGAGGCCAGTGACGGTGACCTGAAAGAATTAAGGCAGCGAATGGATGGATTGAAGCTCTACGAGCATTGGATTCCCAATGGTGAGTCTTTCGGAGCTGATCTCTTCATCACAACTTTGATAACTAACTGTTTCCTATAGACATCAAAATCACTCCCCAAAGAGTGTATGCGTTGGGCTTCCACCCAACAGAAGACAAGCCAATCGTGTTTGCGGGTGATAAAGAAGGCGCCATGGGCGTTTTCGACGCTTCTCAGACAGCTCCTGAGGTGACCGACGATGACGAAGACATCCCAGATCCCGTCATTTCTGCTTTTAAAACACACGCTCGGACGATTACATCATTTGCATTCTCTCCCATTGATGCGAATGCCGTATTTTCAGCGTCATATGATTCCTCAATAAGAAAGCTGGATTTGGAAAAGGGCGTCTCTGTCCAAGTCTTTGCACCGGAAAACGCATATGAAGACTTGCCCATCTCGGCTCTGGAGATACCTGCTGCAGAGCCGAATATGCTATATTTCTCAACCTTAGATGGATCAGTTGCCCGCTATGATACCAGGACACCAGGCAGCCTAGAGTTGTGGAACCTGTCTGAGCACAAAATCGGAGGATTTTCTATGCACCCATTGCATCCTTATCTTTTGGTTACCGCATCCCTAGATAGAACCATGAAGGTGTGGGATCTGAGGAAAATGAGTGGGAAAGGAGACTTGAAGCATCCGACACTGATTGGAGAGCATGAATCAAGACTATCAGTTTCGCATGCTTCATGGAGTGCAGGCGGCCACGTCGCGACATCCTCATACGACGACACGATCAAAATTTACGACTTTTCCGAGGCTTCGAAGTGGAAGCCGGGCCAAAGAATCGAGGCGAAAAACATGGAGCCCGCACATATTATCAGGCATAACAATCAGACGGGTAGGTGGGTTACCATCCTGAAGCCGCAGTGGCAGAAGAATCCGAAGGATGGAATCCAAAAGTTCGCAATCGGTAACATGAACCGTTTCGTCGACGTGTATGCCTCAGACGGGAGCCAGTTGGCTCAGCTGGGGGGAGACGGTATTTCTGCCGTTCCCGCTGTGGCTCACTTCCATCCAACCATGGATTGGGTGGCTGGAGGAACTGCAAGCGGCAAGCTATGTCTATGGCAGTAGATGGACTTGGGTATGTGTGCAAATACTTGCAAAAGGATTGCTTTGGTCTGTCACTTGCTGTTAAATGATGCATTGGCGGAGAGGTGGCTTTTTCTTTGCTATACCAAAGATGCTAGGTATTGTCAACAACGGCGGGGAATAGTTGCTATGAATGGAGAATGCGGGGTCTGCTCCTAGACTCGCCGGCTTGGATTTCTAGATCAGTACATACAGGTAGGTAGCTAGCAACAGACAGAAGGACATGAATATAATTCCGTTCAATGTTGCAATGCTTTTCTCTATTGGTGAGACAGATGCGCCCATGGTTGTTGCTATTTCGCCGTTTATGGTGTCCAAGTTGCTCACAGATGGCACAACTTCGTTTAGGCCTCCTTTCCCTGCTCCTCGAACACTGTCTCCATTTCCGTGCCACAGAGCTTGAAGCCGCATTTCTCGTAAAACGGGATGTTGTGTTGACTGCAGTTTAGAATTGTTTTCCGGCATCCTACGTTCTTCGCTACCGAGTTCAAGGCGCCGAGCATGTAGAAGCCCAGCCTCTTTCCCTGATGGTCCTTGGAGATGCAAATCTCTTCAATGTGGCCGACAGTGGTGCGGTTTTGTATGCTTTTATTCCATCCTCGTTAGAGTCAAGAAATAAATATCCATGTCTTAGAAAGCTTACAATTTCTTCTCAACAATCACAGCACCTGTGCCCACAATCTGGCCCTCATTCTCAATAACAAGATAGTAGTAGGGGCCTTTGCCGCCAGTGTCCATGTCATCATATCGCTCGTTAAATTCCTGCTCTGTGACATTGGCCATCCATGTCAAATCACGAAGGCATTCAAGAAATCCTTTGGCATAATCTCCCTTTTCCAGAGGTCGGATAGCGAATCCGTCTGGTAGAGCCGCAGCGGCGTCACTAGATAAGAGAGATGCGGGGAATATGGGGCTTTGGGAGGACATTGTAAGCGAGGGCTTTGCAACAAAGGCGAAAGTGAAGACTCGTGGGAACCGAGTTTTCTATAGAGAAGAATTTTCAATTAATGGTCTGCGGTTGAAGATATTATTGATTTGGGATCAACGTAAGCAAACTATTGAATTGTATTGATTTGTGACGTTACATGTGAATGCTATCCCGTATACTTGCGTAGTGCCTCCTCCGGACTGTACGCTAATCACCTTTGCCCCGTTAACCGTCTCGCGATAATCTGCAGTCACTTGAACAACGAGGTCAAAAAGACCAAGTTATGGCTGTAACGTGTCTATCGGATAAAATCACCAGCCGATTTTTCAAAATAACTCGAGGAAAACGAAACAGCTTATAGCTGCAGCTACGCCGATGACGGAGCTCTTGTAAGGCGAGGCTCATCCCGTGATATAGCGGCAGTGGCATCTGTAGTAGTGCCCAGCTTATTTGAGGTAGAACATTGAAAGCGCCCTGCTAAATTAGAAAGCTAAGGTAGACGGGAGATGGCTTCGCGAAAAGGTCATCCGACTGATCCGATTGAACAAGAATCGACATCTTGTTTCTTCCGCTTCTGGTAACTGTGCATGGAAGCGCAGCAGCAAAAATTCCGCGGCGACGGGCCTCCGGCTGAGTCAGCTCAGAATGCAAAAGCTTAAACGAATTAGTACACATGTACTCAACAGTACATGTAAGATGCTGTCGGCTCACGCTGGAGGTGAATGCCGGATTGCCTGAGCTGCAGAATTACTGGGTATATCCTCCAAAAACAAGGGATATACGGAGTATGTATATATAAGAAAATGCGAAAACGAAAACGAAGCCTGAGACAAAGAGGGAAGACCAGACGTGGTCGCACGGCATAATACTGTAAGGCCAAGTCCGCCTTGGTCAGCCAAAAGCGGCAGCGTTACCCCTGTGCTGCGCACCTTGGTAGCACGCTGACCCTGCCTTTGTTCGTACTCGTACAAAGAGAGATGCAAGCTCTGCGGAGTGCATTCCAGGTACCCAAGGATAGGTATGAGGCAGTGCAATCTGTGGTTTAATGTTTTCTTGCTTACAGTAGTACTACCTTGTACCTGGCAGAGTGGTCACTTAGCCACCTTTGTATGCATGTAGCACTTCATCCAAGGTACCACCCAGGTACCTGTACCCATCACTTGCAAGCACGTCGAGCCTACAGCTTCCGATTTGCAAATCCCAATGCTTGCAGATGGGTCAAGAGCTCAATCAAGTATGAATAGGTAGCTTGTCACCTGTTACAGAGGGCCCCGGTGCGTATTTCTTTGTTTACAGCGCACGTCATCGTATATCCCCCATAGCCTGTACATGATCATATCACATGGGGCGAGTGGAGGCAGAACCGCCACGGGCTGGACTAAGACGCCGACGAGTGTGACTTGTGTTGCCGCCTAGACATTGCATTGCGCATCGTGTAGATGATAAACAGGCCGTCCTCGATTGGCCTGGACTACGAAGCTGCATGGGAATATCACCTCTTCGCTGCTTACGAAGTACATGGCGAATACAACACCCGCAGAGAAACAATCACAAGATAACAAGTGTGGCGTCTCCCTTGCATTGTGCTTTTATCGATAAGTACTCCCTTGGCCAGTACCGGTACGAACGAACTACATAAAGAGCCGCCCATCGGATGCAAAGCTTCCCTCCCATTGACGTACCGCATACCTCAATCCCAAGTCCTCCGGCACTGCTTCGGCCTGCAGCAGTGCTGTCCCAGGTACAAGGGGGACCGGTTCACAGCGGGCGGTGTACCAAATACGGATTGCGAGCGCATGTACCCAGCAGGTACATCCAGGTAGCCGGCAGTCCGCCAACCTTATCAGGTACTAATTGATGCAGCCATACATGAGCGGCTTCCACTCCATCACTTCGCAAACTCGCACGAATCATCTCAGCCTGAGTGGACGCAGATCCCCAAGCAGCCTCTTTGTGTGCTTTGACTGCCGAGTGCTGCCTCGCATACCCTCAGGCGGTTGCCCGAGTTGGCGGTTGCCTAGCCGTTTGATCGCGGCTGCACGTCTTCCGTCATCTGCATCTCTGTGCTGACCCGCGGCCCAGTTGGAAACCTAATCCCAAGCCTTCTTCTGGCGCAGTCTCCGCATCTCCAGGCAACTCTAGCTTTCTAGCCTGGTACTTGCTTTTGCCTCTGGCCAATATGGCTACAACTCCCACTCCCCGCCAAATCGGTCCGGACGGCCAGGACCATGTCGAGCTGCCCCAGACAAAGCACGACAATCCGACACCGACACCGACAGCTGAGCTCCCTGAGCCTCTCCAAGGCAGCGACGACGAGACAAGCGAAAATGCCGGCTTCCCCAAACCCAGCCACATGGCTGTGAATATGAACCAGAGCATCTTTGGCTTGATCGCCGCCGCCGGTTCTCGGGTCGACTTCAACACGCGATTTGACGACGGCAGCAGCGACGAGGATGAAGGGGGCAGCTTGAAGCCTCTGAGCTCACGACACCGAGACCTTTCGCAAACGGCCATATTCGGCTCATTGCCGCCCAAAGATAAGAGACTGGGGAACAAGAAGCAAGTTCCCGGCCACAGGCTATTAAAGTCGTTTGCCTCGTTGCCCAAGAGGAAGAGCAGATCGGGAACGGGCTCCAGCCGGTTATGGGAGCCGACCCAAGAGGTGGACGAGCAGAGCGAGCCTAGCGAATCATCCCCTCCCAACATGTCCACACAACAGCCAGACGAAGACGTCCGAATAGCGCCCGTCATGAGTAGAATGCTGGAAGCCAAGGCTGAAATGGCTAGCCGGTCTAGCTTCGATATGGAAAGAGACTCTTCTAGTCCGGATCGCACAGATGAAGGAGAGGCAGAGGACGAGCGAGATGACGACGAAGACGAAGAAGGAGAGGATGCCACAGCGCTGGCAAAGAAATTAATGGAAATATTCAAGTTTGACGAACCAGAGCGAGTCATAGAAGGTTCGTCTACGCTGTGTTGCGCTTCCTGCCCCGGAACCAGTACTAACAAGTTGCCATATGTAGAGTACCCCTGCTGGCTACTCCAGAGCGTACTGCTCCAAGGTTTCCTATACATCACTTCCAAGCACATTTGCTTCTACGCGTATCTTCCAAAGAAGACGGTAAGACGACCGTATCAAGAAATGTATTGCTCAACTCGGCTAACCCGCACATGTAGCACACTGTCGCCAAGTCCGGCTATCTTTCAAAAAGTGGCAAACGGAACCCCAAGTACAATCGCTATTGGTTTCGCCTCAAAGGCGATGTACTATCATACTACCAAGATGCCACAAATTTATACTTCCCACATGGTCATATTGACCTTAGTTTCGGCATATCTGCCAGCATCACCGACGAAGACAAGGAAGGCGTGCACTTCTCAGTGGTAACGAGCCACCGTACCTACAACTTCAGAGCCGAGAGTGCGCCAAGTGCAAAGGAATGGGTGAAAAGCCTGCAAAGGGTCATTTTCCGAAGCCACAATGATGGCGACAGCGTCAAAATATCTTTGCCCATCGATAACATCATTGATGTCGAAGACACCCAGATGATGGAATTTTCAGACACTTGCAAGATTCGAGTCATAGATAGCGATGAAACTTTCGCTATCGACGAGGTGAGTTTTAAATGGGGGTGTCCTTTTCACGGGTTTTGAAGAATTGCAATTCTAACATGTTCAATGTACAGTATTTCTTCTCATTCTTCACCGTTGGCAAAGAGGCCATAAATGTCATCAAGCTCTTGGTAGAGAATGCATCTGCCGAGGGTCCAACCGCTGGTAAAGTCATTGCCGCTCACGAAGGAGAATCTTCAGACCAGTCCTCATCACCCCGCGTCTCTGGGGCATTCCGAAACCTAGCCCGCGTCGACAGCGCACTCACAACGAAGTTTCTGGGTACCACGCAAGGAGTTGTTTCTTCAGCGTCACCTGATTCAACAAGTCCTAGCCCACACCCCAGTGCCGATGAAGAAGGTGTACTGAGCTTAAAGAGCTCTCGGGGCAGAGGATCCAGCGACAATAGAAGATCAGAAAGCGACCGGCACGCTGAAGAAAAGACATCATCGCGGATAATGGAATCGTCGGAATCCAATCTGTATTCTTCAATTGAAGAGCCGAGCTTCGCTAGCCTTACCCAATCTGCGTTTGAAGATCCCTCTGCAAGCCAAATTCTGAGAGGCAGCGATGTGTTCCAAAGCCCAACGATGAGACACTCACAGACCTCTAGTCGCGACTACAGCGAGTTCAAGGACAAAGCTCCCGATTCAAAGCAAGGGCAGCAGTTTTCAGCGGCAACAAGTCAGAATGAGGGATCTGTCTACACTGGGCCTACTGAGCCCCCGCGAACATCGACGCCAACATTACAGAGTATTACCAAGATGGGAGCATATCCTCTACAACGAGCTGGCGCGTTTGCCGATTACCTAAACAAGACGGGTAAACGAATGAGCACCCTCTTTGCAACCGAGTCGATGGGTTACGTTGAGAAAGTGTCCGGCATGTGGAAGGGCGAACGCAAACACTATGATGAACCAGCCGGTCTACGACCTGACGAAGATGAGTTAGAAGAGGGCGATGATGGCCAGATCAAAACCTCTAATGAGCGGTTCCGTGCGCATTTCGCACTCCCCGACACAGAAAGGCTGCAGGCTACATACTTTGGTTACATCATGCGTGTTCTGCCGTTGTATGGCAAGATCTACCTCAGCGGCCGGTATTTCTGCTTTCGAAGTTTGCTGCCTGGCACTCGAACCAAGTTGATTCTACCCCTGAAAGATATTGAGAACGCGCATAAGGAGAAAGGCTTCCGCTTTGGATATGCTGGCTTAGTCGTTGTAATCCGGGGACATGAAGAGCTCTTCTTTGAGTTCCGACAGGCCGAGATTCGCGACGATTGTGCGGTAACATTACTCCAATGCCTTGAAACTGATCGTCATCTTCAGGAATCTATGATCCTAGAGCCGGAATACAGGGGCGAGGCAAGCGCTGCTATTGCAGAGCGAGATGCTTTGAAGCTAGCAACGGCGGATGTGTTCGCGGACCGTGAGCCTCAGCTAGCCCAATCGACCGCGTCGCTGTCTCAAGGCCCAAATATCTTGGGGGATGACATGGAAACATCTGTGATCCAGTTCAAGTCACCTCATTCCATGAGAATCACATGCCTAACAATCGGCTCTAGGGGAGATGTTCAGCCTTACATTGCACTATGCAAGGGATTGCTTGCAGATGGCCACAAGCCACGGATTGCGACTCATGCCGAGTTCCAGGGCTGGATTGAATCTCATGGCATCGAATTTGCGTGTGTGGAAGGTGACCCCGGAGAGCTCATGCGCCTCTGCATTGAGAATGGAACGTTTACTCTTTCATTTCTCCGAGAAGCCAATGCAACATTTCGAGGCTGGCTCGATGACCTCCTTGACTCGGCGTACAAGGCTTGCGAAGGATCTGAGCTGCTCATCGAGTCGCCATCCGCCATGGCGGGGATTCATATCGCAGAGAAGCTTGGCATTCCGTATTTCAGAGCATTCACAATGCCGTGGACGAGGACAAGGGCGTATCCACATGCTTTCATTATGCCAGAAAACAAAATGGGCGGAGCCTATAATTACATGACCTATGTCATGTTCGATAACATCTTCTGGAAGGCTACCGCGCATCAGGTGAACAGATGGAGGAACAAGACGCTTGGATTGCCAAACACTGGCTTGGAAAAGATGCAGCCCAACAAGGTGCCGTTCCTGTACAATTTTAGCCCGAGTGTCGTTGCGCCGCCTCTGGATTTCTCAGACTGGGTCAGAGTCACTGGTTACTGGTTCTTGGATGAAGGCAGCGACTATAAGCCCCCCCAAGAGCTCCGAGACTTCATTGCAAAGGCAAGGGCCGACGGCAAAAAGATCGTCTACGTTGGGTTTGGCTCTATCATTGTCAACGACCCGGCAAAGATGACCCAGGAGGTGATTGATGCCATTCTCAAAGCCGATGTTCGATGCATCCTTTCCAAGGGATGGTCGGATCGCATAACTACTGGAAGAGACGAGCCCACCGGGCCACCCATGGCAGAGCCAGTGATGCCGCCCGAGATCCATGTCATCAAGTCTGCTCCGCACGACTGGCTATTCCGGCAGATTGATGCGGCTGCGCATCACGGTGGATCCGGCACCACCGGTGCCAGCTTGAGAGCCGGCATACCAACCATCATACGGCCATTCTTTGGAGACCAATTCTTCTTTGCAAGCCGCGTGGAAGATTTGGGCGTTGGTGTGTGGGTCAAAAAATGGGGGACGAAATCTTTCGGCCGGGCTCTTTGGGAGGTAACGCGTAACGAGCGGATGATTGTCAAGGCCCGGCTCCTGGGTGAACAGATTCGCAAGGTAGGGGCAATTTCCCTGTTTTCCTCACTTTTAGATGTACGAATGTGCTAATTCTCTTACAGGAGAGTGGCGTCGAGACTGCCATTCAGTCGATATATCGAGATATGGAATATGCAAAGAGCTTGATCAAGCATACAGATGGCCATTTAGAAACAGAAGAAGACGAGGACACGGAAGAAAGTTGGACATTTGTCCGAGGCGACGAGCCGGATCCGGATGTGATTACGACTAAGTTGAGTGAGGGATTGGATGGCGTGGCATTGGGTAACAATAGCAAGGCGTCGGGCAAGGCATGAGATGCATGACCTTTTTTTTTTTTTTTTTTTCCTTTTTCCCTTTCTCTTGACGAAGCTATGTTTTGGTCTTTTTCTTCTTCTTTCTTCTTCTTTTGGGTGAATGGAGGGTAGCAGGATTCTCTCTCTCTCTCTTTTTTTTTTTTTTCCTTTTCTTTTTTCTTTTCTTTTCTTTTTCTTTTCTTTTCTTTTTATATGAAGCCTAGAATAGGTGGATTTTAATGCTTTGTGTATGTGTTTTTCTATCTTTCTTCTTTTCTAGCTTTCCTGCTGCTTTTTATTATGGATTGGATATGGTCACCTTCCTTATTTGGATGTATTGGAACGAGATGGAATATTAATGTGAGTGCTGGTTTTATGGCTGGAATAGATTGTGCGCTATAGAAAGAAGAATGAATGCAAATCGAATGACCATATCAAGCCTACAAGCGAGCACAGCAAAAGTGATTGTCAAATCAATGATTTAATACTCGTCATTCATATCATTGTCGTAAAACCATCATAAACCAGCTCGTAATAATACCCAGACCAAACACGAACACCCCGAATCCCGTCCCCACGCGCCGACTCCAGGAAAACAAGGAAAGAAACATACGCCAGCAACCCTCATTATACGCACAAGTCTGTCGCTGCGTGTGTTCGCGAAGCAAGCAAATCACCATCCTTGGGAGTGTTGCTATCCACAAAATCTGTCAACGGTCGGGAATTGGCAACAGCCTCCCACAGGTCCAGGAACGTATCCTCCATGCCATCAGTAGTTGGGTCTCGGTCCTTGTACACGATGCGGCCCTGGGCATCTCTGACGGCATGGCCGTTGGCGTCGACGACAGGCTCGTTCAAGAGGAGGAAGAATTCGGGCCAGTCTCGCCAGGGGGAGGTTTCGAGTGCCGTCCTCCAGATGCCGTCCGTGTGGGCGATGATGGCGTCTTCCCAGCGGGCCGTCATGTGAAGGCACTCGCGATACCAGTCCATCATCCCCTGCATGTCGGCGCGCCACCAGCCGCCAAGGATGGTGCCTCCAGGCAGAATCAGTTGCCTCGAAATAACCCAGCGGATTAGGGCGGGCCAGAAGACCTTTTGCAGGACGTCTAGCTTTTGCTGACGCGTAACACCGAATTCGCCAACCTGGAGAACGTAGATGCGGTCGGTTTGTGAAGCATATACCCAGTCAAGGTCTCGGTGGGCTGTGTCACCATCCATGGGGCTCTTGTGGATGGGATAAGGAATCCGTTGAAAGTTTCCGTACATGACGCAATGTTGAATGGCCACAGTGTCCTTTTCTTCGTCTCTTGTCTCTCTCTCTCTCTTTTTTTTTTTCTGTTGTATCGCCTCTTCTTCTCCTAACAGTGGGTGGTGCAACGATGATCCATGAATGGTAAAAGACAGGAGAGTGGATCCGGCGCCGATGAGGACATGCGTTTGAAGGTAGGACAGGCGGCGCAACTGATGCGGCAAAGAAGAGAGGTAAAGAGAGGAAAGATGATGATAGTTCTGAATCAAGCCAGGAAAACAAATTACATAGATAGTTGATACAAAAACGGGGGCTGCGTCTTTTTTGTTGACGAGCATCAGAGCGCCGTGGCCATCACCCCATATCACCCCCTAAGGTATCCAACAACATGCAACACAAAAAAGGCAAACTCAAGACGGCACAAATGGTAGCATCAAGCCAGGGATAGCAGTCCGGGGAGGCGTCAAGAGGCCCATCTCGTACCTCGATCCGCGGCGCAGTGCCGTAAAGCTAAGGACCCAGGCAGAAGCAGAAGCGGCGAATAGCGGGTATGATCGGGATGAACGCGGAAATGGGCTTGGCCAGAGATTTGAGCTGTGGCAAAGTTGTCGCGATATGAGTCGAGAGCGGGGCCCAGCACGCAGGGCCAAAGTCAAGACTTGTGGGGGCGAGGGCGAGGGCGAGGTAAGGCTGGGCACAAGGGATCGGGTTCTTGATTCATCGGATGCTGCGTTACATGGCCAGCGAGAATATGACGAGGTCCAGCCACCGAGGCCGGCAAAGTGAGCCTGTGTGCGTTAGAAACAGACCAGGACTCCACACCACTCCGTCGTCGGGCAGAAGCGCGGAGTAATGCAAAGCTCAATCAATGCGCCATCTTGATGCTCGTGAGGGTCCCGGGATAGTTTCACCTGAGCCGGCACCAGATAAGACAGCGGCTCATTACGCAGGGGGATGAGCAATCGATTCAAACCAAGCTAGTTTGCCTCTGCGGCTGGCAATTCCAAGTGGCCGAAGCCAGGCCGCGGCCAGGAGAATGTGGCTGCTGCGCCGCAACTTTCTGGCTGTCTCAATCGCGTGCTGGACAAGGCCAAGGATGATGATGCCTAAGGGTACTCCGGAGATGCCATTCGCTCCAGAGGCTAAGGCATGGACGCATGTCGAGTCAGCGGCATTGCATCCTGTATAGTACATAGCATGCTGCATGTAGCATCTGTCCATTCAGCCGTCATGGTTGTTTGTTGCGTCTGTCTTGCATCTCCGCCCCTTGTCGTGTCGTTTGCCTGTTCGTCGAGCCATGAGGAGGAATCTGTGCGGGATGAGACGAGATGTCCCTTGCTCACTCAGTTTTTAGATCCGGATACTTGCATGTGATGGGAGAGACGGATGTTGAACCCGCACGCAAACAAACTACTAGGTAGGATTTTGTCAGGAGAGCAAATTCGGTGAATGTTAGAACAGATGATGCTAAAGGGATCTGATTCGTACGTGTGCAGAGACATATCCATTAAGTGATATGTATGTATGCCGACCCGATAAGATAGCCATCTCTTTGCTAAGCAGGCAAGTGGCCAGGCCTTCTCTCTTGCCTAGGACGACTTGAAGCTGTGCCCCACCAGATTCTGCATTATGTAATCCGCACCGTCAACCTCTGAGGAGGCTCTCACGGAAAACAGCCCTCACCATAGCTTTTGGCGCCAGACGACGTCGATTCTCCCCTGCAAACGGCGCGCAGCAGCGGTATCCCGATCGGCCTCAATCTCGACTGACGAGGCGACTCTCCGATTACTCAGCACACACTGCGATTGGCCCTGTCTCCGTCCCGGCTCGACCGTAGCAACTGCCCATCATGCCTCAAGATATGCCCCCTCGGGGCGGGTACGAGCCCGTCCAGTACAAGGTGTGTTGATCCAGGGCTTCTGTCGGCGGTGATGATCGATTGGTCTTTTTTTTATTGTCTTTTCCGGTGTGGGATTGGGGTGTGCGAATCCGCATTGGGGGGATCGCAAGGCTGCATCAGTCGCGAGAGATATATGGCTTGACAATCAACGCTAAGTCAAGGCAATGGACAAGGCTGACGGTTCTGCTTAGCGAAATCTCCCCGCCAAGGGCTTCCGACCTGGAATTCTCCTCCTCGGCGTGGGCGCCGTCATGGGCTACGGCTGGTACAAACTGATTGGCGGTATTCGAGAGGCCAAGTATGTCTCGCTCCTCTCCTCATTATCACTCAATGCGGCGGTTTCGATTTCTAGATGCAAAAACCAAAGCTCGCAAGCTGACGTTTGCCTCTTTAGTGAGCTCGCTCGTGAAAAGATGTGGGCGCGAATCCACCTGATTCCCCTCCTGCAGGCCGAAGAGGACCGTGACCAGGTGCGACGATACTGGGCCGACCAGAAGCGCGAGAAGGAGCTGTTGGGTGAGAACACAAAGGTCTACAACAGCGACAGGTGCGTCTTTCACAATGCCATTCAGCCAAGATCCCATCGAAGATTTGCTAACAGGCAACTTATAGGTTCGTGCGACCAACATTTGCCGTATCCCCGGCTCCTTCGAAATAGATAAAATGAGGAAGCGAGGAAGGACGAATTGGAATTTTGTATATATATCAATACGAGTGCGTGCCACTTATCGTCGACTTGGCTCCATGGCCAAGAATGAGAAGAAAAATTAGAATCATGAAGGGAGCGTGGTGAATATCTTGCTGGTCTCGTTTGTGCCAAGATGCTAAATTCACCAATCCAGAATCGCTATCTACCTATTTTAAAGAAAGCGGATATAAAAAAAAAAGTATATCTAATGTTAGATGAATATTTCGCCAAAACTACCTTCAGGCAGGTAATATTATCCTTCCCTCCCCCCCTGTCAACTCACTCGAATTCAACACCAACCTCATTCACCGTCCACTCCCACACCTTCTTGGATAGCTCATCACTACGACACGTTGCACTCCCGCGGTGCGGTATCCCGACCGGCTCAAAAAAAGCTATATTATCGTCAATCTTGTCTCTAACCTCCGGGGCCGTCGCCGCCCATAGCGTGTTATACGCCCCTTCACGAGGCGTCAGCATTCCCAGAGGAGCCATGCCGAAGATGAGTATCCTGTCAAACGCCCCCAAGCCGGTAATCATCTCCGTCTTGACCACGCCCGGGTGAACAGCCACGCTCGTGATCTGCGGATAGCGCTTGCCCAGCTCCCGCGCCAGCAGCATGTTAGCCAGCTTGCTCTGGCCATAGCGCGCCCACTTGCCCAGCAGCAGATTCTCCTGCTTAGATTTCAGGCCGTCAAAGTCGATCCCGTTGAACGGATGCGTGAAGTATCCCAGCGACGTCACCGTAACGTACCGCACGTCCGCCTCGGGAAACTCCTTTGCTGTGCGTAGCATGATGGGCAGGAGACGGAACAACAGCGCAGAGTTACCGACGTGGTTGGTTCCAAACTGGATTTCGTAGCCATCCTTTGTGACGGCGGGAGGAACGGCCAAGATCCCCGCGTTGGCGATGAAGACGTCTAGACGGCTGTGGTGGAACTTGGCTGCGGCATCGCGGATGCTGGCGAAGCTGTCGAGCTCGCAGGGAAGAAAAGTGACGCTTGAAGGGGTGGCGCACTGGGATATGACTTCTGCGGCTGATTTCTCGTTGCGGCCGGTGAAGTAGATGTGCTCTGGGCTGTGTTTTGCGAGCTCAAGGACGGTGGTTTTCCCAATGCCGTTTGTGCCTGTTGCTTTACGTTCATTTCTTGTTCTTCAGGCGCGACGAGACGCGACCTACCTCCAGTGATGAGAATGACTTTGCCCGAGAGATTGGGGATGTCAGTGTCAGGATCATATCCAAGTCCCATTGTGTAATGTAACTTTTGAAACACAGTAGAATAAAGAAGAAGCAGAAGCAGGAAAATATGATCAAGAGTGCGATATACAATGCCTTGAGCAAGAGCTCTTCACTTCTAACACGCTCTCTTTATATACACCCCGCCATACTCACCTACCCTCCCAACGCTTTACCCAAATTCCACTCACCGGCGCATTCAATCTCCCCATCGACCACGTGCAAAAACCTCCACCGCGGCAACGACTTTTTTTTTTATGCTCCTTTCCAATATCGCGAGCTCCGTGCCGAGTTTGTCAATACGGGATTCGACCGGGCGGGTCTCCGGAGGGATTACCTACCGGCGGAGCAGTGCTAGCAGATATTATCCCTGCTTGGTAGTATTTGCTAATGTTTCTGTTAGTACGGGATAAATTTTGAGATTGCGCTCCGTTGGGGCCAAATACGGCCCGTCCTGTTTGATTTGACGACTAGAATGAATGCCGAGGAATTGATGCAAGAAGAAATCTCGTATAAAGGACTCAACCTCGTTCGTTTGGAGCGGGGCCTGTTTCTGTAACAACTACTACTCGCATCCTCCTCCTGTACTATCATCACATCACGAGGGTGTAATTCACAGCTTATATCTTAGCATCACATCACAGGAACCAAAAAATCAAGTCTTGCATATAAAAAATGCTTAATTGCTTTCCCTTTCTGGCCAAAGAATGGGTATTCGAAACACGAACAGAGAGGAATTATGAGAGAAAAAAAAAAAGGAGAAAATCGAAACAAGAAAAACACTCATGTCCCAGATTGCCCAATACTACTCTAACACAAAAAAGCGCCAGCCAGATGTTTTTCTTTTTAAAACGGCATGAAATCCAAGTTCAGGGAGCCTGTGCATTCGCGTATCGCCTTCAGCTTCAACTTCCGCTTCTAGTCGCCAGCTGCCTCAAGCCCCGCCAGCAGCTCTCGCTCTAGCTCGTCGAAATTGTCGATTTCTGTGCTTCGAGGCGGAGGTTCATCGCTTTCGCCAGTATCTCCATTTGGCGTATGTACGGATCGCAATGCGGACGCTCCTCTACTCCGGGACACTCGTTGCTTCTTTGCTAGTGCGCTCTCTCCCACAACACTTGATCCGTCTCCGTCAGACTCAATGGTAGACGCTCTGGTTTTGCGTTTTGTGCCTCTACTCCCTGGGTCATCGGTATCGTCCCCTTCGCCATCTGTTGTCTCGCTATCATTCTCTCCATCTTCTTCCTCGTCCGCTTCTTCATCTCCCTCGTCGTCATCCTCGTCATCGTCGTCGTCGTCGTCGTCATCTAGACCCAAAAACTCTTTAAGTTCTTCATCGAAATCTCCCATGTTGATGGAGACACCAGTGTCTTCCATTTCGGCCGCGCTGGTTTCTGCAGTGTCTTCGGACCTCTCACGGTCGGCATCAAGAATGGCCATGTAGTATGGGCTTTCGTCTAGCCTACGCCATTGGCTAAGACAATCCGCCAGCCAACTCTGGTTCACAATCTTGATACTAGGAATTTTTGCTGCTTGCTGTACTTTCTTGGTTCGCGGTCGCGCCAGAGAAACCACAAGGTGCGTGACCCTGGGCGAGACGCTGTCCACCACCTGAGCTCCAAAACTTTGCGCATGCATTCCAATTTCGGACTCCTCGATATTCACTCCCAGGGGTACAAGACCAGACAGGCATATGACAAGGCCCGAGAGAACACTAGATTTGAGCTCATCCAGTATATCGCCCACAGGAGGAACAAACGATAGATCCACACCGTCGTCGGGGTGGGATTTTCTTCGCGCTTTGGTATGGCCTGGCGGGTGGGTGGGCTCCGACTTTTTCCTCTCCTCTCGTTTCTTATCGTACATTTCGTAAAAGGCAGCGTGGAGATCAGTCAAGTGATCTTGCAGGGTAACGAGCTCCTCGTCATCGTCACTTAATAGATGTTGTCTGTGGTGGATGCTCGGAGATGCTCCACCTTCCGCGTCTTGGCCTGATCGTTCGTCCTCCTTATCCAATTCCTCTTGCATATGCAGCAACGGGCGATCAGTCAGTTGCTTTTCCAGTGTCTTCTCCTGCTCCTCCGCCTGAACCTTTAGACTGGCCTCGTCACCACCCATCCGAGCCAGCTCATCTAGAGGTGAGACTTTTTCGCCCATGGCGTTTTCAGCATTAGAGTTTGGAACCAGGCCGTTTAACTTTCCCGGGGCAGGTAAAATATCTTGTCGCTTGGGCAAGAAACTCGAGTTAATATCTCCAATTCCCTTGAAGAAATCATACGGCACGACCTTGATCAGATTTGGCCGATTCATGGGCCAGACATCCGCACGATCGTCAATAATGACAACCATATCCGTGCTGACGGGGAACAGTCTCTGCAAACTCTTTGCCGTGATGCTTCCGTTCTCATCACGGCTGATGACACGATTGCCGAAGAGCTTCCTGTCTGGATCCACAATCCGCGCGATGTTGAGAGCATACGCGCGAGTTCCCATGGTATACACGTGCAGCTCGTACTTTGTAGAAACAGCTTCTAGAAATTCCTGGAGACCCGGTCGTAGCTTGATGTAATAGGTGCAGCCGCTAGCCAGACCTCTGGGACCGTCGTCGTTGAGCTGGAAGCTCTTGACGTCTTTGACGGCCTCGTGATTGGGGTTTGACTCGTCACGCTGCCATTCTCCAATAGTTGGTTCTATGCACGCATGGATAATTGTCTGGTCCAAGTCAACCACCAAGCTGAGCTTCCGCTGGCGCAGCAGGCGCTTCTGTGTGTCGTGCTCTGCCCTTTTAGCAACGTTTTTGCTCACCATCAGGCCGGTCTGGTCATGTGTCATGTTGATCATGGCCCGATCTGTGTCTCTCTCTTCGGTAGCCCAGTTGACCTCGGTCATGTCTGCGCCGCAGACACTGCACAAGCCCTGAATCTGCACTTCGTGTCCGCAGGCTTCCTCGACGATCATGCACGGCATGTCGGCCGCAATCGTCTGCCCCTCCTTGATCCGCCATTCTTTCAGAGTTCCCTCGGCAGGGCTGTCGAACTCGGTATACGTGGTTTCATCGACCCATTCATCCTCGCCAATCTTACGTCGCCAGGTGAATTTGTACTCTATGATTGTCTCCTGCTTTCTGACGGAATCGCCCGACGACTTGAGCAACTTGGTAATGGTGATGGGATAGTGCAGGCGCGAGCCCAAAGAGACAACCTTGTCGTACATGATGGCAGCGCGCTTCGAGAATCGGCGTTTGCGCGTGTCGTGTCTCCTTTCTGCAAGCTCCAAGGCAGAGCCAAAGCTCCTCGAGCACCCGAACTAGCGCGATCGGCGGCGACGGACAACCGCGACAGCAATTGAAGCCTCAATTGCTTGCTGCAGAACGATCCTAAAAGGCTTCCCTGTGCGCAATCCTGGTAGCAACAGCGACGGTAGCCGAGCCCATGGCCCTCACAAGCGAGGTTGCTGCGCTTTTGGGGCAGAGGCCAGAGAGATGCTGGATGGCGGAACAGATCGCGACAGCCGCGGCGGGAATGCCGGCAATATCAGTGGATTATAGATGCTGCGTAGGTAGAGATGCTCAAAAGATGCGTCGTAATAGATGCAGGACCGCTCTCTGCTTGGTTGTGCTCGCAAGCGGCCGCTTGTTTGGTCAGTTCATCAAGGATATGCTGAGGGTGACGTGACGCAGTTGCCCGCAAACGTCCTTCAATTGAGCAAGCTGAAATACTTTAGTACTTTTAGCCGTTGCTGGGAGGTACAAAGGTACTTGCTGGGTGCACGCGCCCCGCCAAACTCTATGTTACCGAACCGGGTTACACAAGCTGGGTCACGTGGCGCAGTTTGTCTTTCGATGTTGGCGACTTTGTGCCGAACGACGCGCTAGGCCAGATGAGGATAGGGTGGCGACAGGAGAGACACTGGCGGTAAGTTCCGAGAGCCAAAAAAAAAAAACTCCGAACCATTGTCTTCAGTTTGGTGGATGATCGGTTACTGTATACTTTGTGAAATCTCTGCGGAGAATATCCATATAAACACCTTCAATGTACAGGTAGTAGATCGTGTGTCTATTCTAACTACCTAGTACTTAGTAATTCTTAGTCCAAGCTGTTCAACGAGATATCCCATAACAATTGCACCAACATTGGATTTGAGATACATACGTAAATGCTTAAGAGCCTGTGGATGAGCTGCTGCTTACCCTAGAAGACATAAATTCAACAGCGGGTCTATCTCGCCTTAGCCTAATCTAAACTTTGGTGGGATAAATTAACAATAGCCAAAGGGTTTAATTCTCGGTGAGCGTGTTTCCTCTTACACATCATGACCGCATTGCATTCATATATGATCCGTTACACGCGAATCATTTTGCCCATCCAACTAACTAAATAAATAATTA
This sequence comes from Trichoderma sp. TW21990_1, assembly GCA_010015515.1. Taxonomy (NCBI): domain Eukaryota; kingdom Fungi; phylum Ascomycota; class Sordariomycetes; order Hypocreales; family Hypocreaceae; genus Trichoderma; species Trichoderma sp. TW21990_1. The sequence goes on from WXUD01000027.1 coordinate 100,515, forward strand.
AATAAATAAGTAAACAAATAAGTAAATAACCACCGTCCAATCCTTGTAGACAATCTATACATGTTATCATGGCCGCTCGTCACACGTCAAGCGGCAGCCTGCACCACCTTGAAACCTTCCGAAACCAGTTTTGTAATCTCCTCATTCTTGTGCTGCAGCAAGCCCAGGGCAAACGCGACATCGTTCCATTGCCGCTCCGTCTCGCAGCGGCCAAGTCTTGCCGCCAGCTTCTCCGACAGCTGCTTGGCGTGTTTGTCCTGTGCACACCGTTAGTCTTCTAATAGATGCAAACACGGCTTTCACCGGGAACAGGCATTCTTACCTTTTCAACAAACCCGAGAAGGAACCTGATGATGCGCCTGAAGCTCTCTTCCTCCATGCTGCCGGCGCTGAGCAAACTAAACATGTCCACAAAGTGATTATAGACCGCATTGTCCTTGGTGCTGAGCTCCGTAAAGAACATTTTCGCAAGGTCAGCAATCCGCCTGTCCTCATCCTCCATGCACTTGGCCATCTCGCCCAGCTGCCCCTTGACCTTGACCTGGCCGGCCAAAATCAAGAATGTCAGCGTCATTAAGCAGGTTCGCTTTACAGACACGTCCGTGTCTGCAAGACGCCTGTACAAAAAGTCTGTGTTTTCGTCTATCAGATGGTTAAAGCAGACGGCCATGTCGCCCAGCGCAATGACGGCATTCGATCGAACCGTGGCATCAGGAGACCGCTCCATGATTGTGATGAGAAGGGGGAGGTTTGTCTCGCAGTACTCAGACGACACGCACATGAGTTTCGCAAGGCATAATGTAGCCGCCGCTTGGAGCCCCTTGTCTGCGTATGTGGTATTGTTTGCACAAATCTCCGACACAAGGGGCCCAAACATTGCAAGGAGCGAAGTCGGCCCGTAGAGAAGCTCTCGCTCCCGGATGTGCGCCATGGCCTCTGTGAAATCATCCTCTGTGGTGCCGCCGATGAGGTCTAGCTCGTCCGCATCCTCCTTGTCCTTGTCCGTCTTTGCTGGTGCCTGCTTTTCCTTCTCCTGCTTTCTGCGCTTAAAGTCCAATTCGCAGAGTTCGAGATGGACGATTTGCTTGATGGCCACATGGCCAACAATGAAGAGGAGCTGAGAGAGGGCGATGGCATTATCGCGCTTCGCAGTCTTCTGCGGTGACGCTGGCATGAGATCTGGTGAGGTCGGGTCTGCTATCCCATGTGTAGTCATGTTCTCATCTCGCGAGGTCGGTCTCGAGCTGGGGCGGCTGAACACTTGCTTGGCCTTCCTCCGGATTATGGCCGAGCAGAGAATATCTGGATGCTTAGAGAGAGCGTATATGGCGTTTATGGCCTGCTCCGCAACACCATACCATTCCTTGGTGTCCGAGGGCACTTCGGTTATGGCTGCTAGCCGTGAGCAGACCGCATGATCATTTGGAAGTCGCGAAAACTTGGCGGTTGATTCCTTGGCCTGCCTTCCTGTGGGGTTGATCCGTCTTAGAGCAATGCAGGTATACTTTGCCAACTGCAAGTCGTTCCGCCCATAGGCTCCCAGACCGGTCCGGAGCATCGTCTCGATTTCACCAACAGCGATCTCAGGGATGGCCGTTGCAAGCATCCCCAGCACGATGATGGCACCTCGCCTCTGAGTCCTAGAAATCTCTCGTTTCTGGACGCCATACACCTGCCACAGCTTGGCGACAACAATTTCGTGAATGGCACCACTTTTCATCATCGTAGCAAGTAGCTGCTCCAGTGAAGTCAGTTCGGCGGGCGTAGCCCCAAAAGTCAAGCTGATCATGTTGCGCGCAATATAGTTGGCCGCATCATTCGGGCTGAATGAATCCGGCGCTTCGAAGAACAGTCTCTTGTAGCACTCGATGAGATGGGTTTGCACGCCTTTGCCCTCGTCGCTATTGCCCTTGGTCCAGATCAATCGCAGCATACGGCGAATGCCGACTTTGTTCTGTTCAATGTTGTAGGCGTCGCCGATTTCGAAATAATCAATTGCTTCAATGACCTCGCTCTTGTTCCGGGATCCAAGAAGCTGGCAGATGATCTCAGTTGCGTCGTGCAAGACGTCAATGAACTTGATGGCCTCGTTGTAATACCGTCTAGTGAGCGTGAGCTTTTCAATCGCCTCACTTGTGGCCGCCTCTTGCTGTGCCTTTTGTATAGCCTCAAACTTCTCCTGATCCGTCATTTCCCTGGGCTTTTCTGGCGACCCGATTTGGGTAGCTTCGTCGAGAAGGCTGTTGTCGACTGTAGCATCCGCCAAGCCAGGAATGCCGGGAGGAGGCTTCAGTGCATTGAGCTCTTCTTCAACCTTGTCGTAACGAGCCTGCCACTCCTTTCGCGAGAGTTGAGCACCATGCATCACCGTGAATGGGTGAGTCTTGATAAGCGTCCCCAAAAGCTTGATCGCGTTGCGCCTCACGTTGCTGCTCTTGTCTTCGAGACTTCTGCAGGCAAGCTCGGCAGCCTTTTGTCGCCGCTTGGGAAACTTTTGCTCGAGCTCGCAAAGCTTCACATATACCTGCAAGGTACGGCATCTTGCGTACGGGTTAATGTCGAGGAAACGCTCTTCAAGGACGTCAAAGAAGGCATTTAGCTGGGACTTGTGATTCTCGCTTCTCTCGTCTTGTCTGCTAAGATAGGCAATCATGTTGCCACACACCTCAATCAAAGCGCACCGAAGAGTATACGACTGGAGGACGGTTAGCTACCATTCGCCCTGCTTGTTGGTGACCGGCTGTAGGTGCAGTTACCTCGGAATCTAGCTGCTTAGCTAGCATTGTCATCTGCTTAATTACCAACCTTGGAGCAAGCTCCGATAATTTGGCGATGAATGCAGAGACTGATTTTGGTCCTCGAGTATCGTTGGCATTAAATTCCTTGTTACTTATTTCGCGCAAGACTTCGTCGGTTAACTGGGGATAGTCGTATGTTTCGGCTAGAATGTGAAGAAACTCCGCCATTGGTTCAGATAGATGTTCAAAGTAAGTCAAGTTCTGAATAATGTTGACTTGTGCGGCTGTCATAGCGTTAGTGGTGCAGCGCAAAGTTACCTGTTGAGATTGGGAAACACACCGTAGCCATGACCATGATGCTTGACCGCAATGCACAGCACCTTGAAACAGTGCATCCTGATAGATGTTGTCTTGACACGTTGCTCATTTTCTAGAATCATGTAGACCGGTCGGGTAAGCAGACCGATAAACGTATCCCTCTCGCTCGTTGTCAAGAAGATTTTGGACAATTTCAGCTTGAGAGTTTTGCACATGATTTCCAGTGCGACCTGAAGCTGGGATGCTGAGTCCCAGGTGTCTTCTCTTTGCGATGCCTTCTTCGGTTTTCCTCGCCCTCTTGCCACTGGCGCCATGGATGACTTTTCGGCTGTTTTGGTTTCAACGGCGGCAATGGTCCACTGAATAAGGAATCCATATATTTCGAGCAGTTGCTTGTGATGCGCCAGGGATTCCTGCTCCTCGGGCGATTCGATGTCGCTATGTACCGCATCCGCCTCAGCACTCAGCCCACTCATTACCAAGTCGAACACCTTGCTTAGGATGTGAGCTGGTATATAGGGGATATATCTATTTCGTCAAGCCGAGAGTCAGCCACAGCTTTCTACTTTCTCTTCCATCTCCATTCCTCTACCTCTTCCGCATGCTTGATGGTGGGGGGTTCTCGGAAACCGTACTTGAGCAGAAATTGTAATGAATCTATGTTGACGGCCCGCAAGATGGCATCTGGGTTATCGGCGATCGCGTCGATGATGGGATTCAACACAGGATTGATCACCTGGTTGGTGAGCGCCTCTGGGTCATTCTCGCAATCGAACAGCGCGGCATCTGCTTCCGGCGTTGGGATCGAGGCAGGATCGGACATGTAATGCTTGAGCGCATCGTTGATATCGAAGGAGATGGTCCCCATGATGGGCGGTTTGTGCGCCAAATGGCGGGGTTCGAGCCGTGTATCGAGGGAGATTGAATCAAGACGGACGGAAGACGAGGCTCCGGGGATTCAGCTGCCAGACAGTCAGTTGTTGCTCAGCCGAGGCCTGGCTCAGCGTCGAAGCGATCGCCTGCGTCGTTGTCTGCGTCCTATCGCGACCGCTTAGCGACTTGATGTTTGTGCAGCAAATGGCGGGGATGGATCTCGGGACCTGGCAACCAGCGTGTTTATTTTCTTTGGACGCGACAGCTTGTCCAAACGCCCCGCCATGCACCAACCAGCGCGTTTTCAGCCACTGAGCAGCCGCTGTAGCAGCCCGAAGCCACCGAAAAGCCCCTCCACACTGCCCTAGAGAACTTCTCTGGGACCTGCATTGATTCGCTGCATCCATCTGATGTTAAATACCAGCTCGTGATCTCTTGAAGAGTGCCGCTCAAGTGAAACCCAATTGCACCTCCACGCTGCATCCTATTGTGTTCATTGGGAAGTAACAGGCATTGCTTTCTTGGTTGAGACACCAATTGCTTCTCCTAGCCTCCAATTCTCTGGAGGGAAGCTTGCTGCTATGGCGACGGCAACGCTCCGGCCGGTGGAGGATACTTTTGACATTCACGAAGATGCTAGAACAGAAGAGACAGAGGTCATGGTGGACGAGGACGACGTAGATGGCCAGGATGCTGCAACGATTGGCGAGCCCGAGGCAGAAGAAGAGGCAGAAGAAGAGGAGGAAGAGAGCTCCGAGGAGGAGCAGGTCGAAAGCAGTGTCCAGGCGGACATGGAGAGGTTGCAGGAGGACTTCCCCGGATTTCGAGATCGGTATCGGCTGATCAAGCGTATTGGTGAAGGTTTGTCCATTGGCTAGGTTAAGAAAATCCTTGGCTAGTTCAATGCTCATGGTTGCTAGGCACATTTTCCACCGTCTTCAAGGCTGAAGACATTCACTACGACCGATATGACAACAGCTGGGATCATGAAAACGACTTGTCGAAATGGACCCCTCCTCCTCTCAAGGGACGCTCAAGTCGATCGCGGTCTCCACGGAAGCGAGCGCGTTTTGTTGCTATCAAGAAGATCTACGTCACATCTAGCCCTGCCCGAATCCTCAACGAGCTTGAGCTGTTACACGACTTACGACAGTGTCCGTCCGTCTGCCCTCTCATTACCGCCTTTCGCCATACCGACCAGGTCGTTGCCATTCTCCCTTATTTCAGGCACGGCGACTTTCGAGCGTACTTTAGAGAGATGACAATCCCCGACATCGCTATCTATCTTCGATCACTCTTCACTGCTCTTAAGAGCGTACACGAGCACAAGATATTACACCGAGATATCAAGCCCACAAACTTCCTCTACGACCCTACAACTCAGCACGGCGTCCTCGTGGACTTTGGCTTGGCCGAACGAGAAGGCACAGATAGCAAGCCATGTCTTTGCCATGAAGCGAGAGAAACGCGGAAACATCGCCAGGCCAGCTCTGTCTGGGCACAAACTTCGATGAATACCCAGCCAGGCTACCCAAAATCGGACACACGCCCGTCCCGCCGTGCCAATCGCGCGGGGACTCGAGGGTTCCGTGCCCCCGAAGTGCTCTTCAAATGCACAGAACAAACTACGGCAATTGATGTCTGGTCCGCCGGTGTCATACTTCTCACCATACTCTCAAAGCGATTCCCCTTCTTCAACTCGGCTGATGATGTCGAAGCAATGATTGAGATTGCAACAATATTCGGGGCCAAGCGAATGAAGGCGGCCGGACTGATGCACGGCTGTGTCTTTGAGACCACTATACCCACAATTGGCCAACAGGGCTTCACCATGGAGAAGATTATCCTGTGGAGCACCTGCAGGGCAGAGGACAAACCGCTGACTCCCGACGAGAAACTTGCGATTCGATTCCTGGAACGATGCATGGAATTGGACCCGAGCCGACGTATCTCGGCACAAGAAGCCCTAGATCATGAATTTTTGAACATGGGGATGTCATCCCAAGAAACTGCTGACGAGGACGAGGTCGACATGCTGCCTGCATGAAAGGCCTATAGTGTTAGCATAATATACTGACGAGAGTAAAGCATATCTAATTGGGCATGCCATGATGAAACGAACAATGGAAACTAGATAGATGGATGGGTCAGCATGTACTCGATCATGTATGCTATTATGGGTGCTGTTAACGGCGTTTTGGAGCATTACTACATCAACTCTGCGAGCTAGACAATGGCTAAATCTGAAATCCAGATTCATAGTTGTATACCCCCTCCCCTCCAACAAATGCATGCACTGCGATATCATCCCTCAAACAACATCATAATGCCAAAACCAGTTCTATCTCGTTTTGCACAGAAGCCGAGTGTCGAGACATTGGGCGAATTTTGATTTTTCATTCGTTAGAAAACTCCGTTAAAGAGTCCTTGATGCAATGCTCGTAGCCGACCAACCCAATCCTTCCCCAAAAGACCTTGTCTCGGTATACAGGGGGGCGAGGATCTATTTTCCACCGTGAAAAACCGGTTCCAAATCCACAAGCCTTACTCCAGCATAGTGTAATGCATTTACGCCACCAGCTCGACAACACCACCAGCCTCCTTGATCTTCTGCTCAGCGAGCTTGCTGACCCATCGTGCGCGGACAACCAGAGGGATTTCGGGAATGCGGCCCTTGCCAAGCAGCTTGGAGTAGCCCAGGGGGAGAAGGTCGAGAACGGGGACGGTGTCCTTCTTCTCGCCGGCGACGTAGGCCTCGCGGGTCTCGGCGGGGACGAGTGACCACAGCTAATTTTTTTCTCTCGTTAGTCAATTGATCCTTGGCCGAATGAATTCGCCTCGAATAATTTTGGGGGGGGCATCTTCTAATCTCTGTCCTGCACCACTCCTATGACATCCCCCCAAAAAGTATTCGCTGCGGGAAAGAGTTTAAATGTACCTTGTCCAGGTTGATGACGGGCTTCCAGAAGTGGTTCTGCTGCTTGTGGAAGTATCGCATACCAACCTTACCGAAGTAACCGGGGTGGTACTATCGTAACGGTCAGTCAATCTTGTTCGGCGCTCTCTCGTCATCACGAAGTCGTTCGAACCTTGTCCATGTTGGTTCGGTGGTGGTGCTGACCACCGGCCAGACCACGACCACCGGGGTGCTTGCGGTGCTTTCCTATGCGACCCTTTCCATGGGAAACGTGACCGCGGCTATGAAACGAAGCAATTTGTTAGCATCGCAACTGGAGAATCTTTCCCAACATGCGCCTTTCCAAGGCCACCAGGACGGCGGTGCCCTCGTTTCCGGCAGCCGAGAACATCATCCAACGGGCTCATAAACGTACTGCTTGCGGGTCTTTGAAGTTCGGGTAGGCATGGCGACGGTTGTGGTGTTGTCGCTTCTCCAAAGTGTTGCGTCGAAGGACTGGAAGTGGGTGGTGATGTTTTTGCGGCCAGCGGCTTTGGCACTGCGCAGCCCCGGAAAATTGTTAGGCGAGAGGGCAGCACAGCCCTAAGCCCAATTGTGATTGTTCGCTCACACGGAATAATTTGCGATCACGTGCGGTGGGTCCACGTGGTTTCGTGACATGACCGTGATAAAAAGCGGCAATGCAGTGCGGGGCCCTTTCAATCAAGCACGATTTTGGCGCGATTGGCAGTGACTCTCGCTTGTGGCACTATTCCTCACACCGCCCACGCGACACCATTGGACGTGTTTCAATACGGCTAAGCAGCATACAGATAGTTTCTGATATTCGCATCATTGGACGAGCAAAACATGTGATAACGGAGGGAGGCAAAATGATAAATGTGACAACATGGCCTTGACAGCAGACGTCGATGGCATTGCGCACGAGCTGTCGAGCCTTGACTTTCACCACCCATATACGCCGTATGATGTTCAAAACCAGTTCATGCGAACAGTGTATCAGGTTCTGGAGACTGGACAAGGACAAGTGGGGATTCTGGAAAGCCCAACTGGCACTGTAGGTCTACTCTTCCCTTGTGGCGGTTCATTGCTTGGCTGGCTTTGGGTGGAAGCGAGTGGTGAAGGTTCGTGGGCTCAGATGACACAGACTGATGGCCATGTCAGGGTAAATCTCTCTCACTTATATGCGCTTCCTTAACATGGCTTCGAAACCATAAAGCTACTAGGCAGGAGGCGGAACTGCAAGTGGCGGGAGAGTCGTACAAAGACGAACCGGCTTGGATTGTCGAGCAGCTCCTGTCTCGTAAAAGAGACGAATTGTTGAGGCAGTGGGAAGATAGAGAAAAGCGTCTTGCTTCTTTTAGACTTAAAGAAAAAATCCAGGAGGAGAGAAGCCGAAAACGACGCCGTGTGGAAGACATCTCTACCCCTATTGAAACCACAGCTGACGAGGACGCCGAATGGCTATTGGACTCTGATGATCATGAGGCACGCCAAGAAGATGCCCTGTCTGGGCTGAGTAAGGAATCTCGAGAGATTCTTGAGAAGATTGGCCTAGGAGGACGTATGAAGCAAACGGATGATGAGAATATCCTAGAAGAGAAAATCAAGGTGCGAGTATCGACATTAACCCCACATCTAGCCATAGTAACCATGAGCAACAGATCTACTATACATCCAGAACTCATTCTCAATTGTCGCAATTCATCACAGAATTGCGCCGCCCTGTATTTCCGTCCTCACTGCCACCATCGGTTGCAAAGGGATCAGATGTCTCCTCGACGGAACCTGTGAAGCTGCTGCCATTATCGTCGCGACAAAAGCTCTGCATCAACCCGTCGGTTGCTCGTCTTGGGTCGGTTCAAGCCATCAATGACCGCTGTACAGAACTCCAACAAGCGAAATCTAGTGCCAAATGCTCGTTCGTGCCCAAAGAAGAACTTCTTAGCCAAACCCACCAGTTTCGAGATTCCGCTCTAGCAACACTCCCGGATATCGAAGACCTTCATCTGCTGGGGAAGTCGTTGTCAATATGCCCCTACTACGCCTCCCGTGTTGCTCTGCCTGGAGCTGAAATCATCACGCTACCATACCCGCTTCTTCTGCAACGGAGCGCTCGCGAGGCTTTGGGCATTAAGCTTGAGGGTAACGTGGTCATTATTGACGAGGCGCACAATATCCTCGATGCGATATCGAACGTGCATGCCGCAGAACTGCAGTTGAGCGATCTCCGCAGAGGCCGCCAGATGCTTATGGTTTATGTCAAACGATTTGGCAAGAAGCTAAAGGGCATAAATCGAGTCAATGTCGGAAGAGTGGGAAGGGTCATTGATGGGTTATCTGAGTGGCTTGAAGGAGCTTTGAAACTCAAGGTATGGTTGCAGAACAGCATTGTCTCCTGGTTGCCCAGCTAACCTTCGTCTAGGATGAACATGGCATCGTCGATCCAAACGATCTCACAAGACACAAAGGCATTGACCAGATCAACATTTATGAATTAATCCAGTATATACAAGATTCGAAACTAGCATACAAGATTGAGAGCTACGTTGCTCACGTAGAGAACGGGGACGAGAACAAGAAGCCTGGACTTTCAAAAGTTGGAACACCTGTTCTGCATACTCTTGTCTCCTTCCTTATCGCTCTTACGAACCTTGGCTCTGAGGGCCGCATCTTCTACCAGAAGACCCAGGGAGCCACGCCAGATGTGAAGCTTACATATCTGCTTCTCTCGCCCACTCATGCTTTCTCGTCAATCGCTTCAAGCGCTAGGGCTGTAATCTTGGCCGGTGGAACCATGTCACCATTTCAAGATTACAAGGATCAGTTATTTCCCACTCTGGATGACGAGAAGGTAACATCGTTAAGCTGTGGGCATGTTATTCCGCCAGAAAATCTTTGCGTCTGGACCCTTGCTTCGAGCAATGCCCAATCACCGCCATTTGAGTTCAGCTTCAAGCAGCGAGGAAACAAAGAAATGATGACTCAGTTGGGCTTAGCAATCTTGAACGTTTGCAATGTCGTACCCGACGGAGTGGTCGTCTTCTTCCCAAGCTATGGTTACCTCGACGAGATAGTGGCAGTGTGGCAGCAACGCCAGGGCGGAAGTTCTCAAAGCATATGGGATCGACTGCAGACGCGAAAGTTCATTTTCCGAGACACCAAAGGTGAAACTAGCGAAGAGGTGCTACGGGATTACTCCCAAGCGATCCTGGGGACCAGGCCGGCCGGGGACAAGCACACCGGGGGTTTACTCCTGAGCGTTGTTGGTGGTAAGATGTCCGAAGGCATCAACTTTTCAGACCGGCTGGGGCGCTGCGTAATGGTCATCGGACTGCCCTACCCGAATATTGCATCGCCGGATTGGAAGGCAAAGCTCGAGTACATTGAGTCGACGACCGAGGCCCGGCTCACCAAAGAAGGGCAAAGCAGCAGCGATGCGACGGCACAAGCGAAGCAGGCTGCGCGAGACTTTTACGAAAACGCCTGCATGCGAGCCGTCAACCAGAGTATTGGTCGGGCAATCCGGCACCGTGGGGACTACGCAGCAATCATCCTGGTTGACCGAAGATACGGCACGCCTCGGATACGAAGTAAACTGCCTGGTTGGATTCAGGACGGCCTTCAGCAAGACAGCCATGAGAAGGGACTTGGCGTGCTGATGGGAGCACTGGGCGGCTTCTTTCGCAAGAAGTCGCAAGCAAGAAATGATAACCCATAAGCACCAATTTCTAAGCTGAGTTTGAACATTTGGCCTGCATAATTCTCATAAACATCTACTATTAATACCCTCTATATGAGAATGTCTCTACAGAGTACGATTGAAGTCTAATCGTGCTGCCTGAGGTGTTACCCAGATGCCTCTTAATCGCTGATTGTGTATCCACACCTACTAATCTATAATAACACGTGTAGTATCATTAATGGCCTTGAGGTTAACTGATTCTTCTTGTTTTCTGTACACATGAGGCTTTTTTCACCCTAGCCGATGGCTCTGTACAACCAACTACTACTGCGCTGGTGGTTCGATGTAGCGTCCAGTGTCTGTAGGAAGCATTTCAGTGCCTCCGTTCACGTACATATACCAGCATGAACTTATGTATTCACCTCCCCGTGTTTGAGAGATTAATGTGAATTATACAATAAGATGAGGATGCGCTCGTGAATCCCGTGGCCTTGATGATAGAAAGTTGTTGATGGCTGTAGGGTAGTACATGGTGGCACCTAGCAAGCTTACTACACTGCTTTGAAGATCAAGTTGTTACGCCTCCACGGCATGCAGACTAGACAATACATCAATGGCTTGAATTTTGTTTAGTGCTGGGTGTCAATTACTCCCCCACACTCTAAGTAGAGGCAAATCTACCTTGTTCCGAATCGGACGTACTGACTCGGTTGGCGATATCCGAAAGCCCCATTGATGTCCATAGAGCAATGCTGCTACGTGGAAAGATTTATGTCTGTATTGCTCTGTACTTAGGTTAGTACTACCAGGTACTTTCTGTATACCAATAGTCAATTTATGTACCGGCATGTATACTGACCTCTACAGTACTCCGTATGGTAGGCACCTTTGCATACTCATTTTGGTGGCGTGATGTGGACGTGGAGGAGTTGACGCCAAAATTACTTAATTGAACGATTACAATGCGATTCTTATCACCTTGAATAGAAACATTCTAGATAAAAAAAAAAAACCCCTCGAGCTAACACTGTTCCTGTTAAGTGGCGGAGGGGCTGCAGGGTTTTTCTCGACGGGCCGCTCATGAACCCTTTATTCGTTTTCGGGCTGTGATTGGCCCGAGACGCCTCCTAGTCCGTATCTGGCCGTGCGGATGTGAAAATATTTGTTGTCTCTCGGCCTAGGTCGGAGGAGGGGCCAAGGGCAGCGCTCAGTGTCGGACAAAATTCTTGACTCACTACAAGTTCCGATTCGAAAACTCACCGTCGTTTTGGTTTGCATGGCATTGCCGAAGAGGGAGGTTTCATGCGGTGATTTTTGACGTTGTTTTCACCATATTTTCTGCGCTCCTTTGTAGCCTTGATTCTTGTAACTGGAATCGGGTCAACCACACTCGGGCTTACAAGACGTCTCGCGCTTGGAACTCTCTGCCTCAGCAGCATCCATACAACACAACGCACAGATGTTGGTGGATACGATAGAGACATCGGCGGTGCCTGTCAGAGAAAAGGATGGCAACCAAAGCGACGAGGAGTCGCTGCTCCACAAAGTCCTGCGAGCTGGCCGTGTCGAGGAGCGAGGTATCCTCCCGGTGCCCGTTGAGGAACGCAGCTCAACCCGCTTCTTCAACATCTTCACCGTCTGGTTCTCCATAAACACAAACATTCTGGGGTAAGTTGCAGCCTGAAATATGGTGTCATCGCCTGTGCTCTTACACAACATCCTTGTGCCCATATAACAAGCAGCTGCTGACCGAGCCCGCTGTATGCCTTATGCAGGATTACCTTTGGCATGCTAGGACCCTTGGCGTACAATCTCAGCCTCAGGGACTCATCCCTCGTGATATTGTTTTTCTGTATGCTGTCGACTATACCCCCCGCATATCTTGCCATCTTGGGCCCCAAGACGGGCATGAGACAGATGATCCAGGCCCGGTACAGCTTTGGGTAAGGATACATATCTAGAAACATCACCCTAGAGATTAGCCCAACTAACCGCGCCCAATTGGATATACAGACGATACATTGTATCGATACCAGTGCTGTTGAACCTGGCTAGCATGACCGGCTTCACTGTCATCATCTGCATCACAGGTGGACAGTGTCTTTCTGCCATCTCAAATGGGTCGATCAACGAAGACGCGGGTATTGTCATCATTGCAGTATTATCCCTCTTAGTCTCATTTTGCGGCTTCAGGGTGCTGCACATATACGAGACGTATGCATTCATCCCGGCCATCATCAGCGTCGTCATTGCTACTGGCTGCGCTGGTTCTGGCCTCAAGAAGCAGGCCACCCCTGAGACGCCTGCCACGGCGGCGAACATCCTAAACTTTGGCATGATCATTGCTAGTTACCAGATCCCCTGGGCTGCCCTCGCAAGTGACTTTACCACTTATTTCGATCCCAAGGTTCCATCGTAAGTTCCTATATGCTCCACCCCTTTCTTATCGCTTGACCAGGCATGCCTTACACACCTCGATTTTGTCCTATATACCATCCTGGGAGAATAAATTAAGGTTAAATATTCTAACGGTCGGCAGCTGGCGGGTTTTCCAATACACTTACTGGGGCTTGCTAATCCCGACCGTGCTATTGATGGTTCTCGGAGCGGCCGTTGCGGGAGCGATGCCCAACAACCCCGAATGGCAAGCTGCCTTTGACCAGTACTCGGCTGGTGGTGTTCTTGCGGCAATGCTGGCGCCAGCAGGGAACTTTGGAAAGTTCATTGTCGTTGTGCTATCGCTCACTCTGCTGGGAAATACTTGCGGAACGTTTTATGCCATTACACTCAACTTTCAAACTCTGGCACCGTGGCTATTCAAGGTGCCTCGATACCTGTTTGCCATCGTCATCACCGGCATCATCATCGCAGTGGCCATCACTGCTGTGGGCGACTTCTTCGAGAGCTTGGAGAACTTTGTGTCCCTCATTGGCTACTGGTCCGCATCATTTGTTGGAATCGTCATTGTAGAGCATGTGGTGTTCCGTCGCCAAGACTACAGTTCGTATGAGCACGCTATCTGGAGCGACGCAAAAAGGCTGCCTCTTGGCATCGCGGCCTTGTCGAGCGGCATTTTGTGCTTTGGATTGGTAGTCCCGTGTATGGATCAGGTGTGGTGGCAAGGGCCGATTGCGAAGACCACGGGAGACATTGGCTTTGAGATGGCGTTTGCAGTGAGTTCATTGATCTACGTCCCGCTCCGCTACGCCGAGAAACGGCTTACGGGCCGGTAATGGAGAAGGGGATAATGTCTTGTTACTTTTTGGGTTAGGATAAAAAGCAAATGTGCCGCGGAGATGTTGGATGAAGTCTGCGCCCCCTCTTCCCTGTGTGGGTTCCATGCACGTACGCGTAGCCATAGTGCCAAGATTAATGTTAGTACCTTTGGTAGACGAGATGAGATTGCAGTACATGTGGCTGCTCATAATTAGGATTCATAGCGCCCGCAATGACCTATTGAGTACCGTAATAGATGTCTGATATTCCAAGGACTACCCCGTACTTGTTACAGAGTATACGGAAGGCTTTTACAAATCGAACCTCGGATACAGAAAAAGGACGCCCAAATTCTTTTCCCAGCCTCTTCTCTAGGTATATACGTACATACATATATGTATATGTATATACGTGTTTATACATTTTCCAAGCAATGTAATAAATTTGATACATAATATTTCTGTATTATCCTTTTAAAAATCGTACGCTTGTTTCCCTAGAATAAAGAGAAAGAGCAAACTTCACCTATGGAAGAGAATTCGCTTTACTTATCTGTAATTTCGCTGAGTTGTCTGTCATAACAGGACTTAGCTTTTCTGTTGGTCGGCCCATTGGGAGGTATAACGTAGTTAAGCACCGTGCTTTGTATGGAATGCAGGCTACATGTAATACCCCCCCCTTTTCAACCACCGCGATTTAAATCCATTCTTGAAACACATAGCTTCATACCAAACGCAACACCTCGAAATAAGAAGTATCTTGGTTGCTGTTGCAGAGCTTGGAGTTGGTGGAAATGGCGCATTTATTGATGGGGAGTTTAATGGAGGCGAGTGTCGTGTCTTCAAGCTTAGCTTCAAAGACTGAGCCAGCGTCGCCCTTAGAGTGCCGCATCATATAAACAGGGGTGACGACGTAATCGCCACAATTCAAATGAAGTGCGCATTCTTTAGACGCTTGAGTCAAAGAGATTCCCCTGGGTCCCCGAGATGTTGCGGCTTTAACCCGACATTCGATAACCCGATTAAACATCCATTTATTCTCTTAGCTTGGGTTGAGGGTTTTGCCTTGACTTGGGTTGATAACTTTCCACCACCGCTCCTTCGAGATGCGTTACTTGGTCAAATAGCCTCAATACAGCTATCCTTGATCATATGTATACTAGAAAATCGTAAGCAAAATACCCGAGAAAAATCATAACTCTCACTTGGTAGAATTAGGTTCTATTTCCGCAGCAGCTTTCTTTCAACGACTCATGAGAAATAGGTATACTCAGGTGCGAGAAGGTAGGGTGCCTGGTCTCTCTGAAGAGGATTGTATCAAACAACAAGCTCTGGTTAGCTAGGTGTTTGGACAAGATCAAAATGATACTGCCTTCGCCGTTAAACACGTCGATATTAAGCCGAATAATATCATCGTTGATGAAGACTATGGTATAAAATGGTATGTGGGTATTACCATTGTTGCGTATCCCGTTTACCCCAGACTAATGCCACATTATATGGTAGTATTATCGATTGGGGGTTTGCTGCATTTGTACCAATACCAAAAGCCGCAGGCCTACCTCGTTTTCTGTGGTCTAGCGACACGGACCCAGCTGGAGTTGCACCGAGCCAAACACTTCTAAAGGACAGATGGGCATATATTAGTTCTTTTTCATCACAGGCTTCTCAAGTGTTATTATCTGTGCTGCAGTGGAATAATGTCAAAGACGTGTATTTCCGTACCCTCTGCCTGGACTCTACCTCTAGCATAGGGGTGCACATTTATTTGGAGAGAGCCGGATGGAAACTGTCTTATTACGAGTTCCTTGGAGACACGCATAACCCGGACATCTGAGGGATGCCTACGACTTGTGGGGAGGGACTTCTCAGTGTTGGATGCAGTACGACAACTAACTCGGAGTTTGGACTGTACATTGTGTCGGCTACCTTGTGGTAACTTCAAGGCAACTAACTGCTTGTGGTGACAGTTTGCGCCTTGCCTGTCATCATACGATCCATCGTCAAACATTTGCCAAGTCTCCTGGTTGGTGTCATTGCCATGTTGATAGGCAATGCAATTGGTGTCTTATCAAGTTGAGTTGGCATATCATATCCCAATTATTAATACAAAGATAAATACATATAACAATAGACCTCGGAGTTAAGATACATGTATTCAAGCATTATGTTATCGAATCTAATATGGCTAATCCCAGTGGAAGGAATGCGGAGTATGGAAATGTCATTCGGCTAGCATTTTGGTGCCTCACATAGCGTTGAAGCTTATGAGTTGTCGTCAGCTTATACGATGCCTCGTACGAAGAGTGCTGGTCAGGAGCGGAGTTTAGGCGTTAACCAACCCACCATCAATCTTGCACTTGCGCGCAGTTAATCTCCATGGACACCTGGGGTAACCTGCTGGGCTAATTCCCCTTGATCTAGTTGCCATTTGATCTAGGCAGGGACAACTAGCATCGGTATTGGAAGGTCGATGGCAATTGTGACTGAGTAGCGCAATTAATACAAGTGAGAATTTCGCTTCAGTTCCTTCGCGACCCTCTTCTTTCCAACTCTATTTTAGTTGAGCTTATTCATCATCTTGCCCATCTCTCAAGGGGGATGAGTAATAGCTGGTCCTATGTCAACAAATTACATGTTGGAGCCAGAACATTGGTAAATGCTGCCGTTGGATACCAGCGCTGCGGAGTAGTAGGAATTGTCGTTGGTACTATTATGAAGTTGTGATGGGGCTAGACGTGGGGAAATCGTAAAGTGGGCTAAATACTTATTTAGAGTCAAGTGTGGAGGGTTAAAAAGAAAACCTAAAAAAAACGAATATACGGGGGATGTGGTCAGTTTGTACCGGCTTATAATGAAGTAATTGGAGAGCTAAATAATGGCATTATAGTTACATGGATCAACATGAATTTGCCAATGTGTGTACGTCGCCATGTTGTTATATATGTGTTAGTTGTCGGCACCCGTTACGGGAGTTAAGGCCTGCTCTTCAACGGATCTCACATGGACATGTCGATAGCCGTGCCGTGTAGTGTCTATAGATAACTAGAGGCATAAACAATGGAAGTCTTGTTCAATTTGTATTTATCTTTTGGTTCGAGATTGATTGCAATTGGTCGGCTCTTGCCGATGTTACGATACCATGTGCATACATTCTCTGTTCCCCGAGGTTTTATAGGTGCCGGAGCATAAGCCGCACCCTGTGCATGGCATATCATCGCTTACATGTACCTCCTAGGTGCTATACGTCTATCTGGAAAAATACAACCCAGACAATAAAGAGCAGGCCGATATTTCCAGGTTACGGTGCCACTCCACGGAGGAGGCATGTATCAATCCTACAGGTACGGATTAGCATGTTGATGTTTGCCATGGGCTTAAGTACAAATACAACACAACCTCCTCGACACATCGACTACAGTATACGTCCATACACAATGGCAGCACCTGTAGCACCTGTAGCACCCCTCGCACCCCCTAACACCCCCAGTCTACCCACCAACAGCCAGCCCTATCGGACACTACGGGCTGTCCCATGACGCTAAGGAGTGGCTCGGGGGGTTTGTGGCGCGACGTGGAGTCTGTATCCACGCAGCACCTTCACATCGGACACTTTGTACCTTTTGTCTATATCCACCGAGTCACAATTTGGATGAATCTCTGAAGTGATTGGGCTTTAGAATCGGTTTGTTTTCGATCCTTAACACCAATGTGTTGAATTTGTGCCTGAAGCCTGATCGTCCGTCGCCATACAAGGGATTGCCATATTCGGCACTTGCAAAAGTTTCCCCCTCCCCTTGTCTAGCGTCCCGCGCACACGCATGACACCGTAAGCAGCGTTTTTCACTTTCAGAGCAAAGTGATGAAAAAAAGAAAAAAAAGCACTGATATCGACTTATCAAAAGGTGTCAAGGCCACAATTTAGCGCCGTGGCCTGAGGGATTTTGGCATGAGCTTGGAAATTCGCCGTGGGCTTGGGTCGTAGCGTTGCTGCTTGGCGAATTTGGGCTAAAAGTCTGGAAACCATGGCGCCTTTCTCCTTAACAGTACATCTTGAGAGCGGACTGTGTTCCAGGTTATTTTATTCGGGCCCTCTACCTGTAATAAATGGATGCGCAGGTAGACATATATCAACCAAAATTCAACTCAAAGCTGCCCGATTAAGCATTGTGCTTCGTGTCACCTTGCCACGTGTACGGCTTGTCAATGCCTCCCAACTTGATTCCGCTCTGGACATATATCTAAGTAAAATCCCGGACTCTGAACGGATTCGATTACAGCTAGGCTCAATCAATGCATACTGTACTGTAGAAATAGCGCCGATAACTACAATTGTTAGGCTGACCGCTTGGCTGACCGCTCCATCAACCAAGCACACAGTCTTCACTTGCGAAGCACCTCTTGCGGAGTCCCTCGTGCCCAATTATACACAAAACATGACATGTATACGGAGTACTCGGCGAACGTCTTGCAGCTTCGCGACCCCCGACATTGTCAGCATCGGGTGGAACTTTGTGCTCCAGACAGGCAAGGCAAGGCAACCAGAAGGCAAGGCTAGCACAGACACAGTTCAAATTGCAATAAGGCATTATACCATCACGGCTCTTCTTACAGCCTTCTGGGCTTAGTCACCAAGCCGTAGTCCATGTAAGTTCCAAGTTGTGCAAGCGGAGGGCTGGTGTGCTGCGTGCAACAATCCGATGTAAGCAGCATCAAGTGGCATTGGAGCCGTCAGCGTGTCAGGGGTTGAGGGAGGGGAGCCCGGAAGCTGCAACACCAGTGCCGCGTTACTTACAGTACGTCCCCATTCAATTGCTGGCTTTACTGAAAGCTGCTGGTCGCCTATTAATTACATACAGTACAGTGCACATATAGCACTGGTACGCTCCTGTCCACAGATCTGGAGACTGCGGTGTCTGCCTTATTACCCTTATTACCATTGCCTCTACGTACGAGGGAGTACGCTATACGTGTAGTCGAATCTACCTAACTCCATGTACTAGACCGTATCCATTCATGTGTGATGTTGTAGTATTATAGCCGTCGAGATTGAGTGCATACCAATGCGCACGTGGCTCAACATATAATCAGCCGTGCGCCCACCATCTCACTTTGGCCAGACTCAGACTATTGAGTCCAGCACATGAGAGCTGAATCCCCGGAAAAAGGAGGACGTGCAGACATAAAAATCTCAACAAAAAACTGCCAAATACGAACAGACACGAGATTACAGCCTCTTACCCTCATATGTTCCTTTCCCCTCGCGGCTAGCATTGCACAGCACCGCCGTAGGCGAAACCGAAGGATTTGATTACCGGTCCCGTTGCCATTGTCACTTCGTCTCACTCCCGCCTTTTTTCAGCTTGACTCGTCTCCAAGCAAGCATGGATCCATCAGGTATGCCGACTATTTCTTATTCTCAATACGATGTTTGGTCTTTATCTGGGCTGCTCTTTCGTTGTGTCATATGTCATATTACCACACCTTTGGAAAGGCGTTTACATATATTGCCGAGACATCGTCTTCCTTCCTGTTACACATACGTACATACATACTTCATACATACTGCTTCGGGCGGGACCCATAACTACCGTTCCCCTTTCAGTCTTATTGCTGTGTATGACTTCATTTTATACACATTCGCCCATCATGGGTGATGATCAAGACTTTACGTTCAAAGGTTGGCCAGACGAGGTATTAACCGAAGACATGTGCTCCTCAGAGGCTTTTTTCTCAGCGCAACAACATCATCACCATCACCAACATCTCTTCAATCCAAGCCTCCATCATGCTCCCCGGATACATGTACAGCACAATCATCAACATGAAGACAGGCTGGGCATGTCACCCCCTACCTTTTCTACAGAAGCCGCCAACGCCGCCTTCTTCCAGATGCCAGCGCAGCAGATGGCCAATGTGATGCAGCCATCCTCATCGGTATCAACACCAACACCACATCATTACCGCCAGGATTCTCCCACTAGCACATATAGTGGGGGCTCCCATTCAAAGCACCGCAGCACAGCCCGATCGACAGACGGCGACGACCTTGAAGCCGGTAGCGATGAGGCGCAGGCCGCCATTAAGCGACAGCGGAACACGATGGCGGCACGGAAATACCGCCAGAAGCGCCTTGACCGGATAGCCGACCTGGAGCGGGCATTGAGTGACATGACTGGAGAACGTGACGAACTCAAGCTTAAGCTGGCAAGGCGCGAGGCCGAGGTTGAAGCTCTAAGAGAGGTCCTTGGAAAGAAGTGATGGGCATGCATCCACATACATGTTTACTCTTCGCGCACACATACGCAGATACACTGTATAACACTAAGTAGACGGTGAAGCCCTCAACGACATCACTCTACCACAATCACATACCCACAGCGCCTATGCTCTACTGGATTTTTGATTTATTTTAAGGAAATGAATTTCTCAATTGGAGCTTTGGGGTTTTAGATCTTTATGTCACATGGGTGTTCACGGGAGAAGGAAATCGGAAATCGGTTATTGGGAGGGCACATTGTTTTCATTTAAGTTATTTATTATTATTCCTCCTATTGTTTTTCTGATGCTGCCTGTGTCGTTTTTTCTAGTATTGCATCTTGAGCGGAAAGTTGCCAACAGGCAATCGAACTCGTCGGGTTTGTCACATGTAATTGAAGCCTATGTCAGCGCTACAGTCCTTCCACATATAGAGATGGGGCAATGAAAAGTCATCAATGATGACAAAAACAGAATTGGAAAAACAAAAAAGATAATGTTTTGAAAATCAAATGTGCTCGTGGTTGCTCAGACGATGTCGATTCTCTTCCTTAATTATGAACAAGATGTTTCATGGAGTTATTCAACTTCTTTCGCCTCATCATGGCGGACCAGCGACGTCATATTTGATAGAAGGGATATACGTGGTGTATAGGGGATAGATATGCCAGACGGCAGAAAAAAGCATATATGACTTACCAGAGCACATAGGCCATCATATGAGCAGTCAAACCGGCGTCTTCCAGATATAATTTAAAGTCACATTGACCATTTGTTTAAGCCTCCTGGCTACCCAGACGAAGAAAGAGATAGAATTGAGATAAAGTGGCAGCTTTTAGCAAGGCAGAGATACTGTATTACACCGATGTGATTGATGATCTCGCCTGCTTTGCACATTTACAATGAGACAAGAAGTGGAAAATCCTTTGAATACTGGTGATTGGAAAAGACAAAAGAATCATCCAAGCTGGGAAGAATGATGGTTTAAATGCAGCAAAGCGGACACAGTCAATTGAATTCAAATTGCATCTACCTTACACACGAATCTTGTCCGACAGGAGATACACAAGACATGGGATGGGATACTGGCAATTACAAAGCGCTCTCTAGCAGCGCCTTGGCCTCTTCCTCTATTGTCTCACTGCAGAAAGACTCAGTCGATTTCCAATTACGAAAAACAAATTTTCTTCACCAGCCCACGTACTGTTGTTGGTTCAACCCTTGTTTTGTCTTGATGTGTACATACATGTGTCGGCGATAGAGTCATAGTGGGGGCGGGCGATTCAGTTCCGGTGACTCACCCCGACGTAAAGGAGATTACAAGTACATTTACTCACCATTGGCCACTCTCGACGCCGTACAGATGAGACAGTACGAGATGATCAAAGTTGGTATTGTTTGTTGTTGGTTGGTGGATGATGCTTGAGTCAACGAACTGACTCTCGCCGTGTGAAATAGGGAGGCAGCATTTCATTGAAGATGACTGCGGTAAAATCCGACATATTCTTTAATCTCTTGGCAAGGGACTGTTCAGGAGAGGCGTTCCGCGGAATTCAGGGGAAACATCTGGAGGAACCAAGAGAAAGTGACACAGAGCATGAGCAACTACAGCTACCCCTTGTCATGTAATTTTTACTATCCATTACAAAAATTGAGAAGGACTCCCTAGATTCCCAAATTCGGGAGAACATCATTGATTTTGAGATTAATCAAAATATAAAAAGAGGGTTTTGCATGTGTCGCATCCGTGGTCAGTGTATATCTCCGCCAACGAACTGCGCTGATGCCGTTTAACTGCGGGCTCCAAAGGATCACCCTCATGTTCGGCAGGATGAATTCTGGTGGCTCGATCCCGTGTTATTTCCATACTAACAGGGAGCATGAAGGAATACATATATCCATGTACCACGTGGCGATGCAACGGTCGACTTAAACTCTATTCGGCTATTGACTTGAACTGCGAAGTAGAAGGCACGATGCAACCCAACAGATAAGGATGACTGGCACCTTCTTCCACTCCTACGTTCTCATGAGTTCGTAGCTAGAGGTAGTAGAGACTTCTAGACACCCTTGACCACACCTTAAAAAGGCACCATCGACTAGCCCACCATGTACCTAGTACGAACCTAAGTAAGCAGCCGCCCTCATCATCATCATCATGCAGCATCGCCATGAGGTCATGATAATGGTTGATGGTTGCCATACCGAGCTACAGTATACATTTATTCCCTTATGCACACCAGATACCGGGTAAACAGATATACGTGTATATCCATTTAATACCGATGTTTCATTATCCGCCTCTTCTGCGTGTACCCCGCATATGCCTTGCCGAAGATCATCGCAAACTCAATTGCACTCTTGGCACAGGCTGTTGACGATCTAGTATGTTGAACTATATTGATCCAACCGATACTATACATGGACTATACGGCGTACTATTGCAGCTATTCCGTTTACTAGGTTATGCAGGCTAGTAGACAAGGAACCAACTCCTTGGTTGTAGCGCACATACGAGTCTTGAACTGCACAGACACACATTGCATGAACACCAAGCTTTTAGGATCTGGGCACATGAGCAGCCTTGAACGTGGTATGACGGAAGCTTCCGCTTCGGAAGTCAGGAGATGGCCATTGGCACACACAGCTGAAACATGCCTATACGAGCGAGGCTATGCGCATGTAAGTCGGGTACCTGTGCAGCTGGACTCAGCCTACTAACGCATAGAAAGCTCGTACGAGCATACGATATCTAGGAGTATACTAAGTAGCAACGGCTTACTTTTTTCCCTTGCTCATACGACCTCTCTCTTTCCCACGAGGCACAAGCGTGGCCTTGTCATCGTGCTTAGACGCAAGCTGAAGCTGAAAAACATCAGCCCCAGTTGCTTACTGCATGGGTCTAAGTGCCAGAGCCTACAGCCTTATTCTTGGCGAGGTCAGACGAGCATTCGATAATTCCAAACACCCTTGCACGAGTCCAGTAAGAAGCAAATCGCGCTCGGCCTCATTATCGGAACAAACGTTTTTCCCCCGCAAACGGTGCCAAGGCGGATCATCTCCGGACTTGGCGAGGGTAACGTGTCGATGACGTAGCCGCGTTCCTGATCATCAGAGAGCGCAAATCAAGCTCGTTGGATGGGAGCTCTTCCCTCTTACATTGTTCAACGCCATTGGTCTCAGGCACACCGAAAGGAACATCTCAGGTACCATCGCATTCTGAGTCGCCCATATCAATTGCCTTGCATTTGCGCTTCTGCTAGTGCCTTTGTTTCGCTGCTATCATCATGTCTGCTGCTAGCGATCGTGTTGTGGTGACGGAGCCTGAACGCGTGTATGATGCGCAGCCAAAATCACATCTGGCTATGGGTAAGTCTCTCCGATGCCTGGGATTACGGCACAAGCTTGGAGAGGATGATGGGTATTAACTGTGCGCGCAAACAGACGCTCAACAGCCGCATCCCGAGACGACAGACGACGTCAACATGCGCGGAGGCGACGATGGAAGCTGCTGTCCCGGCCGCTTTTGCTTTTTTATCCCCTGCCCGATTCCCATCGACTGCTGCATTTTCCCATGCCCGTGCTAAGCAGAGCGTCCGCCATATATGACGAGGAGGAAGGCTTTTTATATACCAACTAGCAGGCGTCATCAAATCCTCCCGAAGGCTAATGCGGTGGAATTCTGTGCTACGGTTGCGCTACACAAGAGAATGATGTCAAGTTTACTAAATGTTATGAAGTATTGAGATGATGTTACATAGAGCGAAATGATTTGCGCCATGTTTCATTTGACGAGATTCTGAATTGCTCGGCTTTTGTACCAGCGGGGTTAGATAGATACCTATAATATACCAGACAAATTATTATGACTACATATTACCTATGAACCGGCAAAAAAAAAAAAAAATCTTTATTTCATATGAGAGAATTCGGAAATAAGAACGAATCAAGGTCTTGCATGGCAAGTATGAGGTCACACCGATGGACAACGCAGACTGTCTCTCTGCTTGAGATATACCTCATATATGCATCGAATCCTCAGCTATGAATCGCAACTGACCAGCTTCCAACCGTCCTCGGCCGTTTTCTGTACATTGACTCGCGGCCAATTACCACCTTGATATTCCTCAAACATATCTTCTATATTCCTCGCATCGGGCTTCTTTCTCCCCGTCTCGAAATGGGCCGCCGTGAGGGCATCGATGCTCAGTCTCGTCTGCACATCTCCCACTTCATCACACTTTGTCACCTCCATCAGGGCGCCCACCGTGAGAACAATGGCCAGTATCACAATGAGCACATTGGCTACAAGCAGACAGACCAGCGGGGCGACCGGCACAGCAGCCACGAGGACTGAAGACCGCAGCTCGGCGACCTCAGCTGGCCGAGGCTCGACGAGTATGTTGGAGCTTGCGAGAAAGGCATGGTTATACGTGTATGAAAATCCATCGGCCACCTGCTGTGCTGTGTGGCTGTTCCAGATGTCATAGATGGTGCGTTGGAGGATAAATTGCTGGTTGGTGGCGGTTACCATCGTCGTCCGCGTGATGAGCTCGGTAGTGGAGGAGTTGCTGGGCGAGACTGAGAAGTTCGTGATGGATCCATTGATTGAAGCATACTTGGTATCGAAAATAGCGGTCCGACATAACACCACAATGACTGTCGAATGATCTGGGCCGCTGAAAACCTCGTCATCATCTGCATATGTTGGACTGCCAAAGTTCACGGCCACGACCGCCAAGACTGCGAAATCAAACGGGTTTGAGAGTTTAGGGTTATCCGTCACATCGCTCAACGACGACGCGTTCGTGATGAAGGTTTGCCTGAAGCCGCTGAAGGTGCTGGCTTGGCTTGTGTCGAGTTCCCCCTCCATTGCCCCCTCCGCTTCGAAATTGCAATTGTAGTAGGTATTTTCTTTTCCAAGTTCCTCTCTCTTGAAGCACCTAGACGTCACAGGCGTGCAGTTCGTCTGGGCTGCAAATGTTGTGGCTGCGTAGTCAAGATCGGCGTGGGGTCTGCTGGGTGGAGGGGCCATGTAAGAGTATCTGAGCTCGTCTTCATCATGGACTTGGATAATCACCCTCTCGGAGGTGTTGGCGATAGCCTGCTGGATCATCCTGCTTCTGCTGTTGAATGCAGAATCAGATTCTGTATAAATACCGCACCCGTAGATATAGCGCCCTTCTTCAACTGTGCAGTTTGAAGGGATACCGAAGCTGGCATTGTCATACGCCGTCGGTTTGAACTGGGTGATGGGAACCGTCTCGGTCATGACGTGAAGCCACGTATCCGTCGCAAAGATCAGCATGCTTCATCGGTTTAGCTTATGCAAGAATGTATGTTCTTAGATAGGGTCACCTCTGTATCGTGCCCAGAAATAGGGTGCATATCACGACGGTCAGAGCTGATGATACGGGTGCCCTCCGTCGCTTTTCTGACATGTAAACCATACATTGCCAGACTGAATTAAGCGACGAATTGGACATGACTCGAAGTATCAGAGCAATCTGATACGGAGTGGGCAGCTTGCGCCCTTCATTACCGTCGCTCGCTCGCATCATTAGTCTGGACGCGGGATAGGACGCAATTGTCAAAATAAATGGGAGCGAAAGCGGCGCCACGGTGCTTGACCACGAGCCTACCGTAGTAAACACAGTGGCACTGAGGCTGATATAGATAATACCTTTACTCTGCAGATTTTCATCTGGGAGTCTCGGATCATTGTGGCCGCGGATTGTAACCCGATACCGGAACAGCAAACCAAGAAGCAAGCTAGAGAACGCGAGAAGAGGGAGTGCCGACACTGCAAACGCAATCAGAATGCTTTTGATGAATTCATTATTTCGTGTGGCTGCTGGAACATTTGCTCCAAGGCCCGAATATTTAACAGCGGTCCTTGGCATTGTTACTATCTATCAAGGATTTGAGGTGAGGTTATCAGGCCGATATTGGATGGAAATATCTCGCTGAAAAGGCGGACTACATTAGATGGAACAAAAGGAAATCGATGCATTCAGTAGGGTCATATTTTCTTGATATTTATACATAGTTGAGAGGCATCCTATGTCACTGCTTGACCGGTATCTCTCTTGCCTCATCTTTAGACCTAAACGCCGACGCGACGGAGTTCGTGTAACGGCACAATATGCTAGGCTAAGAGTATGCCAAGCGGGAGGATTAGTAGACTCTACCAAGAAGAGCGTCTAGCCTATTGCTGGCTTCTCGTGGCTTAACACAACCGCTTCTTATTTGCTTCGTAGCCCATAATCTTGCAGATCAGCCTAGAGGGATCAAAGTAAAAGATGTCGAGTAGCTATTTATAAAGTGGCGCAGACATAATTGTGTTACTATAGTAATTGAACATGCCTCACCATTATTATAGCACCGTGGGTGCAAGAGAGAGAGAGCCTTTTGAGCCTTGTTGGGGAATTTGTGCCACAATTTGAGTTACACCAAGGTATAATCCGCGTAAGAGCCACAGAGTGGCTGTACCGAATCTTTGATGCTTGAACTGGGTTGTGCACATGGCATCTGCTTGGGCGGAATATTGCCTTTATGCCCATCCTGATTGATTCAACCGTGCGTTGGAGCACTGGTAGATAATATCGCATGTATAGTCGTCAGTGGGAGACATGGTTATCTCTAGATACTAGTAGTTTTTATCATGGCAGTGGGTATCCAGTATCCCGTTCTCTAAACACACGAAAATAGTATAGGTAGAAGAACCAGGTAGATAAAAAGTGTTCTTTCTACATCTTGTTGTGACACTTGAGCTGCTCAATCGCCGGGGTGTTAAATAACTCTTCACTTGACAATGGAAAAAGTGAGACTACTTGACTAAATGAAGACACTTGACTAAATGAAGACGATTGTTGCGGCGAAAAGAGTTTTACTGGTTTGTTCTGGCTGTCTACTGCATACTAGGACCATCTAGGAAATAAGTTACATCGAACAGTATATTTCCTAGCTGAATACTCCAGCGAGTTGGAAGCCCAAATTATGTGCTTCTTATGGTGAATTAAAATTTTCAATGCTGCTCCGCTAACGCACAGATATATAAGAGAGTGAAACAAATCCTTTGGGTATTTTGAGGTGAGATTGCAAGCAAGATATTATTTTCACAATCACATGCCGTAGTTGCCATCATCTGTCTGTGGTTGGCACCAAACTGATCTCCTTTTTGGTGGCATCTATCAACACCAAACCCCTCTCATTTCCCCCTACTCTAGGTTGATATGCGAATGAAGGAATCCTAATACAATATCGATTTACCATGACGCGCGACTTTCTTGACCTAGAATATGCATGTCTATTCTTTCTGGTACTTATGGCCGTTGGATAGGAATTCCCACTAGTAGGTTGATAATATTATAGCGGATATTTGTTCTATTATGGTAGTTTTCAAAGTTGGTAATCGCACATAGGCATTTACAAAGAGCAGGCTTGTTCAAAAGCCATTGATGAGTCTCATCGCTGTTGATCTTCAATCAATTACATGATGTATCAATATAAATCGACATAATAGTACACACTGTTGACATTGTTTATGAGAGGTTTATTTCAGCAATGAACAATTACTTCCTATTACTGACTTATCAGATGTATTGCCTTCAAATTGGCATGCAACTCCAATACAATTGTATTTACAAACACAATATCCTTGGCAGCAATTTTTCCTCTCTTTTCCCTCCCCCGTGAAAACGTCACCTCCAAGCGCTGCTCGACCCTAGCTATTCATCACATCTCACACGCCACAGCTACAGCTGTCAAAAGTTTATTCTTCTCGGTTAGAAAATTAATCGACTCACCTGATCTCTCTGCATCGCTAGCCTGCCTCGTTGGCAAAACTAAAGCATAAGAGAAGTGACAGCTGTCGACCCCAAATTAGTTGACGTCAAACCAACTGTCAGATATCTCATTGCGATCCTTATCGTTCAGGCACACTCAATCACTCCAAACTCTAAGTTCGTACGATACTTGCATATCAAATATTTTAGAGTGCTGATTGCGTCGTCAAATGATAACTGAAATAACCCAATGAACTCTCAAGTACGCCAATCCGAGAAGGATGACAGTATCTATGCATCACGAGTTGCAAATCACATAGTAATCTCGTACTAGGCACAATGCTACTCGGTGGTGGCACTCGTCCTAGGATACGCCTTGATGTATTTCAATCACAAGCATTAACGTTTGCACAAGACAATCTGTCACAACACCTCTTAATAGCGTGTGAAATTGTCTCGCAAAAACCAAAAAAAACGGGGGGGTTGACCCAAGCCGTTGCCACTCAGTAAAAGGAGAACTGGGGGTCAAACCTGATTCAGGAATCGAGAAGCGAAAAGAGGCTTACATGGTAAAGAAAGTTTCGGACAAATAGATCGAATGGAAGCCGGGTCTGAGGAGAATCATTTGGGGGTGTCTCACTTATTGGCTCGATGAGAGGCTCGTTACTGGGCCAAGACGGATTAAAGTTTCCGTGCTGCCTGCAATTACTAGATCTGGACGGGCGCATGCACCCACTCTCGAAATTTGTTGCCGTCACATGCAAAGAAACTGCCTGTTTACGGTAACTATGGCTTGCATGGATCTTCCAATAAGGGTCAGGGATCCATGGTAAACTCGTTGTGGCGCCACTCATGACAAAGCCGAGTAAACGTCAAATCAGGATCAGCCAGGGTTGAGACCGTCTCCAAGCCCGTAACTAGGCGGCGGGTCGAGATTCAGCAATAAGACCTGTGAAAGAGCTCATTATCAAAGAGGTTCGTCTTCATCGTGCAAATTCCGCCCTGGTTTGGGCATCTCATGTTTATCATGAGACTTGCTTAGATAAGACGAGGTAGCTACTAGGTAAGTGTACTGGGCAGAAGTACCAGAACAAAGCCGCGTAATAGATGCTTCGCCCCAAGGAGGAAAGCAATGAGAGTGAAAACTAGGATTTCAAATCCGGCGGAAGAAAAGACCGGAACAAAACGGGCTTTGGTGAAAGAGCCGCAAAAGAGTCCAGCTAACGTCATAATTACCTATCCCAGGGCGTCTGTGACCTCTGCTGATTGGAAGATGATATGATGGCGCATCATCTGGTTGCATGGTGATACCCCTTGACGATTCCGCCAAGAGTGTCTCAGAAGGCAAAGGAAACGCACAATAGAAGAGGGGGGAGGCGTGTGAATGGTGTCGTTGGGCGGATGACCACAAAAACTAGCCGGAACAGGTGGACAAGGTTGGCTATCGCAGCCGGCATCTTGGTGGGGTGAGTGGGCAGGGATCATGAGATTCAATAAGGAAGTGCTTGGTCTGAAAGTGGCAGATCTTGCAGGATTAGAGGCATAGATGTGAAGCAAACGCCAAACTAACAGGGATGCTGCAACGGTCTGAGCCTCCGAGGACTTGCGCCTGCTGCGGCTGCAGTGAACAGAGCAACAAAATGAAGGGGGGTGTGCAGGTAGATAATAGAAGACCCGGCCAGGCCGTCCATCTATGCTCCTTCGTAAATGGTTCCCTGAACCTTGGTCCATCGTATTTCCCCAGAGCATCCGAGTTGCGGTTTGAGATACGAAGACCGGCCTCAGACATCCCTCAAGCATCCCTCATAGTTGGCTTTCGCTATTTGACATTTACGGGAATGAGAGGTGGCAGATGCGGAGAGGCCCGCGTGGGACGGGCCACGCCTAGACCGCAAGAATGGGAAAGCCAAAGCGAATAGAGAAAGCGTGAAGCCAGCCCGCAAAGTGTCCGCAACTATACTGAGCACACTCTGGATGCTGCTATCTCGCCACTGAAAGGGACAGACAGTAGCAATAGCCTTGGGGACGAGTGACAGGGGAAAAAAAAGATCAAGGGGTGACATGAACTCATGTTTCTAGAACCAATGATTCACACATGGTCAGCATCGCTGGCGCGTCGTGTAGCTGCGCGTAGCTCTGCGCATAGGTGATGCCGAGGGGAGGTCGCAGCATGGAGTATTGCAACAATGCGGGACGCATGACCCTCGTACAGAGCTTCTGAGTGCGTCTCCACCATGCATGCATCTTCACACATGCTTGCCTTAGCGCTTGAGATGTGCATAAGGATGCATAATAAGGCGGGCAAATGGTGTGAGTAGATGCGGCATGCCGGTGCACTTGCGGGCAAGACATGAAGCTCGGCTCGTGGTTGGCTGTGGTTTGGACGAACAAGCCATGCGTGTGTCCGTCTCTCACGACAAGGCACATGAGCATGAAAGACATTTCCATCCTTCGCCAATAGCACGGCGGCGCATTTCGTATCGCAGGCCATCGGCCGTGGTAGCGTGGTTTGAGCGGCAGATATCATTCGCGGCTGATGGGTTCAAAAGTCAAATGCGGGAGGTGGTGATGGCGTCTATCATCAGACTAGCCCACGACTAGTATCTCGGCGGACTGAGGCTGACCGGCCGGTGTGGGCAGGTGTCTGGACATGGGCTTAAGCCATATCGCTAGTCAGAATCCAAGCACCCGGCCGCCCCTGCACATGGCCTCTTGGTGGCGTCGTTTGTCGTTCGATAGCCTCTCTTCTCCAAGCAGAGGGCAATGAATAGCCTCCCGTTGTTCATGCTCGAAGCGGGAAAGCGTCGACAGGCACAGACAGCTTCTTGGCTGTTACACAAGCCCCTATTGCCCCGAGAGGTGCGGCACTCTTTTGTGGTAGGTAGGCCATCAACTGCAGATATCTCCCAAGTGGTGCTTGTTTCGGCTTCGTCGTCTCTTTAATAAGCGTTTGTTGGCATCTTTGAGCAAGGGATCAAAGATGGCTGCAAGTGGGAGGCGAATCGGAACGAAGGCGAAAGATGAAAAGCAAGGATCGGCATACCATCGAGAGAAGACAAACCGGATAGCTCGTAGCCCATGTAAGCCCATGTAGCCCATGTAGCCCATGTAGCCTTGGAAGAACAGAGAGATAGCTGTCTAACCGAATCAATGCAGAGGCACCGCACATCGCCTCGGAGTTGCGAGTTGGAGCGCACAACCCCATTCGCTAGCCCGGGCATGAGGGCAAAGCCAGCGCTCCGTTTGCCCTGAGACATGCCGATGGGCCATGGAGCCATGGAGGGCTGGCATGAGCTATGAGTGGACGCAGCTCCAGGCGATGGATGCAAGTCATGGGCCGAAGCGTCGTGGAAATCAAGAACTTTGCACAGCTGAGACCAGGCAACGGAACAATGGCAGGCGTTGGGGAAGTTGACGAGTCGTTTCGAGCGGCTTGGCTGGGCGTGCGACTATTGGCGTCTTCTCCTCTTTGTGGCGCCGTCGAGATGTTTGCACGGAGGCATTTTGTCGCTCGCATCACGTCTCGTCTGGAGGTTGATGCAGGCGAGGCCGAATGGGGGAGCGTCGGAATAATTTTATGCCAGATAAGAGATACCACAAAACTTCATGTGCGACTACTGTACCTCTCTGCTGTACTCCGTACTCCGTACGTGTGCATCGTTTGCCCAAGGCGAGATGGAATTACTGCCGGCTGTCGCCATTGTCTCAGCCTCGAAATGGATTACTACGACCTGTAGTCTGCGTCTCGGCTCGATGGCATCCGGGCGGCGATGACGAGTGCATGCCTGCATTCTATTCCTGGCCCCTTCGGCGACTTGGGAACGAAGGGCATGCAACAACAGCTGATGAAGGCCGAACTAATGGCTCTGAATCCCGGCTCTACGTTTTGTGGCGTCTTGCAGGGATGGCCAAGGAGATGGGCGATTTCCCCGGATTCACGCCTTCTGTTCATGTACAGTACAGTACTGACCTCGTTCTCTGCTCGATATACTAGTACACGGAGTACCACCTCGCCGAGATACCAAGGTACAAGACGGACTGGGATCAGCTCGCTGGCGCTGTCTCGCGCGCGCGCATTCCGTCCGTCTGTGCTTTTCCCTGCGACGGCTGTGTTTCCTCACTGAGATTCGGCGGTCGGTTTGACAAGCCCAGGTTGTGCTAGCGTGCGAGAGGCTGCCTGAGGCTGCCTGAGGCTGGTGAGAAGGAGAGGAGAGTAGAGAGTACAGTACAGTACGTGATGCGATGCCTCGTGTCGCTGCAGCCCGGAAGCACTGGACAAGCTACTACCTAGTATATGTGCAGTACGTACGGGTAAGCAGAGGCTAGAGCTGTTCCATCAATCAATCCCCAGCCAGCATGAAAAGCACGGCCGTGGAATCACGCTTACTGCCTGTAGGGAGCTGGAGACGCTGGAGACGCTGGGGACGCTGGGGACGGCTGGAGACGCTGGGGACGGCTGGAGACGGCTGCAATGCTACCGACAGCTTACCCAGTTGAGATGTACTATCATATGCGGTGTAACCGTAGCGGCTTGGGCCCGTCTTTGACAATCTTTGATCTATTTTAAACGCCTCTGTGTGGGACAAGATTGCGTGGGCAGGCGATGATGGCTTCGCAAAGCGACTCGGCCAAGACAGTCGATGGCCCTGGATGACAAGCTCATGCGTAACACGAGGCAAACCCATTCGACTAGCGTTGCGAACATTCCGGCAAAGAGGCCAGAATGTGTCTGCAGAGTACGGGTTCCGGGTACCGTGCAAGTAGTAGCGGTGCTACCGTCTGTGTGGATATATCGCGGCTTTGATGGTGCGGGCGTGAACCTTTGGTGTTGTCTTGTTACATGAATTCTGCCGAGCAACGTCTGATAAGAGGCCGGGAATTCATAGTGGTTTTCGTTCTTTTCTTTTCTTTATTTACCGGCCGTGGAGACGCCCAAGTGCCATGCAAATCGCTACGGGGCAAGATCATCGACACGATGGCCCCGTGCCCATTACTACTACTACTGCCATGAATGATCTGCAGCAGGGTGGCTACATGTACAGATGCAGGCATCATCTCGGATGCATACATATGGACACATGTACGGAGCACTCTATGCTACCGTATGCTACCGTATGCTATCGTATGCTACTGTATGCATCAAGACAAATAGAGGCAAGCTACGCGGCTCTCTTTGACCATGTTAAACGAGGCAGCATGCACAACAGTCTCAACGCCAGCCGCCTCTCGCATCTGAGCGGATGAGGGAGTCGATGTTGTTCCAGGCAAAGGAATGTCGGCCCACAGCAAGTGGTGTGGTTCCATGTCTTCCTCGCCCCTCCGTTCCGGCAAGTGGGCTAACGAGTTCAGCTTCCTGCAAAACGTCTGTCTCTCAACTCAACTCCAGGCCAGTGTTGGCCGGATTTTGAAACAGTTGAAAGGCCGTCAGCTCCACCATGATTGCTATTCTGGGCGCTGTCAGAGCCAGAAGCGGGAGCGACGGTCGCTTCCGAGCTGAATCGAAACCTTGAGCTGGCCAACACTCTACAGTAGCCTTCAGTCTATCTCTGAGACTAGTGGCTCGACTCTGATCGCCTCGCCGTGTCCTGGAGGAAGAAGGCCATGGTCCATGGGCATGGAGCAAACGCCTCACCACTCGCACGGGCTCTTGCTCCGGCTAGCGGCATTCGCATGTACATGCAACCAACTGAAGCCAACGCCGATACATGTCTGGCCCTCGTATTTGGCGTTGGATGTGAGGTACCTCGAGGCCATCGCCAAAGAGCCGTGGTGTTTCAGCACACCATCCTGACGACTCCGAGGACGCCGTCATCCGCACCCGCACCTACACCCACGCCTACATCTCCCAGACACAACATGGACTGTAACTAACACAACTACACCTACGCCCAGGCCCGTGTCCACACGCCTCTATCCTGGCCATCACATCTAGCTACTCTTTGCCTATCCAACATGCCCTCGCCACTGGGTACATGGCCGCGTTTTTGGCTTTGAGGCTGATGGATGGGAAATGCTCCTGACGCGAACGAGAGGGGCCTGCAGCGTATATTAGTCGGTAGGTAGAGAATAATGAGAGCACATGTACCTACACGTCTTGGACACCTGAACCTTCCTCGGTCTTTCCTCTCAGATGCAGGCATATATAATGAGCTAGACGTCCCCGTGCATCGGCTTGATAGGCGGCCGACTCATCGACATCTGCCGTGATATATTACCATCATCTCAACTGACCCTCCCTGGCCTGCTCCCCCTGCCACCCCCCTTGTTGCGGCCGTCTGGAATATCATTCGATTTAGTTGATCGACTGCCAGTCCACGGAATCTCACATCCTCTTCAGTACCGGCCGCTGCTGAGCTCTCGAGCCTGGTGGACCCGCAGCTTCGGTACATGCGCTGCTGACAGACGGGCGACTGACCAGAGCGAGTCCATCGACAGCCTCACATTATAAGCCGCTGCTGGTCGAAATACCGGAGCGCCGACTCTTGACGTCGGGGACCAAGTAGTACAAAAACGTGGTAGCAGGCACAAAGCACGCCCTGCTTTCCCTACTTGACTTCTTTTCTTCTTCTCCTTCTTTTTTTTTTCCTGCCAATTCTCTTCTCTCTTCTCCCCATTTATCCGTTTGATTTTCGTCCATCATCTTCTCCATTTCATCCTCGGACTGGTTCTCGGCCCTGTTATCTCTCTTCCACCGTTCCACCCTGCTTCTCCATAAGCGGATGGCCGCGATCCACGACCGATACACTGTGCTCCCGCCGGGAGCGCTGCTACGAGCCGTGCTGAGACACAAAGATTCTGCAGGAGGCGGATACCGTCATCAGATTAATCATCATCATCAGCAGCAGCAGCAGCAGCAGCTTCATCGTCAACAGGATACCGCGAGCATCAGCCAAGTGCTGCAAATCCAGGCGGCAGCCTCTGAAGCCAAACACTCGCACTCGCACATGCACTACCAGTACCAGTTCGGCGTCGGAGGCCCGGATGCTGGTGCTGGCGCTGGCGCTGGCGCTGTTAGAATCCAGCTACAGGGCCCCCCTACAGCTGCCTGTACAGCGCCTCCAGCGCCTCCAGGGGCCCTGTCTGCCCCCTCCGTCCCCTCTATCCCCGCTCACGCTGCCATTTTACCGGCCGCGCAGCACCTAAACCCCAATTTCTCCCCCTCAAACTCGATCCGTCACGCTCGCAGCACTTCTTCTCCTCTTCCTCTAGTTTCACCTCTTGTTCCCTCTGCGCTCGACCGCCGAGCCTCGCGACTCTCGTTTCCCATCGCCACGATGCCCGAGTATCGCCACATGCGCAGCGGCAGCCTCAGCATCCCCAGCGCTGCCCACGGAAGCAGCCATCACAGCATGCCGCGCAGCCCGCCCAGTACGTTACACAAGCCTCTTCTGTTTGCTGCCCTCTCCAGGGCCTCCCCCCCACCGAAGCCCGGCACACGACCACGGCTCGAGGCTTCACGATGAGCAACGACTTGATTGCCTGAGCATGCGCTGACCTCTGTTGCTGCTTGTAGACACATCGCACGTCCCGTGCAAGTTTTTCCGCCAGGGAGCCTGCCAGGCCGGCAATGCCTGTCCCTTTAGCCATGACCTGGGCGCCGCCTCGGAGACGATTTGCAAATATTTCGCAAAGGTGAGCATTGCTTTTTTTTTTTTTTTTTTTTTCGTGTGTGTGCCTGTGTGTCATATCCTGCATGTTGTTTCGGTTCCGCTATCATCACCCATTGTCACTACCCGAGAAACAAAGGCAAAAAGCAATATTGATCCCATTTCTTTTCGTCCTTGCCCGAAAATACCCGCACCCGTCTGCGTCGTCTCCGACGCTCGTCCGACATGCTCCACGCCTTTTTCTGAATCCTCTTTTTGCGTCCTCTCGCTTGCTGCGCCGTGGCATGACAAAGACAGATGTGTCTAGATTGGTTGGCTGACCATGGGCTTTCCTCATAGGGTAACTGCAAGTTTGGCCCCAAGTGCGCAAACATCCACGTCCTTCCCGACGGCCGCCGAATCAACTACGGTAAGAATGGCGTTACCATCGGCCCAAATCCCCTCAATCTTGCCAATCGTGCGGGCGGTGCCAGTCCCGTCTCACAGACCCCGGGCGCTGTCAATAGTCCCTTCAGCCATTCAACCGCCAGTGCCTTGACCACATCGCTCTACCGCGCCGACCAGCCCGCATATCCTTATCTCAGCGATGAGATGCAACTCGGCCACTCCAGCGGCCATGATAACGGTCCCCCTACCATTGATGCGCCATACTCCGTTACAGAGTCCAGCTATGGCTCTCCGCCCGACGACGACCCCTCCCGCCTTGGCTTTGGCCTGTCGCCTGCTGCAAAGGGCTTGTCTGTGCTCGATGCCCCGTTGCCGGCCTCGTTCGACTCCAACGGCATCTCCAACGCCGCCCGCTTCCCTGCTGCGCCCTGGCCTTCGTCCGTGCCATCAAAGTTTGGCCTCGAATCGCCGTCTCCATCACTCAGCAGCATGAAAGATTCACGCGCTTCCGAGACGCTCAAGCTGCTCCACTCGTCTGCCTTTGGATCATCCGAGCATCTTGCTACCCCCACCGCCGGCAGCCCGCCAGATTCACAGCATCTCACCGGCGAAGAGTACTTTGGGAAACGAATTATGCATTCGACCCGATACCCCAAGCCACGACTGCTCAGCGCCAGCATGCCCAAGAACATGGTTGACCGGGATTGGGAGGCCGAGTTCGCCTTTGGTGACGACGATAACGTGCCGGAAAATCTCGTCCCCGGCGACTTGCAGGATCTGTTGACCCCGGCAGAAAAGGCGCGGAGAGGCTCGATGCGAGATGAGAGGCCTGATTTCAGCCTCGGTAGTCTTGGCAAGTATGGCAGTCCTATTGGCTCAAGCCCGAGCCGATGGGGACCCCTGTTCCAGCGTCAGAAGGAGGAAGAGGAGATGACCAGATCGGCCCGAAGCGCTGCCGGTTCAGCTTTCGGTCATGTCGGGAGCCCCCTGCGGAATTCCATCCTGGCTAAGGAAATGTCGGACGACCTCTCTGGGGCCAATGGCCGGCCGTCTGCCATCCGGTCCGGGAGTGAAACCATGTCGGTCCTTTCTCAGCAGCTCCAACGCAGTCGGCTGGATGATACTTTGAATGGCTCAAGCCCTCTTCTGCACCCCACCGTCAGTCGCAACGCTAGCAACGGCATCTCGCCCATTGGCAAGGACCGCAGCCTGGAGCGCCACGTCTCCAGCGCCAGCATCGGTTCGTCTGTCACTGGCAGATTTACCACTCCGATTGACGAAGAAGATCCTGCGTTTGTCTTCAGTATGGAGGAAGAAGAAGACTCTTCTTCATCAAAGATTCGCAAGCGTGGCTCTTCCGGTTTGGCGCTGGGAAGCTACACCTCCTATGCCAACGCCGCTGCCAGCAAGGCCGTCCAAGCTTCCAACGGCACCAAGGAGGGACGAGACGCTGTACCAGTCAATGGAAGGTAATGGACTTCGCGAAGAGGGAACATATAAAAACATGGCGGAGTATATTTCTTTAGACAAGATACCCCTCCCCTTCAAAATTAAAATCGACGAAACGGAGGAATCACACCATTTTTGACGAAGGCATGACCATCTACGAACCAGACGACAGCGCGCCACGCGACGTGCATTTTTCTTGGAAACCAAGAGTTCAGTCCACCGAATTTATCTGGATGTCCTTCCAAGCTACTTGCTTATTTTCTCTTTATTTTTCTTCTCTCTCGTCTTCTCTCGCAACATCAATGGCAATCTTTGGAAGGGGAACACACAAAATCATCATCCGGCATCCAACATCGCCAAGGGCTGGGAAAGGGAAAAAAACAAAAAGGGACACAGGGGGTGTATATATACTATATAGGCTGGAGTTTTTTGCCTTTTTTTCTTTTCTTTTCTTGTTTTTCATCGTTCCGTTATTCCATCGAGGAGCCATCTAGGACAGCCACGCCCTGAAGTCATACCTCTCAATTTTCTGGCCTACGGTCTATCAAAGGAGTTAGCAGCAACAAGCATCATATGCTTTCATCATAAGAAAAAATGAAAGTAACAAACTACTGGATCATCGCTTTTTTTTTTTTTTAAGCATTTGCCGAATCTTTTCTCATTTCCTTTGCTTTGCGGTTACTGAGACTGGGATCTTTATTTCGCATGGACGAGCACGCAGATATTGGAAAGTGGTGGATATAATAGTCCTGTTACCAAGGGACAGAACCGGCGGCCAACTTGGATCTACCCCTTTTTTTTTTTTCTCTCTCTAGGATATATTCGGAGGAGTTGTGTCGACCATTGGAGTCTCTTTGGGAGGCGGCGAGCTTGGAAGCAACCATAATAATATCTCTCAGGTTACGGCCGTCAATAGCAATGATGTTGATGCGTTAGGTGTATGTATCATCAGGATAGGGGAAATGTGTACATGTATTGAGTTTGGAGTTCCAATGTGCATCTACAGCATTTGTTTTGTCTTTCGTTAATAATATTGTCAAGTCTACTTATGGGTGTCGTGTAATATGTTATTTAGTAGATGACTGTTAAGGGGAGCTTATTATTGATCAATATCTCACTTCCCATAGGCAAATCACGTCAGATACCAACGCCGGCAGTCAGTGGAGAGTAAAATGATTCTTCTATACACTAGTACAAGGGATAGCTGCAAAGACCGGTTTCGCAGCGTCTCCAACCACCATCAATACAATCGTCCTTTTTTCTTCCCGTTCTAAGATTTCATATCTGACCTCCCATCGCACTCCTTCCGTCTGATCCTGGAAACGCTAGGGGGGGACAAAAAAAAAAAAAAAGAAGAGTCTCCCTTGCTCCCCTTGCCCCTCTCTCGAAGATGAAGAATAAAAATTAGTTGAGATTTTCACCATCATCTGGTATCACCCGTTGGCCTTTGCATGGCCCTTTTTTGTTTTTGTTTTTGGTTTTTTTTTACAAGTTCCCAAACAAATTCATTATTTACCTCGGTACCCCACCCCTTATATCCTGACCTCTTTCATATCCGGGTATATCGTAGGAGGGAATTTCAAGTCACATAACGAGGGAGGGACTTTTTTGGAGAGCTAAGGAGAAAACAAAGCGGGGCCAGCGTTTCCAGAGTCGTCGGGGTCGGGAAGCGATTTAGTGAGCATCGGGCTGGTTGAGGATGTACTCGACAGCCTTGTCAACTGCAAACGGGATGTGAGCACTAATTTTTTGGGGGGGGGGATATCTGAGGGGAATGCGGATTCTCGTACCTGAGTGGATGGAGTCGGCGTCCTTGTCGGGGATCTCGATGCTGAACTCCTCCTCGATGGCCATGACGACCTCGACGGTGTCGAGACTGTCCAGGCCGAGGTCGTTGGCGAAGTGAGCAGTGGGCTTGATCTGTGAGGGGAGAGTTAGGCATGGCATTCGATGAGGGGGGTGGTTGCGCGTGGTGGCATTTTCGGACGTACGTTGGCAGCGTCGTTGACCTAAGAGCGCATATAGTTAGCAGAGTGTTTGCGTGTAGAGGAATTAAAAGAGCGCAAGACAGGAATCGGCGCATATCTAATATTGTGATGGTGTTGCACCCCGCTCTCTTGCTCCCCCGCCTCCATCAAGACTCGTCAAATCTAAATCTTGCCATTGCGCAGCTATTCCCCTGCTAAATGCAATGCATCCCACGGCATTTTGCCAATGCCGCCTCCCATTTCCTCCAATTCTCCCCCGTGTGACTCCGAAATGACAAACAGCTTGTGAAGAACAGAGCAAACTGGTGGCCTACCTTGTCGAATCCCTGCAGCAGGCTCATGATGCGGCCCTCGACCTCCTCCTTGTTCAGGCCACCGCCAGCGCTGTACATCCTGACGCCCATGAGGCTCTGGACACGGACAGGAGCGGCGACGGCGCGGGGAGCAGCAACCAGAGCTGTTCTTCGGATGGCGACGGGTCGGGCGACAGCGCGGATGGCCGAGGCGGATGTGCGGAGGATAGCAGTGCGGAACATGATTGCGGCTTGGGGATTTTTCCGGAGGGGGGAGAATGAAAGAAGAAAGAAAGAAAAAGACGACGAGGTCAATTGAAGGGGGGGGAGGGCGATGTGTGTTGGTGTTTGCGGCAAGGCGGGTTTTTATTTTTTATTTTTTATTTTTGGACGACGGGGTTGGTTCGTTGTTCCGGCGATGATAAATTTCTCGCTGGCTATTACTCGGTCTATTGGAGGTTTTTCGGAGCTGGGCCGGTACAAAGGTACAAAGGTGGGAGGAGCTGGAGTACGGGAGGATGAGGAGTCACGTGCGGGCTGGTGGGCTGGAGGGGTGGCTGAATCAGCGGGAATGGAGAGCTCGGGATTGGCTTCACTGTTGATACTTTGCTACCGAGGTATGGGCGTGAGGATATATGCAGCACCTTGACTGTAGTTTGCTTTCTATTGGGGATGTTTCTCAAGGGGCTAGAATGTATAAGCTCTTTTCGACATATCACTAGAACATTCATTCACAGAGACGTATGCTGTTTGTGTAGCACCAGTTGATGGAGGTTGTACCGTGTTACAACCCAAGTTTGGCAACTATACGGGCACTTGACAAAATGGCTGGTTCCAAAACACATGCGTGCACATATAAATCCTCGTCATGTCCCTTGTAAATCCGTATTTCTATTTTTACAAACCATTTCCAGCAAAACCCCTTAACCCTCTCAGCGCTCAATATGAAAATCACCATAGGCAAGGTAACCCTCCTAACGTATTTCTTGTTAAAAGTTCAACATACTATCAAAAGAAAGAAGGGGGAGACCAAACCAGTAGACACTTATGCTTCTAGAGAAACTAGAACTACTGTTGGCGGCAGAGATGATACCCAAGATCCCTTTCAGGATGATGCCGTCTTCCCATAGGCACTCGGCAGAAGAGTTAACGACACAAGCAACCTTCAACATCTCATACTTAAAAAGGGAATGGCCTCAGCGATTCATTCGTCATGAAATCGAACAATCACCAACAGAAAGTAGCTGGGTAGGAGCTTTAATGCTGCCTCGACGCCGATTCGTTGATGAACCATTTTAGAGCCTATACTGTCACTTTCTTATTTTCTCGCTCATTCACTCATTCCATAGCCGAAACTCGAATCAAAGGCTTTTTTTTTCTTGTTCAGCGCCAAGCTTATGTACAATCCTGTTGTCCATGACTCCTCCATTGGTGCATCTCTTCTAATGTAATCTCTCTCCGCTCACATCATACAAAATGGAATTAGGTTTGTGTAGCTTATCGGTAAGGTGAATCTGCGCGAATGGCGGCAGCAAGTTCAGGCTCCCACTTGTCTCCGTTGGACAGCAGCTTCTCTGTAATCGCCGTATCAGTATGCTGCTGTTAAGCTCATCTCCGCTGGTATTTGTCACAAACTCACCCTTATTGTACAATAGCTCTTCTCTGGTCTCAGTCGCGTACTCTGCGTTGGGAGATTCAACGATGGCGTCGACGGGGCAGGACTCCTGGCAGAAGCCGCAGTAGATACACTTTGTCATGTCGATATCGTAGCGGGTAGTGCGGCGAGATCCATCGGCACGCTCTTCGGCTTCAATGGTGATGGCTTGAGCAGGGCAGATCTATTGGCATGTATATTTAGCATTACCCAATCCCTGCACATGCGCTTCAAGGTTGGGGGATTGGCGGGGTTCTTACGGCCTCGCAGAGCTTGCAGGCAATGCATCGTTCTTCACCAGAGGGATATCGTCTCAGCGCGTGTTCGCCACGGAATCGGGGAGAAATAGGGCCCTAAGATAAGCGTTAATCGCAGCTCAATGGCAAGAAGAGCATCTGCCTGGATATCCAGCTCTTCCCGGCGCAACCTGCGTACCTTTTCGAATGGGTAGTAGATGGTGTAGCTGCGTCCCCCCAGTCAGCAATCCCATTCCTACCGACGGCAAGAAATCAAATTCTCAATCTCCAGAGTCGGTATACATACGGAGGTCGGAAGAACTGCTCCAGCAGGACGTACATTCCTCTGGCCATCTCGGTCATGAGGAAGTACTTTCCAAGCCGGTCCAGCAAGCTATCCTTCTCCCACACCCACTCAACCTGCTTGCTCGTTCGGAAGCCCTGCGGCGGAGGTCCTTTAGGAGTCGCATATCCCCGCTGCTGCTGGTAGGGAGAGGCCAGCATCCTCGTCGCCATCATGAGCGAGCTGGTAGAGGCCGGAGCTCGGGCAAGCTGGCGTTTGGCGAGCATGGCTGCTGCCGATGCGGAGAGAGTCGGCGCCATTGTCGTCGGATTCGCTGCAATTGACGGAGTTGCAAAGAGCAGGCTCGCCTCGGGCGGGACGTCGATTGGGCGGGAGGCGACTTTTGACGTGATGCACTTTTGATGGCTCTTTTACCTTGGGTGAATGGCCTAGTGCACTGCGGGATTACATTGCTAGGCCAGTGATTGGTGGTGATCGTCTCTCGTGATATTGCACGTGATGTCTAATATAACTCACACTTGCTTGAACTACCTCAACGTGCTACAGCTCCCATTACCTCCTATCTAAGGCCAACCTGGTATAATGAAAAACGAAGAGAACAAAGGGAAAACAAAACAAAACAAAACAAAACAAAACAAAACAAAAAATATTACACGCCATGGTGGATTACTATCCGCTTATGCACAGACAGCATTCAGAAGCTCTTCTCCCATGTCCCCCACCACAGCCCCATGTTGGCTGCCACCAGCAGATCGAGCATCTTTAGCCCGTCGTGGTATATAATGAGCTTCCCGAGCTTGGCCCTCTTGCCGCGATTGCCTCCTCCAGCCCGCTCGCCGCCTATGTTTACGTCAAACGGTGATATTACATCCTCTTCCTCTCTATCTTCATAGCGTTCCATGGCCGACTTGATGAACTTGCTGAAGTGGCCAAGGCGGTGATCGCTGTCGCCTTTGGGGACCTCACCGGAAGGGAACAAGTCAGATCCCGGAAGGTTGAAGCGCAACTCGCTGACAATAATGGAGGCTGGTCTGGACGGGCTTGCGTCGGGGACCAACGGATTATAAGCTCCGACTTCGCCTTCATGCAGGAAATGGTAGCACAGCAAGCTTCGGCCGCCGTTGCCCGTGCGAAACTCGCATCTACCGCCCCAAGGGCTTGTGAAGGTGTATCCTCGCGGCTTCATCTTGTCGGGGCGCGAAGACGTCGGCGACCCGGACTTGTGCTCTCCGGAGCTAAACGAATTGGCCGATGCTTCGCTTCCGCTTCGATTGTGTGCCTTCTTCCGAGCTGCCTGCTCTATTTGGTGAAACTTAGATCGTATGGCAGATCCGAAACTTCGCGAGTATGACATGGAAACCTGCCTGGAGAAGACGCCATCGGCTCGTGGGCCTGGTGCCGTGTCTGTAAAGGGTCGGTCAGTATCCATGCTCCTTCTAAGAGGAATGGCACTTGACGGCCGCCCACGGAACTTGGCGTATCCCGCACTTTCGATGTAAATATCGATTGGCGGATGTTGAGGAGATCGCTGTTCTGACGCCGCAGAGAGAGACGTGGTAGACTGCCCGGTTTCCCCGGCTAGTGTATTCACCTCGTACGACGAAATCTTGCCGACGTTCCACTGATCTCCTGTACCCGGGTCCCTCC
This sequence comes from Trichoderma sp. TW21990_1, assembly GCA_010015515.1. NCBI lineage: Eukaryota > Fungi > Ascomycota > Sordariomycetes > Hypocreales > Hypocreaceae > Trichoderma > Trichoderma sp. TW21990_1. The sequence continues at coordinate 143,871 of WXUD01000027.1, forward strand.
TTATCAAGCTCAAGGTAAATGGTGGCGTAGAATACTCGCTGCTCATCGGAGACAGGGAGCGACTTTGCCTGGTATGCCCCATGGTGGCTGTTTGGTTTCTAGTTTGATTTCTAGAACGTGCTGTTTCGTCCATGGAGAGTCGACTCTGTGATATGTCACTCAGCTGCCTTGGCCCGACGGGCTTGCGTCTAGAGGCAGATGAGCGTAACAGCTGTGACCCGTCTCGAACATTCAGCTCAGAGGAGCTGTCTGAGAGTCCCAAGCCCGAGTCCTCGAAACGCCTGGGAGGTAGAGGGGGTGCATAGTTGGCATCTTGCGAGTTGAAAGATATACTAAGATCGCTCGATGGTCGTAGCGTAGGATTCCCATATATAGTCTGGGGTTGTTGCATCTGATCACCTTGTATCGAGATATTGGGAGTCTGGGATGAAATCGAGCTGGGCACTGGCTTCCGAGCAATCGCCATCGCCACAGAGCTATCCTCGCTGGATCTACCTTGCGCTTCATCTCTCAATGGCTGTGGGCCCGTTATGTCCAGCAGCGGGAGCTCAAAATGAACGTAGTAGAGACTGCTGGAGACATCTCCTCCTGTGACATTTTTGATCTGGGGTTTGAAGGGTGAAAGAATGACATCTGTATTTTTTTTGTTGTAAGCTACAGGCACAAATAACTTTATGAGGGTTTCCAAATACCTCTAGTGCCAGGGACTCTGGATATGTAGAGCACTAAAGGCTCCTGTCTTGTCTCTGACGGATTTTCGGGATATTGCGGCGGATTCGCCGCCAGCAGATTTAGGGAGGCAAGCGAATGGGCCTCCATGATGAACGGCTCTTGCAAAATATGCCTCTATTGGGAAATATGGTGGTGGCCTCTGGAGAATGTTGGAATCGGACGAGGCGTGCGGAAATCGAAATCCAGTGGCTGCTTGCTGTATTGTATTGCACAATTAAGCTTACTCTGCTATGTGGCTCTAATCAAGACGAGTCTGGTGACTTGACCATGATGCTTTTTCTCCTTTCTTATGTAAAAGAGGATTTTGTGCAAGGATTGCTGCAGGTTCAAGGCACCCGCACCTCAAGGGCCGGAGAAAAAAAGTGCGACTAATCTAAGCCGAAAGGATGACAGCAATTGCCGGGCCAAACAAATCAAGAGCAGGCTGAAGAGAGAAGAGACAGACGCAGATTAATACATCCTTGCCAGAAGTAAGCAGCGGCGGGCATTATCCCAGCACAAGACGTGATTTTAATCAAACGTGAGACAAAGATGGTGTCGTGTTGTCTTCTTTGTTTTCGATGCCTTTTCAGAACAAAGAGAGAGAGAGAGAGAGAGAGATAGCCTGGAAACGTCACCGCACCGGGGCTGTGTCAAGGCCACCAGGTTTTATTTTAGGGGCACTGAAAGGCCGGTGAGCGAGCCGATAGGACGGAGCAGGGAGGCCGTCGCTTTCTAAGCGAATCTGGTGATGAGGCGTCAGCTGCAAACGAGGCGAAGCTGAGAGCAGAGAGGGAAAATCCGCTCAGCTGAAGTGGTCATGGATAGATGGGAACACGTATGCTGGCGATGATAATTCGTTGCGTCGTGCTGTATCGGTATGCAGCTGCCGTGCCTGTGGCGATTGTTAGCAGCCAGCTGAGCGCTGTGGGTTTCCACCTACATAGTTAGGTCGCGTGTTGGGGCTGTTGGGCGGCACAGTGTTGGTAGCACTAGCCGGATGCAAGAGACCAGTGTGGCAGCCTACAGTAAACACGGCAAAACTGTTACTGTATTTAGCACTGGACATTCTCCAGCTGTCAGTGGACCCCTGGGCCGATCCATGAGTGCCCGAGTCTTCCAATGTGCATGTCATCTTCCCTTGCCTCTCGCGTTCCAATTATAACATGGATTGGATAAATTGGATGGTTCATATTCAACCACCTGCACCCGTGTCCTCTTATCTTTCGCCCCCTTAAAACTGCCGTCGTCAAGTCGCAAATTCAGACGTCGTAATGATTCATTTCCTAAAATATCCAGCCTGGTCCCGGTCCTGGTCCTAGTCCTCCCCCGCCTTGGACGCACCTATCACCGCGCAGGTGATATTGCAGCCGTATGCAGAGCCATTTCTCACCATCTGCAGGTGTGCAGCATTGGGCTTCTACTATAAAAATAACCGCCCTGTTACATTGAGCATTCTTCGTCCACAAGGCCTCGTCCCAGCCATCTGCCGAGCCGCTCTCCCACACACGGCAAACGTTGTCACGGCCATCAGTCTTGGCAGCACAGCCCCTAATTCCTGCTCGGCGACTCTGGACAATCCGTGGCCGTCGTGGTAAATGGGAATCCGGTATGGCAGTTCCAGCATGGACTCGATGTTGCACAGGCGGTGACCGTCGTGGTGACGACGCCTGCAGCCTGTGAGCAGCCGCAAGGCAGCGTCACGAAATCTGTGGCGTTGAATCATGAGATGGGATGCTTCACCCGCACGAGCTATTTTGGGCTACTCACTATCGATAATGCAAAATTCGCTGGAGCAGTTGAATTTACAGCCTTCGCTGATGCCAGGGCGTGTTGTTACCGTGACGGTGGGAACACAACTACTTGGCGATGTAGGCGTGACATATACGGTGCCGCATCCTCCAGGACATGGGCCGCAACACGGGTAGCCAGTATATACCGTCGGAATTGCTGCTGCACATCCCTCTTGAGGCGTTATCGTCGACTCAACCAGGCAAAACACCCGTACACAAGTACTGCAATATGTCGTTGTGGATGTGACTGTAGGGCATTGATTCTTCGGGGTATCGACAGCCAGAGAATGGACAGCGGAAGTGAAACTTGTTTCAAGAGCTTTCAGTCAGCAGAAGCGCATGAGGTAATTGGGTATCAATGCTTCGGTTTGAGATGCCATACACTGCAAGTCCGAGGATGGTGCTGGTGGAAGCGAGCCGCATTCTGGCAAGTAAGTCTTGACAGATGGCTGACTGTTGAAATTGCTGCAAATAACCGGGGAAAGACTAATAATAGACGTACGGAGAAGATTGTGCTTGAGAGAGAGATGCCATCTCCAGGGTCAGCCTCTTTCTTTGCGAGCGTTATAGCCTGCTCTAAATACTAGAGTCTCGTGTCGGTTTGTCTCCGTCAAGTGGCGTGACTGTGTCCCATTGCGTCCAGCGATAGTCCGAGTATTGATGCCTCATTAAAGACGAATGTTTTGTGTGGCGGCCACAGCTGTGGTAGAAATTGCTCCGATAGGCCGGGTGAAGACATTGACGAAGGGATGAATTCCTTGGCGAGATGCAAGACATTGAGGGGTACAACGTTCGATGCTACCGCTTCCGAATAGGACCCTACTTGATTGGACCCAGGTTTTAAGCTTGACAGGTGATTGCCTGCAAAACTGCGGAGCAGATGGATGATCATCTGCCAGCATTACGTTTAACAGGTGCCACTTACATGCGTTTACTTGAAATCAACCGAAGCGTCCATGGTTCGATGTGAAGCTCAAGCTCGTATCGGTTGTCCAAGTGAGACTCTGCTGGCCAATGATGAAGGTTTCCGACCAACACCTGTGCGTGTCGTAAATTGCGGCTGAAGCTGAGGGAGCTCGCTTGTGTGCTCCATGCATGTCAGCGAGAGAGAATTGAAGCATGGATACGTACATGTAGCCAATCGTAAAGAAGACAGCGTCGCGAGTCCTGTGTTTGTAAGCTTTTTCATGCGAGTGCTACCCCGAGATGTGAACTTGCATCGTCGTCAGCGGTAATGGTATAGACTCTTGCCATGATTGAAGTATCATTGAGTCTATAGTTTATATCTCATATGCGATGAGGTGACCTGTGTAGTCGACCGTGAGCGCTCTATAACTGTTCCCATCCTTTCATGCTGATGAAGTCTCGGCTCTATATGCAGCAACCACCTCGTTAACAACATCATCCAACTTCTCATCCTGCAAACCAAGCAACTCCATCGCAAACCCATCCCTCTTGGTCCAATCGGCGTCCAGGGCCCCCAGCACAAAGACAATGTCTTCTATGGCGACTAAAACAGCCTTTTCATCATCGCTGTCTAGCCTCTTCTGAGCGTCCGCCAGGTACGGCTTCGAGTCGACATGTTGAATGTGCCACGTCTCGCCCATTGCCTTCTCCAAAGCAGCTACAATTTCCAGCTGCGTCGGGTTGAAGCTCTGGATGTACAGCGCACGATTGCGGGTCTCGACAGGCCTCTGGAGGATGCGGACAGTCGCCTCAGAGATGCGTCGCAGCGTCGAAGTCGAAGCTTTGATGGCGCCTCCATCCAGGATCTGAGCCGTGCGCGTGTCAAAGTTGAAATGGAGCAGCCCGTCACGCAGTCCGTGATCGAAGAAGTGTCCGCACACAAGAGTTGTCCATGAAAAGTCGGTGCCCTCGCGGCCAGCCAGAGCTTCGCACTTCTCGCGCACTAGCATCTTCCTGCGATATAGAGGCAGGTACTTTTGCGGCTCGGCGTCGCCTGCGTCGCAGCTCCCAAAGTCCGCTGGGATGAAGCGTTTGACGCCCGCCTGGAATGCAGCCTCTACCAGCCGGAGATGCTGGTCGCCCTGGCCGAGTGGGAACGCCGCGATGACGGCATCCTGGCCTTTGAGGGCTTCTGTGAGCTCGTCGACGGCGAGATCACGCCCGACGACTATGCGCGTGACTGACTCTCCGAAGGTTGTGGAAGACGACGAGTTTGAGCGCTGAAGGATGGACACGTCGAAGCAGTTTGCGTCGGTAAGAGCCCGGAGAATAACGGAACCCAAGGTGCCATTGGCGCCTACGAGGCAGACCTTTGTAAGAGAGGTTTGCGTCATGATATAATTAGCCAGACAGTGGATGGTTGCGTATCTGTAGCATCGTCAGATTGAGGCGAGCAACTCGAAAGACTGACCACATTGGGCAATCTGTCGCTTACCACGGTAAGACCCGGGCCCTGAGAAAATGCGGAGGATTGGTGGGGCAGGCTGCTATGTTGCGCAATAGCATCACTGCTATTATTATACAGGCGATTCTGTACATAGTAGCTTCTCCGTATCACTTGGTGGGGAGTGGGACGGAGTCGGGAGAACAGAAAGGGCACTGCTAAATCAAAGTGAGGATAGTGTGTGTGTTCGGTATAGGTGCAAGAGAATCAGAGAGAAAAACAACGAACAGGATGTGTGACTTGAGCTTCAGTCAAACCAGCAGAAAGACACACGAGATCAGTCTGCGTCTCCTCCGTACAGGATGATTATTAACTCTCTGGAATTTTTGTTTCCGGCTCCGAAAAGCCTTCCTTCGGCACCCACACCCCTTCAACAACCCCCCGGCCCGGCCCTTGTTCCCCCACATTCGTCTATGACGACGCGGACTCCTCGGCTATCCGAGATGGACATAAGCTGCAGCTCCTTGTAAACTCCGCCTCTCGTTCAACTCGCCGTTCGGCTCGGGCAAGAAAATAGAGCGTATTTGGCAGCGAATCAGAAAGAGATCTTGGCTTGTTGGTTATGTTTAGCTTGAGGAGTCGTCAAGTGGGATTCGAAGATGGAGGCCACTGGTGACGGCATAGACGCCTGTGTATATATAACAGCGATGGGACGGGCTGATTCAGAAAGCATCAATACAACTCGGCAAGACAAAACATCAACTAGCATCACAATCTCACACATCATCATATACAATGGCTGACAAGCACATCGTCCTCATCACCGGTGCCAACACCGGCATTGGCTACCAGGCTGTCAAGGCACTGCTGCTCTCCTCCACGCCATACTACATCTTCGTCGGCGCTCGCACGGTGGAAAAGGCCCAAGCCGCAATTGATGCCGTCACTCAAGAGGTCCCGGGATCGAGCAGCACTCTCGAGCCTGTGGCTATTGAGCTAGCGAGCGATGAGTCCATTGCCCAGGCTTACGAGGCTGTCAAGGCCAAGGTGGACAGAATCGATACGCTCGTCAACAATGCAGGTTCGTAATAGAACATTGATTATATTGATTGAATCCATCAACTGACACTTGAGTGCTTGCGGAAACAAAACAGGCGCTGCTTTTGATACCGCTGAATTCAGCGATGACGTTCCAAACAGCCGTGAAATCTTCAACAAGGCGTACGACATCAACGTCACCGGAACTCACATCGTGACCGCCACCTTTGTCCCGCTCCTCATCAAGTCGTCTTCCCCCCGTCTCATCTTCATCACTTCCGGCCTGTCCACCCTGACGGCGCACTCCAAGAGCTTCTACCCGCCGTGGGCCCCCAAGCCGCAACCCGGATGGCCCAAGCAAGGCGTCATCTCTAACCTGGGGTACAAGAGCAGCAAGGCTGCGCTCAACATGGTGATGCTCAACTGGCACTGGCTGCTGCTGGGTGACGGCGTCAAGACTTTTGCTATTAGCCCGGGCTTGTTGGCTACTAATCTGGGAGGTGTCCCCGATAAGCTCAAGGCCCTGGGTGCAGGCCATCCGTCAATTGGAGGAGAATTCATCCGCAAAGTGACTGAGGGAGAGCGGGATGCGGATGCGGGCAAGGTTTTGAACAAGGACGGCACTCAGGAGTGGTAAAGGTTGTTACGATGCACAACCGTTTCCATGTGCATTTGCATGCTTTGTATCTTGTTTTATTTGAAAAGCTTGGCAGATGAATGTATTATAAGAAGAGCGTTTTGATCTACTCTCTTCTTTTTATTATGCGTCTATTAATTCATCCCCTAGAAAGTCGTCATCGTCATCTTCTGTAGATGAGTCTCCTCCACGAAGCCTCTTGATGTGCCGTATTATCTGGTCTTTGATGGGTTCGTGGCGATATCTCGTAGGAATAGTCGTGGCCAGATTCCAATAGACGATATACTCTAGCTGTTCGATCCAACGACGCAGGTTCTCAATGTCGACCATAAGGAGCTCCCTATGTAGCCCAACCTGGTTGGGTAACTGTCTTCGGTAGTGATGGAGCATGTATCGCAGGTTTTCTATCTCGCCGTTGGCTGGGAGATTTTTCCGTACGGCTTCGTAAGGAGGAGGTGATTGCAGGAGATCTTCAACGCAAGCTACTGTGGTCTTGTCTTTTCGGAGCCAGCGCCTAAACTCACGGTAGCGGTGCCTGATGATGATAGGCACCCTTACCCACGGCATAACCGTAGGGCCTGTGGGTGCCTGCATTTTGTTGTTGCTGAATCAAATGCTTGTGGAAATATATGTATACCTATGAATGCAAGAGCGAGAGTGAGTGGTAGTATAGTGAGTGATCGAGTATGCGAGTGAATAACTAAGCGAATGTACGTCCGAGCAAGCGAATGAAGTAGTTGGATGAGCGAGTGACTGAAGATGGTTGTATTCTCATAAATTGAGCATGGTCGTTTGTTTAAATAGCAGAGAAAATTCTGACACGATTAGGTTGCGGTTGAATATGGACGATACATTTAGGCTTTAAATCCGTGAGGAAAAGCTGATATCTAAACTTGATGTAAACGTAATTCCAGGAACGCCCAGTCGTACGAATTAAGTTCATTAAGTTGTTTAATAGCCCTGTCTCCTGAACTCAATCACGCCTCTTGGGTAAAAATAGATCTTGTTTGTACCTCTACGCGAGCATTTGAAGAGCTGATACATGTCACAATCTAGATCTAAAAGATCGGTGTTGAGCGCCTTTCCCGAGTGAGCATGGCAAACTCGTCAAGATGAAATGGTACCTTTCTGCCAACGCTGAGGAGATTTTCGTATCCTTGGGCAGTAGACCTGATTTCTTGGCTAGAAGTTGCACCCAACAAACCTAGAATTGCCCAGGTAATCAAACAGATACGGATAATGGCGCAGTAATGAGATCAGAAAGGCCGTTGTAAGGCCGTATACGAGGGCATCACTCACAGCCGACGGGCTTCTTGTACCTTTGCTGAATAAATACTTTTTCGGCTAAGAGACATTGGATCAATTTCTATATACCATCTTCGTAAATATGGTCTTTTACTACCAAATCGATGTCAGAAGCAAGTATTGATAAACTTTTGTTGTCGGCGGTGCAGATTTCCCACAAACTGCGCCATTGGTGGAGACGGGCATTCCTCCGAATAGAATATAGACTACATATAGGTACAACCAGAGAGAGAGAGAGATCTAACCATGTACGAAAGATGATACTGCAACGTCTGCGTCACATTTAGACTTTGAGTAAAGGTGCGTATCGTAGTACGACACAGCCCTCAAGCAATACGCGGAACCTTTTTGGCTGATGTTACACCTGGGAGATCGTTTTTAAAAGCAGACAAACATATTATAGTACCAAGTATGGAACACGATTACTTTTGTCCGATTTATCATGATGGTAATGCTGCAATCAGATTAGACACGCCGCTTCCTTGCCACGAGTGGTGGGAACGCCCAAAAAAAGAGTGAGGACATGTACATAAGCTTTGGATTGACATCACCATCACAAGCTATGGAATGTAACCCAGCCCAAATATAGGTAGTGACGCGCAAGTCGCGCTCATGAGTGTCTACATATGTACTCGAAGGCCACATTCCTACAATCCGAATGGTCGCTAGGCTTTGACAAATTATAGCGGTGCCAGCCTCCCTTTTTTTCACACAATGCATCTGAAAATGTCTCAGCTAAGCCTCTCCAGCGAGAAAATATAGCTAAAACTGTTTGTTGGCAATGCACCGACGAGCCAGCCGCTCGTTTGTCCTGGTTGACACTCATACCATAGAGAGGCATGTCAGCATCGCATGCCATTATACGCCGATCTATGTGCGCCTCTCCACATGCGTAGAGTATCTAAGTGAGAACGTGCATGTGTCGACTACATGTGAGTTCGGCGATATACTGGTGACACTCCGTAATAGAGGCGAAATTCCGCGTAAGATCCCTGGCTATTCATTCCCTACCAATGTCATGATGTCGCGAATCAGCCCACCGCAGCGCGATTCGTCGCTTCCATGCCCATGTCTGGCTAAACATCCCATTGTGAGGCTGGATCAGAGCATCCATAACAACCATGGCTGGTTGATGGATATATAAAACTTGGTAGCCTTATTATTCATCCGCTCGTCTCCCTCTCATCACGACATCATCCAGAGAACAACCCCCTAGAGAGTGATTGCAAGTCCTAACATGTCTCGACTCGCCCTCCTCATCAGCTTCATGGCTGTCACAGCAGCAGCCCAAGCAGACTACGCAGCCCACGGCTTCAAATACATCGGCTGCGTCGAGGCCGAGCCCCCAGTCTTCTCCTTCAACGTCGATATCCCCGCTCCGTTCAGCGCCCAGCAATGCCAGATCGCCTGCCACGCAAAGGGTAAATACGCCGCCCTCGATGGTTCTTGTCATTGCCAAGATCCGCTGTCCAAGGGTGAGCCACAGTACAAGGTGCTTGATGATTCTGTCTGCGTGCTGCCGTGCGTTGGTGGCAACAGAACTGCGGGCTGGTGTGGAGGACCGCAGTGCCCGGTGACTGGGAAGAAGCGATATTCACTGTACAAGAAGGATGAGGATCAACACCACGACGATGAAGATTGCGAGAAGGAGGATAAGAGCAAAGGGATTGGTATCGGCTTTAGGACCAAAGATATCCTGGTGAAAACCTCCACCACGGTCAAGACTATAACGTCTTGCCCCCCTGAGGTCACCAATTGCCCGCTCTCATGCCCGCCGGGGGGGTGCCACATCGATCCTCCTCCTCCGATCACCACTCACCACGTCCCATCATCTAAGCATACTATTCCGCCGCCGCCGCCAGAGTGCCCTGGTGAGCACTGCAAGACAAACGTCCCGACATCCTCATCCTGTCCACCAGGAGGATGCTTCAAGATTGTCACGGATCCTGTTCCAACACGTCCTCATCCTACCCATGATTGGGCTCCTACCAAGACACCAGTGACTGTTAGTGAGGGCACCAGATACCAGTCTGGAGTGTTAATGGCAGCTGTTGCCGCGCTGGTGGTGGCTGTAAGTTGGCTGTGAAGAAAGGAAATGCGGTATGACGACTTCATGACAAGATACCCTCATTAGGGGTTTAAGGGGCTGATAATAAACTAAAATAGAATAAAAATATCAGCGCATAGATAGTTTTGAGGCGCTGTACGGCGTTGTGGTGCACGGCGATACTTATAACAGCTATGATACACTCGTTCAATGGCTAGATACTTGGTTTCATCTTGAATAAAATGATGCTAGGACAAGCCCAATCTCTCCAGCTCACGATATACAAATTGTCAATTTACATAGAAATAGATACCCATCTGGTGATGGTTCCCAAAAGCCAATCGCCTGAATAAGGGGGAAAATATTGAAGAAGTACCAGTTACCTCTTCGGAGGGTCCGTTAACGGCACATATCGCACCCCAAATAGCTTCTCCCTCGTCACCTTCCCCTCTTCGTCCTTTTCGATGCGCCACACGCTCTGCTCCCACCCGGTGAAGTCATCATCCACAGGAATAAACATGCTTTTAACAGCCAAAAGTAAGTAACTCTCACTAGCAAGTGTCTGATGGATACCGTGGCAGAACTCACCATCCAGGGGCCTTGAGCTGTTCCAACAGCGGAGAATGTACCTCTTTGGCAGCGGCGCCCACATGAATCACATCCCATGCCGTTCCAAACTGCTCTTCGCCTGGTTTTGCCTCCTCAATCCAGCCCAGTCGCCCGTCGCCAACAACAAACTTTGCGTTTCCTGCTTCTAGCAACTGCCTCCCCTCTGGGCTTTTTCTCATGTTGGCTTCCCCTAGATCTCGTAGTTCCTTAATATGCTCCAGCCCTACCACTAACCCGCGCTCCCCAACGAGCTCTGCAAAAATGTGGGTAAGGTAGCCTGAGCCGGAGCCAATATCGAGAACTCGCGGCGCTGGCGATGCCTCTGATGGGAGGAGACGCGATAGGACATTCTCAATGGCAGATGCGTGCATGTGCGGAGCGGAAATGGTAGCATCATGCCCGATGGGCTGAGGAGAGTCTTGGTACGGCATGCCAGGGGCGTAGTGACGCCGGTCAACCTGCTGCGGGTTAGATGAAAAAGCCCTTTCATGTCCTCGCTCCCCTTGTTAAGCACCAGCTCAAATAGGAGCTTGCCTTTAGAAATGCCTCCTTAACCAGAGGCTCGGTAATGAGGCCGTGAGTCCACATATTCGCCACCAGCCCGGCATTCGAGCTCCCTGAGCACCGCCAGGCCATGTTGATGCCTCTGCGCGCCTGGAGTCCTCCTGCAATGAGAAAGCAGATGCCAGCGGATTTGGCCAGAAAATACGGATTGGACAGTCTCGGTACAGCTCTCGTGAGAGTTTGCGGCGCCAGCTTTCAACCGCGGTCCGGCCGAGGAGAGTAAACGGACGAGACAGTTATGACGAGGCTTCAATGGGAGGATCAATGGAAAGCTCCAGCTGCAAATTGCGAGGATGGTCAACGGGGCGCTTACGACTCGATAAACCGCGCAATCGTCAGCAGTGATACGGCCCGAATCAATTTGTTAAAAGCGTGCGCGAGGATGATTGTGTGGCATCTCGAAAGATATCACAGCGGCCATGATGTATGAAAGACGTCAAAGGCACATGCTGACGACTAGAGGTTTGTAAGTCACGTCACCCGATCTGATGCTGAGCTCTGGGCCATTAGCGGGGCCCAACAGCGTATCACCCCACTCGCGCGGGGCAGATGCTAGTGCCTGTTAGTGGCCGCTGCACCTGCAATGGCCTGTAAGCATCAGTGGATGATTTGATCCATGCCATGGATTGAAGGATGATCCATTGATGAAATAATTACATTGATCTGATCAACCTTCAAGGCCTGCAGGGGGATCAGCAGCGAGATCGATCTGCATGGGAAATCACACGACGGAGAGCTGGTTAGCTACAGAGTGGCAGCAAGAACCATGCAAGCCACCAAGAGCTTGATCCAGCCGACGTACAGTAAAGTACTATGTAGCTGGGGGTGGATAGATAGACACCCGACATCACGGGATTGCCTCAACAAGAGACCGTTGCGAAAACATGCAAGTCAAATGTGGGTAAATGGCCCATTATCCTATACATTGTACATAAGAGAAGCGTGCTACGCGTTATGCCTGAGAAACTAATAATGCAACTGTCCATAACGCCGGAATCCATCCCACAAAGAGACATAAGAAAACAGAAGAAAAGGGGCTGCAAAAAGAAAAGTGCTTCCTGGTGTGACATTGTTGTACACACGCCCTCGGTCTTATAATTCGGATAGAATGCTTCAAAGAAGGACCATAGCGAAAAGGATTCAAATCTAGAAATGTATGAAGCGGCAGCTCTATACCACGCGCTCCGAGCTCTCGCCTTCCGCGATGATTGGGACGTTGAGTCCGCGGTCAGGGCTCTGCAGGACAAGTTGCTCGTGTCGTCGGGCCCTCATAAACTCAGCCACACTTCTAATAAGCATGAACCAGCCAACGACCATCAAGATATACGCCATCCAGTCGTTGCCTGAGATAGCGGAGCTAGGGCCATCACGCACATCGTCAACACTAAAATCATGGGAGTTTGGATCTTGGGGCGCGGCATATCCGTCTGGACCTGTCATCTTAGGCGGATCTTCGGGTGACTCTCGCATGTAAAAGCCGTACTGGATAAGGGTGATGCCGAGGCCAGCTCGTGATCCGTTTTTGGCCGCATGGGTAGAGTGGAGGAGGTAGGTGAGCAGGAAGCCGACAAGCTGGAATGAAGTCGAAATCATGCCGTTCCAGATGAAAGAAAACACCGAGCCGACGGGCATGCCGTCGACATAGACTTCGTCTGCACCACCGTAGCCGGGCGCAAGAATCGTAGTTTCCCAGTAGGGAGGGGCGGCATCTGCGGCAGCTTGTTCATAGGTCTGTGAGTGTCGCCATAATTAGCACAAGTTCTGGACAATTGTTTCATATTACGGGGGGCTCAGCAGGGGTAGACAAACAGGTGGCTGCTCCTCCTTCTCCGCGTTTGCATCTGTCCGCTCTGGTCGGGCGGACATGTTGGCAAACACGCCATCCGAGCCAAATCCTCCTCCCATCACTCGAGGTCGTGAGCCGGACGAAGTCGTATCCGGCGTCGCCTGAGTCGAACCCGGCGCCATCCGCGCAGAGGGTTGCGCAGAGTCGTTGGTTGATCGAATGGTCGGGGTTGAGTTCTGGCGGACTAATCTTTGTCTGTCATCGGGCTCGTCGTCGTCGCTCGCATCGTCATCGTCAAAAGCATCGGCGAGATCATTGTTGACCCGGCCATTTCGGTTTGGCGAAGAGGCGCGCGAATGGAAGGACGGAGGCGGCGAGTTGGGGATCTGAACTCGCCGCTGCGGAACCTCGTGCTCCTCGTCTTCATCGTGGGCATTTACCTAGGAAGAAACAATTCAATCGTTAGCCTCGTCGCCATCGCCGACAGAGTATCCCAAGAATTGAATCCAAGGAAGAGAAAAGGCGATCAAGGCTCGCATACCCTCTCGTAACGCCCAGACATAGCTGCAGTAGTGTTCCGTCAAAGTCACGCAGCGCCGCGGATTCTGTATTTTGGGGGAAATAGTGATGTCGTAATCGGTCACGAGCGCCCGTAGAAAAAGGAGTACAAGTCGGAGAGCGGCAATCCAAGGGGGAAGATGCGACAAAGGAGAAGATGGAATAAAGTCGGGACGAGGGTAAGGGCGACGAGGGTAAACGAAAAGAAAAGAAAAGAAGCGCAATCCGACGTTGAGGAGTTTGGTGCGATGTTGGGAACGAGACGGACTGAGAATGGAGAATTGCGAGGACAGAACGGGCAGGCCAGATGATGCGGCCACTGATGACCAATGCTAAATGCTAGGGAGGCGCTGGAGGCAACCTGCTGATGCACGGAAAGTACCTGCGAACCCTGCCAGCCGCCCGCGCAATTTGTGTACTAGCCAGCAGTCGTACTCGTACTCTTCTTGCAGCGCCAAGTCAAGCACCCTCTGGAACAATCTAGGGTCGGGTCCTTTTGGGGGACCTTTGCCGGGATTTGGGGGCATTCTAGCGGCTATTTGCTGGGCCTCGGGCAGCAGAAGCACCCGCTCCAAGCGCTGTCAATGATGTGTTTTGCATTTGATGGCTTTTGGTACCGGGCCATGTCTAGAAGTAGCTGGGACTTAGGATTCCGCACCATCAGCACACTCGTTGCATGTATTTTGTACTTAGATGGATATGCAGAGTTCCGGGTGGGCATGCCCAACGACGTGCACTGTGGGATTGGCACTGTCTCCGCGGAAACTTTGCTCCAGCAGAAATCCAATATTTCGGTGCCTATTGATTCCAAGTTCCATCAATCGGCATTGCATTGCGCAAGCTCGCGCATAGCAGATCTCGATAGCTTGGACAATGTCGCGATCCCTAGCAGTGAGTGGAATCTTGGCAATTCCCATGCCAGCCGTCCAACTAATTCCTGCCTCCAAAATCAGCGCCGCATCTATTCCGACGTCTTCGCCAAATGGCCGAAGCAGGACCTCCGACCCGACTACCAGTTTCAGGATGTCCTAGCCAAGGTCGTTGACGAGCGCTTCAAGAACTACAAGCCTTCCATCGAGCCCGAGGAGCTGCTAAAGGCACGAGCGCTTCAATTCCTGGTGCAGAACAAGTTCAGAGATAGGGTGCGCAACCGACCGTTTTTCTTTCGTGCGAAGGGGGCCCGGCAAATTTCGCTAACAAGTGGGCTATGCAGTACAAGCTTAAGGGTCCTATGCTAGAGCCAAAGAGCCAGCCGACGTATTTCGAAGACTTGGTCAGGGAGATTGAGGAGGCGCCGAAGAGAACCTGGCTGGAGAGATTGGGCAAGAGATTGTCGGGAATGATTAGACTGCAATGAAGTAATGAACAAAACGGCGAGACGATATCGATATCAACACCAAATTAAAAAGGCTTATCAAAAGGGGGGTGGAAGAGGGAAAACTGCATCTCATGACAATAATGGACATGGCAAGGTCAAAAAGACATCAAACCAAGAATATTTTACAATCATCACTGTATACTATGTATATACACTTGTACAACTAGTCGCTGTATCAATACGAAGGCTGTATAGTCCCCATCTAAATCCCAAACGCCAGACCTGTCTGCTGCCTCTCCCTTTTTAACCCCTCTCTTCTTAGATGTACTTCATTTCGGGGTCTAGCCTGTTCATTAGATCCATGCTCTTCTCATACATAGTGAACACAATGCCTCCGCTGAGAACCAATCTGGCCAGCCGGGGGAGCGCTCCGCTCCAAAACGTGAGAACGCCCTCCTGCTTAAAGATCATGGCAGCGCACTTGAATGTGTTGCCATACATGGTCCGCGCCTCGATGCTCTGCATGCGCGTCTTGACTGTATCGAGAGGCTGAGTCACATACACCGTCACCAAGCCTGCAAGACCGCCCATGGCAAAGGTGCCTATAGTGCCTAGCTTCTCTCCCGGCGCAGTATATGACTCGGCGATCTGCTTGAAGAAGTTGTAGGCACCGAAGCGGGTTGCGCTGTTCGCAGCCTGGCGAGCGGTCGTGGGAACAAAGCCCTGGAAGAAACCACGGATACCACGTTCACGGGCGATGATGGGGACAGCGTGGAGGAAACCACGCATTCGAGGCTTGGCAGACTTGCGGTCGTCGATGCTAAGAAGAGGATCGCATCAGCACACAGTTTGCAGAGAGAAAATAAGACAAAGGGAGAGAGCTTACAGAGTCGTCTTGATACTCTCGGTGGGGGTGACGGCAAGCAGCGACTCTGTAACACCGGCACCGAAGCCGGCCAAGACCGTCCTCGGACCAGAGAGCTTCCCGTTCTCGTCGGCGAGCAGGCTCTTGAACTGATCAAACGCAACAAATCCTGTCATCCCGGTCAGACCCTTTTTGCCATAGTTCAAACCGCCAATTGGATGATTCGTGCATACGGATTCCTGCCTTGGCAGAGTTGCCGATGATGAGCGTGGTGCATCCCGCGTACCACTGCGCTCCGAAGGGCGGCCATGGCAGCTTCTGTCCCTCTGCTAGCCGTCTATTAAGCTGCGACCTTGTCTTTGCGACTGCATATATCTAGTCAGTTTCTGTCGACGGATACACAAGATATCTCTCTCGTTTCGTTCAAGACGGCAGCGGCGCAGACACACATTCGGCGGGATAGGTGATGGCTGCAAGACTCATGCCCCGTTAGCATATCGAAAAAAAATCTCGAATCCAGCCAAGCACGTGCGACGAGACATACCGATTTCAATCGCACCGGCGGTTGAGCCAGCAATGATTGATCGCAGCGCATTGGGCCGCTGATTCTTCTCAGCAACGACCGGTTCCTTTGCTACCGTCGCCATTGTGCTTGTTCCTCTGTCGAAAGGCAGAGAGGCAGCGCAATTTGGTGGGGGACTCGATGTCTGGAATTTGATGCAATTCTTAGTGCTATTAGCGGGTGCCTCTGATATGAATGTCTCAAGCCGGAAGACGGGTTCCGATGTCGCCGATGGGCTACCCGCGAATGACGGGGCCGCACCCGGAGCTGCGATCTGGGTCGGGAAAATTACTCATTTCACATTAGCACTCTCGGTGAGTCTGGGGAAGGTATCAATATTCTGCACAGCTTCTTTTCCGTATTGTTCCGTAGATATTCTTTACGGGACCAGTCTAATACAAATTACATCTCCTTTTCGTAATATTCCCACCAGCGTTGAAAACGTCAGTGACGGAATGAGGTACACAGTGTGCCACCCAGAGTCTCCCTTGCATTTCGCATTGCAGATTTAGGCACCTGCAGCTGAGGATGATGACCGCATACATTTCTTCAACGATAGCCTAAGACATTGGGTGCACATCTTCAGCAGGGTATCTACCACTTGGTTGGGGAAAATGTCTCGGAATACGGCCATACTGGGCTCCCATGTGCCGTGTTGATTCCCGCCACGGGCAACTCCGTACCCTAGAGTTGAAGGAAATGGTAAAAAGTTGGGTATGTGATGATCAAGTTGTCTGAACAAATAATGACATTTGCTCAGGGGTAATGGGTGTATTACCATAGGACTTTTGCCACACATAGCCAAGAACTGCTGTATAACTGCATGATGTATCTGCTAGATTAATGCTGGCATGCTGCATGTCGTCATCTTGGTTCTGATTAAATGAATCCGAGGAGAATATACATGCGGTATGACTGCGTGCTTTCTCCAAGATGGAGAGCTCTAGGGCTACAAAACTGACAGATAACGTTGCATTCAGGCACACGCAACATGTGTCCTGCTGAGCCCCGTTCCTGCAATCTGGAGAGATGGGGAACATCTAACCTGCGGGGAGTAAGGCTACATGTGGCTGTGGCCTGATACTTTTGGTTCATCTGTCGGGATTTCCAATTATAATTTGTATTTATAAATGAGCAGAATATCCACCTGATACTTCTAGTAGTAGGAATTCGTCTCATCTCGCGGTGATGTCTATGTACATGCTAACAGTCTCCTCTAGTCTCTGTCGGCTCATTCAGCCCTGTTTCACCTTTGTCCCAAGGTAACCCAAACCTTCCAGGGTACTGCTGCCTGTGAGCGAACTTTTCCTGATGCTGAGCACGCAACCAGCTAATGCTCCGAGTCTAGACCCGTTTGAACTTGGACCTGGCAAACATATTGGCGCCTTACGGATTATATGGCTTAATTCATGTTCTCATCTTCAACAGCCTCGCTATAGCGCGGTTAATTTTCATCAGTGATGCAGGAATTGCGCCATGAGGAAGATTGACAACCAGCTGTCTTATTCATGTTGAGAGTGTAACACTTCTGTTCGCGGGTTGACTATAAGAGCTGTAACTGCCTTCAAAACTTCGGGATCACCATTTCATAGCGCCGCGGTTAGTGCGGGTAAAATTGGGGAACGAGCGGGAGGGGCGCCTTGATCAGAGTGGTGTGATTTTCAATCAGCATGGAGATGCAAGCTGTAATTACATGTATTGATTGATTTGATGGGCGGTAATAGGGAGGCCGCGAAGTAGCAGACGAGGTGATGCTCCATGTACATCGTTTGCCATGACCGGAATCTGCCCAAACAGATACAAATAAAAATGGCAGCGCTGCCTGAATCGGGGTGTGACTAAAACTGCACTCGGTTGCTAATAATTTCGTCCTTGGTGACGCAGCATCCGGATCTAAGGCTGCTTGTGCATATACAAGTGCCAGAAATCCCTGGTCTATTCCGTCTTGGTATAGTCATGTACTCTACACTCCAGCAAAACACGGACACGTTTCTCTCTCTCTCTCGTTTTCTTCCTTTGCTCTTTTGCCCCAAGTCTCTTCCCTACTCCGTAATTAAGGCAAACGTTCGTAAATCCTTAGTCAATACCCGGTTGACGTAAACCTCGAGTAAGCCCACGGCATTAGTCATGGCTCTCCGCGACTCTGACTGATGCTCTGTCTCATCTTCTCTCTCAGCCGTGCTCCTTTGCCGTCTGGTCTCATCCTGCTGCCACAGCCCGCTAATTTTAGTCGCCCAAACCCGGCCATGTGACGATGATCATGCCAGCCACAGTTGGAGCAATTTGATGAGCCATTACTGGGATCTTACGGGGGACTTGCACACCTGCGGCGGAACCTGGTGGGCCGTGGCTGCCTGTCACCAGCCCGACCCGATCTTATCTGATCCGAAGCTCGTACAAAGCTCGACTCTCATAAAGCCCTCATCCCCGTTCAATTTCCCTTGCCCCTGGTTTAGTTTTGCTTCGTTGTGGCCTTTGTTCTTTGTTCAATATGCGGTAGAGGCGCGCCTCCAGAGAACCGGCTGTTTTCTTTATTTTTCCTTTCGGGACTCTTCTCCCCAGCCAGGTTTGCCCTTTCGCCACAAGTGAGGATTAATCTCGGCGATGGCGGCCTCAAGCGAACATGCCCCATTACTCGGCTCGGAGCCGCGCTCCATGACCGAGGCTCATGAATATACGGTCATTTCGACTCAAAGTCACCATTATAGCTATACGGACGACGAATATGCGGAATCTACGCTGGCAGGATCCAGCGGACGGGCTGCCGGTGTTGCTCGCATGGAGGCCGTTTCGGCCCAACTGTCTTTCATGGAGCGATTCTGGATCTTCTCAGGCATCTTCTTGATAGGCTACGCATATGGCCTCGAGAGCCAGGTTCGGTCGACGTATATGCCATATGCAACGTCCAGCTTCTCGCTGCACTCATATCTGGCCACCATCAACCTCCTCAGAAGCGTTGTTGCGGTTGCGATCCAGCCAACCGCAGCCAAGATTGCCGATGTCTTCGGACGCTTCGAAGTCGTGGCTGCGTCCACTCTGTTCTACGTCGTCGGCATGTTGATCGAGTCGACGTCCAACTCCGTCTATGCTTTTTGCGCCGGAACCATCACCTACCAGGTCGGCTACACCTGCATCGTCCTGATGCTGGAAATCCTTGTTGCCGACTTCTCATCTATGCGGGCTCGCGTCTTCTTCAGCTACATACCGGCCCTGCCCTTTGTGATTAACACATGGATTAGCGGTAGCATTACGTCTGCCGTGCTGCGCATAACCACGTGGCGTTGGGGAATCGGCATGTGGTGCATCATCTACCCTGTCGCCTCGCTCCCGCTCCTAATCACACTGCATTCGATCGATCGTCGCACAGCGCCGGAACTCAGGAAGAAGAGCGAGCTTGGAGACGCTTACGGTGGTCTCGACAACCTTCGCAAATGGAGTGCTCGGCTCTTTGATCAGGTGGACGCCGTCGGGCTTGTAACTCTCGTCACGGCATTTAGTCTTGTTCTCACGCCTCTCACGATTGCAGGCGGCACGGTATCTCATTGGAGGAACCCGCAGGTCGTCATCCCACTGGCCATCGGGCTGTTCTTCGTGCCCGCTTTCGTCCTGTGGGAGAAAAACGGCGCCAGAAGCCCCCTTGTCCCCTTCCATCTTCTGAAGGATCGCGGGGTCTGGGCTGCTCTAGCCGTGCGGAGTTTGCTCAACCTTGCCTGGTACGTGCAGGGCAACTATCTATATACCGTTCTTATCGTTGCATTCGATTTCCCCATTGAGAGCGCGACCCGAATCCTATCTTTCTTTTCCTTTTTTGGAGTTGTCAGTGGCGTTGTGGTCGGCCTCGTCATCTACAGATTCCGACGCCTCAAACGCATCATTGTCCTCGGCACCGTTTTGTTCATGATTGCTCTGGGTGTTCTCATCAGGTTCCCCGGAGGAGCGACTACGGCATCCAGGACTGGACTCATCGGCGGTCAGATTCTTCTGGGGCTCTCCAGTGGCTTGTTTGCGTATCCTACCCAGGCTTCTATTCAGGCCTCAGCCTCTCGAGATCACGTTGCCATCTTGACGGGCCTCTATCTCTCTTTTTACAATGTCGGAAGCGCACTTGGTACTTGTTTATCTGGAGCTATTTGGACCCAGACCCTATACCCAACATTGGAGGCAAGTCTGGCGTTTCAACCCAACGCCACGCTGGCACGAGCCATCTACGAAAACCCGTTTCAAATTGTTTCACAATACCCAGTCGGCACGGAAATTCGAAGTGCCATTATTCACAGTTATCAGAGCATTCAGCAGATCCTTTGTATCACGGGCATGTGCGTATGCTTTCCCATGATTGCCTTTGCATTAGCGCTTAGAAATCCCAAGTTGTCGGACCAGCAAGTGCAAGAAGACGCCGAAGTTGTGGCGGCAAACGACGCATGATACCAAGACGCCTCATTGATAGTTTTCATGAACACATTTTTTTTTAGCGTTATTCAGAATAAGTGGGAATATTACAAGGACATATTAGCAAGCGGATCATGATTATGCATAGATACCATATAGATTCAATTTAACAGCATAATGTGTTTTTCTCCACAAAATAGGCTAGAAGTTTATGGTTTCGATGGCCACGATATTCAAAGCATAGACAAAGTACTCTACAATATCGCACAAAACAAGTAATATTATGGATTGCCGTGAATAAAAAAGCGAGCGTCTCCCTTGCTTCTTCTTCCATTGGCATGTGCTCTCAGCTGATTACACGTTATGCAGCCACACTGCAGCCATCATCCAACGCAGATCAAATAGGATTCCCGTATTCGAAAGGGTAGGCCTTATACGAGGTTATTCTGGATATAGGCTAGGTTTTGGATGAAAGTGTTACGTATCAGCTACCCTTAAATGCAGTCAATTGGAAACATTGGGTAGTGCCGAGTTTTGCCGACGCACCTAGATCTCTGCACGTTGCATCCTGGAAAAGGATACGAAGTATTGTGGTGGCTTAGCATTCATTGTACCACAATGCTTCGTGTTGGTGGCTCCAATGTATCACTAAGGGGGAAAAAGGGGGAGATTCTGGAGGCGGTAAAGAAATGGCTATAAGAAGAAGGACTGGACATGAGCGAGATCAAGATAATTACTGCCTTCATCATCGCACAGCTGTTCTCTAGTACTCAGAATTTTATTTAACATACTTCAGGCATTTGAGATACTCCATCATGAAGTTCCAGATCATCTCTGCCCTCTCCCTTCTACTTTCTTCTGCCACCGCAGCTCCACCGCCTGAACTCAGGACCTTTGACGTTATGGCACTCCGCTCGGCTAGTCCCATCCATTTTGCACAGCTGAGCGCTGCCAGTAGCGGCTTGTTTCTCAACTTGCCTGAACAGAATGCCACGTGCAAAGGCGACTCCAACGGGCATGCGACGTTCTACATTGCAAACGAAGAGCTGGTTCTATACTCCTGCGAAGGGGATAAACAAAAGGTCTTTGTCGATCGATCTGGCATGGGTACGTCTTTTTCTTTTCACTTCGCTCGGCTATGGGATTTTGGGCTGATGTTTGTGCGTATTTGCGTGAGAAACAGGGCAGGGAGTAGTTGGCTACATTACGGGAAGCCAACCGCTTCCCCGATATGGAGAATCGCAAGGGTGGCGGGTTGATGAGAATAACAACTTGTTTTTTAAGGATATAAGCTTGATTGCTTGTCCGAACAGCATTGATAGCGCGTGGAGGATTTGGCTGGGTTTGGGCATTATTGCACCTGGCGGTAATGAAGGCTGCCTGGGGATGACGGCGAGGACAGTGGATAATAAGGAGCCTGTGAGCTGTCATTATACGTAATGATTGCCCAGTCTTCTGTTTTTGGAGTAGATATTCGGGCAAGTGGTCTTGTATGGAGTCTGAGTCATAATTCTCACGATATGACACTTAGCTTGAGTTCATCGGAGCTATGTCTTCAGACACATCATTGTACAACAAGGACCTCGTTGTTTTAGGAGAAATGGAGTATTCGCAATCGATTATTTTAAAGTTTAGTGCAGATACTCTATACAGTACTATTCTTCCCAGCTCTTCTAGGCAGCCTTACTAAACGGATCATTCGTAGATTCAGTGTTCCTAGTATACTCAGACAAGGTTGCAACTCGAGCGGCCGCCTCTTCGCCATACTGATTAGCAATAAAAGCATAAATCATGTCAATGCCGGCCGATACACCAGAAGAGGTCCAAATATTGCCATCCTGCACCCACCGCGCATGGCGAATCCACTTCACATTAGGACCTTGTGTCATGACCTAGAGAGCGAGCATCCGTTAGCTATGTGTCTACTAGAAGGATAAAATCGCTTATAATCTTACCCATTCAAAGGACAACTTGTTGGATGTGGCATTTTTACCATCGAGGACACCAGTCCGTGCCGCAAGACTGCTTCCAGTACAGACAGTAAGAAGGAAGCGGAGGTTCGGAAATGTTGCTGCGATGAAATCCACGACGGGTTGTGTGAGCTCAAGGTCGCGAGTTCCCCGGCCTCCTGGCACGAGAAGAACCTCTATATCCTTTGGAGCGTCCTGATATGTGTGTGTTGGAACAATGCTCTGCCCAATTGCACCAGCAGTTGGAGTCGTTGCGGAGATGGTGGACACTGGATCCAACGTCGTGGAGAGTATATATAACTCTGATGGGTGGGAATACGAGAGTATGTTGAGTGCGTCCAGAGGGCCAAAAACATCGAGAGCTTGGAAGCCCGAGAAGAGGGCGACCGCAAACTTGCTAGGTGACTCGGATAACATCTTCAGGCTCTGTTGTGATGGAAGATTAGAGAAGTGATAATGGTGGCTGTTGAGAAGATGAAGCACGTTAACCTCAATCTCACCAGTAATCGCAGGCTCGGAGTACCCAACTGTCTTGTTGAAATTATACGGAATCAACAGAGGAGAGTATCAACCAGGTGGCATTACCAATCATTCTCCGTGAGTGATAATTAGCATCGTATAATGTTATAGTATATCTAGCTACTGATATATATTGACGGAATATCGGTGAACTCAGATTGCGTGATAGTCTAGTGTGACGTTGAGCATCGAAGGGCGTTAGAATGTGCATGTAACCTGTAAATGAAATCGCCCGAGATCCTGGGATGCAGATTAGGTACTGACGCCTGCCTAAGCCAATACAACCGACCGGTTGTGCAGAGCTGTGTTACCAGCATTGGAATCTTGCTTGGCCCAAGACATCCCTGTGCATCGTTGTTTTTTGCCACTAAAACTGATACAAAGCCCACCCCAAAGCTCCATTGTCATCAGTGGCAATCTTTGGGAGGGGAAATTCGTTGGCTTGAGTTGTCGCCCGAAGTCGGTCACCTAAGCATAACACCACCCCGCAGCACCTAGGTCAGGGATCATGTGTATCAGTCTCAAATGCTAGAATTAGGTTATGAAATACAGGTGCTTTCATTTATTATTCCTTCGTTTTCTCTTTTTCAACCTTTCATAACAGCTGGCAACCTGATGGTCTGGACTGAATCCAAGTAAAATGGCGGTGGAGCACACTTCTCAGCCAGTCTCAAACAGTATAGTAAGCCGAATTTTGTGAAGCGGCGAGTTGCAGCGCTAGATCCCCCGAATTGCTTGGAGGGGAGTTGTGAAACTGTACACGGGTGTGGGTGGTAGAGTTGTATTCCGTACTAGCTATCGAATTGCTGTTCTTAGGTTGTAGTACACGGTTTGTTTGTTTGTCTAGACCTAGATCTAGACTCGAACCCCGCCTCTCTGCTGTATTATGCGTGGATTAAGTTGCAAAACTGTCGTCAGAAGCCTTAGGCTGATTTATATGTAAGCAAGGCGGCGGTAGCTCCCCGAAGCAGAGATGTGGCATCGAGTTAAGAGTTATGATAATAATCTGAGAATTGAAATGAATCCTAGAAGGGATGGTACATTGAATCCTATTCGTACGCGTGGCAGCACTAACGACGCGGTCATGCTGAGTGCCTAAAAGTAGATACCTTGGAATCATGTTGTATTTTTTTGTGCTACATTGGATGAAATGCCACCAACGGGCCGCCCCGCGCCTCGTTAGGTAGCAATGTTAGAGCATTGACGAAGTGTCGATGGCGCGTTTGTTGAAGTAAGCGTGCCCACTCTGACTCTCTGAGCATCGCCTTGGTCATCGCCTTCCAGACTTGTTCGTGACAGCTCAGCATTTACCTTATTTACATGCCCGGACTGAGTGAATAGGTAGTATGATGATCATGTGGCAGTGGAAAGCCCCATGTAACAGTCAGAGAGCCAGTTCCGCTGCTTGCACAGACACCAAGGATGACTCCTACTTCCTTCCATGTGTGTAGCATCGGTGACCAAGATCTGCCAAGCACAGCCCAGTACATGCGTTAGGCCGGCCCTGAGTTTACAAAAGGCATCGAGCCAATGGTCATGTTCTAGCGAGTTTGCCCCTATTCCTGATGCAACCTGACAGCCGCCGAATTTGAAACTTCGACGGATACATGAAGCAAACCCCGCCTCTTCTAGGTAGCAGTCGAAAGGTTGAAGAGCGGTGCAGCAACTGATAGCCCCCTGTGCAGGTGACGATTGTCGAGGCCGAAACGACGACGGATCAGCATGCAGCTTGATCGCTTTTCGGCATCTAGCGCGCGTAAATGAGGCGGAGAAGGTGTCTAGCCTGTCACTTGAGGCTCTTAAGCCCTTGTTACTGGCACGTTTGGCCCCCCACAGGAGGCGGAGTGACTAAGATGCTGGTGCAGTCAATGTGAGAATGGAATTTTGAACACTTAAAATAACATGTGCCCAACTCTTCATTTTGCGACGGAGAGTGCTAGAGGAAACGGCATCATGGTAGCAAAGATGGGCGATCAGGAGAAGCAGCCATCTCAGAAGTCGCTGGGAGTGGAGTCGCAGTTTGCCGCCATCCTGGCAGATGCTGCGAAGCTCTTCAAAGATTCATCCGACAAGGGCCTAACACTGGACGAGTTTTTGAAGCCGCCGATGAAGACCATCTCCGATCTGACGGTGCAGTTGACCACCCAGAATGATCAGTTTAGCCACTTTCGAGAAAAGCGCCAGAGCATCTTCAACGCCATCGCAGTAACTCTGCGGCCGATAGAGTTAATAGGAGACATAGTGGCTGATGGGGTTTCAGAAGTTTTCCCACCGGCACAGGGTATCTTTGCCGCAGTCATGTATCTCATAAATGCTGCACATGATGTTTCCTCCATGTACGACTCAATATTGGAGCTGTTTGATCAACTCAAGGTAAGGTAGCTCTGGCACTTTGGATGGCCTCGTTCAGGTTAGGATTAATGCGTGACAGGATTTCACATCGAGGCTGGATGTGTACTTGAACCACACTCTTAGTCCTGCACTGCGTGATAAGCTTGTCACCATTCTGGCAACTTTGTTTGAAGTTCTCGTTATCGCTACTAAAGTTGCACGCAATGGAAGATTCAAGGCCTATTTCAAAAAGCTAGTTGGGATCGAGAGTCCTGTCCAACCCGCGCTTCAAAAGCTCAATGCCTTGACGCTAGGAGAGGAAAGACAAGTCATCGCAGAGACGTACGGTGGCGTTGCCGAGCTTAATCTCAAGACCGACAAAGTAGAAAACCTTGTCGCACAGATGAGCCAAAGCATCCTAGACATAAGGCTGGGGCGGCAACAAAACGGGGCCATTTCCTACAGAGACAAGCTGAGAGAAATTTTGGAGCCTACTCCATATGCGGAAGACTCGTACAATGCATTCAACAAGTACAGAGTTCAAGGTACCGGAGACTGGTTGCTGGAAGATGAAGGGTTCAAGTCTTGGATTCAAGGAGAGACTCGCCATCTATGGGTGTGTGGTAATCCTGGTATGATATCCTTATAAGTTTCACGAGACAACGATTGTTCATATTACTAACCGCCTCATGCTTCAAGGTACCGGGAAATCCTTCCTAACATCGCGACTTATTACATGGGGCCTTGAGAATCTCCCACACCTAGGCTATTTCTTCTTCTCTGCCAATGATCCCGAGACAAGATCTGTGCTGCAGGCTTTACGCGATGTCGCGTATCAACTTAGCGAAGCCGATGCCTTTTACGCCGAGAAGCTTGCAAGACAGCTCCATAGCAGTGATGATATCAAGACCGTGCCTAGTGCATTTAGGAGGCTATTTGTTCAGCCATTCTTGGATGACACTGGTGACAAGACTACTTACATCTTCCTTGACGGCATAGACGAAGCGGAACAAAGTGATATTGAGCAGCTTCTATCTTTGCTTGCCCCTGAAGACGAATCTGAGCCGCTGAAATTGCAATTTGCACTCACTGGAAGGTCTTATTTGGCTGATATAGTGTCTTTTGCGTTGGATCCAAACGCGACCGGTCAGGTGTTTACAACAATTTACGTGACACCGGATCGCATTGCGGATGATGTGAGTGCCTTCATTTCCGAAGGTGTGCGACATTCAAGGATACTCAGCCGATCTCCGGAGGATTTTAAGCAAGAGGTTATCGAATCCATGAAGAAGCAAGTCGATGGCCTCTTCATTCTGGCAAAATTCATGCTGAATGAGATCAATCAGAAGCGGCACCCCAGCTCTATTCTCAAAAGCTTGAAATCATTTCCGAAGGAAATCAACGGAATGCTCAATGAAACACTTGCCAATCTCTCTGTTACTATCTCAGAGGAGGACGCTCGTGACCTCAACGAGATGCTGCAGTGGGTGTCTTGTGCCGAAGAATCGCTCACGTTGGAGCAGCTAGAGGCCGCGCTCATCATGAAATTCGGAGACCCTCCCCTACGACTCGAGGAGTCGCTGCGAGGCCAATACTCGTGCTTCTTTTCGCTTGAGCGTGAAGATGGGCTGACCACAGATGATCTGCTAAAGGACTTTGCTAGAACGCATCGAGAGGTGTACACAGAAGGAAACTATAGAAACGAAAGCCCGCGTCCTCGAGGCCTCAGCTCTTCCGATACAAGCAGCCCTGGTCGCAGAGTTAGTCCCGCTGGTCGAGGCAGTCCAGCTGGCAGAGGCAGCCCTGCTGGCAAAGGAATCTTCAGTTATTCGACCAGTCCACCGGCAGCCGAAATATCTAGCCCGACTCGACACTTTAGCCCGGCACGAAGTCCTGGAGTATTTGACGTTTCCAACGAAGTCGACTTTCGGTCGAATCCATCGACGACATATGTGACTTTCTCCCACACGTCAGTGAGACAGTTTTTCCGTGATGGCAATGCAAACACTGTTCATGCGACGAAAGGAGGCGTTATGGTTGGATTTGACATGATGAAGGCTCGCATCAGTGTTTTGAAGGCTTGTCTGAGAATCTTCAACGACAGGTCGTGGTTCGATAACCAGGATTTGGATCATGGCAAGGAAGCTATAAAGCAATATGCTGCATGGTACTGGCAAGAACATTTGGCAGCACTTGATCCGGCGAGCGTTCCATCGGAGCATAAAAAGGAGCTTGGTATGAGCATATATAATATGCTTACTGTTGAAGACATCATTTACGACTGGAGTACCATGTACGAGAAAAATAACGAAGGGCTAGAGGTGCTTACCGATACTAATATCCAAGGCCTTCGCAAGTGGCTCAATGATCCTGAGATCCTTGCGAGTCTCACAGCCGAGGCGAAGGACTTTGTGGCCAAATCAGTCAAGAAAGATTTGGGAATTTGTCAAGCGATCGGACGATTTTACGCAAAACAGTGGCTTTCTACAGAATTTTACAAATATGTGCCGACACTATTTTGTTTCAAAATTGTCCAAAATGTGGCATTTATGAGCGATGAACGGCCATGGTCTCAAGCACAAAATCGCTGGACCGAAACACCAATTAGGGAGAGGGTGCTGAAAGCCATCGAATGGGCCAGTTACCCCGAAACGGCGCATTGGCATCGACGTCTGGGAAGCACGTATCTGATGCTGGGGCTTTACAGCGATGCCCTGACTCATTACAACAAAGCTCTTGAATTAGATCACAACAGCGTCGGAACAGCTGGCCGCATTGCCTACTGCTTATCCAAGTATGGCCAATATAGTGAGGCTTTGGCTCAGGCTCTAAAATGTGCCGAGATTGAAGAAAAGAGCATTCAGGATGGCACGCTGCAAGGCTACGCGTTGACGAGCTGCAAATGGCGCCTATACAAAGATTATCTGCTCGTTGCGCGCTGCTCTTACATGTCTGGGAAACGAGAGCCTGCACTGGAGTACTTTCGCAAAGCAATCAACAGCGCATCAGCCGCAAGATTGAGCGCACCTGAGCGCTTTGAGGCTGAAATCGGCTATTTGGAAATGTTGGCGACTGAGAACTTGCACTCCGAAATGATGAATTTGCTTAAGGAGTTGGCGAAGCAAACTACAATGAAGGGGAAAGAGATGAGTTTGCTAACTGATCTACTTCTGGAGAATTGTGACAAGCCCCTCGTCATGGAATGGATTCCCAAGGCAGCCTGCAAGACTGGGGAAGTGGACTTCATATTACATCAATATGAAGTTGCTATCGAGACTGCTCACATGATACGCAACCAGATGGGCGTGCTCTATCTGCGTCTGGCATATGGAAACACCTGCGCGTACAATCGCGATCTTGACGCCTCGATTGCTATTTTTGAACAGATTTCCTTGATCGAGTATAGACCACGCGGCAACGTTCCCACGCGGCATGGACATGCAACATCTTTTCAGAGACTGTCTGCCCTATATAAGCAAAAGATTCTTCAAGTTGACCTCACTTCCCCTGAAGCCATGGAGTGGCTGGAGAAATTGGAGCAGGTCCAGGAGAAGCAAAGCAAGCATCAGAATTTAGATATACCTGCAGATAAATATGGCTCGGACGTTAACATTGCATCTATCTACCTCGCAATGTTCTATCGTCTCCTCAAAAAAGAGCCTAGGGCACGGCAGTTGCTGGGAAACTTGGTCATCAACAGTCTCGACATTTTGCTAGACGATGAGCCGCGCAACGACCAATACGCAGTAGAAAATCTTCTGCAGGTATTTATCGCAGCCAACGACGCTGAAAATGCGCAGGCCCTCGCGCGATCTATGAGAAAAGTTAATCGAGCAGCTGCAATGACTACTCCGCTGGCTTCTCCTGTGCGCACGAGAGTTGAGCCGAAGCTTCCTGATATCCAGTCGGTGAACAAAGCGTGTGCCCAATGCTTGAACAATATCTCCATGTCTGAGACCTTCTACTTATGCCAATATTGTGTGGATGCTTATTGTGAGACGTGCCTGAACGGAGTTATCAGGCAGCCTGGGAACAAAACCATCGATCGCAAACTCGATGTTGTTTGCCGCAGCGACCACGAGTGGTTTACGATACCGCCATTGAATCAGTTTTTACACACGGGAGAAATCCTTTGGAGCGATGGCATGGTGAAGGATTTCAGAGAGTGGGAAAGCGGGTTGAGACAGAGATGGTGCGATACTCTGCTTTGATGCTTTGAATAGGGTTGAAGGCAGCGATTGTTGCATGAATATTCGTTCAATTAACGGTTGATCAGGAAGATGTGAAGGGTTCCTTTAGAGAGCAAAAAATACCAAAAAGCGTTTAAATAGTTATCACAAGCAGCTTCATTGGGATTAATAAGAAAGAGAAATGAGATACAGCTTGGAACAAACTATGTCAAACAAACAAAAAAAGAACCCTTTGAAAGGGTGGCGCTCTCCCGCCGGGAATTGAACCCGGGTCTCAAGCGTGACAAGCTTGCATACTGACCACTATACTACGGAAGATTTAATGACTTTGAGTCATTGTAGCAGGTTCGGATGGGAATTGGTGCAGTAGTTTCATTTATATAAGAGCTAGCGTAAGACTAGTTGACAGCCGGTTTGATCCAAGACGGCCAGCAATCTTCCACCTGATTTCTTTGCTATCTGCAGGGTGAAAAAGATGCTTGAGTTCAAAGACGAGCTTTGTGTATCTAGACGCTTAGGTGTCGCATTATTGAACGGGCTGAATTGCCTGGCAGAAAAAGACTCGGTCGTTGGCGTTTGATGAGGTGGACTATGGCGCTAGGATACGTCAATGAACAGCATCGAGTGTGTTGGGGCTGAAGAGGGGCTTGTTAGGTTCGTGTTGGTGGCGATGGGGTCGTATGTATGCGTGAAGACCTGTCCAAAGCCTGTTTTGTCCATCCGTCTCTTTCAGATGATTGGGAAATCAGATGGGAGAAATGAGGAGATAGGATAATATGGTATGAATCCGAACCTAAATATCACCTCCTATTTTCAGATACCCGTATTGTTACGGCAGCTTTGAAGTGGCCGCTCCCCGCTTCGTTGGGCTAATTTCCCCAGACATGCCCTTGCAACATGCATTTAGCCTCCATCACTCTGCATACTCGGATTGCGAATTTGGTGTAGTCCGTCTAATCCGCGGAAGAAGCAATGAGGGGGGCAAGGGTGTTGATCATGGGGTTGACCAACCACAAGCGGCACTCCGCACTTAGTGTGCAAGTGGCTATCCGTCGACAAGTGTGATGAATCGATTTGCTGTCGCTTTTCAGCTGCATGGGCCTCGGCTTGTTCTTGTGAGACAGCGGTGGCTGGCAAGATGGAGTAACAAAGGTAGAAAGTTGCGGCCGAAAGTTGCGGCACCCAAATCGCCCTGTTGGCATACACACAAATACGTCTGATCCTTCATCATCGGTAGTTGTATAAAGACAATTACATCGATTGATTCGCAAACGCACATTTGCATATATTTTTTACCCAGCCCGTTCATCATGATATACTCAAACCCAAGGCAGATGGAGGTTCCAAACCTGGATCTTCTTACTCTTTTGTTCGGTATGCTAACGATGGGTCACTCCGCATGATGCTATCTCCACCTCCTCCCAGCGCCACAATCTTCATCTTGGCTTGAGTAACTGGCACTGATTCCATTCAGAATTTGAAGGATCCCAGGCAAAAGAAGACGCGCCTGTATTTTCTGAGGCTAAATATCCTTCCCACGTCATAACTAAGGCACACGCTCGCGATCTAACCCGTCAATTTGCGTACTTCCTTCGCCATCAATATGGAATCGGGGAACATGGGCCCGCAAACGATGTGGTTGTCACGATATCTACCGGGCAATCTGCGCTAGGTTGTATATTTTATGCTGTGCTTGCTGCAGATGGCATTTATTCGGCTGCGTCGCCTTCCTCCACGGTGTCAGATTTGACAAGACAGATCAAAGACGGACCTGGCAGGGTCGTTGTATGCAGTGAAGATGTGAAAGGTGTCGCTTTGAGCGCTGCTCACAACGCCGGACTGTCCCCTAAAAATGTCCTTGTGCTGAATTCGTACCCAGAGATCCAGCTGAAGAGCGCCGATGGCACAATTGAATGCGACTTTAGAGGATCTTTGGATTGGAGACGAATTACTGATCCGAAAGAGCTCGAGAATAGTAAGGCATGCATTATGTATTCATCAGGCACTACTGGGTTGCCGAAAGGTAAGATGGACAAATGATCGCGATGATGAAAGGGTGCTCAAGTGTTATAGGCGTCATCATATCCCATATGAACATGGTCTCGGAATGCTATCTTCCCAGCACTTTGGGCCGTGAGTCGTGGGCTAGAATGGACATTTCTTTCCCTAGATCCACGCTCGGTCATTTGCCCGCAGCGCACATTGCTGGCTTGCAGGGTTACTTCATAAACAGTGTCTACGAGGGAGCCGTCATTTATTGGATGCCAGGCTTCAACTTTGAAGACTTTGTTCGGCATTTTGCAGAACTAAAACTGACATATTTCTTCTCTGTACCGCCCATATACATGGCTATTGCGAAACATCCAGCTGTTAAGGACCAGTTCAAGAGTGTTGAATTTGCTACTGCTGCTGCGGCGCCAATGAGCTATGAGCTACAAGAGTCGGCTAGCAAAAAGCTCAAAGGCATCATTTATCAAGTTTGGGGGCTAAGTGAAACAACAGGTGCCGTAACTTACTCTCCACCAGAACGAACCGATACTATGGGGAGCTTGAGCCCATTGTTGCCAACTGTCAGCCTAAGGTACGCTCAATACCATTAACTGAAGCTTAACTGAAAAAATGTTAACAACTAATGTGTCCATCAGACTAGTGGACGAGAATGACTACGATGTCGAGGTGGGACAACCAGGAGAGGCATTACTAAAAGGCCCAATGGTCACCAAAGGTTATCACAACAATCCAGAAGCCAATAAGTCATCCTTTACCACCGACGGGTGGTTTCGGACGGGCGATATTCTCAAAATGGAAGGAGATGTGCTGTACATGGTAGACAGGAAGAAGGCGAGTTTCGAGTCTTTTTAGCAGTCTTTTGGAAAAGAACAAGGATCTGACTCACTATTTCACAGGAACTAATCAAATACAAGGGGCTTCAAGTTGCCCCAGCAGAGCTCGAGGGGGTTCTCACATCACATCAATCTGTTGCTGACGCTGCAGTAATTGGCACATATCGGGAAGACACAGAAGTGCCCACGGCATACGTTGCCCTTACGCTAGCAGCAAAAGGAAAGATATCTGAGATCGAGCTTATTGACTATGTTCGAGGCAAGGTCTCGGATTATAAGCGCCTAAGGGGTGGTGTGATCTTCATTGATGCCATTCCAAGAAGTCCCACAGGCAAAATTCTAAGAAAAGATCTGAAGGCACTGTACAGCCGCCAGACGAACTCGAAAATCTAGGCCAAGATACTATTCACGATCTGCAGATGAGGCATATCTGAACACTTTTATAGAACTTTTCTAGGCCATATTTGACAGAGATTATGCAGTATTGATACTATTCACGAATTGAACAATAGCAGTCCCAACTTGCTCTGGTGATTCGATACAGTACCAGTGCCCGGTTCCATCGAGTATTTGCAGTTTTTTATCTTTCGAGCCCCAACTGTTTAGCAAGTAAGTAGCTTGCCACATAATGGAATAAGTATAACCACATACCTATCAAATACTTTTTGTGAGAGCTCAATTGGACAGACAAAATCTTCAGCGCCGTTGACGAGCAACAGGGGGGTGTCAATGCTCGCATAATCTGGAACTAGAGCGGATGCAATTGCTTTGCAGTTTGCAATATAGCCTTCCGGATTTTGAGCCAAGAGGAGGGTGCGAATGAAAGCGCGTTGTAGTGGTGTAGATGAAGATGCTGTTCCGACTATGGGAATAACATCTGCCAAACTATCCATTCCATCTAAGAAAAAAAAAGGCCAATCAGTACTGAGCTCTATGTATAGTTGGCGCTCTATATAGCGACAAGTGAATAGCATGTCCTTACTCTGTTGTACTTTTGCAATTCTGTCTTGAAGAACTTTTGTAAGAGCCTGGTTTGGATAAACGGGGCCCAAAAGGACAGTGCCGGCAAATTGATACCGAAGAGCGGCTTCAGGAGCAACGATCCCGCCCATGGAATGGCCCACTATAACAGTGCGACGGGGTGAGATATTGAGAGCTGATACGGCGGCACCAATATCATCGATTATGGTATCAAGACTGCCGCCTTCGCCAGTCAATGGAGTTAAGGCGGCGCCTTTGTTGTTATGAGTCAAGTTAGGGGCAACGCATTATGGAAAAGATATAAAGCATGAGAGAAGTAATAGGCAATGCACGCACCATGAGAATCCAGTGCCAAGCAGGAGTATCCCGCATCTACAAGTTTCGGAATGACCGGGGCATAATAAGAACTCGACGAACCCAGGCCGTGGATGAGGACAATGTTTGTTATTTTGTCGGATGATGAGGATGCAGTTGGAGGCGCACTCCAGGTGTAGTAAAGTTGTCGGTCCCGGTCTTGTAGCTTGAGGAATGGCATGGCCGGGATATCTCTCAACGAATAGCTTTCTCACTTGAAACGATCCTGTGTAAATACAGCTAGTGAGCGCCTCAATTCGCAGTGTCTAACATGCATGAAGACGGGTGTTACCCCTGGTTAAGAGATGGACGGATGGAACTGGCGCGGATAGATACGGTATACCAAGAGGTTTGCAGCTTGTTCGATCCGATGGATATCCGATCCTGTTGACGAAGAATTGTGCAGAAAGCCATCAAAATGAGGGGAGGGCAGATGTAAGATGGTCTTGAAGATGTGAGTGTCGGTTAAGGGCGCGCGTGGCCCCACTGAATGTCGGAGTCCAGGTTTTGGGGATCGGAAACGGGATCCCGGTCTGGATCAGATGGCGAGAAGAGTCAGCTAGGTAAGCTGAACGGTAAATTCATTATCATGGATCCATAGAATTTCAGCCAAGGATATCATTAGCAATAGTTTCTATTCTGGTTTATCTGCGTTGTTCCGGCCAAGCTTGGAGTTTAGATAGCCATTTTCCGATATTTCATCACCTTGGCGGCAGGGACATTTCCACTTTGCCACGCACCAACAAACTGGCATTTACGACTTGTATAAAATCGGCTCGAAACGTACAGCAATATTGCAAAATTCAAAGGCCCAGTTAATCTCTCTCTCTCTCTCTCTCTCTCTCTCTCTCTTTTTTTTTTTTTTTTTTGTAACTGCAACCTCAATCGGTACTACCCTTTTACGGCGATCATGAACGAGACGTCAATAGCCCCATACTCCTCAAAGAAAGAGGCCCTTACGATCCTGCAATATCTCTGCACTCAATTTGATCCTATATCGTTGCCTGCTGGAGTAGCGAGTCGAGCGGATCATGTTCAATTTATTGCCGAGAGAGACCAGCCTTATTTCCCGATCCCATTCAAGGAAACGGAAACAACAGCAGCGCTCAAGGCAATTGAGGCCTCGGTTGCATCCCTCCTCGCAGATACACGACAAGAGGGACTACCTTCTAAGAGAAAAATCGTGGTTGACCTTGAAAAGACAACAGCTTTTCTATTTCAAGCGTACTTGGCTAGAGTTGGGGGATATGGAAAGCTTGATAAGGGAGTCAAGAGCATGTTGAAAGGTGTGTGCTACTAAAATTATATTATATGTGATCTGGCTGAGCTTCTGACCTTGCACTGATTAACAGACACGGATCTTCTGCAGGCGCAATCGGACCAATATCGCCGCATGTCTGCCAATTTATATGCCACCAAAAACCCTAATGAGTATTACCACATCCATGGGTCATTAGAAGCGTCGACGACCCTGAAGATGATTGGGCTAGAACCATATCGGCCTGATTTAGCGACACATGAGGATATTGTGCAGACAATTGAATCTGCAGTGAAGCGGTTCACAGTAGATGAATTGGAGGAGCTGAATGCACAGCATAGACAAGCCGGGATTAAAGCATATACGCATGCTGACTTTCTCAAAACTCCTCATGTGAGTCGGCTTTTGGAAGGCTGAGGTTGGATCAAAGCCAAGCCGGCATATACTGACGTGATTCGTAGGGCAAAACAAACATGCAGCTTCCACCGTGGTCAGTTGAGGGCTTAGAGGATAAGACGCCGCAGATACCTCTCACAATTCATGACAATCGACTGCTATCCGGCATCAAGGTGCTGGAGCTGTGTCGAATCATTGCCGGCCCTACCATCACTAGAATCCTGGGTGAATATGGTGCAGATGTCATC
Source organism: Trichoderma sp. TW21990_1 (assembly GCA_010015515.1). Classification (NCBI taxonomy): domain Eukaryota; kingdom Fungi; phylum Ascomycota; class Sordariomycetes; order Hypocreales; family Hypocreaceae; genus Trichoderma; species Trichoderma sp. TW21990_1. Next base: position 179,493 of record WXUD01000027.1, read on the forward strand.
AAAGTTACTAGTCCTAATCTCAGCGATGTGCCCTTCTTTCAGGTAGACGGTAACATGGGAAAGCGTGCCACAGATTTAGATCTCAAAACTGAAGAGGGAAGAGAGGCTTTTGAGAAGCTCCTAGCCGAGGCTGATGTTGTAGTTGACGGATACCGCCCTGGAGCGATCGCTAAGCTTGGGTACGGCCCTAAGCAGCTTTCCGAATTGGCGATCAAGAGAGGCAAAGGGTTTGTCTACGTTAATGAGAATTGCTTCGGATACGAGGGCGAGTGGGCTCATCGGCCGGGGTGGCAGCAAATTGCAGACTGCGTAAGAACCCCCCCTTTCTCCCCATATCCGATTGACATCCAAATTGTGGCTCGCTGACACGATTACTTCAGGTGACGGGCATCGCTTGGGAACAAGGTAAGTTCATGGGCCTCAACGAACCCATGGTGCCTCCATTCCCAATCTCAGACTACGGCACTGGCTGTACCGGCGCCATCACAGCGCTCGTTGGTCTTTATCATCGAGCAACTCGCGGAGGCTCTTGGCACGGCAAGGCTTGCCTCCTACACTATGATCTTCTCCTATTCAAAGTCGGTTTGTTGCCGGAACATGTTCAGCAGAAACTTCGCGATACCATGGGTCCGGAGGTGCTCGCTCTACGTTATCACAACAGTGTAGACCAGATCTCCGGAACAGTGCTGCGGCGTATGCGGGAGGTGTATCCTGACTTTGTGGAGAACCCAAAGTACTTGGATAAGTGGTACGCCGACAAGTATAAGGCGGAAGTGCATGCAGTAAAGCCGGTAGTGGAGATTGAGGGTTTGGAATTGGGATTCCGGAGAGCAAGCCGGCCGAACGGTTCGGATGAAGCAAAGTGGGAAGTGGGTGAGGAAAAGGATTACCGAATTGAGTAGAAATAGATTTGCATGGTATTTTTAGAAGATTACAAATGGGTTAAGCAGTTCTTTGATGTTCAAACAATCTCAATGTAGCCTAATGCTTGATTGTAACCTCCATACGGAAACGCATCTCCTTGCTTGGAGTTTCATCCAGCCCCCACGAGGCCAATCCAAACACACCGGCCTTCGTCCGACAATCCAGAACAAATCGAATACTAATCCACGGTCTGTGACGGGCTACGTACAATCGCTCGCGTGAACAGTTTGATCCGCTGCCGAGCCTCGTATTACTAGCGCGCATCACTTTGCGGGGGATTCTGAACTATCCAACTTCAGGATGTTATCCGACACACTACGGAATGCAGCCACTTTCGGATAGGGGGAACCCCGCGAGGCGGATGCCGGGACTCGTGCATGACAGAGGCAAGACAAACGAGAAAAAACGAACGATACAGGCGTCATGTTCGGCTTATACATTGTTTGATAATACTCTATTTACTCATTAGACTGGTATCAAGAAGGTTGACTTGGATATCCGTGCTTGAAGGTTATAAGGTCAAGGTCAAGCTCCGGACTTGCAACCCGCTTCGATAAAACCACTCAAGTTCCAATAGCAATAGCTGGTGACACAACATTCAACTCTCCTCTCAGCTCAAAATTATACACGAAGTAATTCGATAATCGCATCGAGCATCAGCAAGATCTTTAAGATGGGTTCTCAATCAACTAATGCCGGCCTCGGCCAGGAATTCACTAGCCATGTTATTCAAGCTATGGGCCCAAATACCACTCCCAGGATGCGGACTGTCCTGTCTGCTCTTATACAACACGTTCATGACTTTGCGCGCGAGGTCAATCTAACTACGGATGAATGGTTGGCAGGAGTGGAAATGATCAACTGGGCAGGCCAGATGAGCAACGACAGGCGCAACGAAGGACAGTTGGTATGCGATGTCATTGGCTTAGAATCGTAAGTAGTATCCTGCTATATACTGATGTCTGCCCTATACTTGAAGAGCTGACAAGGAGACATCCCTAGACTCGTGGATGATATCACGTACAGAGAAGCCAGCCAGGCAGACAAGCCACCCACATCGTCTGCTATTCTTGGACCATTTTGGCGTGCTGATGCGCCAATTCGAGAAAATGGCACCACTATCACATTCAACACTCCAAAGGATGGCATGGTAGCTTACATGCATGGCCAAGTGACGGATGCTGAGACGGGCAAACCCCTCCCAAACACTTCAGTGGACGTGTGGCAGGCTTCAACGAATGGTACGAGTACATTGGTGATTATGAACGAGAAAGGTCACTGATATTGAAATAAATAGGTCTTTATGAACAGCAGGATGAAGATCAGATTGATTGCAATCTGCGTGGCAAGTTCATTACTGACGCAGAGGGTCGCTATTCGTTTTACTGTCTCCGCCCGACGCCATATCCTGTAAGTGTATCCGAGAGAAACGGCTGGCTTTGTTCAAGGAATTTTAACACTAATTTTGGCGATAAGATTCCTTTCGATGGCCCTGCAGGAAAACTGCTAAAGCTTATGGATCGCCACGAGTTCCGTCCCGCACACATCCATCTCATTGTAAGAGTCTTTATTTTGTCGATGCTCTTGCGTGTTTCTAATGTGAAATGACAGGTTCAATCAGAGGGATATAGCCCATTGACAACTCAAATCTTTGACAAAGATTCCAAGTATCTCGAAGACGATAGCGTGTTCGCCGTGAAAGATGGATTGACGGTCGAGTTCAAGCCTCGTCGGGGAGATTCACAAGCGGAATGGGACCTTGAGTATGATGTGAAGCTGGCGAAGAAGAATTAATGATGAAATGAACGTAAGCTGGTTCGGAGATAATGAAGATTGTACCTTTTTTTCTGTTCATGCGTATCTCCTTATATAGCAACCGATATCCCTAGCGACATTCTACGTGTTTTCCTTGCCGTTATAGGCCGTGCGCGAGTTCAATATGAAAACCCCCTTTGTCATTACTTACATCGGTATTGTGGCATATAATGAAGCAATAATCGGTGCAAATAGCAAACATTGATTGTGCAGCGGATCTGATGGGATTAATTGTTTGACAACACTATTCACACACCGTGGTTGAAGACATCTACACCAGCAACAGCTGGATTACGAATCGACACCATGAATATTATGGGCTTCGAAATAGTTTTGTTGGTAAATAGCCAAACATTTCAATTACCTTTACATAAATATTTACAACTTAGGGTAGCCAATACATGACTGCTGTAACAATAGCATTCTATGCCTCTTGCCCAATGATTATACCACTTGGAAGCTCCAGCCCAACTGGCAGTCCATGAATATATTTTTCACGGAATGCAGATCCACGCTTCTCTGCCAGGGCCTGCTCAATATCCTTGTACATGTCATATCTGTTTCATTATTAGCCGCTTGTCATATACCGCCGCTCATGATTACTTGACTTACGCATTCATCTCTTCAATAGTCAGCTTCTTTTTCTCGTCCTCGACTTGGTATGTCGGGATGTTCTTATTTTGCGAGAAACCTAAACAACTCACGCTTTCAGTAATGTTCAAGTCATGCAACATGCATTAGCTCAACTCACCAATTCTCTCGTTAATGTTGTAAGCTGCTTTTGCGGCCGCGGACTGTACCCTTGTAACTCTGGGAAGTCTGACGGTATCATACACCGCCAGGACTTCACCGACGTCGCCTCTGAAATACTTTTCGTTGAAGAGAATGCCCAAAGCAGCAGCATCTTCTATGGCCATGCATGCGCCTTGGCTCTGATGGGGCATCATCTAGTGCTGCGTCAGTACTGCTACAACCATACCCTTAAAGTGAGAGGAACTCATACCGGATGCCCTGCGTCACCTAACAAGCAGACCATGTTCTTGTGAATAAAAGGATAAGGATCACTAAACAGTCTGAGTCAGCGAACAGCATCTACGAAAAATCTTTCGTTTTTATACTCACTGCACCCATAGTCGCCATGGCCGGATCTCTTTTCCAATCTTCAAATGCGACAGCACCTGGGCATCAAGATTCGGATACGGCGCAAGCAGCTCTTCCACCGGCCTGTCATCATTTCCCCAAGTATGGGTAGAGTAATCGCCTACAGAACGAGGAAAGAAGCAATAATATGATAGCAGCTTGCCACCATTGCACGGCGACAGAACAATCTTGTCCCATTTTCCCTCTTGACCGCCCCAATATTCCAGTGCGCTGTGCTGTGAGTAGTCAACAAGCCCTAGCTTGACGGCTTCCTCCGTCGTGACATTTGCATGGAGACAGCTCTGCTCGGATGGTCGCTTCGCTGGATGAATACCGATTTCGCCGCGGACAACTGAACCAATGCCATCCGCGCCGACGATGAGGTCGTGCCGAGCCGTAACGCCGTTGGTGAACCTAATCTTGCCAGCATTAATGTCAATTTCTTGACACTTTGAAGAAATAAATTAGCATTTGTTTCCGTTTTGAGAATATCCTCAATCATTCCACTTACCTGATGGTTCACTTCCAGCTTCGCTGGTGTCCCCTTGCCCTCTCCCAAGGCTGAATCCTTCAACATGGCATGCATGTATTGTCGGTGAAACATGTTATAAACATACCCCCACCTCTCTTCATAGTCATCCAAATCATACACGCTCACAGGCTCACCCGTTTTCCAATCACGGTTGATCAATTTCTTTAACACGACCGGATCCCCTTTCGCTACGTCGACTCCCCATTCGTGAAGCCAGCGTGTGCCGTTCGCAGCGCATGAGACTGAAGCGCCCACTTCACCTGCAAAGTCGTGTTTCTCGTAGATGGTTACATCGTGGCCGGCGCGACGGAGAGCAATGGCAACGGACATGCCGCCGATGCCACCTCCGACAACTCCGACACTGAGACGTCTCCAACCTGAAGGGGATTTTGAGCCCATTTTGAAAGATTAAAGAAAGGATAATATTGAAGCCAACAGCACTTTTTTGGTGAGGACTACTTTGGAAATATTGTAGAAAGTAAAACTATGAAGGCAGTGCTGGGTGAAGCTGAAGTTTATCTATCTCCATGTCCTCTAAAACAGTTCCATGGTCATCCATGGAGCGGAAAAGGACTCTGCACAGATAACGTTGTGTACGTATCACATCCATCTCATCCTTCATCTTTCCCACGGTGCCGCCATTCACGTCAGTGCCTTGTAAAAGAACGCCGAGCTGGGAAAAGCTGATAGGCTTATCGCGGATGTTGTCGGCTATGCCCCTCGCACACGGACAGGTGCCATAGCCGCCTCAGGGTTGGCATAAGCCTCAGAGGAAGGGATGCATATCTCTCTGCCCAATATCTGATGCATAATCCATAGCTGTCACTTCTCCACACAATTAGTCGTGGCAGCTTTATTGGCTTTCTGTTAAATCGGCAGCGCCTATTTACTTGCTATATGCTTGTCATCGTTGGCCACGATGCTATAAGAGGGTGCATTATCCGACGCACTGTAAATAACATTTCGGTTTTTCTTGGCATAGATAAGCAATGACAGTCAACTACTCGAACTGTTCAAACAGATATCCAAGATCTGTAACTTGGTTTACTCACGACTAGCTAAATAAAACATTGGCGACCCCGTAATCCAGAATGTAAGGCAACAGAAATTTAGCAACAAAGGGTTCATCCACATATAATAGTCGCCGCCTACATTAGCCCTCTCAAGGCCAAAACGACCTTGGGTTGGAGAAGGGAAAATTATCCCACTGTGACAAGTCCAAGCTGTCCCATCCTCGTAGCATATCTCCTTCCATCTCTACAGACTGAGCCGGCAGATCGGCGCTCCAAATTCCACCAATTTCTCCAACTGGAAAGTCCCCATTACTATTGAGAGGTAGGTCTTCATCACTGTTGGTGTTGTTTTGGCTAGGGTCTCTTTCAGAGCTGAAAGAAACCAGTTTTCCAACGTACCTACTCCGAGGGCGTGAAGACAGTTTCATCCGCCGTTTGGTGATTGCATTGGATAGAAGGCCTAAAATTTCTGAGTAATGAGTGGCCTGAGGGCTTTGAATGCCCAGAAAGTCGAGGACGTCTTTGGCGCTGCGAAAAGCTACCTCAACCTCATAGTCCAACTCCCTTTTTGCAAACATATCAAACCCGAGAATTAGACCGGCAGCAAATATGAGGGCCCTAAATCCGGTTGTTAGCTATTACTTCAACTTCGCTCAGACAAACGCCTTACTTTAATATGCACATATTGCCAAGCAGCAGCCCTGATTTGTGTGCCTCCGAGCAGGTCTGTACAAGATACACTGCCGCATCAAGACAGGCAGATGCCATAGGAGAAGATGAAGGCGTGGAAGAGTGTGGGCGGGATATGAGCCTTGATATAAGTACGGGTCGGGTAACCAGAGTTATAGCGAAATAGTAGAGGCAAGCGACATGTATGCTGTCCGTTGCAGCTTTCTGGGATGGAGAGCCTTTGGATGTGAGAGGATTACGGAGAAAGCTGGGAAGATCTTTGCTCCAATCTTCAATTTTGTTCAAGAAGGACTCCACCAATGCGGTGGTTGCGACCTCCTTCCCGTATAGTGCATCGACGCCTTCGTTAATGATTGTAAGTATTTTGTACGATGCAAACAAACTTGCAGTGCGTGAATCGTGCCGCGAGGCTAACGAGCTGTGTGAAGCGATGATACTATTATCAAGTTCTGCTCTAAGGCCAGCCGTTGCAGGCGGTCTTCCGAGTATAGAGCATACTAGCATATCCAACACACAGAGACTCATCCAAATGCGAAGCCTGCACAATCGATTAGCCTTGACTAGCAGACGGTGAGAAGCTTCACCAGATTCATCCTACCTCAACTGGCACAATGGATTCTTCAAGTCCGTGTAACAATGTGGGCTATGCATTCCAAGAGATACTGCAGCTCTTGATGCAATCCCCAAATACATGAATGCCGTGTTTCTCCGACAATGGCCAAGCATATAAAAGGCCATCAGAAGAAATGCGCGGACCATATCAACGTTTGGATCCTCTAACATGCCGGCAAATGCACGTTGCTGTGCTTGACGAAAATATGCCGATCCGACTTGCAGTGCATCCATTGGAGACTTGCACTGAGCACCAATGGCTATCACAAGGTCAACCGCGGCAAGTTGGCATGGGCTGAGAGACTGATCCCCATCAGTACCAGGTTTTAGTAGAATATCCTCTACTTCTGTTGGCCCAAAGATATCCAAGAGCCCACCGGTCTTTGCATACGATTAGCACTGTCGTCAGAAAGTAAGAAGCTGAGGTATCGCCATCGTGCTTACAGCAGCTTCGAAGGTGCGAGCGTAGAGCAAACTACCCTCTAAATCTATGTTGCAATCGGCCGGCTGTAGATGATTCGAGTTCGCCGCCGAAGGCTCTGTTTCGAGCATGTTGTCGCGCTTTTCATTGTGAGAAAATTGGGACGGTCCAATTTGAGCCGCCACAGTATCTCTGATAAGCTGAAGGAACGAAAGAGATGCAGCCTCGCCGATATAGACTATAAGCGATGTTGTTATTAGCTGACTATGGTACTACATGCGTAGTATGCTGATATGATGGCATAGCATCTTACCTCGTTCTCCTCGTAGATTCAGCAGCATCCGCGCATGTGACTCTGGTTCTAAAGCGGGAGATCCTGGCCTTGGTGGCACTAGTTGCGTCGATGGCTGCGCGGATCTGTTCGCAGTCGCATCAGATATGCTTATTCGGGAATCGGACGGGGTGAGCGGCTGGTAGTCGGCAACGGCATCATTGTCCATAGAAGCTGGATCATCCTCCGGGCACCACTCCGGAGCATCAATCGGGCCAAATTCAGTTCGGCCCCACGTAGACTCTTGCGGAAGCTGATCCAACGAAGTATCCGCATCAAGGCTGTCCGGGATGCCATCTCCACCGCTCGGTAAAGCCGGTGCAGGCTCCGGAGCCGAGTTCCTTGTCCGCGGCGGAACCCTTCTAGAGCCTCGAGGTTGGTGGGTTAGATAGCACGAATCCCCAATACCGCGTCTCTGGCAAGCGGTGCAAGGCACTGTGGCACTGCACCGCTTCTTGGATGCGCGGCAAAAGTTACATGCTTCAGCGGCACGCTGGCGCTGACTTGGGTGAACCTTTGGCCGCGGCATCTGCGTCTTCGGGAGCCCAATGGACTAAGACAGTGGCCACCTATTATCCGCTGTTGCCTGGGTACGGAGGAATGACTTGAAGGGGTCGTATGCGACAACAGGCCACCACAGGCTCATCATGTGTGATTTGGCTCGTATCTCGGAGCTCTGCGAGCATTGTGAGACAGGGGGGGATCCCCCAGACACAGGATTGTCCAGCTTCTTGTTCAAATTTGACCCCCCGCAGATTCCGTTAGTTGACACCCCGTATCTCAGATGATGACGCGGTTGAGCTCCTAAGACCGGTGAGTAGACAGGGCTGAGATGCCGGTTATCATGCTTGATTGACTGAGAAGGTATGACAGTATCCGCCAACAGTATCTCCCAAAATATACTGTGTGGTAATCGCCCCGCCTTGGATCCAGCCATCATCTCTAGCTATGTTATTAGCCGGCGATACCCACCGCAGCCCGCTCTACTGTATATCTCCCAAGGCCCTCAAAGTTCTAGGTTGCGTACAGGAAGAGTATCATTCGGGGGCCGGAATCCACCGCGCCCCTCAGCTACTTCATTAGCTTCGATCTATTTGATGGGGCTGCTCTACGCTTTTGACTAGGACGTCATCCGCCAATATACTGTTGAGTTACATTCTTCAGCCGCCTGCGGAAGGGGACGACAGAAGAGGGGTGGTATTGACATGGAACCTTGAGCGCCCGTTGGCGAGTAGAGTCGCACGAAGCTGACGAGTAAAGGAGGGCTGATTCTTACTTATATTGAGCCCCCAATCAGTTCTTTGTTTAGAACAATACACATTTCTCGGTGCCGTTGCCATCTACAGTTTGCACGCTTCTTTTTCGTTGGTTAGGATAATCTTGAAATTTTGTATATTCTTCAACTCCCAACAAACCCAGAATGCTCGGCAAAGTAGCTCTTGAAGAGGCGTTTGCCTTGCCTCGAATGCAGGAGAAGACTAGGTGGTGGGCGTCGCTTTTTGCCGTCAACCCTGAGAAGCATGCACACGAGATGACTGACATTACCAATACGCGCATTGCCTACATGGACAAGCATGGTGTTGGCTACACATTACTTTCTTACACAGCACCAGGTGTGCAGGATATCTGGGATAGCAAAGAAGCACAAGCGTTTGCCGTTGAGATTAACGACTACATCGCCGGTGCCATCAAGGACCACCCTGATCGATTTGGCGCTTTAGCGTAAGTGCCGCGCAAATGCAATTTATTCTTTGAACCTTGTCCGTAAAGTTAACATCGAAACTTAGGACTCTCTCAATGCATGATCCCGCTGAGGCAGCTGCCGAGCTAAAGCGATGCGTGACCCAATTGGGTTTCAAGGGTGCGCTTGTCAATGATACACAGCGAGCTGGTGCTGATGGAGACGACATGGTTTTTTACGATGGCCCTGAGTGGGATGTTTTCTGGTCCACCGTTGCCGAACTGGACGTCCCCTTTTATCTTCATCCAAGAAATCCCACCGGAACTATTCACGACAAGCTCTGGGCTAAGAGGAAGTGGCTCATTGGACCTCCGCTCAGCTTTGCCCAGGGTGTGAGCCTACATCTCCTAGGCATGGTCACAAACGGTGTCTTTGACAGACATCCCAAGCTCCAGATCATCATTGGCCACTTGGGCGAGCATATCCCCTTTGATCTGTGGAGAATCAACCACTGGTTTGAAGATGTCAAGAAGCCATTGGGTCTAGATTGCAAGAAGACGATCCGGGAATACTTTGCACAGAACATCTGGATCACCACGAGCGGACATTTCTCGACACCCACGTTGGAGTACTGCATCACAGAGCTTGGCGGTGCAGACCGCATCCTATTCTCGATAGACTACCCGTTTGAGTCCTTTGGCGACGCCTGTGACTGGTATGACGGGGTTACATTGAAGAACGCAGAGGACGTGAGGAAGATTGGAAAGGACAATGCAAAGAAACTGTTCAAGTTGGAGGCTTTCAAAGATTCGGCATAGAAGCACAATATACGAAATGTGTAGAATGATCAAGCACTTGTTATGCACTTTTAAACATGTCCACGACGGCCGTTTCATGGGTACGATGTCATATGCTTCGGCTTAGCCACGTTATGAATGATTGCATTTACGGCGTCTATTGAACATTTCCAACAATCAGAACATATAGCAACTTTGTGATCAAATGGTACAAGTGTTTGTCAAAAAAAAAAAAAAAAAAAAAAAAAAAAAAAAAAAAAAAAAACACCCATCCATACAGAAGAATTTCCATCCCCAAAGGCGGGTTGTGGTAGTGTATTACAGTGTGTTCACAATGTGGGCAGTTTATTTGGTGCGTATAACTTGGAATGACTAAATCCACTCCATTCCCATTTCCATTCCAATTCTCCGTCTCATCTCATTTCACAGCATTTTTAACCCCCCCCCAAAAGGCCAGACACTGCTACCTTAACGCCCCACGCCATGTTACACATGTATCCCATACAGCATTTTCCATAGCGCTTTTACGCTCACCGAAGGCCTTCCCCCTCTATTAAGACATGTTGATTTGTTGCATCTCTCTTTAAGTCACTTTTTATGACTCTTATGCTTCCCATTTTCATCAAACTCATCTTGGCTGTCCCTTAAGAATGGTATGGATATTAACCGATGGCAGACCTGAGTTCAAGACCGCACTAATACAGCATCAAGAGCGAGGTAATTGCTATATAGAATACTTTAGTGAGACACCAGCCATGAAATCGGCGAGATGGCCGAGTTGGTTATGGCGTCAGGTTAAGGCTACCTTAACAGCAATTCCTGGTGGAGCAATCCGCGTGGGTTCGAGTCCCACTCTCGTCAGCTTTCATTTTTTGCCTATGCTATGAAATTTTTTTTAGGGGGTCCACCGAATTTTCATTTGATGAATCTTCCGCTCCTATCAGATGCAGATTGCGAAATACACAATCTGTCTAGATGTAGTTGCAAAGGGCCGCGATTTAGTGAATTCTAATCTAGAGTCAACCGGCTAATAGCAGTTCGGAGACTGATCTGTTGGCCGAAAATCGAGTCGGCAGAGAGCACTAAGAGGTATTTTCACCTCGTAGACAACTGTTGCGAGAAACAAAAGGGCTTGCAGATTTATTTATTTGCGATACATAGCCGGCTATACCGTACGTGTTTATTACTTGTAAATGCTGTCTGCCGATCTTCTTTATTATTGCTGTTGTAGGGTAGCAGCAAACCTCCGTCATTACTCTTCAGAAGGCTATGTAACTCGATACTCTGCGCTGTGAGTGTTAAGTACGCAATCTAATATCAAAATAAGGTCAGCTGAATTACTGCTTTTCATGAATTGGAAGCAATCACCGTATTGTACATATTCAAATACTAGACACAGCATTATTCGAAATGCTCGTGTGAACACATCGTGTACTTAATCTCATCTTAATCTGTTCGATCTGCGGTCCGTGCATAATTGCCGTGCCGGAGCTAACATCTATTTGGTTGACGAATGAAAGTTTGGTTCATAGCCTGTCGTCATGCCTGCCGGCATCCTGGACTATTTATTTTATTTACTCATCTCTAATCATATACAGAAAGTCTAATTTACCCTCAGTAGTGTGGATTACAAAGACTTATCGGGCAGTTAGTGTTGCATAGTCCAAAGGGCTGACAGAAGACCAGACCAAAAGAAGGAAGTGGGCAGAACGAACGAAAAGGCTGTACAGTTTGTATGGCCAAGTCTCCATTGTTTTCGTCCAAAGAGGATTCTTCGGCTTTTACTCTGTGCTCCGTTCTACCTTGATGGGCATTTGGTCGTGAGCACTGCGATTGATGATCACGACGCCATGGTTCATGACTGGATGTCGCAAAGGCAGGGCAGAATTCGATTGACCATTTCCCCTGTCAGCGCCAATCCTGACTCAGTGCTGCAGCCTACTTGACTTGTCTTCTTTGGAATCTTTGCTGTAATCCACAACAAGGGAGATTCAAAGTTTACATTGTCAAGCAAGTAGCCGAATAAGAATGGTCAAGTCGGCTTCTATGAACCCCCGTCTAATGACTAACGGCTGCTCATGTAACCAGCATCGGCTCCGTCCTCGGCTCACATTAACCCCGTTCTCCGGCCCTTGCAAAATCAAGTTGGCCATTGACGTCAACTACAGCCCCCTAACACTCGGCACACTTGAGCCGGGTGTGGATCGGAAATAGCGACGGCAGATATCGAAAGCGACTGGGATCCTTTTTTTTTTCTTCGCCCAGAGTTGACCGGCCTTGATTTTGTCAGATTTAGCGGTCGACGACTGTGGACGTTTTCTCCCGGCTTTCGGCAGTCTCTTTGATCGGGGAGTTCCGTACCGTTAGTTATATAAATGGATGCTCCCGCTCCTACGATGATCGATCCGGCATTCAAGATGCGCTAGCGATGCCTGCGCTCCCATTTCAATAAACCTCACGTGCTAAACATGGCAGTCGAAGAAGACCAAGTCCGTGGACTATCACAGTCTCAAACCAGTGATACGGCGGCTTTTGATGAAAGCCCAAATGAAGAAAGCGGAACCAGTATTCACAGTCTAAATGACGGAGAAAAAGAAGACGACCTTGATGGCCACCGACCTACTCTACATGAGATCCAGTCCAACACATCTCAGGCTAGCAAAAATCGAACTCGACCTGAATCCGCCAGGGCCACTGCCTTGGATCGAACCCTATCCCGGAGAGATACAGTTTTGTCGCGAATCCGCTCGCGACCCAATATTCAGTTTACACATCCCCTTGCGCATATCCCGACGACAGAGCACGAGATTGTCGATTTCGATGGCCCAGACGATCCCTACCACCCTCTGAACTGGCCTACACACAAAAAGGTGCTCACCACGGCACTCTATGGCCTAGTTACCATGACGGCGACTTGGGCCTCATCAGCATACTCTGCTGGTACGCATCAAGTCGCCAAAGAATTCCACGTTGGAACGCAGGTTGCAACGTTAGGAACTACCTTATTCCTCTTCGGCTTCGGTGTTGGCCCCTTGCTATGGGCACCGCTGAGTGAAGTCTATGGCCGGCGCATTGCAGTCATGGCTCCCATGTTTGTTGCCATCTGCTTCAGTTTCGCAACTGCTACGGCTAAGGACCTTCAGACAGTGATGCTGACTCGATTCTGGGGAGCCTTCTTCTCATCCGCGCCTGTTACAAACACAGGTGGTGTACTGGGTGATCTGTACTCTCCCGCATACAGAGGTATTGCCATGGCTGGCTATGCAATGGCTGTCGTCGGTGGCCCTTCTTTGGGTAAGTAAGATCAGTGATCGAGAATGAGCTGGTGATCACAGCCATACCCTGAGAAATTGGGTTTACTAACATATAATGCAGGTCCTATTGTCTCTGCCGCCGTTACCGAGCAGTCATTCCTAGGCTGGCGCTGGACCGAATACCTTACGGGAATCCTCCAGGCCTTTTTCCTCCTTACCGCGGTGATCTTCATCGATGAAAGCTATCCACCCAAACTCCTCGTATACAAGGCGCGTCGACTGCGCCACGAGAGCGGAAACTGGGCTCTGCATGCCAAATTCGAAGAGTGGGACGTTAATGTTAAGGACCTGTGCAAAAAGTTCTTGGTTCGACCGCTGCAGTTGCTCCTCACGCCCATTTGCTTCCTCGTCGCCCTGTATGCCAGTTTCTGCTACGGCATCTTGTACATGCAGTTAGGCGGCATTCCCATCATCTTCCATGAAATCCGTGGCTGGAACCCTCTGGTTGCTACGCTGCCTTTCACGTCCATTTTCCTTGGAGCCATATTTGGATGTGGTGCCAATGTGTACAACCAACTCTTGTACAACAAGGCATATCATGCCGCCGGCAACCGGGCGGTTCCCGAAAAACGCTTACCGCCAATGATGATTGGCTCCCTCCTGTTCAGTGGCGGACAGTTCTTGATAGGCTGGACTGGCCCACGACTCGATATCCATTGGATCGTCCCTTGCATCGGCCTCGTCATGTTGGGCACAGGTTTCTTCACCATCTTTCAGGCTGCGCTCAACTATCTGGTGGATACATTCCAGGCGTACGCTGCGTCAGCTGTAGCGGCAAATACCTTCCTTCGATCGTGCTTTGCCGGTGCCTTCCCGTTGGTCGTAGGACCTTTGTTCCACAACATCGGAGTTGGTCCAGGCTCCAGCATTACTGGTGGATTTGCTGCTTTGCTGATTCCTGTCCCATTCTTCTTTTACAAGTATGGAAAACGAATCCGAGCAGGCTCCAAATGGTCAAAAGCATCTGTCCATGACTAAAGAGTTATGAGTTACGAATTTTCGATATGATACATCGCGATAACGCGCTTTGGTCTAAACTTAGTGGCAGCAACTTTTGTTTGCTCTTGTTCCTTTTCCTTTCCCCTTCTTTTATTTAATAATAAAAATACAGATGAGAGGCATGGTTTTCTTTTCTTTTTGTTAGAATAGACCTAGATACTTAGATCTTGGAGCATCTTGTACTCCAAATTAATGATGAAGTTTATGATACCCCAAATGACCTGGCGACTCGACAATCAATTGTGAATATGAAGGCATGAAACATATCCTAAGAAAGATGGCCAAGGTCGGCTCATGCTTAACTCAGAATAGGCAGGCACCAATTAAACAGGATTTGGTGAATCAGGATATAATATGCAAATATTCAAACCCAAAGTGGATAGCTGAGAATTTATTAGCTGCTCGTTTGGAAGGTTGCCTTGACTTGTGCCGCTAATGGCGGGTGCCATGACCAAACTAATGACAACTTTTTGATCATGGATCCAAATTTTGTGAATACTATTATATCAAGTCTATGGGCTTGCTTATCATACCGATTTTTGATGAGATGCGTTCATCTGAACTTACACCTAAATTGCTGTAGCCTGCAGCAATCAACAAGTGCTATCGTACAGTTACTAACGGCATTGAGATGGAATATATATGCAGAGCAGGAGCTATTTTCTTCAGGGAGTAGTATACGAATTCGAGTTGATTCTGCCGATTCATTCTTCACCAAGTAATTGGGACACAAAAGGCGTGATTAAGAACATACACGTGTATTGGCCTATAGAAGCGATGAGCATATTTACAGAAAAAAAAAAAAAATGCACGCATACCTAGTAGCTTGACCACAGTAGCGACTCCACCACTGCGTCTTCAGCGCCCTACCTCTATGTATCGTATCGCGTAAAGGTAGGAGAGTGATATGATGCATTCGCTCTTTTGCATGCAATAGTATTGCTTGTTCAACCCCAGTATTTTTTGAGGCTCTTATAGGTGGGCCATGGCACCATCGAGGACCCCGCACACCGACTTACACCGCAGGCATCAACATCTCAACAAAGAAGACATGGCGTGAGGATTTATGCAGGACTCAGAACGTTGTGCCAATGAAACCGTGTTTGGATGATTCAAGATAACGTTTATCCTGAGATATCACTTTTGCATGTGAGCACCTGATAACGATTGGCTTCCTCAGTGCTGCCCAGATCCAGTCTAGGCACGAGTGTGGGGATGGTGTGGCTGTGTGCCTAAGCCATCAACATGATTTGCTGACAAGGCATACCGGTATCAAGAGACTCCGCTCGAAGAGCCTCATGCACGGACGCTGAAGCCTAATTGCCGGTGTCAGGAAAGGGGGAGAGCAGAATCCCCCAGAGCCTGTTCCTGGAGTCTCGCACGATCGATCCGGCACAGCTAGTTCTTAGTGTTCGCTCTGGTGTGTTATTTCATACGGCTTCTTAGCACCTGACCTGATCGAGATATTATGATATAACTATGATAAGTCGGTGATATTGGACTTGGTTTAGAGTATGTCTCTCCAGTTCGGTTTAGAATGGGGTTTAGATTGGGAATTTATCTCTCCTTCAAACTGTGAATCTCGGGTTGTCTGCTGCGGGGGTGCGTAGCCGCTGATAATACATCAGACAATCCCCATATCCCCTACATACCTCCTCCAGGCACTGAGAATCTGTCCTGGGAAACGAATCAAGCATGTTTACGGAAAACCTAATCCTAGTTGTGTCCGTGAAGCTCTTGTGGATACCAGATCGGTTAGAATTTGCGGAAACCTGAGGCCACCCTCACGAACCTGTTCATTGGATGCACGTTCTCAAATAGCTGGAGGCTCATAATCCATGTACTTTGTCCTACAGCGTGAAGCAGTAGCTTATCAAGCGATCTAATTGAGGAATTAGTCTCTAGCCATCTGTTGAAAACAGACCTAAAATATTAGTCGATGGCTGCCTGGTATTCGCTGTAAGATTTATGCAGGTCTATTGGCCACAGATCCTCGTCCTGCTCACTGTGGCTGCCTCGCAGCTGCCTAGCGAGCTACGGCGTGAGTCACGATCTCGGCTACGGGAGACCGTGAGGAGACTCTTGGTTCGAATTTTGTTGAATAGGTCCAGTCTGTAAATATTAATATGCCGGCATTCCTCTGGTGAATACCAACTCTTTTACACGAAGCCTCATCACAACACATCACCAAGCTTCATACACAACAGGCTTCACTTACATCTTTCATTCTCTGTCCTTATTCTCATTGAAACTTATATTTTCGAGCCAATTGGTCGGAATTAACAATGGCTCGCACAAAGCAGACCACTCGAAAGACGCTTCCCCGACGAGGCGGTCGCTTCGGCGGTGGCGGTGGCGGCAACGGCACTGGCAATAATGGTACTGGCCGTTCGACGCGCCCCTATGGCCCTCATGATCTCGATTTGATCGCTATGCAAGAAGAGGCAGAGCGTCGGGAGCGAATCCTCGCCGATCGCCGCCGTGTTGCTGCCAAGTGGCGCCCCAAGATCCCCGAGGTTCGCAAGGTGAACTTTGAGAACTTCAAGAACCGCTTCCAGGCCGAGAATGAGCCTGACTATGCTGTTGAAGTCCTTGTGGCTGGCCCTGGACTTCAGGGTCAGATCCGACGTGAGCGTGCGATGCGCCGCAGCGAGGAGACGGCTCGAGTGCGCAAGAGCTGGTACAGCCTCTACGACGACCGTATTGATCGCAAGAAGAAGATTGAGCCGCTCGACAAGGTGAAACGCGAGAAGAGGAACGAACTGCTCTCGTCTGATACCGAGATTCAGCGGATTCGCGTGCAGTCGCAGCCCATCCTGGGACATTTGACATCGTTCCTCAACGATACCGAGTCCAGATCTACCCCGCGCACCTTTATGCGGCCATTCAAGGCCCTGGTATACTTTCAACCCAAGATGCGAGAGATTCTTTCCACTCTGGAGGAGAAATGGGCCGATTATGAGGAGCTCGAAGAGCAGGACTCTGATGCCGCCGACACATCTGCCAGCGAGGAGCCTGAGGTTATCGTCGAGGTCATGAGCAAAGACGACACTGACACGGAAGCCAAGTCTGATGCGGAGGATGGTGAAGATGTTGACAAAGATGACACTGAGTCGCTTGCTTCCGTGGACTCCAACGTCGACGAGGACTTTGACAGCGTCATGGATAGTCCTGAAGCTCTGCGGGACATGAGGGCCTACGTCAAGTTCATCGACGAGGAAATCATGCCCCTCTATGAGCGCTTTGAGGGAAGCACTGCGGAGATGGTCAAGTTTGATGATCTGTGGTCGCTGTTCCGTGTAGGTGATCTCATTCACATGCCGGCGGCTGTCGAGTCTGGCGGTCGATACCACGAGGTTTGGCGAATCTACAAGATCCAGGCACCTCACCCGGAGACCTCCTATCCTAAGAACGGCTGGGGCTTTTTCGATGAGTTCGACGACATCGATGACCAGACCAAGTTCAAGATCTCGGCTTACTACATTGACCATGACGGCTCGACCTTCGGTGCTGTCAAGAACAAGTTCGATATCGAAGCCTTTGCTGGCGAGCGGTCCATTGAATCGCTGCCATGCTACCCCATGCGCTACCAGCCTAGCCATGAGGAGCTCATCGACGGCCTAAAGGTCCAGGGTCGCAAGTTTTTGCATCTCTTGGAAGACCGCCACCAGCAGTACAATGCTTGGACGCTAACCAGGAACCCGCCCTCGCATCGTACTGAGCCTGAGCAGGAAATTCTGGAGAACGAGTACTACGAGAAGATGCGTCACCCAGAGTTTGTGGAGAGCGACGTCATCGTCGATTTGACGGAGGCCTACCAGAAGATGCCCAACTGGCGTCCTGATTTCCACCAGCTGGCCGTCAGCAAGGCTACGCGCTGCGAGATCTCGGAGGATGAGATGCCCATCCAGAGATGGTTTGATGGCACACGCCAGAACAGGTCATTTGTGCAGAAGGAGATCATCCAAAAGGCAGACGGTGTCGAAGCCCGACAGCGCCGCGACAACCTCGCCAATGACACATTCCTGCGTAACCGTCTTAGGGGATCTCGCAACTTCGAGGCCAACGCCCAAGCTCTGAAGCTGCGAGAAGAAGACTTGGTGCTGCTCCCAAAGCGTATGTTCGCCTATGCTCTGCGTGAGCGTCGCTTCATGCCTGTCGATTTGAACCTCCTCAAGCCTATTCGACGAGAACTCGGTGTGTTTGAAAACCTCCGAATTCACAGTGACTACAAGGATGTGGTCCGCAGTTTGGTCATGTCTCATTTCCGGAAGAAGCAGCTTGAGCGACGATATGTCGACGCTTCAACTGAGGGGCCTGGACAGGATCTGATCCAGGGCAAGGGTCGTGGCCTTGTGGTTCTCCTACACGGTGTGCCTGGTGTGGGTAAGACTGCAACGGCTGAGGCTGTGGCTATGGAGAACAAGAAGCCACTATTTGTGATTACTTGTGGTGACCTCGGTCTGTCGCCTCATGAGGTCGAGTCCCGCCTCAAGAACGTCTTCCGCCTTGCGCACTTGTGGGACTGCGTGCTCCTGCTGGATGAGGCCGATGTTTTCCTGTCGCAGCGATCTAAGCTGGACATGACCCGAAATGCTCTTGTGTCTGTGTTCCTCCGTGTGCTCGAGTACTATAACGGTCTTCTCTTCCTGACCACCAACCGTGTGGGAACCATTGACGAGGCCTTCAAGTCTCGTATCCACCTGTCCCTGTACTACCCGCCTCTTGACAAGACCCAGACAACTGAAATCTTCCGTCTCAACATTGCTAAGCTCAAGGTGATGGAGTCTGAGCGACACAGGATGACTGGCGAGCCGTCACTTGCTATCAAGGATGACGAGATCATCGAGTTTGCCAACAAGCACTACGAAGATCTGGCGCGCTCCACGGGCTGCTGGAATGGTCGACAGATCAGGAACGCTTTCCAGATCGCGTCGAGTTTGGCACTCCACAACTACACCAAAGATGCGGACACCGCTCGTGCAAAGGGCCAGCTGCCGCCCGCCGCTCCGGTATTGGATAGGCGCCTGTTTGATAAGGTGCAGATGTCGACTCAGAGCTTTGACAAGCACATGAAGAAGGAAGAGGGCAAATATGATGACGACCTGCCTCTGAAGGGTACTTTTCAGGAGTAAGCGGTTATGAAGAGGCGGATGGATGAGCTATTAGATTACACACTCTTTTAGGATGGTTTTGAGTTGGATTTGGATCTCTCATATGCGAATAAGTCAGATAGGCGCAATTTCATAAGAATTCTATTGCAATTTGAGGCAGATTGATGGTACATTCTTGATACATTAAACTTTGAGGTTGCCAAGATCTTGACCAAAGAAGTTCAGGCAGTAAAACCGGCTGAACGCATGCTCAGACAGGCCTTATTCGCCCAAAATAGTTCAATCGCTTCCCGCAGCTTGACCAAAGTGCTCGGCTAGGCGTTAACTGGGTCTTTTCTGCATTAACACATGCTCTTAGGGGACAATTTGCCGCATCATACGAACGTTACCAGTCAATTGGTGGAGCAGTGCTAGGGTACCATCCGAAAATCCTGTCTCTCCAAACGCCACCAGTTTGGAGAAGCCTAATTGCTCGTGTCTCAATCCGTTGAGGCCTCTTGCCCAAATGTTATGCTACAGTTCATGCAAATTAATCTTGACTGTACGGAACACACAACCGCAAAAAAAAAAAAAAAAAAAAAAAAAAAAAAAAGTGAGAATAAGAGGAGAAGCCAAAATCAGGCACAACTCCGCGTTCAACCAGCACTAGAATCACGGGACGTTTTCGCATCGAACACGGGCCGATTCCCGCGTGGGGATTTGAGAATGCGGGGTGAAGCCGTCTAGGGTTCTTCTCCGCGCTGGATCGAATAATTTTCAATGAAAACTTCATACTAAGACTTTGTCACTAGGGTTAAAAAGTGCAAATGCGAGATTTTTGGCAGCTGCTTGCTGTTGATATGATCGGTATAGCAGAATGGGGTTAACTCACAAAGCGGACCTCTCCTTTTTGCCAGTGGTATTTTGCCGGGAGTTACGACGTTTCGGCCTTCAGCAAGCGAGCTGAAGTTCAAGATATATATGTATATATATATATGCCTACAAAGATGATATAAATTTAACTTACAACATCTGTGGACGATTGGGACATCTCCGCTATAAATTCCTTTGATCTCTGGTGTCTACTGTATATCAACAATCATGAGGGCATTAGCTCCCCTCGTTGTTCTCGGAAGTCTTTCGTCCCCGGCTTTTTCCGCGGCCTTCTCGCCTCCCCGACCCCGAGCAGTCGCTGGCCAAGGCTGGTCCTTGCAGTCGGCATCATGTCCTTCTGGCATTCAGTCGTGCGGAAACGGGTCTTGCTGCCCTTCAACGTCACATTGTCAAGCTACCGGAAACGGCGAAGTGGAGGCTTGCTGCCCTACAAGTGAGTAGTATAGAACTGATGTAGGGATTAATATTCGACATCACAGGCTAATAAGCGATTTATATGAATAGCGAGCAATTGCAGAGGCAGTGTCGAAGGTGCGCCTAGTTGCGCGAGCCCAGCTTGGTCTTTGTGGACAGGAAGTTTTGGAAACGGATTTTGTTGTGAGGTCGGTTTGACCGGAGCATTTGTTAATGGGG
Source organism: Trichoderma sp. TW21990_1 (assembly GCA_010015515.1). Lineage (NCBI taxonomy): Eukaryota > Fungi > Ascomycota > Sordariomycetes > Hypocreales > Hypocreaceae > Trichoderma > Trichoderma sp. TW21990_1. The sequence continues at coordinate 200,382 of WXUD01000027.1, forward strand.
CATCTGTGGCCGGTATATGTGTCGCTTCTGTTCCTTCTGGATACTCCACTGCTTCATTGGTAAGAGATTTGAACTCTGCTATGATCTCATGAAATTTATCTATAACTGTGATTTATAGGCCAGCAAAGGGACAGGTAGTCCAGTCACATCAACTCCTCCAACAATATCAACTACAATTTCAGCCTCTCAGACATCGATTAAATCAACGACTACTACTTCAGTCTCTCAGACGACGATCAAATCAACGTCTACAAAGTCAACTACATCTAGTGGACCAACATCAAGCATGGTACCGAGAGCAGTGTAAGTGCATATATACTTCTCAAACTCTGGCAAAGAGCAACCAATGCTTCATGGATACTAATTCAATGGCATTATTTTCCCGTAGATTCGCACATTACATGGTTGGTAGCATGACTCAAGCAGAGGCAGTCCAGGATGTCAAAGATGCAAAGGCAGTCGGCTTCGATGCTTTTGCACTCAACACACACGACATCACGTCCTCTTGGGCACTAAACGCATTGGGATATCTTTTTGATGCGGCAGATCAGAACGGTTTCAAGTTGTTCATATCGTTTGACATGAGCTGGCGTACCATTACACCTTCCCAGATTCCATCATTCCTGCTCAACTACATTTCTCGTCCGTCATATTACACCATCTCTGGTCGGCCATTTGTCAGCACATATGATGGTGGCTACATTGGAAATTCTGATTGGGCATCGGGCTTTCAGCAGCCTCTCCTCTCTCGAGGCATCAACCCATACTTTGTTCCCAATTTTGGGGATTGGGGTGGTTGGCCGAATAATTTCTTCTCGAACTATCCCGTCGTAGATGGCGCTTTTAGCTGGGAATCGGCATGGCCCGCTCCAGGTACAGCTATCTCCAACGTGTCCGACAGCGTTGACCAGACTCTTCTCCAGCAGGCAGGAGCGGTTAACAAAATATTCATGATGCGTGAGAGACTCTTTCTATTTTCATGCCATCTCCATTCCTTGAGTATCGTTACTGATCCAACTCCTATTTCGCAGCCGTATCTAGTTTCCAGTTCAAGTATCTTGGCTCCGGCCAAGATTGGTACCGTATTGGAGAAGTCAATCTCCCACAGCGGTTTGAGCAGGTACTGGCACTGAAACCGGATTTGGTGGAATTTATTACATGGAATGATGCAGGAGAAGGCCATTACATCGGAAACTTCTTCCAGGAACAGATTGCCGGTTCGACCATTGGTGACTATGCTAATGGTTTCGATCATACTGGATGGCAACAGTTGGTGACTCCCTTCATCAAGGCATACAAAGCTGGCGTGGCAACTAGTGGCAGCCAGATTTTGCCTCCTGGGTCCACCCCCGTCGGCTCGTTGTGGTATCGCACGTTGCTAAAGAGTGCTAGCTGTTCGCCCTCCATTCAGAACTACCAGCAGGGCCAAGACACGATCAACTACGCTGTTCTGCTACCGTCAAACGGGTATACGATCAAAGTGTATAGTAACAGCAAACTAATTGGAAGCTTTGCTGGCTCTACTGGTCTTAACTATGGTGCTGTTCCTGGGTTGAGCGTTGGGAGTGGGCAATATATACAAGTTGTGAATAGTGCTGGCTCTGTGATTGCCTCAGCCACGGGCACAAAGCAAGTATCGGCCCAGAGCTCTAACGCCACATGCAACTGGAATTACGAGGTGGTTGGCCTCTCGTAATGATGTGCCGCCATAAAGAAGTAGTGTCATTGCAAATAATATGAAGAATGAAGAAAATCTTACGCTGGCGTCTTTTTCTCTGTTAGGACTTGTACGATATCTCATATCTATGGTAAATGTAAACATTCTTGTGCTGGTAGAACCATACCATGTAATTCTGAGTTATAATGAGACGGGTCCCCAACCACTCCTGATCGCACTCCTTTGCCAACTGCGAGGAGCGCGTGAAATCGACTCATCCTACATTGCCCACCTAATACCTTGAGTAGGCTTGTGGATGCAATGGACAAGCGCATGGCTAGAAGTCTAATTTTGAGACATGGTAGCAACTTTTGTGGGTTTAGAATTGTATTTCTTCTAGCGTTCACTGTGCCTGTACTCGCGTTCATCCCAAGTGGAAACACTAGGCCGCTACATCACCGTGCCCGTGAATAATATTTATTCGCATTATCGAGAAAGTATTCACATCAGCTTCTATAACTTCATTGGTGTCATTAGTAGATCCACACGCCACACGCTCTTGCTTCGTTAGGGACTTTGTTCTCGGTGAACCGACAGGCTGTAGTAGGCCGCGCTCAGGATCTTCATTCCCAGCGTAACCTCACAAATGTTTTGGCGCTCTCCCACTGTAATTGAATTGTAGCTTCCTGGTTAGCGGTGACATATTTGGTAAAGATTGGCAGAGTTACTCTATATCTGGGTAGCAAACATGCAAAAGCTGCATACTCCGTACAGGCAACGAGGTATTAAACAGATATTATAAACCACTCATAGTTGGATGTGCGATAGATTGGAGAAGAATTTACGATGGATCCTTACTTTGAGCATTATAAGACTGGAAAATTATACTTTAAATAGCTGCCTCGTCTTCGTGTAGCTTTAGGCCAATAGTGGCTGTATACTCGTGTAAGTGGATTAAGAATCGTTATGGGTATTTGTAATTTACTCATATACGAATAGTAAAAGCCATCTAAGAGAGAAAATTAAGTAAAAAACCTTTTTGGATTCTCCAGTATAACCATAACCAATCCTAACCCATTAACTAAGATGTGCTATAAAAAAACATAATTCTTTTACATATATTTCAAGAAAACAGGGTATACAAAGTAATTTGTGTGCCTAATTGTGTTTTCAAAGCACTAAGTTTTGCTTGTAATACAAGCCAGGCGTCTCCCATACGTCGTGATGCTATCACAAAATTCCTTGCAGTAAGCATCATTAATATTTCCTGTAGATAGATCACGTTTGAGATTGAACAAGCTTTCCCTTAGCTCGTGATATAGTTCCCGAAGCGATTGGTAATAAAGAACTAGACAACAAGGATAGTTCAGTATGATGACTGTTACTGCTAAGGGAATGAATGAGTCCACTTACTGTCTGTGGCATCCATATCTTGCCTTTGGCTAAGCGCATGAACCTCTTTATGGAAAGAAGCCAGAGTATCCCGACACTGTTTCTTTGGCGATTTTATCGTACCAAAGGCCAAGAATAGGGGGCCTCGTCCTCGTAGGTGCTTCATGTGGTTGTTGACTAAGTTGCTCATGGCCAGAAGAAGTTTTTTAGACTTATTAGTATTTTGTAGCGATAACTGTGAGTTTATGGTACGAAAGGTCGCCTGGGAAACACAAGAGTTCTGTGATACATTGCGAGAGGATGCGGAAGTAGACGGAAAGCGATTGAAATAGTTTTGTCGACTATCGGTGCTTGATCTGGGGCTTTGAGGAGAAAGCGGGACCTTGAGTAAATGAGAGGTTGAATGCGAGGTTGCTGATGCGGGCCGTGAAAGTATCGCGGCGGTTGCCGTTTCCCAACTCGTATTTATATTGATAGAACCATTTGGAGCCGAAGAACTTGAACCAAAACTTCTATCGGTAGATGTGTCGCGAATGTTGATAGAAGGGCACTGGGGATTTCCGACGGGGCTCGAGGGAGGGGTTGATGGAGAAATATTGCCGCCTTCATGAGCTGTGAAAAACGATGACTGGCTCACAGACCTAATCTTGAAAATCGGGGCTGCCGTACTCAGAGCCGCTGAAACGAGGGCTGTTGAAGTCAGGCTCGGTTGAGGCACAGACAAGATATCAACGTTGAGGCGCCATTTGCGGACTAGCCTGCTGTACGAGACTTTCATTTTTGACAAATGAGCATCCTTCGGCACACCATGGAACTCATGCGAATCTCGTAATAATGCATTCATCATCTGTATTTTTGCTCAGAGTAGCAATAGCAGATTTGTCGCAAGCTCATGGCATTTCTTCCTGTGAGAAAAGCGGGGTTAGAGGGAAAGTTCTTCTCATATACATGCACATGTAGGCTGTTAAGTTCAAATTCTTGGATAGGTCTAGATGACATGTATGCAGCTCAACGTGGACGTTTCTGATTTGCTTCTCGCCTAATGCATAGGAATACAAAAGCCCAAGTCACGCCCCTCATACAGCTGGGGAGCTGGCCATAAAGCTTTCAGTACACTCAAGCAAAAGGACCTCCGCGTCCTCAAGCGTCAAACCACCAATACTCGCCAGAACCTATACAACATCATAACCACATCGCTAACCAATGGCGGCAGACGGAGAGCAAAGCAAACTCTTGGAATATGTGGTTCGGTCTGTTCTTGAGGAAGAAGACTTCCATTTCCTACGTCTAGAATTTCTCCAGCGCCTCAACATTGTCAATCTTCAGGTCAAGCTGGTACAAATGAAGAGTCGGATTCAGCAGGAGCATAGGTCATCTGCTGAAGATTTGGAGGTACTGAGGGTCAGCTTGCAGCAGTATGGTAAGACATGGTGCTACGCATGAAATAAAGCAGCTAATAACATCAAAGCCATTAAGCAACCGCTATTCGTGACTATCAGTGTCTAAGAAACAAGAAAAGTGTTGAGAAGATGGAAATTGAGCATCGCAGGCTGCTCCTGCAGAGGTTCTTTGGCTCGGAACTTGATCTTGATGATCCGTTTGAGTCACACTACGCGTACTTTCAGGACGTTAATGTGGAAGTTGACCCCCTTCGCAATGCCTTGATGAGATATTTACCTGGCCATCTGGCGTTTTCGCGTCAAGAATTCCCAGAGGGAGGAAAAGAGTACCCCGAGGGAAACTCCCCTCGTGCCATTTCCAGGTTCATTGACCGACTAGTTCGCTTCCTCATGGCATTCACTGGTGGTGTGTTCCTGGTTGTGCCAATGATCATCATGACGCTCCACCCGTCACAGACAAAAAGCCTCGTGACAGTGTCAGTTGCTGTTGTCATATTTTCGCTTCTTTTATCGTTTGGTGTCCGCGTTTCGAATGTTGAGACTTTAGTCTCTACGGCCACCTATGCTGGTGTGCTTGTTGTATTCGTCGGGACGAGTACCAATGGCGGCAACAGCGCTTGATGGTAAGATCATATGAATATATTATCTTTTGCGTGGGTCCATGTTCAGCCTATTATCTCCAGTGCTTATTAGAGATTCAATAGATCAAGGTGAGGCAATACGTATGGATGTTGGTAAAATGTGGTCGTGGAGCACAAATTTCTATGGTGTCCGAGGCCCGAAATCTAAACAGCCGTCCACATGAGCAAAAGGTTATTTCATGGCTGACAGACAGAGCGCATATATTTCTCAGACCACTTTTGGATGCATGTTACAGTTTTACGTAGACCGCACAATAACAGGATCGTCCGAAATTAATTTTTTTCTTTAGAAATGTATGTTAGGCTAACCATTCTACCTGTTTCGTGCCAGTAGGTGGGCGCTCGCCGAAATTGCCGCCGACTGCAGGTCGCCCTCTGAGAGAGCAGAGCCTCCTCTTGACCAGGTATCACCGAGCCGCACATTAGTTCCGTGGCGGGCTGAGAAGGTTGACTATCCAGGTGGATTTTACCTCGTCAGGCTGCAGGTTGAGTGCCCAATCCAAAATGATCTCTACCAATAAATCACTGCAGCTATGCATCATCCAGCTTCCAATGCAATCATCCAGCGGGTCTTTTGTCATAGTCAGGCGAATAGAAGTTGCATCACCAGGGCAAGAGATATTGGTTACATCTGCTGGAAGCGCATCACATTATCCAATAAACCCAGCGCATGTGATGTGTAGACCAACCATTTATTTATCAAGGCTGCCGTTGACAAATACAAAAAAATGAGGCTGCAACTGCCTTGATACAAGGTACTTAATTAAGATCTGCACAACGTGTCACAATATGCTAAGAGGGAAAATGATGGGTTGGCTAAGCGTAATTTACAGTAGTACTCGGTGCAATAGGACAACAGGCTCAAATGAAGCCGGGATTCTGTCGTCGTATCTGGGCTTGGCATCTTCGACCATCTCTGCCATAGTTCGTTCATCGTACGATCGACTATGGAGGAACCCTGTAGATACAAACGAGTGCAACGAAAAACTATATATAGTCTGACATATTCAACCTCGAGCTGAATTTCAATCACGTAATGACACCTTTAAATATAACTATACGAAGAATTATTATTATCACGCAGACTTGAGTTCTGTTTTCGTTGACAAAATGGCACCTATTCCTGGCGTTAGTGGCGAGCAAAGTGAGATTGGCACTGCTAGCTACGACCAATGGAAGCAACAATACGCGACCTCAACCTATGGAAATGATCATGACATGCACCCTGGCCACATCGTCCGCGCCTTGAACAATAGCGACATCAAGGCTGTTATTGCGTATGCCAAAGAAAACGGCAAAGCTATTGCCATACGAACTGGCGGTCATCAATACAGCGGTGCCTCATCCACAGGTCAATCTAATATTCAGCTGGACTTACGGAACACTTTCAAGACTCCAGAAGAAGATCTTTCGCTGATCGAAGGAGCTACTGCGATTCATGTTCGTGCTAGTGTTAGCTGGAATTTGCTTGAATTTAATTCTTTCCTCGGCACCAATAATCTGTTCATCCCTCATGGGCAATGCCAGTCGGTGTGCATCGGCGGGCATGTTCAGACTGGTGGCTATGGCCAACTTGGTCGCAGCTTTGGTCTGATAGGAGACCACATCGTCGAGTTAGAATTTATTGATCACGACGGCACTGAGAGGAAAATTACCCCAGCTAGCCACCCTGATGAGTTCTTCGCTTGGACTGGTGGCAGCCCTGGGAACATGGGTGTCCTAACTCATGTCACACTCAAAGTTTATCGTGATGCGGACTACCAGGGATCCAGAGGTCTCAAGAGTCTCCACATGTACACCCCAGAAGCCCTTCAACAACTCATACAGGTCGTGGCTGAGATGAGCGACGATGATAGCTTCCCTCATAACTATGACTTGTGCGTCACAGTGATTAGTGAAGACTATCCCCTTGACGGCCTCTTGGATCTTGGTCGCCTCTCTAAGAGGCAGAAGTCTGATCTATGCAAGCCAGACGGAAGTGCACTTGTATCCTTGATTATCATCTACGCACAATGGGTACCATTCAGCACTACCGATACACCAGATGAGACATGGTTTGACAAAATGAAGGATGGTGCCATTTACAACGACGATAATGTCAAACCTATGTCAGCATTGACAGCTGGATGGATATTCCGCAAAGATCGCGAATACGATCTCCCCTACGTGAAACGTACATACCTTACCACAGCCACAAATTTGAGCAAGAATGGTTGGGTGAAATGGACAACTGGACGCGTGGATGAGGTGGTCCAATCCACAGGACATTACATAGCCGCTCAAATACAGCCCTATGGAGGGGAAAGCTCTCGCTTTAGAGTCAATAATGATGGAAGCAGAGCATACAGCGTAAGTAGTACGAGTTCTGGAATTTACAGATAAGAATCCCCGGCTGATGGTCTTTCTTAGTGGCGAGACTCGACGATGGTCTTGGCTCTCGATAATTTCTACGTTCCGGGAGGCGGCCGCAAAGAAGTGGCAGAGGCTTGGGCAGCCCTCAACGAGGAGCAGGGAATTGGCAAAAATAAATACTTCAGCGTGCAAGATCGCCGTGTTCTTTGGGGGTCATACGGTAATTATGATCTTCACAGCGTTTGGCCCTGCTATTATGAGGATGAGGAGAAGTACCGGAGGATCCAGAGGGCTAGGAAGGCGGCTGATCCATATGGTACTTTTACCTCTAATTCATTCTCTGTGTTGCGTGCGGACTAGAGTTTGGATTAAAAGCCCACCAACAGCTAGATTCTCTTTATTTAGTCAATTGAACTACTTTCAGTTGCTATGATACTTAGTTTAAACAATTTCATGTAGGGGACTGAGACAGATGCCGAAGGTTATTGAGTGCCCTAATACATAAATAATTGGGCAACACTTTAACTTGAACTAATCGATCATATCATGAGGAATAAGATTGTATCTGCGCGTCAGTCACGTAATGGCTTCCACCCTTGCACCTATAGCCGCTTCCTTCTCTGACCCAGTCAAACCCTGCCTCGCATTGGCCCATTTGCTTCAGAGTTTGTTGTATAGATTTGATCTTGTCCCACTGCTCGTCATAGGCTACATCTGTGGTCTTTTCCACATCTACCGAAACTCCCATGTCCTTGGCTGTATGTACCGCTTGCGCATTGAAAGTGGCCTCAGGCTTTTCTTCGGCCATGTGGAAACTGCTCGCCATGAGAGTAGAATCCTCTTGACGGAAGAGTTCCATTATGGTGTTAGGGTCGCTCATTTGCATTGCTGTTTTCTTGTCAAACATTTTCTGGAAGTAAAGATTTGCCTGCGTGATTGAGAGACTGGGTCCTTTGCTGGCCTGTCCTTGAGGGATCCAGTTTGTCAGGACATCCATGACCATCCACTGCGACATTGATTTCACATCACTGGCGTTCCTCCAATGGCACATATTGGATAGTATTTCGAACTGATTCGTGAAAATATGTTGGATTGCCTGATTATCGGAGAAGCAATCGGTGATTCCATTCTGGCTTAGTATTCTCCGAAGGAAGACCATGCATTCTTGGGCTGTGAGCTTTTGAAAGGTTATTTCTTTAAAAAATGAACTGTCGAGCCCAGATGCTTTTGCCATGAGTGACTCGATCTCTTCAGAGGGACCCGCTAGAATGACGACAATCTTCCCGCTGTGCTTCTGCAGAAGACGAACAAATTCGTTAATCGCTTCAGTACCATATCCACCTTGGTTAAGCTGATGGGCGTGGTCAATAAATAGGACTCCCCCAAGGCCCTTTTCAAACTGTGCTCTAGTTTTAGGAGCTGTATGGCCCACGTGCTCGCCAATAAAGTCTGATGCCGAGCACTCGACAAATGTCTTGGTGGCAATGAGCCCCAAGTCGTATAATAACGTGCCCATGTATCGAGCGACTGTCGTCTTTCCAGTACCTATAATCATGTGACGGTTAACATCTTATCTTTACATGAATCCATGGACCGCATCATGAATTTGTGGCTTGTGTACTAGAAAGGAGCCATGTTACGTACCTGCTGGTCCCTTAAAAACGAATGAAGTTGGGACAAGTGAGGTAGGGCCAGCCCCTCGCAATTTAGTAATCTGAAGTAACCGCTGGTACTCCTCTAACTGACTGATGATGGAATTTGATACCTGATTTTGTAGGGCGGCCCGGCAATTGGCTGCTGCGTGTTTTGCCCGGCCGCGGTCTGGATCAAAATCCTCTGGACTCAGGATCATATCATGGCCATACGTTGGCCCGCTTGCCTTTGTCTGTCTTTGCAGGTGATTCTCCATTGCTGAAGACAGAAGGTTATCAACTTCTCTCCCATTACTGAAGCCTTGACGCATTCGGGCTCTGTTCAAGACATCCACCGCGGTCATCAAACCTTCTTTTGTCGCATTTAGGTTACGGGTTGCCAACTTCCTGTTTAAGATCTCCCAAAGTTGTGCTGTGGTGAAATCTTCGAAGCGAAAGGGTTTGTCTGCGGCAAATCTCCCTGAAAGTCCCGGATTGGCGTTGCGAAACATCTCCTTAAGCCTATCTTCATATCCAAGAAGAAGTACGCAACGATCTTCCCCGGGCACACTTTGAACTTCAGCAACGAGTGTGTCAAGCACGGAAGCCCTGTATGTGTCATTGCGCTTAGATGCCTCTCCGGGATCTAACATGTAAGCCTCGTCGATGATGAGGACCTTGCCGACCGTTGACGCCAGGATCGATTTGGTGTTTGCTTCGGATTTTCCAACAGCTTCTCCGATGAAATCCGCCGGATTCTTGGTAACCACTGTGAAAGCGTGTTAGCCGTACCTGATGGCCATGAAATAATAAAACGGGAAAAAGAGGCGATGTGTATACCCACCCTCGCCATTACTGAGTAAACCCAAGTCAACCAATATCTGGCCGTACAATTTGGCGACGCTTGTTTTACCCGTGCCTGGTGAGCCGACGAAGATCCTATTCAGCGAAAAGCTCAATGGTGCTTGTTCGGCTATTTCTCTTCGGTAGTTCATCTCAAGTGCCTCGAACATGTTATTAATCGACTTTTTGACTTCTTCCAGCCCGGTAAGCCGTTGAAGCTTGGCCCACGCCAAGCTTGTCAATCTGACATCGGCGGGATTTGGCCCGAGTATATCCTCCTTTGTAAAAGTGAAAATTTGGCCATTATCTGTCAAATTCTTATCCGTCGAAAGACGCTTTGCTTGACGCTCCCATATTTTGAGTAGGACGTTTTCCACAGCACGGGCGTTTCCAAACCCTTTTTTCCCTCGGCTGCGGGATAGTCGACGAATAGCTACCCGCATATATTTCCCACGCAGTCCATCTTCTGCATTCATCTTGCCGTTGTATTTCTTGTGAATTCGATCGGCAAGGATATGTAGTAGTTCTTGATCGTTGAAGTCCTCGAAATGGAGAGTATGGGGAATTCGACTTCGAAGCCCTGGATTGTGTCCGAAAAAAGATTCTAGCTCCTCTTTATAGCCGGCAAAAATGACAACTAGGTTTCCAATATTGTTTTCGATCTCCGTAAGGATGATATCGAGAACTTGGCGCCCGGAATTTGGTACATGTGGGGCCGTGAGTTGGTATGCCTCGTCCACAAATAGAACACCTCCGTCCTTTAGACAGCCGGGCTCAAGAGATGAGCTGGTACGCTTGAATGCTGCTGGATCATCGTTATCCTCGTCGTCATCGTCGTTCTCATGCCCACCGTGCGATATTTGCGGTTGTTGAGCGCTCCCGCCTAGGAGCCTTTGAAACGGGTTGACATTAGACGAGCCAAATAATTCCTTGACTTCTTTTGGTCCCATGCACACGAGCTGTGCTCCAGATGTTTCTTTGTACGTTCGAGATTTTACGATATGCATGCATCGCAGAAACTTCGCATATAGTCGAGCAACGGTAGTTTTCCCTTACACGATTGTGTGAATTGCATATTTAGGGAGAACCAGCAAAACAAGATCGAGACTTACCTGTTCCTGGATTTCCCTGAAAGACAGCATGCCACCGCTCTGTCCTTGGATTCGCTCCCTGGAGGTAGCAAATGCGAACGTAGCTCTCGATGTTTTCGAACTGTTCTTTGACTTCTTTGAGGCCAACCAACCCCTTCACCTCGGAAAGGATCTTCTCCTTGTTGCTTTCGCGCTTTCGGCGATTTGTTCTGACCATTGAATCGTAGTTCTCGTTGTATTCCTACTGGTCATTTGATAATGGCGTTGCTGTAGATTTTCCCTCGGGAGATGTCTTGATCAGATGAGGCTGAGGATGGTTGACGTACATGTACTAAGGACGATGCTGACTGAGCTCCGAGACAGTGCTAAAATTTGTGGCCGCAACGAAAATATATGAATTGTTGAGTAGGGAGGGTGTCAGATATGCGCAGCTAACTAGCCATTGTATATTGCATTATGCGATCGATGCCACGACATGCATGCAGCAGACGAGCAATCTCAAAGGTTCACCTTCAGGGCCGCTGTGGGAGCTACCTAGGCAAGGGGCAGCACTGTGTCAGCAGATACACGTCGATATGCAGCCTCATCAAACCTCCTTACATCCATTTGGTGGCCATTAACTCCTTTGGGCAGGAATACCTAAGGTCAAAACCTGACTCATGTGGCTGAAAGCTTCGGTGATGACAAGGCAAGCTAATTGATCAAATCTTTGTCGAATACGAGCCATCTGAGAGCAAAGTGTCTGAGATATAGCCCCACGGGGCAACATTGAACCATTCAAGCACTGCCAACTCTACGTGTAACGATGCACTGCAAGGCTGCCTGCTCTAGCTCTCACCCTACCTGAACGCTATTGAATAGCTATCACCATGCAAATGACAGAATTCTATGGCCATGACCCCTCACCCGATTTCTAGCAGATAGAGAAATGCAAGGTTTCTATTTGATGTTCCCATATATGACACAATCTTGATGGTAATATTAGTTTTACGACGGCCTATGTCGTTATGGCACATTTTCTTGGACAAAAAGTTATTCAGCTGTTGTCTGTACGTTCTTTGGCCTCTTACTCCGTTGGAGGGGTATGACTGCCTTTGGTTGCAGCCGAGTGCCACTACCTCCGCTGTGCATGTCGATATGATCGGAAAATTCATCACCTACCTACCTATATATAGATGCGAACTGTGTATGAGCTACCTATACTTCGATTACGCCACCCGTGCTTCATGACATTAGATCCCTCGACAACGTGGCACAACACGAGCTAACTGTGGCTTACAGAGTAAATGCCTCTATGGACATGATGTTTCAAAGAAATACTCAAACCATCTCTTAGCATAGATGGATAGATTTGGATATGCGCTCATAAACTGTACGACTACAGCAATAATTTAGCGCAGAAACCTCCATGCTTACTTTAAGTGTAGGTGCAGTTTTAGTGTCAAAGGGAGCATGTCTGCGCAAGAGCCTCACACCATGCCTATCGCAGTAATCTAGACCTGAATGTGTTCATTTAGCGGCTGTTTGAGATCCAGCTCAATTAAGAATTTTGACTTTGTATGCTGGTAGAGACGGCTGTTTTCATTTTGTTAATAACTAACAATGAATCTGAACGAAAGATGTATTGTTCTTGTTTCTTTTAGCCTGCCTTTAATCATGAACATTTAATATTGCGTAAAGCTCATCATAGTAAATAGATTCTAATTATTTTCACGTCTTAGTGCCCTCAAATGCGAGATTAGCGATACAAATTATTACCCATCTTAGCATGGAGGATACGCAATTTGCCTTCTAGATCGATGATCTAGTACATAGTAATTGGGAAGCATCGTCAAAGATCGGGACCATACACAGAGTAGTGGAGGCTGATCCCCACAGCGGTGGCTGACGATCGCGATCGCGATTAAGGAGGCGTCCCGGCGAAGCACTCGAGTATAATAATGCATTAAATTAGTACAAGCCTTTTTTAAGGGTTCATTATCGCAGATATTCTCTTTAAACTTGCTGATTCTAGGTTAATATTACGTGAATGAGAGATCACTCCTGTTACAGCTGTGATGAACATAGCCTTTAGCCACCTATCTTAGCAATTCGGCGGATGCTTGCGCTGTGTTTGAACTTTATTGTTCGGACCGTTTTGCGCATTTCAAGCTTTAGTCTTGAACCTTCTTCAGCGGTTATACTTTATGTACTTCTGCCAGCAGTATAACTTAGATCTTTAAGGCTTGATTCAATCAGCTGCCGCCGATTAAATTAAGCTTAAGGTTGATTCTAGATTTCGAACTAAAAGCCGGTGACACAGCCTTTTATTGAAATAGCTATTATAGCTTTGTTGACCTTATATTGATTATAAATAGAAACTTCCATAGAGTATTGACACGTTGAATAATGTACGTACAAATATGGGTGGGCGGAGAAGAGTACCAAAGGTCTAGGTATGTGTCGCAGACGATTCATCCCGTCTCATTAACACGGATAGATGCATGTTTTGTTTATATCAATGACGGCTTTTATCGCCTGCTTTGAGCACTTTATCCTCAAATATAGATATTATCATGTGCCCAAGGACAATGCGTTTGTCACTGCTACGGCCATTGATGTGCCGACAGTGTATGCACGCTGCATTTATCGAACTCTGCAGTTCGCCAATAGGTTTACAGGGTGTCTATGAACCTAAGAAATGTATTTTATTTGGCTAGATGCTGTCATTATCGCCATGGCATATGTTGGAATGGTATTCTATGATCGTGGTTTCTTAGATGTTATCAAGCCCTGATACCCAGTGGTGGAATGTGACTAGGATACACCAGATTAATCCCAAGCCATTAGCTCGTTTAATCCTATAATTTCCACACATAAGCTCAGTAATTTTGTGATATTATTTAGCAAGTACATAGTAGTTTGCTTTTAAGTACAACGGTCCAACCAAATCCACATTTCCAACACAATGATGTGCAACCTCACCGAACCAGCATACCAACAACTTCATCCTGGCGATGTTCCAAGGCCCAAGCCAAAATGTTCTCACCATGAGCACTGGGCGCCTCTATATTCGCCCGCTTATCAAGAAGTACCTGGATAACGTCGCGTTTCCCAATTTGCACTGCACACCAAAGTGGCGTAAAACCATCTTTATCAACCTTCTCAATATCAGCGCCGTTTTCCAGCAGATTTTTAACAGCGGCAGCATTCCCTTTCTTGATTTGTGCAAATAGACCATCGCTGAGAATCTCACTCAGCCGAGCTGGGCTCACAGCTGAACTGTTCCGGTTCGTAGCAGGATGTCCTCGGCCTCGATCAAAGCGGCCACTGCGTTCTTGCTGGTTGACATCACTATTCGTAGGTAGCTCCGAATACACGGTATACCTTTGATACCCACTCAAGCTAGCGATACGATCACCTGCGTATTTGAATTGATGATCACTGACTCTAGTATCTGAATCATATCTTGGTGCCGTTATTCGAATACTGTGTTCTGGCTCGCTGACATCCCCATAATAACCACCCCTAACCGAGTTATCTCGAGGTTTTGGAGGCCACGATGGAAATTTTGAATACTGTTCGGTCTTTGGTATCCTGTAATCAAAATTGTATGCATTATTTCCATGGTTCGCATTATATGGTACTCCGTGGATGGAATACTGGTTGAAGTGCGAATCATTAGGATAAGTTGAACTTCGAGTATAATGTTGGTTATCGAACTCTCTCTGAGAGCGGTAAGTGGAAGGGATGCCATTTCTGTATTCGAACGCATGATAGGATTGCGTTGGAATATAGTTGCCATTTCTTGAAGCAGGCCCGTGAAGGTCTTGGACAAAGCCATTGTCACCGCTAAGGATGCGTGTTTGGCTCTGTGACACCTCTGCTGGATTAAAGCTGCTATTTCTTGAATTAAACCCGCGAGACCCTCGAGAACAACTGGTCTGTCTGCTGGCAGGCCATGTCGCTGATATGAGTGGTGTTTGTGGAACATTGTTCCAGTTAGTGTTTTGCGGTGCATTCATCCCTTCTTGTGGAATTTGTAGCTGGTTCAGGCTTTTGATGAGGGCTTTCAACGCAGCTTCAACATGTGGTTCTTGTACAATCTTTGCTAGAAGCGCTGGGCCTTCTCGAAGCATCAATTCTAGAGATGCTTGTGTTTGTGCATCTTTGTCAGGGTTCGTTTCTCCTGAAGTTGCATTGGGGTCTTGCTTTTCGGATCCTGGATCCAAGCTTGTATCTTTTGAAGGGACCGCCTCAGGTGTCGCTATCGCTGTCGCTGTCGCTATCGGAGTGATCTCATCTTTCTTAGAGCTGTCAAGCTGAATAGGAGGTGACGTTGCGGCTAAGATATCGTCAATAAAAGCTAGAAAGGCGAATGCGATATTGACATACTTGGTACGGCGACCGTGTTTTGCTTCTCACCCCACCATCCTGCAACATATTTTCTTGCATCCTGAAGGACATTTGGGGTAATGGAAACTAGCAGAAAATATTAGCCACATCAACAGTCTAATTATTGATCTTTTGGGGAAAACAAGTAACCCACCTTCAACTCGTTGAAGCTTGTCAACTTCATTAGTGGGTACCACCATGAGGAATGCCTTTGCGCATGCTGCTGCAACAGCTGCGGCATGATTTTGCCACTTTTTGTCCTTATGGGAATCCGCGTAGTCACATATTCCTCGAATGACAATGCAGGGAAAATCGTTCATTAACCCTGCGGCTTCCATCTCAACACACAACAGGTTGTTGTCAAATTTCTCATAGAGGTTGTCTCGAAGAATCGCATCCTTGATCACTTGGTTACCTGATGCTATCAGCCCACAATGGATCATCATATCGTCTTCTCTTGCCTCTCTTTGGATTATCATCTTCTCATCGCATTGACTGCAATCTTCTCCCCCCACATGGGTATATTTGGTGTCAAACAAGACATCCTTTAGAGAGGTTGACTTCAAAAAGCTTCTTTGGACACTTGGTGTCTTTCTCAGCCCATCCAGATAGCTAAGCATCTTCTCTCGTGATGCAATTTGATCAGCCTCAAACTTCCCTAACGCCGTGAGTAAAGCTGTTGGAGGAGGCGAAAGTGATCCAATTCTTCTGAACTGGCCACCCTGCTCTGCTTTTCCCATATCCCACTGGACGACACCCGGTTCGGTACCACTTGGGCAGCTAATGACCACATCTCCGAGTCGTGTTTTCTGCGGAATACCACCACCAATGCCAACCATAAGACCAACTCTAATGTTTGGAAAGGTAGAAACCATCCGGGTTGCAACCGTTGCTGAGCTGTTATTGCCATATCTTCCCTTAGGAAGACCAGCAATAACAACTTTATGTTTACCGATGCTCCCGAGAGTATATGCATTCTGATCGTTTGGTGGATTGGCGAGGTCTTCGTGCCGCTCATCGAGCATGAATAATGCAGCTGCTTGTTCTTTTGGCAATGCGCAGACCCATCCAATGGTGTAGTCTTCGTAGGTATATTTTAATTGGCCCATTGTGGTCGGTTGGATGGGATGAAGAATGTATTTTTGCAGTTTACTGAACTGAAGTAGAATCTCACTCTCTATAAATGTTATAGATGGAAGGGCTATGTTGCATCAGATTCCAGGCTCGATATTTCTTTGTACACCCCTCTCGATCCAGCCACTACACTCATGTTAGGCACAACTCGGACCGAAATCTTGTCTGCAGGAAATAAATGGGGTTGACAGCAGTATTGTTGATCCCGAGAATGTGGAAAGTTGTCACATTACCCACGAGCTGCATTACAAGTCTACAATTATTGCATAATTTCACGTGCGAACTTTACGCCCAATAACCCAATTTTTAAATCACAATGCAATAGCCCACCATGCAGAGGGGCTTGACATGAATACGTGGTCCAAGAAAAAAATCTCCGGTCGGTCAGCCGCGATATGTCCTATGAAGGTGTTAAGCGCCGCCCCATATCAGGCTCAAAGATGTATGACGTACTACAGCATCGTGCATCAGCCTATAAATATATGCCCAATAGTTTTAAATTAGGGCGATTGAATGCATCATATCGGTGATGTGTTGGACACCCTAAGATGGCAAGCTTCCGCGTTTGTCGGATTGAGCCGCATTGATGACCGAGGACGATAGTCCGATTCTCCATAATGGGCGTACATGCATGCAGCGGTTTCCAATAAAAATATGATAACATTACATGGAATGTCTGAAAGCTCATCAATTGCCGACCGTGGAACCACATACTGCAAGGCTATCATTAACTGATGACGACAGCATGCGGGTAGAATCTGAGGATAAATCATCCAGTAAGCTAGCCGCTGGGGCCCTTTCTTTATTTCCCTTCCGTTGATGAAACTTATAAATGAATCAGCTGTCATCAAACCAATATGACCGGATGTAATGCTCCATTGGGACTTTATAACCCCTAGGCGTAATCCTAGAGTCAATGGTGCCCAACTTCACCCAAAATATTATATGTCGTTTCTAATAAAAACAGGGCAAGTGTTAAACCTTTCAAGCAGTGAGGGACGCTAACTCGTACAACCACCAATATCTGACCGCTCTGCTGGTTAATAGCTGGCAGCCGTTCATTTAACATCTCAAATTACCTTTAAGGGTATATGTTTACCTGTAAACAGGCGTCGTATAGGGTGTTCCGCTCATGTACCGAGTGCTTATATACCCGTTGATTAGACTAGACCGTCGGAACTAGTTGAGTGTAATGGCATCATTGGTTCAATACCATAGTCCTTAATTCAGTTCATTAATTTAGCGAATAATATTAAACATTATTTTCCCTATCGGAATTTTCGATAGAATCATCAATTAATTTTGTTAAGATATGCGCAGCCGTGGCTGTGATGTTGCCAAGCTTTCGGCTCTAGCTCAGATAGGTACTGAACCTTCTTGATGGGAGCTGTTGCAAATGCATAGAATTTCTGGTAAATTCATCTAATGCTCTTGTTGTGCCGCTACAAATTTGTAATATATTATCGCTTAAATAAAATCCTACCGAGTAAGTTTTATTAGATATCGTGTTAGCATTAGTCAACTCTTTCTGGTTACTATTGATGTTTCTTCTGCTGGTGTTTGTGAAATGAGCATAGATCTCGTTATTACCCAAAGTGGGAACATTTCTTATTCATTGTATTATATTAATTGTGTTCCAGAGTGTCTTCCCATATCATTTTTCTCCTTAGTCATACACCTTCTGTTGTGGTTTTAACCAAGGTGTGACGCCCATCCACTGTACTACCTTTTTTTGAAAGCCCGTACTCTGTAGAATGACTTTTACGAAGGTCAACATGTTTCTCGATAAATGTACATAAAAAGCCCAGAACTGAGATAGCTGTTACAATCCACCAAACGACTCTTAAAGCTTTCACATAAACCTCGATAACCTGGCTTTGGGTAGCATCTGGCAATTCTGCTATACCGCCACTTTGTACAGCAGCATATGTGTACGCTCGTCCGTCTATGAGAAAATTGCGTACTTCATGATTTTCGATGGAAGCGACATGTGTATTTATTTGGCCATTGAAAGCTATTGACGCCATGGTTGCACCCCAGACGAGTCCAAATGAACGCACGAATGAGTAGGTGCCTGTGGCAACAGCCACGTCTGACTCAGGCAGAGCTGCCAGTGTTGAAGGTAGGGTGGCTGTAAAGATGATTCCAGTGCCACCTGAAGCAAGGACTTGGTAACCAATCCACGCTGCTCGACTAGAAGACTCATCCAATATTGAGAACAATCCAACAACAATGGCGCTGAGGGGAAAACCTAGCCAATGCAGAGGTATGTAAAACCCAGTCTTGGACATGAAAGCCCCAGCCATTCCACCAAAGGGCATAATAGCCAGAGCAAAAGCTAGGAAATAAACACCTGACATTAGTGGCGTGGCTCCTTTGACTCCCTGAAAGTAGATGGGTAAGAAATAATTAATAGCCTGAAGTATAATCGCCCCCAGAAATATGATAATAAACCCCCCCGACAATGTACGGTGTTTGAAGAGTCAAGGTGGCATGCTTGGATCTCGACAGATTGGTGAGGCCTGGTGGACATGGAATGACATCCAACCAAGGACCCCAAGAATTAGAGGTACAACAATCTTCCAAGAACTCCAGGGATATCCATGCGTGCCGCCCATGATCAGACCAAAGAATATGATGACCATGGATGGCACGAAGATGAGATTGCCAAGGAAGTCGACCCGAGAAAGAGCATGGCGCCAGGTCGGACTTCGCCTGTACTTGACGTTGAGGATAATGACAATAGCAAGCAGTCCTATCACTGCGGCTGGCAGATTGAGCCAGAATATCCATCTCCAATTCTTCAGCGCCAGAGCACCGTCGATGATGGGCCCAATAGTCGTTCCGATAGCTGCAGTTGAGAGAATAGCGCTCAGGTAGGGACCTCGATGGCGAGGAGGAACCATGTCACATACAATGATATCCGAAAGCACATACAATCCGCCTGATCCAAGTCCTTGTATGGTTCGGGCAGCAATGAGCATCCCGGGATTTCGAGCGCCACCAGCAAGCCCGCTACCAATGGCAAACAGGGTAATGGAGAAGATCATGGGATTTCGGCGGCCGAAGATGTCTGAGATCTGGCCAAAAAGCGGCTGCGGTACTGTGGATGTGAAGAGAAACGAGTTGACGACCCAAACATATTCTTGGCTGCCGCCAATATCGCGTGTGATCGTTGGCGGCGAAGTTGTGACAATTGTGGCATCAACGGCAGAGATAAATGACAGTAAACAAAGAACAATAAAGACACACCACAGTCGCCATGAATGCTGAAATTTCTCCGGCTCTTCAATTTGAGTATCCCAATTGTCTTTTTCCAATGACTGCGGAAGAGCCCGTTGGGAAATTGCATCTGTATCCGACGAGACTTGAGTTGATTCTGGGATGCCCATTCTGACGAAATGTGAAAGATACAGCTTGTGGTCTGGGGTGGGAGTATATTTTATACTTTATCCTTCAAAGATGGATCAATGCCATCCAGTAAATAGACAACAGCTCATCCAATGCCGACCTTGTTCATATGTAAATAATAATTGTGGCATGAATACGTGCAACCCTCTACAGACAGGTTTTCCACTCAACCTCCAGACAACTGTGCTCTGCTGACTTGCTCAGGTATGCGCATTGGCCATAGCTCATTACACCCTTAATATACGATAGAACAAATGACAGCGATTATGCTTGGTAGCCTCTCATGTAATAGATCCTGTACTGTCTACAACTTCCGACGCAGTAGCTTGAGTATGTGGGCGGGTGGTTTTAATGACACTTCTGACCCCTTGCATTACCAACATAAGGCATTCCGACACACTTAGCCACACTAGCTAGTCCACATGAATGCCGATCTCTCATCCATGTCTCACATCACGGAGTCATTCTCCATCCACCTATGGCACGTCGGAGAGATAAACAAGTTAATCGTGTCATGGCACCCTCTTAATTTAACCAGCCCCCAGTTTCGTCCAGTAATTACGCCAATTGCCAGATAAACTTCGGGGCAGGGGTATCGGGGACTTCTCAGACACCCGTTTGCCATGTTAAAAGCCTTCCTCCGTCAACCCAATCAACCCCCATCCTGCGATGACCATCCCCGAGACACAGCGAAACACAGCCTTGCCTGGCATTCCCTCTTTCCAGCACACATAGCCATCCACGAGGCCCAGGTAGGCACCCATGACGGCCATGACGGTATCCACGGCAGCAAGTTTGTCTTTTTGGTAGAAGATAAACATGAGCATGCCGAGAGTGGTGGTGCGAGCTGAGCAAAGCACCATGACGGGCTGTGCAGCAGGCGAGTCGGCAATGCTCTCTGGCAAACCAAATTCGAGCATGGCGTTTTTCGGCGACCAGAAAGGCCAGAGGCCACCAAACGTCGTGGCAGATGCGACCAACAACGGCATAATATGCCGTAATGCAAAGTGCTCAAACATTATGTGTATGATATCGTCGATCAGAATGGATGAAAGGAATATTGTACTACACACGGCAGTTAAATGGTGGAAAGAAGTGGATGGTAGAGAAGAGAGGAGGATTGCGGCTGGGGAAAATGCGTCGATAATTTAAAAGGTGACTGCAGTCTGCGTCTCACAAAGGGCGGCTGACATGTACAACATACGTACAAATAGCTATTGTGTTGTTGGCTAGCTAAGGTATATCATTACTTCCTTTGGTCACTAGCATGCACAGGTTTCACCAAGCCAACAACTTGTGTCACTTACTCCGCCTTCTGGTATGCGGCGCGGACAGAACCGTGTGATCAGTTTTGTTTAAACCAGTGTTTTGTGAACGTAACATTTATAACACAGGATACTCTATATTCTATTCTAGCCTCTAAAAACACTCGAAATAATTGCAATCACCATCTAGCCGTCAAATCCCCTACATTCATGTATTTCTAAGACGCAAGTGACCCAGCAGAACGAGGGTGGAGAACCACCTTAGTGCTTGCGTAGGGATAAATGAAGGTGCGCCATGCAAAGTATCGGGCAGCCTTGGGATCTTCGAGCTGCATGTCATACTTCGTGATAAACAACGCAAGGAGTGTTTTCATAATAGAGGTCGCGTAGAATCGGCCGGGGCTAGCACACCATTTTTTGTTAGTGTTGGTCCGGTAGTTGCACCCTGAGAGTCAAATGTCTATACTCACCATGCGGAACGCCCTGTACCCCAAAGCTGCCAATCATTAATGTTTGTAAATTTGGATGGCGTATCTTGTGAAACTCCGTCGCTAGAGATTCCAGAAAATCCCTTGCTGAGCAAATTCGGGGCAACAAAGCGAAAGCCTTGGAACTCTAGCGGATCCGTGTAATAGCGAGCATCCGACATCATGCCTCGAGGTGCTGTACAGATCCATTCGCCAGGTTCGATTCTAGAGCCGTCAGATAGCTCGAACGGTTTCAGAGCCATGCGGCGGGAGCTCACTGAAATAGTTGTCACCGTCTGTTCTATTTTATCGCCTTCTGGATGGCGGTGGACCGAAGAGCTTACCTGATTCTACCGGGTTCATTCGGGCAGATTCTTTCATGAAACTATCAAGCAGGGGAAAGGCTTTGCCTCCCGATTGTTCGAAATGTATCCACCCGGTACTTTCAATTTCGTTTCGTAGGGGCTCAATGTACTCAGAGTGAATACAGAGGTGGTGAAGAGCGAAGCAAGCAGTCTATCCCGAATTTGCATTTAGCTTGATCCTACATAGCATGAACATGGCATACAGTGGATGTTTCTTACTGTTGACGTTATATGCACTGACCCGAACCACAGGGCCATCAGCTCATGGACTATCCGCTCCGCAGACCATGGTTTCGATCGAAGAGAGCATTCCATAACCCATTGTATGCAATCATGCTATTGTATCTATGAGTTAGTGAAACATAACGATGTGTGCCGGGTCCTAAGCAGGTAGAACTCACATGCTCAGGCACAGTTTGCCCGAGGCTTTTTCGCGCCCTTTCCTCCAGGCGATCCTCCGCAATAGCTATCAGCGCCTTATAAATAATTTTACCAGCACCGAGTTTCTTTGACATCAGATTTCCAATGAAGCTAATTATTCAGAATCAGAAATACTCTAATGAATGCATGGTCATGTGGGATCAATTTTCTCACGGTGCAACGGCACTAGAGAGCACTCGTACGACCTCCGCTGTTATAAGGGTCTGCTCGATAAAGTTCATAGCGGCGCTCATGAATACTTTGTCACGGGCTATTACATAAATAGTCAATTATTTGAATGCGTCTGAATCCTTCAATTTTACGCACCTAGATCTCTTCCAAAGAAAGCGGTTGCATTTGTAAGTGCAATAGCCTCAATTACCATGGGGAACAATGGAGAAGTATATGATCCTTCACAGTGTATCAGTAGTGCATTCAAGTGGCGGTAAACTTTTAGGTCTCTAGTATCCTACCATTTACAATTGAGCGTGACTCAAGTATGCCGTCGAAGAGAGCAGACATAGACCGCCGAGCGTCAGGTAAGATATCAGGGAGATGGTTTGTGAGCAAAGTTCTAAGTGTCCTGACAAGTGGCGTACCATCCGCACCCTTCTTATCAAACCAATTGAAGTTCTGCATTGTATATCGTGGCTGTAAGTTTTCTTTGGCTGCAGCCTGGAGAGATAGCACATCTTCCGAAGCTGCATCAATTTCCTTAATATAGTCCCATGACGATGCTACCAAGTAGCGATTTTCAGGAGCTTGGATCCAGAACGGAGTTCCATTAGACTAAAGTTCTTATTAGATAACCATGA
This sequence comes from Trichoderma sp. TW21990_1, assembly GCA_010015515.1. Lineage (NCBI taxonomy): Eukaryota > Fungi > Ascomycota > Sordariomycetes > Hypocreales > Hypocreaceae > Trichoderma > Trichoderma sp. TW21990_1. Next base: position 223,640 of record WXUD01000027.1, read on the forward strand.
CATATTGTAAGCTAAGTAGGGTTGGAATGATCCGACTTTGTCATATTCCTCTTGGATTATAGGTGGACCCCTGGTAAGAAACAGCCATGTTTCCGTGTGCATCTACATACGCGAGAAAGTAATATCATATCTTCCATACAATGATTATTACTTGTAACAATTCCTTGATGTTATAAGAGACATGTGATTCATTGAGAAGTAAAATTAAAAACTCTGCATATTATCCTGTTCAAGAGATGACGTGCAGCATCCAGTCCATCGTGTCATTATATCTAGAGATAATTGCAACACCGCGATCCAGTACAAATAACCAAAGGTTTAGCTTGCTTACTAAAAGAGTTCGGGCTTCGACTAAAGATATCTTCGTCCCTAGCTGAGTCTCTAGCTTATCATCGCGATAAAAGATGCTCTGAACAAGCAAACCACTAAGACCAGATAGCCATCGAAGGATAAGGAACTGTATTACACGAAGCCGTAATCTTCAGCTACCCCTCGTTCCATTGTTTTATAGGCTCCTGGCCCTTATCTCTGGGTACGAAACCCGGGGTTAGCCTGGCAGGGTCAACTCCGCCGTGGGGAGTGGGTCTGAGATGGTGTCAGCTTCGCGGATTCAGGCTCATCCGTAGGTAGCTTCACTTGAACACTCACAATCTTTTGACAGCGAGGTGTCATTACATTGACATCGTTGTATGTTGGCACGCTCGTATTTTAACAAGCCCTGAGGCATATTGTCTGAAACAATGCTGAAGTCCATCTGTACGAGCTCGCTGCTCTTGAGCGCGAGTTTCTTCTCTGCTAGTTGCGCGTCTCAGGACGCGCAAGTCCATCTCACCGCTTCAACCAAGCATCACCATGTCGATCCAGCTATTCTGGCTGCCTTGGAGAAATACCAAGATCCTGTTGATGCGTTCGTTTCACTGCATCCCGAGGCTGCTGAACAGCTGGCTCAGCCGCGTCTTTTGCGCGTGTCTGGGGAGCCAAGCGCTCAGTGGATGACTGAGGGCGACAAACTACGTCTAAAGCGCAAGGGCAAGAAGTTTACCGATATTACTGACCACGAAGCCTTCTACAAAGAGCAGGTGCATGCGCTTGCTGGCGAAGCCCGTAAGTTAGAAAGATGCGCTACCGAAGCATTGGTTTGGAGTTTGAATGTTGCTAAAAAGCCTTGCAGACTTGCCCAAACTTACTCATCAGCGCCTTGTGAAGTCATTGCTGCCTCGGGTATCTACCGAGAAGATGCACGATGTTCTTGAACACATGACGGGCTATTATACACGATATTTTGGCAGTGTCACCGGCGAAGAAAGTTCCCAATGGCTTTACGACCACATTGCTGAGGTATGACTTACTCGTAGACTTCAGCCCAAATGTGTTGATACCAATCTGCCTCCACGTCGTACTAATATCGATATTGCTAGATCATCAAAAACGCACCATTCCACACTCATATTTCTCTCGAAGTTTTTACTCATTCTTTCCCTCAATCATCCATCATTGCTCGCTTTGAGCCTAAAGTACGAAACTTTTCACTGCCGTTGACCATCCTCGGCGCGCACCAAGACTCCATGAATTATCTGTTTCCGCTGCTCCCTGCTCCAGGTGCCGACGACGACTGTTCTGGCACGGTGAGTATCCTTGAAGCTTTCCGCGTTTTGGCAGAGAGCGGATTCATTCCAATTAATGGACCTGTCGAATTCCACTGGTATGCTGCCGAAGAGGGTGGTCTCTTGGGTAGCCAGGCCGTTGCGCGGTATAAGAAAGAGTCCAGGGCTCGTATTGGTGCCATGATGGAGTTTGTAAGTGATTCGGAACCCATATTCGCCAGTTATCTTACTTGAATTAACACGCCACAAAGGACATGACTGCATTTATCGCCCAAAACGCGACCGAATCCATTGGATTCATCGAGACTGAAGCAGACGCCCCACTGACAAGTTGGGCCGCCGCCTTGGCTAATGAGTATATTTCTATCCCTGCTAATGTATATAAGCTGCCTAGGTAGGTTTGGGGCTCCGCTATCTCCCAGATTTGTACAACTCTTTTATGATAAGGTGGCTAACGAAACCAGCGGTGCTGGTTCGGACTACATGTCGTATACCCAGCTCGGGTATCCTGCTGCTTTTGCATCTGAAGGCAATCCTTCGGCAGGTGGATCAATAGGAGAGTATGACCCTTATATCCATACGGATAAAGACACAATGCATGTTAATGACGAGACTGGGGTTTTCTCCCTTGAGGTTGGTATTTCCTGTCCTTATTTTCTTGGGGGAAATTGCTAATTCTGTTTTAGCATATGGCTCGATTTTCTGAGCTTGCCATTGCTTTCGTCATTGAGCAGGCTGGCTGGGATAATAAGTGGAGGTAAAAAATGCCACGTTTACTGGAGCCAGTCTATTACCTAATTCGACCGGTGGTCGCCAATATGATTTAGCAAGCCAGCTAGTACTTGAATAAATATGACCTCCGAGACTCATATATACGCGTGTGATACTACTGCTTTATCGTTGCAATGACTTGGCGTAGGATCTTTTAAAATGAGTCTTATGCTCCAGGGTATGCTGTTGTTGTACGTCATACCTCTCTAGGCCAGCAAGTTGTATCTACTTCAACATCACATGCCTTAGAAGCGGAGTAAAAGAATTGTATAGTATCTACATGTTAGAGTTAACTAGAAGGCTGCTGATGGTGCCGAATGATTCAATTAGTGTGAAATAAGTGGCGGTGAAAAGAGCCGAATTTTCGACCACTAATACGCTAAAGCTTATTTAAACTTTCATACATTACATATGAATTAAGAACAACGTTTTCTGGAATCAGTTGTTCTTTTTGTCGAGTGGTAGCCGGGAAATACAGTGTATCGTGATTTGTTACAGGTGATATGTCTCAGGCAGGTCTACACTACAAAGCATGATTAGCGCGCGTGGAATGTTGAAGACCTCGTGAAAACCAATACCTTCCTAATTAGTGCCATGGATGAGAATTCTATCCACCTAGTTCGGTGTAGCTCGTATACTCGCTGAAACTCTGTGCCTGACACGTGAATATCCCCGGGCGTTGAGGGAACCGAAAATTAACTCAGTGGCCAGATAGAAACCGGGAGTAACGGGGGATGTTTATATGAAGTAGAGGAGCAGGCCCATCACCGCGATCAAGTTCAACATCCCCACGTCTACAATGGTCAACGCTACGAGATTTGGCACCATCGCTCTGTTCGCTGCCTGTGTGTCGGCTACTACGCCGTACACCGGCGGCGATACGTCTGGCTGTGGCAAGACTCACTGGTTCAACGGCATCACGCAATACCGCGATATCCAGTCGGGCGGCGTGGACCGTAGCTATGGGATCCATGTACCATCGAACTACAATAAGAACCACCAGTATCCGACGATCCTAGGCTTCCATGGCTCCAGTAGCATTGGGTTATTCTTTGAAGCAGATACCGGCTTCGATTCTGAACGATTTACCGGCGATAAGATCATGGTGTATCCAAATGGACTAGGTGGTGCTTGGGCTGGAGCCAACTATTCTGAAGCAACAGTCGGACAAGACTTGCAATTCATTTGGGACATGTTGGTCGACTTGAGGCAGAACTTTTGTATTGACAGTGCTCGAATTTATGCTACTGGCTTGTCTATCGGCGGAGGCTTCGTTGACACTATAGCCTGTAATGCCACTGTTGGCGGCGAGTTTGCCGCCTTTGCGCCAGCTTCTGGTTCCTTCTATACCAACAACGATGCAAATTATCAAGAATGCGATCCGGCTCGTGTGCCTGTACCGATTCTCGAGATCCATGGAGGTGCGGACACTGATGTGAGATATGATGGTGGTGAGGGCGAGGGTGGCATTGAACCTTCCATTCCAAACTGGTGAGTTATCACGCTTGATTTTGTAATTTAGGTTAAATAAGATACTAATGCTCGAGAAACTAAAGGCTTAGCCGGTGGGCAGAAAGGAACCAATGTGATGAGCAGTATCAACAAGAAGATTTGTTCGACGACGATGTGCATCACCTCAGCTGGACATGCGCTGGCCAAGACGGTGTTTTACAGCATTACAAGACTGACGACCAGAGTATGATCCATCTCGCATTTACCCGAGTTGTATGTATCATTACTATTGACTAACGTAATCGTATTTAGAACATGACTGGGCTTCGCCTGATATCAACTTTTCTCAGATAGCTGCTGGCGACTTGCCAACCCACATCTCAGCCACTACTCTTATCACCGACTTTTTCATGAGATTTACCCGTCCTGCAGCTTAGATCCATCAAATAAACGTTACTGTTCTGCTGAATGAATAAATTTTAATTGCACAAATAAGATCGGAGGCTCCTCTGATAGGATATATCGGAAGCTGCAATTCCCGAGACTTTTCGGGATATTATTCAACTACCCCCAGACCATCATGTTAGACGCAGCATAAGGCCTACTTGTACAATAAACGGATTATTGGCCAAATGTTTAGTTGGACGCATTTGGTATCTTGAAACTATTAAGATATTTGCCCACCTTCTTAGAACGGACATAGGGTATTCCAGTTCCTAATTTGGTGGGAGAGAATGAGTTTATTCAATTCTAGCTTCGGAAGCCTCTCTACGAGAGTATCCTGGGTAGAATTGTAGGTTTCTATAGCAAAATTTGTCTGCTATTAATTGAAAAGCCTTTGGATAGTGGCCGCTGGCATATGTTACAGCAGACGCTGGACTACACTCCTAACTTCGGCGTCTGTCAAGCCCTTCAATCCCAGAAGTTCATTATCCAGGCGGTCAGAGAAATCACCCCCATATCCCTTTCCAAAAACGGAACTGAAAAGGAAAGGGTCCAAGATCGACCAATCGGTGTTACCCTTTGACACTTCTGCAAGCGAATCGGCAAGCATTTTCTCAGTGCATTTATGTGTGATGTCCCATGGTTTGTTGTCCTTCTCTTGAGCGTACCGAACCAATGAATTTTGCGTAACAACCGCATCCTGAATGTAGACCGGACGATTAGAAGTTTCGGAGAGATGTTTAATGATTCCGACAATAGCCTTGGCGACCGTATCGAGATTGGTGGCCGTGAATGGAACGTCGCCTCCATTGTACACCGTGGCGGTATGCTCGGGGACGTTTATAAGGAAGCCATGAAGACCCCAGTCCAAGAATGCCCCATTGCATACCAGTGTGTAAGTGAAGCCTGGATTCTTGGCCGTGGCTTTCTTGAGATATTCGTGAGTTTTCACCTTGCTTTCAAACACAGGCAGTTTGTTGCGCAGAGGATTTGCGGCATCGCTGCCGAACTCTGAAGGGATGAATCTTGCTACACCAGCTGCAATTGCACCGTCGATAAGGGGGGTTTGGCCATCAACTGATCTATAGGCTATGGTAGAGACGACGACCTTGTGGCCCCTGAGAGCAGTTTCCAGAGACTGAGCCGAGGTGTAGTCAACTTCAGCAGTGGATAGGTTGGGATTTGGGGGCAGTTTTGAAGCGTTGCTGCTGCCCTCCCGTGTAAGGGCTGTCACACGGTAGCCTGCCGCTAGGAGAGCATTCACGACGGAAATTCCCATATCCCCAGTAGCACCGGCCACCGCAACTCTCAAGGCCATCTTTGCTTCTCCTATGGTCGAAAGTATCGTGTCGACGTGTATCACACTAAATAAGAAATAGCCAAGTTTTGGAGATGCAAGTAAATAGAAGAAGATGGGCGCCGTCATATAGATAGTCTTCTGGCTTGTGGTATTCTGCACTTTTATCTTTTGCAAAGATTTATCTACAAAATGAGGTCCGTGAGGGATTTAATATCCTTGATTTTTAATCAAAACTTGTAAATGAGGGCCATATGAGGCTACTGGCCATTCTCTAGAATGTAAATAAAGTATAAATTGGCATATAGCTTATCAAGCAAGTGAGTACCCTCTCGTCTCATAAACAAATACGACTTCGGACTTTCTACACACCACAGTAGTGGGACTATAACTACCCAATTCTGTAAATAGGTTTAAGTCACCTACTATGGTCGTGACTAATTCGCATTCTATTTCCGCAATTAACATCATTCGAACCCATATGCGGAGGATCCTTTCCTTGTTCCAATTGGATATGAAGTGAAGAGTTGCAAGCCACCTATCATGGTCGTGCTAATTCCTTCACTGCATCTTCTTCCACCTGAATGCATTTATATGTGCTGGAAGCCCCTCGTTCTGAAGTCCAGTGGTTTTCAGAGTTCCTGCTTATGTATTCCCTGTAATATAATATCTCGCCACATTGTACAACTTGCCGAGAATAGGCTTAATTATCTCTCTTGAACAAAACAGTAATTTAATAAAACCTTGACTCTGGCCTGGCATCATTAGGGCCCAATTACGGAAGGTCAACAGATATTCTAGTCTGCTGTCTGGCTTGATGCGTATTTGTAAGTCGGAGTTGAAGAAAAGAAAATACCACTCAAATTGGCCGCGGGGCTCACTAGCTTAAGCAAAAGTTGTTATTGTGGCTCCTGTTCGGAACCGAAATCAACACAGAGCTAACCCCCTCTCCGCTATCTTCGCCGTTCGGATCCGGTCGACTATCCCAGCGCTTCCGAATCAATTGTGGATATGTACATATGTTGCTCAAGCATATCGTAAACCCTGACAGCTTGGTAATAATGGGTGTTATATCTACAATAGTCTGGAATAAAGTGTATTTAAATAAAGAGTCAAATTGGTATATTTCAAAATCGTCACTCTGATTTTATCCTAATTGTTAAGGCGCTTCCGCAATGACCGCACAAATCCCCAACCTCCAAACTGCAGCTGTTATTAAAGATCCTGGTTCTAATGCACGGATAGAAGTCCGCCATGATCATCTTGTTCCTAGGCCTGGGAAAAATGAAGTCTTGCTGAAAATGGAATGCTCAGGCATATGGTAAGTTGAAGTCATGAGAGTAACTAAAGTATTGAGCCACAGGCGATCTATTATTTCACTATACATTTCATAGAGACGGCTGACTTTACATTGCCTTCTTGTGGACTCTAGTTACTCCGATATATATATATATTTATACGGGAAATAACCCTGATTACAATGAGGTTTCCTGTCATGAAGGCGTCGGCTAAGTTGTGCAGCTTGACTCTGACGTTGCAGATATTCTTCTTGGTCAGAGAGTTGGCCTTGAATGGACTTACAGAGTTTGCGGCCACTGCTACAATTGCACCGCAGGACGCGACAATTGGTGTATAAACCAGTTCAATACTGGCACTGATAAACCAAGAAGTATGCAGCAATACGTTGTCGCGAATGCGGATTATTTAATGCCAATTCCAGATGAGTTACCATCGGTCAATGCGGCACCACTTCTTTGCGGCGGCATTACTGTGGTTGGAGCTTTATCCTTGTGTGATGATGCTCTTGTAGATGGTTATACTCTGGTGATTTCTGGAGCAGGAGGTGGCCTAGGGCACTCGTGATTGCAATTTGCCTCCAACATTAAGGGCGAAAGACGTTTGAATATCATCGCAATCGACACCGGATAGGCCAATCAAAAGCTAAGTCTTGATCTTCGGGCAAATGCTTTCATCGACTTTAAAACAGAAGATGTTATCAAAAGGGTGATGGAATTGATAAATGGTAAAGGCGCTGATGTGGCTATAGTTGTTCTAGCAGTAACGGAAGCCTTTGATCAGGTGCTGGAGTACCTGGAATTTACTGGAACGATGATCTGTGCTGGTATTACCAAAATGGATTACCATCTCCCAATTCCTCCTACCGAGCTTGAACGCAAAAGTGAGTGAGACCAATAATAGAGAAAGCATGAAAAATAGGGAAGTGGCGCTGATGTGACTACGTAGGCTTAGTTACCAAAGCCTGTAATGTAGGGACTGAAAAGCAACTGAAAGACTTGCTTGCCTCAGCTGGAAAGAAGGAAGTGATCCCAACAGTTGAGGTCTTTGAGTTTTCAAAACCTGAGGAGCTATTCGAGCGAGTGAAGCGGGGTGACATCGTCGGCCGTTTCGTCGTACAAACACCATAATGATAGACTAGCTAGTATTGCCATTGTCTTAATTACTATTAAACAAGCTCATACCTCAAAATAGATACATAGCAACTGTGTTGTACCATAGCAACTTTCCTGTGATTTAATCTTTCGCTTTAACGTTGGTCTAATATGGCAGCAGAACCTTTCGCTACAGGTTTGCTGAAATACTTGATCTGGCACATTCAACATGTTTAATAATACCCTAGAAACTGAAATGGCCGGCTCGATGACGGAATGGCAAAGCCCTTGCAAGAAGAGTGAGAGCTCTGTTAATTAGCTAGTGATTCTGCGCGCGGTACTTGCCAACGGATAAAATCTGCAACTTCCTAGATAATCATCACGTTGAAACCACATAAGGGACTCGATAGGCTATTTTAATTCACAGATAATAGAGAAGGAGACGTCTATGAGCCTATCTTTACACGGCGATCTCAACAGATAGTTAGCCGTTACTGGTTTAACCAAGAAAAAAAAAGCCGACCATTGTCTTCCAGCACGATGATAATGGATTGAATCACATTCCATAATATGGTTAGGCAAATACGTGGCCATTCGCGGCTAACTGATCATGCCGATTATACATCATGTGAATTGAGTAATGTCATTGACACGCGATATTACTAAATGGCACTGCACCTTTGTTACGGTATGACCGATGCAGGTGTCATTAGGCGTAAGCAACCACATCACAAGCACTGTAAAGTTCATAGCAACGCTAAATAAGGGCAAACGAAGGAAGGTTTCTTCAAATTCATATAGACTCTTGCGTCATTTGTAAATCATTGACTTTGCGCCACGTACACTCCCATTCTGTCACATGAATGTGACTGCATTTCTAGTTTATTTTTAGATTTGGTTCTTCTATAATACATAAACGTTGCGCATGTACATTTTTTTAGCAATCTATTCTCCGAAAATTTTCGAAAATTTCTTTTTTAAATGAAGTTATTTGCATAGAGAGAGTCGGAAATAACCATGTCGTCTACATCGGCCTCGGAATCTAATTGCGCTTCGGACACCACACCTAAGATAGGAACTGAGACAAAGCCCAAGGTATTTGATAAGGAGGGTGCCATTGGCCAACACTTTACAGGTAGGTCCAGAAACTTTATTACAAATGTCTGGCACATTTGGATATAGAATGTGGCCCTTACCCGATGATTGTAGAGGAGGGTGCTGTGGGTAGAATGGCACAAAACATGGGAGGTCCTTTGGACAAAGAGGGCATGATTGGCAAGCAATTTACAACCGAGGGGGCTGTGGGAGGCACAATCGAATCAATGATGGGTGGAGAAAAGCGCTCATGAATTTAATGTACTTGAATCTTGTGAAGGAGGCATGAAGTTGAATGTCCAACTGTTGCTTTTTGAGGATCATAAGAGACTTCAGTGCTGGACAAAGATCTATATGTGCTGCTTCTACAGATGTAGGTTTATTTGTTTATGCTTCGCTTACCGACTGTGCTAGGTTACTTATATTGGTTAATGTAGTGTGATTGAGTATGAATGTCAGTACATATTGAACTGATACCTACCAAGGGTGTGTTGTGCACATCAACTGTACCACCCTAATGACTTGCCAGATTATCTTGTAGTTTCAGTATTGTATTATCCAGCATTCTATGGCTTTTTCTGTGTATTATGTTTGGCTTCCATAGATACTCCTTCATTGGTGAGGCCAGCTTTTAATTCCCGATCGATGGCACAGTTGTCAATATTGAGAACCTGCTACCAATGTTGATAAACTTTTACACCTTGTCGGAAGTCTTGTCTGTGATGGACTGCATGCTAGTGGTACTTTCTTAATTAGGAGCAGGATCTTCTTGAAGCTCATTTCGCATAAATGAGCGTGAGTGTTCCTTCACCTTCATGGGCACAAAATAGGACGAACAACTTAGGTAGGTACCTGTAGCACTAATCATATGCTACAAATACCTTGTCTACTGAAATCCAGGTGTTTACACACATGTGAAGTTTCGAGGACTACAATTTAAACGGTAAGAGCAACGATTGGTGATGAAGTCAACGAATGAGCCACATTTTCAAAACGTTGCCACGACGCACATGGCGTCACAGACCTCACGTAACGCATCCGAGCACACTGATCGACGTAATATATGCATGACACATGAAATCTGCATCTATATCGATGAATACTGATCTAAATTAACCTTTAGAGATCCTGATACATAATAGAAAGCCACAATGGCGCGGATCTAGAAAGTTCCAATTCCTCGACGTCAGTGGTTGTTTTGTATTAACGAATGATCACCATCAAGTGATGTCATGACGTCTTAAGTTATCTTTGATCCTACAATTATAAATATTGATTTCTTTAGCAACTGAGATTTGAGAAACGGATTTGAGATAATTGAAACTGAACTTTTATTTTACTGGAGTTTTATTTCTAGACCATATCATAGACAAGATGTCGAAATACGCTTCGCAACAAATCGATGACCAGGAGCCACACGACACCGATGGTGCCAACGTTCCAGACGGACAGTTACATGACGAGTCGTACGTAACGGGTGTGAAGGAATCAATTCCAGTGCAAAGCGACAATGCTCCGGTCGAAGATCCGATTCAGGCATCATCGGCCGACACGGATCAGCAATTGGGTATGCATCAATAATAACACAGATGATACTGTTATTTTGTGCTTTTAAAACTTTAAACATTCGTTAACGTAAAGCAGAGCAAGATGATGAAGAAGCTATTGATAAGTCTAATATCATTGACGAAAGAACTCGAGGTTCTAAGCCGAGAGGGTCTTATAGGGAGCCTAGAGATGAGGATTTAGGCTTGACTGAATAAGCACCATGACAATTCACGATAAACATGTAGTTAAAATATATTGCTCATATCCAAGTTAATACTCTGCCCAATTGCCATACGTATGCCTTGGTAAATTAACCTTGTACAGGATGTGCTTGTAAAAATTGCTGCGCTTCTGCCATTTGTTCGGCTGATGGTAGGTTTGCAATCATGAGGTATAAGACATCCTTTTCCAAGTAATTAGTTAGATATACAGACCAATATAAGTGGAAGTAGGTGATATATAAAGGGTAATAGGAATGGGCAGTCAGACGAACCTCATGCATAATTTTCCTGAGGCCCCTGATCAGAGCTCCCGGTCCAACCGTATTCAAGATTGTTAGGCCGCGCTGCTCTCTCTTCACCTCTCTTTTCTCTGACCTACGGTCACGTCTAGCAGCTTTCCTATCGCGCCTGGCTTGTTTCCGATCGCTGACCCTTCCACCAACGGCACCACCTGTCAGTAAAGCCAATAGACTACCGCTGCTAGCCGGATGGTTGGGGTCCGCGTAACGTGAATGGAACTCAGGCTTGACGTTCAATTGAGCAAGGCGACTCTCCGGGTGCGTATTTGCCCACTGAGCCTGGGATCGCTTATCCATATACTCCATGGCAAATATCATGCTACGCATCATACCATTTGGCTGCTTCTTCCCGGCCTCTTCAACCGCCTGCCTACCTTCAGCGGAATCGGCAAGCTTATCCAAGGTTGGAAACACCAGGGGCGCCGACTCAGGCCACTCAAAGTCTGTTGTTCCATGTGAAGCCTGCATCTTGTTGCTAATCCCGCCGCCTACCCCAGGCCTTGGACCTGAAGCGTTCTGCGTGGCTTGTTCCAGTGCTGCGTCAAATGTGACTTGGGTGACGACTTCACCGGCCCGGCTTGGCTTCCAGGTCATGATAATAGCTATGAGTCCAAGTGGGCGGAAGAATTCGGCATTCATTTTGTTTAAAAAGGTATTGGTTTTAGACCGGCTGTGTGCTTGGAGACTAACCTGAGTAGCGATCTGAGCGGCAATGGAAACGGCAATGGTGACGGGCTCAGGAACATGCTGCACAGCAATAGCTGCAACATTAATAGCATTGATCCATGGTGATGGCATCGTTGCCATATTCAGCTGCTTGATAAAGTCGATAAAAGTCTCCTGATCGATGCCCACATTTTGAAGCAGCGGTGCATACGCGTGGATGAAGCCTCGGGCGCGCTCTCCCGGTCGCCGTTGCGGGAGGATCACTGGCATAGGCAATCCATGTTGCTGGACTTGCTGGTTTTGCGGCAATGCATGACTCCGAAGAAAACCATCGGCCATAGCCTGGACGTCAAGGTCTTGCTCTATGACAGTAGAGTAATCAGGCGGTGGCTCTAGCTGTAACTGCGCAGCATCAAGTTGCCATTGCGCCTCTTCCAAATCTCGGGAGGTCTTTGGATCAACATCTACTGGACCAGAATTCGCTTCGCTGTCAGACGAATCATCGTCATCATGTTCATACGAGCTGTGGCGCTTCCCATCTGGGAATTCTTGCGACGAACCCTCTGGATGTGCTTCGTCATTGTGAGCCGCCCTAGAGCTTTCTCCTGCTCTCGAGCTTTCTCCGGAGGCAGAAGCAGCAGAAGCAGCTTTTGCCTTTTTCTTCTCTTGATGATTATGATAGCTTTCAGAGGCGAGTCCAATGCCGGCAGCCACACCCCTCACAAGGCCGCTGACAAGTCCTTTGCGCTGTCGACCTCCGGTGCTGCTCTGCGAGTGAGAACTTAACTGGGATGATGCCCTATTCCTGTTGTCTTCGTATTGGTCATAGACCCCTCCAGTTACATAATCGGGTTGTAGATATCTAAGTAAATTATGAGAATTCGTTGCACAATGTAGAAATCGTACTTCCCGCTGAGAACTTGGGTTATCTTACCTATTCTGACTATCTTGACCAGACATGATTGGACACTGTTTATGTTGTTGAGGAAAGTTAAAAATAAGATGTAACTTCAGATCTCTTTATGTTCCTTGGTCATAAAGAATGGTCGAAGAGAATAAAGACACTTCGACAAAATGGCTCTTGCTTAGGAGTGATTGAGTTCCCCTCCCGCTGCTATCTTGATAAGTCCATGATGATCCTTAAGACGGGCCGGGCGGCACGCGTTGCGGGGTAGCTCATTGAGATAACCTTCAACTATTTGCTGGTTTTTGCGCCAGTGACGTGATTTCATTGAATAGTCGTCATTAAGTTCCATGTAGTCTCTTAGCGCTTAGTGAAAGGATTCAACAAAACAAAAGTACATATAGCTGCAACGAGAGGCTGGAAGCTTTAGTATCGGTTTATAAGTTTGATAGATATATGGAGTAATCAGCCTTCATTCCATAATCGGCATTTACTCGAAGTGGAATCATCATATAAGTAGCAGTCAATAGCACTGCTCATTGAACAGGAAGAAAACTTGAGTCGATCGTTGTTGCTTAAAAATACCTGGCCAATCCCATTTCAACAAATCTAGGGGACTTCAATCATGTTTCATTTATTTTTATCTCGCCTTATTTCGCTTAAATACATCTGTGTACAAGGATATCTGTAGTCACTACGTCTCCAATGGCGCAACATCAGGAGTCGCAGCAACGCTTCCGCGGGTAGTAAAAATAGTCATGTCAGAAAGAGAATCTCCTAATATGGAATAAGGTTATATTAAAGCTCCTCTATTCTTTATAATTATTGATAAGTCTGTTCGTTTCGAATAGGTATCTATGCTTCCAGTCCAAATACGCTCCTGTAAGTATCCGACCATGGTATCTAGTAGCCATCAAGGGCTATCTCCATTAGACGAGTTGCGAATCAGAACGCTTGCTTCATCGTCAAGTTTAGTGGGAGGGAAATGATAAATTGATTCGCAAAGCCTCTAAGCTTGGAAGCTCACTGACTTCATAACATGCACAAAGTTATTCCAAAGATTGCACGTTTTTTTTGGCTGTCGATTCATGGTTTCAGAATATGGATGTATTGCTAATAGAACAAAGACTCCCCTGCAGAATATATTTCTTACTTTACTTTACCATTTCAAATCTATCTAGGAATTCGTACTAAGCACTACTGTAGGCTTATCGAAGAGTGTCTTTGCTAGAAAATCATGTCCTGCTTCGTCGACATTTGTGAAACAGCAAGCTAATTTCCTCGAGCCTGTGATGCCACCACTTGACTCTTCAGAAATTATTCCTTCATGGCTTATTTGCTGACCGTTGCGGGCTACTTGCTGACGTCGTTCTCTCAAGGTGCTCACTACGGCCATAGAGGGCTCGCGCAGTGCATCCGAGCTAGTATCAAGGACATGGATACCGGAACTTAGTGTGTCGCGTAGGAGCTTCTTCACTCTCTGTACTGACTGCAAACACTGGGGGAGTTCATCTAGCGCATCAAACACAATTCGACAAAAGCTATCGAATGCGTCTTGTGCTATCTCATCTCGCTTCAAATAGATAAGCAAAACATTGGCAGCCAGCTGCAATGACGCGAGAATGTGATGCGGATAAGGATCCAATCTAAGCAACGAGGAGGGTCTGCGGCTTCGTTTGGTCCCATTTAGGTTGAGAGCCACCTGGCAGCTGAGGCCAAAGCTAATTGTGCTGAAAATAGTGTGAACAGACTCACGGCGAACGGCATCGAAATTTGGAACAATATCCATCCGTTCAATGGATACAGTTAGGCTACACAAGAGGAGTAATCCCATGTGATAGTGTAATTGAAGGAGGTCTGCAACATGTTAGCTTAAAGGCACCTATGTAGTTACTCTCAACAATAACGTTATAGGTTGCTATGCTTACAATAACATAATCGAGTATCCTTACTGAAGAAAAGAATATGCTTCTCACAAGCTGCAAGAAGCGGCTTGAAGGTTGTATCAAAGCGATCAAGAGCTTCGCTAATGAGGGTTTTCAGTCTGGCGATGACGGACTCTCCGTAACCGTGATTTATCGCTTCTCGCAGAGCTCCGATGATCTTCCAAACGTATCCTTTCCATGTGGATGCCCGATGAACAATATGTAGCGTAGTATCGCTCGTTGGAACAAATCCGTTTTGTCTCCATGTCTCTGTACTTTCATGGAATAGCTGAACTCGAGCCTTCATAAGGTGGAAGACCGGCTCTTCCTCAAATCCAAACACACCACTGCAAAGGATAGAAGGACATCCCCTAGTCATCGACAAAGAAGTATCGAATACCACACCAGCCCAATACATCATATTTTCAGCATGAATGAAATCTTCATTGACGGAGTTGTTCCTAATTGGGCCTTCTCCATCGCTTCTACCAACCGATAGCCCTGTCCCAGAAAACCTGAGATCGCGTCGTTTTACTCTTAGCCTGTGAATTTGACGAAGCGCCATATCGATGCTAACTTCGCCAGCGCTGTGAGCATTTTCGGCATCCATAGAACTCCCTTCGGAGATTGGAGTTAGTCCGAATAAATACAAAGCTAAAACTGTCTGGTAGCTCAGTTTGTCGAAAACGGCCATGACTCTTGACTTGGCATTGTTCCAAAGGTGATCGCCAAGTAACAAGATCTGTTGGCTGTCAATTGCATTTTCCCTCACCAGTGGAAGCCAGCGGAAAGAGAACGCATGTACTGATGAGATTACTGCCAATTGAATATCGCGATCGCCTCTCGGGCAACGGTGGCGGGTCGGAATGTGGCCGTCGGTGCTGCAGGCACAATTCGCCCAATCAAGAGACACAACCAACTGCAACATTGTAACTCTAGACATCTGCTCTGCAATTAGCATGCGTAATATGCAATTATTAGGGAACAAAGTCGATATCGCTTACATGATCAGGCACTACATAGGGACTGCAGTCGGGGCCGGTCCAGAGAGTAAGAACGGGCTCGAATATGAGAGTGAAAACCGTCCATAGCTGGTTATGCAGTGCCTTGGCCTCTGTTTGCCGGGATAATTCGGAATTGGGTATGAGTCTATTAAGCCGAGCATCAGAAACTGAACACTCACCAGTAGATGATTAAGAGTCTAGACATACTGAGTATAGCCGTCATTCTCTACCGCAGCAACTGGCTCTGCGTCATGATGTTGTATCTCCTCAGAAGAGTCTGAGTTATTGACTACCACGGTAATTCCCGTTCGAGAATGACCTGATGCCGGGCGACGAGAGACCTGGCGAGTCCTTTGCCTACTAACGTCCCTGACTGTTACTGTATTCTTGCTTCCATGGTTCCGAATCCACTAAAACGGATCATCAGAATGCAATCTTGGTGATAAGTAAGAGAAGGATCAGACTTACCTCATAGGTACAAGGAAGACCTCGCTTCGAACAGTTTGTACACTGGACTCGCGGTGACAGTGAATTAGCATTGGGGCTGCTGGAAGACGCATGTTGGCGCACTTGTAATTGGGAAGCATCGCATGCGATACGCGATTTGCGACAGTAATCACAGCTGGAGTACTGGCGCCTGCGTGCAGACTCGGTTCCGACGACGTCTCGGACCATGATGAATGCTGGAGCAATGGGATTGATAAGCAATTTTTGTGAGAGTACAGCAACAGAAAAGAGTAAGATCTCGGATCCGAACAGGGACATCATCTAGGATTAGTCAAAATTCACCGCCACTAATTTAGCGGCATAGTACTCAATCATTACGAAATGCATATATACCAGATGTGAAAACCGTTTAGCTTGCATCTCAGAATTAAACAGCCCGAAACTCTCAACACTACATCCATTAAACCAAAAACATGGCTCTGCCGTTTAATGATTAGTACTCGATTCGAGTCAAGACAGCTGACACTAGCCTCTTCGCCCGCTACGATGGCACTGGGCCTGCCGTTTTACTATTACATGGATGTCCGCAACATTCTGTATGCTGGCCATACTCCTTTCCTATCTTTGCTTGTTATTAGTTTACGTATATGGTCAACTAACGTAATGTAGCTCATGTGGCACAAAGTAGGCCCGCTACTTTCATCCAAGTATACAGTTATTGCCCCAGATCTACCTAGCATGGGCCAGTCAACCCTCAGCGAATCGGGAACTATACTTCGGCATCCGCTGCCGCAGCTATTATGGCACTTTTGGATTCCCTGTACATTGAAAAAGTAGCTGTATTTGGCTATGATAAAGGTGCTTCAGTTGGATTCGTGCTGGCATGGAAGTATGCCGATCGAGTGGCATCTCTAGGTGTTGGAGAATACGCTCTTCCAGCGTTTGGACACGAGATTTTCCAAAATCCGGATTCTACGAGAAATATATATGGACATTGGCATTTAGCCCTATTTTGTGTTCCCGAGGCAGCCGAATTTCTTATCAGTAGGCGTGAGAAAGAATTTCTCAATTGGTGTTAGTAACACGATAATCCACACACTTTCCACGGATAAGAAGTCCTATCAAGGCGTTTGCCTAGTCTCTTCATAGTAGGAGTATTTCAAGATGCAAAATTACCAGAGATGGTTTTGTTGCAAGTACACTATAATTAATGTATGCTCATCATCTGCACTATCTAGATCTGCCCAAGGAAACATCCAATAAATTGTGGCACAACGTTGGTGGCGTCGATCAGCCGCCCCCTCTAGCTGCAAACGTGCAAGCTCCCGCCTTTGGCCTGGGGTCAACAACAATTTTGACAATAGCCATCACCAAAAGCGACACTCTCCACCACACATGCAATCGTTACTGAGATTCAACGCATCGCTGCCGGTTCGCTGTCTAAGCTCAGCTGCAGTTCGCCGCAATTGGCCACACATTGACCGCGCAGCACTCGAATACGCAACTTGCAGGCGTTCGTGAGCCTGTTGCGCACCGCTGCCGCCCGTCGCCAGAGCAGCCAGAGCCTGCGCATACACCTTTTCACGATCGGTGTGGTTGAGATGCGCCATGTCTGCGGAATCGAATCGAGGCAGCTCTCGGTATCGCCATCGGATCCCATCCCGAATGCTGATGAGGCTTGCGGCGTCGTCACCAGTGATTCGCTGGTCGCCACAGATGGAGGTCAGCAGGGAATGCGCCTCGCACGAGCTCGACGACGCCTCATTGGAGCAAGCACACAGATCACCGCCGAGCCGCTCAAAGGTTGCACAAGCACTGCCGGCAACAGCTCCTATGTCGATGGCACCGCGTGTGTCATAGAGAACAACTGCTTCGAGGGCGTCGCACACAATATCCATGCAGGCGGCAACCCCCTCAGATCCCGTCGTGGCCCCCACGGCAAAATATGCATTGTCTGCGCAGCCCATTCGCGTATCGTCGCACAGATCACCGATGTCGTGTCCAAGCGCGGATGCAATGTACAGCCATGATGGCAGTTTCTCCTCCCAATCAGGGCCGCTGGCGAGATCGTAGTGCATCAGGATATCCCAATGCGAACCATACGCCCACGCGCGCAGCGTCAGGCCCCGGACCAGTCCCAGGCTGGACAAACACCCGGCGTGCCAGTCCCGAATCGTTCGCCACTGGATAACGAGCTCTACGTTTGCAATCACAAACCGAACCAGATTTGCGTGGCGCGCAACGACGCTAGCATAGGCCGTGAAGTCGCTGTCTCGGACGTTTCCATGGTCCGACGCGGTGAGGTAAGTTGCGAGTATCGTCGACTCTAGTCCGTCAGTCAGCGTGTTGATGTGGTTGTTCATGAAGTAGTAGTGTAGCAGCACTGTCTCAGCTGAACCACGTGCGCCCTTTGCCACCTCCTGGCTAGATTTGCCGCTCACATTCTCGATCTGGCGACGACCAGGTCCGGCTAACCACAGGGCGTCCGCGAAGATCTGGGGCGTCGCTCCCAACCACATGCCACGTTCGTATGCCAAGTCGATTTGCTCTTTGGTGGGCCCACGGGAACGGGCCGCCTCTCCCTCGGGAGGGGCATTTTTAGCTGTAGCTTGGGTTGCGAGTACCCCGGGTTCTTTTGTCGATGACCTGAGCTGTCTTGTCGATATGATGGGCTGTTTCTTTGGTGCTTTGGCTTGCTTCTTGGACACACCGGCCTGTCGCGTTAATGTCCTGGGTTTTTGTTGTTTCGCCGCTTCGCTCTTCTTCGTCAACGCTCCAATGGCAACCTCCATCGACAGGAGTTGTGCCTGTCCGGACGACTCTAGTTTCTGATTGCCGCACGAGCACCAGTGTGTTATAGGACCAGCGTCATCTTCTACCAGCTGATTGCGCTCATATCCACTTGCTAGACCCTTCTCCGCCGGCTTCCCGCGCAGCTCTTTCACTGCGCGATCAAGTGCCCAAGCTGCCCAGCCGTGCTTCAGCACATACAAAGAGAGTGTCTCACACATGTCCGCCATGTGAGATTTGTCATCCCTTGCTGGTGCACGCTCCACCTTTCCGTGGTGCACAATTCGTGCCCTCCCATCAAGCCACCGCAGGGCGACTGTCGTGTCACGGCTTGCAACCTCTTCCCGCAGCTTTATCAGAAACTTGCTGGGGAGGGGCCTCTGCACTCCAGCGGCACACCCGACGCACATATCCATGCCCTGCCAGCAGACGCTCATCTTACAGACTTGGCATAAGGTGATGTTGGTGATGTCAATGTTGACCTGGCTGCCGCCAAATGAGTCGCCTTCTGCCAGCCAAGAGCCGCCACTATCTTCTAGTTTGGTCATTTTCCCCTCTCTTGGTCTGTTTTCAGTACTCCCACTTTTGGTTGTCTGCTTTGATGTGTTTTATCGTTTTCTACGCTTTCATTAGAAGCAAATACGATCGCTTATATACCTTATCTCGATCACCACTACCTTAGCGGCAGGCTCTATTCTCAGCTGATCAAGATAAGGCAAGCCTCCAATTTTCAGCTCTTTGGTGTCGGGGGGTGGGGAAACAATTTGGACCTTCCTCCCATTGGCTGCCTCGTTTCATTGTTCCATGCATGCTTGGGTGTATGGTCATCTGAATACTGAATTCATGTTGATTTTACGTGATGTGTGCTTTTGGGTGCCGCTCGTGGGGGCCTAAAGGCGCAGCAAACTTTATTCTCTTCATCACGAAGCAGACTGATTGGTCGCCTGATTGACCTCTAGATATTTGTTCATTTATCTCAGCCAATTGCAGCTTTGTTGACATCCTTGCCTTGATTTCAAATACAAACCTCCATCTCAGCCAACTAGTAGGCTGTTGTTACCGAAGCTTAGTTCTATTGGTACTTTCTATCATAATCATAGGCCTCATCGTGGTGGGCAATCCTCACCTTCTGTTTCGAGTTACTGTAAGAGCATAGGATTGGCCTCTAGCCACTTAGCGTGTATTTATTTGCCTCAAGTGCCAACATCAGCACGGCCTTAGTGCTAAGTGATATGTGCTCTAGTCAATTATTTCTAACGGCATCATCATGGAGGACATGCTTCGCCTCTGGCTCACTTTCGCCGGCATCAGTGTGTATATCGGACTTGGGACCGTATACCGCCTGTATCTTCACCCACTTTCCCATATCCCAGGCCCGAAGCTGCGGCATGTACACATCTTTACGAGTTCTACTACAACGCCATTCGCCCGGGCATGTTCCTGTTTGAGATAGAGAGGATGCATCAACAATACGGTCAGACGCCTAGCCACTTTCCTTGAGCAGCCGCGCTAACAAGATGTGGATAATGTAAGTCCCATAGTTGTTGTGGTAAGGATTGGGACTTCATAGAGGATGAAAACTTCCGCAGTGACGTCCGCAATGCTGCTCAGGATGCAGTGGCGTTCACACATATCTCACGCTTTGTCCCCTGGCTAGTCTACGCACTGAGTACTCTTTCTCCACGAACGATGGCAATAGTCATGCCTGGAAAGGCAAAACTTTTTGAGTTTCTCGAGGCATTCTTAGATTATGGAATTACGGAGACACACATGGGGCAAAGAAAGACGCTGGTGGCCACTTTGGCTGACCTAAGCATACCGACAAAGGAGAGAGACTACTATCGCCTGAGAGATGAGACATTCGCCCTCCTTGCTGCTAGGACAGAAACTACCGCACGTGTCCTAACCGTTTCTTCCTTCGATCTGGCAAGCGATCGTCGAGTGCGAGAGACACTGCAGGCCGAGTTGAAGTGGGCTATGCCCACATTGGACAGCAAGCCAACATTGTCTAAGCTTGAAAATCTGCCCTATTTGGTACATATCGCAGTCGTTTTAGAAGGCCTGGATGCGGTAACACAGAACTAACTGCATACCACTAGAATGCCTTCAACGAATCATTAAGATTGGCATATGGAATAACGGGACGGTTCCCATGAGTAGCGCTAACGGAATCTCTACAGTACAAAGAATGCTTAATTCCCCCAGGAGTGAGTGACGAATACCCAGCAATTTCCCTCTTTGTTCTTTTAGCCCGCCGTCTAACTTGCACCAATAAGACCCCCATTAGCAGTTCCACATACTTGATCCACAAGAATCCGTCCATCTTTCCAGAACCGGATGCATTCCGTCCCGAAAGGTGGATTGAAGCAGCAGAGAAGGGATGTGACCTCAAGAAATATCTTGCAACATTCAGTCGAGGAAGCAGAGCCTGCATTGGTTTCAAGTACGTATAGAACTAAATCCTCTCTACTCAAACCGCTGGATGCACAGTGCTGACCACCAGCTCCGGTCTCGCCTACCTGGAATTGTTCCTCACCATTGCCCACTTTGCTCGTCAGTTCAATATGGAGTTGCACGACACGGTACTGGATGATATCCGCATTGTCAGGGACATGAACATGGGTATGACAAGGCGAGGCGGGGTCAAGGTCTATGCTAAATTATCGCCGGTTATTAGTGAGGAGCTGTGATTCGCTTGGCTTGGATCTTGGCCCACAGCCACTCACCCAGATTGCAAAGCAGACCAGCATATTGTACAACTCGAGATCACCAAGCAACTGCAATTATAATTGGTCTGTTAATGAAGCGGCCGCTAGCCTTGCCGTTTTCTTTCGCAGGGAGTGACGGTTGATTGCCATTGGCTACGTGTACTCATTCCTAGTAACCCGGAGTCGCAACACACGCTGGTTTCAACAGTTTGGTACAATAGCCATTGATATTATTCTGAGCTCCAGAGAAGGACATGTGCCTCCATCTTATAATTACTTCTCATTGGTTACCGAGCAAAGGCTCCCAAAGCCGTACCTGGCAGCGTCCGATGGCGTGAAACCGTCTCGCAGCCTAAAGCGGATAAATCTCTCGTGCTTCAGAAGCCTCTGCATTGCATAAACCCTGGTTTCATTTTCCTTCTCTGCCGCGGACTGCGGCACTGAAGAATGTGTCCACTGTGCCCCACTGGCCTCTCTGGCAACTGAGATCCCTGTCAGCGGGCACTTGGCTGTTTAAAATGTCCCCCCCGCGTGGTGTTTTCGTTCGTCGTCAGTCCCTCCTCGCCACATTTTGAAACTAACACTAACACCATCGCCACGGCCAACGGGCAGATCGTAGCTGCACGATGGGAGCCACTGAGGGATCCACGGGCGAAAACTCGGCCGGCAGTTCTCCGCTCGACTTCAAGACCTTACAGCTCAATTTTGACAGCTCCAACTCAATTGAGCCTGATGTAAGTTGTCGCACCTTTGCATCCGGAGCTGCTGGCTGTCAGCTACAGTTCTGCTCCAACTGAAAAACTTGACATGTGGCTGAATACTTACGCGGCATCGTGCAGTCATCGCTGGGACCAAAGTACGCGGATTATGAGATTCTCGCTGTGCCCGCGGAGCTCTAACCCTTGTGTCCACATAGAGATAGAGATGACGACTCTATAACTTTATCCGAGAGCGTGCTGGACTATCCAGAGGAGTTTGGACGCACTTACCACGCATACCGAGCAGGATGTAGGGTCATCTCGCGTGCTGTTACCGTCCTGACACCAAGCTGACCGCAGCCTTTTCTTTTCCCCGCAGCATATGCTTTCCCTAACGACATTTCAGAACAGGAACGACTGGCGTTCCAAGGTCCTATTATCAAGCAACTCTTCGGCGGCAAGCTACACTTTGCCCCTCTCTCCCAGTCGCAGCCTCCGCAGTTCATCCTCGATGTCGCCACGGGTGTTGGCGATTGGGCCGTCGAAATGGGCGACCTGTTCCCCAATTCCGAGGTTATAGGCACCGACCTTTCGCCAATCCAGCCCGATTTGGTGCCTCCGAATGTCAAATTTTTCGTGGAGGATTCGTAAGTTTGTCAGACGCGACTGCAGATGACCCCCACTAAATATCCGCGTCTTGCAGAGGGGATCAGTGGGACTACCCGCACAAGTTTGGCTATATCCATACCCGACTCACAGCCGGCAGCTGGAGCAACTTCGAGGAGGATATTGCCCAGCAGGCCTTTGATGCTCTTGAGCCCGGCGGCTGGTTTGAATCCCAAGAAATCGAAGCTGCCTTTGGCTGCGACGACGGCACTCTAGACCCGAGTGGGCCAATGTGCACATGGCTCCACGACATGAGAGTTGCTGCCAGGACTCTTAAGCGCCCCGCTGTCTTGGGCTCCATTCTCAAGGACGTATACGAAAGGGTTGGCTTTGTTGACGTGCAGCAGAAGGTCTTCAGGCTCCCGACCAACGAATGGCCCAAGGACGAGCGCCTCAAGGACATTGGCCGGATGTGGGGAATGAATTTTTCGCAGGGATTGAATGGCTTCTCTATTCAGCTTATGAATAAGGTGTTTGGCAGGAGTCAGATGGAGATTGAGGTACGCACAGACTCCAGCACTTCCTTTTCAGCTTCCAGCCGCCATCCTTGCGATGGTGATATTCACTTTGAGCTATGTTGCTGACATCATATTTTCTCTCTTCAGCTCTCTCTCGTCAAGATCCGAGAGGAACTGGCGAATCCGCAGGTACATGCCTACATGCCCGTTTTTGTTGTGTGGGGGAGAAAACCACATGTTGGAGAGCAAGCAGATATTACAATGACTTAAAAAATTCCGGGAGACGAATACTCGCACTTGTATAGTTCAATTCCGCGCGGACTGTAATTCTCTGTATAACCAGAATTAGTTAGTGATTTAAAATGGGTATAGTGTTTGATACGAGATATTCGGTTCTTCGTTCCGCATGGTATTTTGGTTTTGGGCTAGATGTACATAAGTAACAAAATTTCGGCCAAGAGGCATATCTAGAATTGATTAATTTTATCAAGAATCGAGCCTTTACACAAATCCCACGTCGCCGTCCTTCGAGTGATGTCCGTGTGCTTCCTTAATCCCCGATACACGAAATCAAGATTACGAAGGGGGCGAAAATAATGTTAAAATACTGTCTCTCTGATATTGATATCAAATAGAAATATAGAGAGCTCGTAAAAAGGGCTAATAGAAAGTATCCTCCTCTTCTTCACTAGCTTGTTTTAATTGCCTCAATATATCTAAATGCCCGTTTTTCGCGGCAGCTTGTAAAGCAGGTTTACCCCTAGTATTTACTCCAGCTCCAACGGCCAAGAGCCTCTCAATACATCAAGATAACCGCCGGCAGCAGCTAATACTAAAGCAGTCGGGTTACCAGGGGAAAATCCTTCGTTTACCTCAGCACCTGCAGCTAAAAGTCTCTCGACAATATTAAGATAGCCACCAGCGGCAGCAGCTGTTAAAGCAGTTAGGTTATATGAGAAATGGTATTCATCTACCTTAGCTCCTGCAGCCAAGAGACTCTCAACAATGCCAGGATAGCCACCTGCAGCCGCTACTGTTAAAGGAGATTGATCATGCGAGAAACGGTCCTGTTTTACCACAGCACCCGTAGCAAAAGGTCACTCAACAAAGTCAAGTTGGCTACCTAGAGCAGCAAGAGATAAATCCTTATAAGAAGCCTTAACACCAGCCGCTAAGAGGATCTCAATAGCGTCTAGATTAGCATCTTGACAAGCAGCACGCATAGCAGCATGACCGTCAAATCTCATAAGACTGCCATCAACACTACTAGCCACGATTCTCTAAACAACGCCTAGATCGTCGCATCGAGAAATGGCTAGCAGGATAGCCTGATGCTCTATGCCAACAGCCGCGATGCTTTTAATAACATGTAGATGGCTGCCTTCGGCCGTGGCCTGTGATAGAATCCGAGCTTCGAAATCAGCGGCTAAGAGTCTTTCAATGCCAGCTCTATGAGCTCTTGTAATGGAAGTTTTTAACGTGGTTAGGCCATTTACACCAGCGGCTAAGAGGTTTCTAATAGGGAGGTCATATAGACGCAGGCGGTTATCCATGATAATGGCCAGTAGTGCAGTTTGCCCATCTACTCCAGCAGCTAATAAGGTGTTAACGATATCGTGATAACCGATTTCAGCAGCATCCAACAGCGCTAACTGGCCGTCTATGCCAGCAGCTAATAGAGACTTGTTGGCATGGATCTTAATGACCTATTCTAGCGGCAGTCTATATTATAGTCTAGCCATCTACATCAACAGCTAATAGAGTCTTGACGACATCTTGATGACCTGCTTTAGCAGCAACCTGTAGTGTAGTCTGACCATCTACACCAGCAGCTAATCAAGCCGTAAGAATTTCTCTACAGCCTTTTTCGGCAGCGGTCTGTAATATAATCTGACCATCTACACCGGCAGCTAATAAGGCCGTAATAATGTCTCGATGACCTCTTTTAGCAGCAGCCTGTAATGCAATCTGACCATCCACACCGGCAGCTAATAAAACCATAATAATTTCTCGATGGCCTCTTTCAGCAGCGGCCTGTAATGCAATCTGACCATCCACACCGGCCGCTAATAAGGCCGTAATAATGTCTCGATGGCCTCTTTCAACAGCGGCCTGTAGTTCACTATCACCATCGACACCAGCGGCTAATATGGTCTTGATAATATATGCATCCTGATGGGCACTTTTAAGAGCAACCTGTAGTGCAATCTGACCATCCACACCGGCAGCTAATAAAACCATAATAATTTCTCGCTGGCCTCTTTCAGCAGCGGCCTGTAATGCAATCTGACCATCCACACCGGCCGCTAATAAGGCCGTAATAACGTCTCGATGGCCTCTTTCAACAGCGGCCTGTAGTTCACTCTGACCATCCACACCAGAAGCTAATATGGTCTTGATAATATATGCATCCTGATGGGCACTTTTAATAGCAACCTGTAGTGCAGTCTGACCATCTGCTCCAGCGGCTAAAAGCCTCCCGACGGCATCAGGGTGGCCACCTGTAATCGCAGCCATGCAAGCCTGGTCTATCGCATACCCCGGCTCTTCACCTTCAAGAACAATATCAAGCAGTAAAGTGTCTCCTTCACTGGCTGCACTTTGCATTATTTGCCCTCGATCCGCGGATGAAAGCATATTGATGAGGAGAATAAGTCGTATAAGCCCATAGTGATGGACTTTTTGGCTCCACTCCAATATAAATGAGATCTTTGAGCTAAATGAGTCGTCATCCCATGGCTTTTTTGCGAGAACATGGTCTCCAAGTATCATTTTCTCCCACAGATTCCACGTCATAGACTTTCCTTTCTGAAACATTGCCGTGTGTAAAATCCAGTGAATGGATGCATACTCTAGGAAGGGATGTGTTGCATGTAGCTTCTCGTTTGCCTCTGCTGCGTCATCTCGCTGAAAGCTAGCTATTGCCTCAACGCCATTAGCAGCTACTGAACCTCCCCTTATATCCAGATCGAATTTCCAAAGGGCGAAGAGAGAAGTGGCCACCTTCCATTGTGGCCGCAAGGCTGTCTTTGCCATAGCTACAGGTGGTATAGGTGGCAATGGTAGCTTTCGTCGAGCTAGAGTTGTTTTAAAATCGTTGAAATTGAGATAAGTAACGCATATCTCGCCGAGATAGTGATCGGCATCTTCAAGATTTAGATAAAATTGATTATGTCGAGCATCAGGTGACTTTTCAAAGAAAAATTGCTGGACAGTCTGGTGTACAAATTGAACTGTATTCAGTTCCTCATCAACATGGACAAGGTTTTCACACCACGAGCTTATGCGATTAATGCCGTTAAACTGTCGTTCCCTCTTTGAGTACTGCTGTCCAATCTCAATGAAGATAACCTCTTTCAGTTGATCTAGGGACAGAGGCTCTTTCGCAGCAGCAACCCATCGGAAAATCTGCTTTGCCGTATTTTCGTTCCCCCGAGAAACGATCCGATCGAGGACCCGATCGAATGTTTGCTTCAAGTCTTTGGGGAAATTTCGGATCGCTTTTCGGATGTCGTCATCGCAATGTTGTAAAACAAGCTCATCGACTTGAAACACAACCCAGAGAAACCTAGCGAGGTTAGTATGAAACCAAATTTCATTGATTCCAATAACCTACATGCCATTTGCCCCTTCTAAAAGCGCTGTCTTGATGTCGTCGATGAGGTTCGAATCTCCAACTATAAGCTCCTCATTTTGAAGTCTTTCCTCTATTATGCCCTCAACGTATGTAACGATATCGGCCTGAGCCGACGAACAGTCCATAGACAGCTGTTTTAGGATCGGAAATTTTCTTTGTACCTCCTTGAAAATACTATCGCGCCCAGCGAGGAAAAGCTTCGCGTTTGATCCGACCTTCGCAATTGAGGAGAGAACTTCAAGGAGATCGTAGCGATCCTGCTTTGCGCACTCATCTAGCCCATCAATTACGATATAGATGGTTTTGAAGGCTGTAACTATTCGTTGAAGCAATTCAGAAATTTCCTTTAGCCCAGATGCTAAGTTGAGTCGCATTTGTTCCAATAACGTTTCCACTTCTCCAGAAAGGCCGGAAAAGTTCAGCATTTGTCGAACTATTGATCTGAGAATGACTTCAGCATTTAATGATTGCCGATCATCGAACCGTATAAAAAAGAAAGATACGATAACATTTGAGCTACGTTTCTTCGTTAAGAGTTTGTCGATTACGCTCGCCCTGCAGCTTTCAATTAGGAAATTTGTCCATTATACTAATATCTCAGTTTACTCACGTGAGAATCGATTTGCCCGAACCAACTGCAATCGATCAATATATTTACCTCGAATGTGCAGTGGGAAGAACATACTTTTTCCAGAGCACCAAAGTAAAGGGAAATCTGCGCTATTAATCCACCGACCGAATTCCTGCATTCCAAATAACCACTCCAATGTGCCACTATACCGCTTCCGGCGGCTTTGTTTAAATGGAGTCAAGTAGTCATGAGTCGATAGGGAATCAAGTAGCTGTTGTTTTCGCTCCTTTGCTTGTCTTTCGTCTCTTTGCGTCTGCCAAGATTCTATCTTAGCAGATTGATCACCTTTTCGGCGAAAAATATTTGCTCGTTTGTCTTTCTTTGAACCGTCTTTCAATTTTTCACCCTGAAGCTCTTGATTTTGATAATCGGCCTCTCTCCTAGCGTGTGATATTGCATCCTTAACTTCTTGACTGCGTGTTTTAATGTCGTTTGCAATCAGGTGGAGGTCTCGTTCAAAGGTTTCTTGGGAAGAATAAACGAGATATGAGGACCCTGCTTCTTGTTAGCTAATGTCGAGTTAGGCGTGAGGCAACTAACTCACATGATCTTTGTGTGGTTTCTACTGCGCGTTTGCAGCAGCGAATAAGCGACTCGTAGAAGCCATAAAGGGCATTACTCAGATGTAATGATGATGAAAAAAAGATATGGTAATCCCTCCAGCGTGGACAAAATCCCCCAAGGTCCATAAAGAATTTAGAGAGAGCCTCGTAATATGTGACGAACTTGGCAGCCACCTAATACCATGAGCATCCATTATAACAATAACCATTCTAACCGCAGGAGTAGGCTTACAAGCATTGTTAATTTCACACTTCCCCACAAGAAAAGAGCAATTCCCAATTGTGTCGAATCAACTGCTTCGATGGTGGCAGCAAAATCCCGAACAGACTCTAGGACCGAGTGGAGTCTGCTGGCAATGCTCCGGCCCTTTCTGTTCCTGTTTAGCGAGTCGAGCTCGGCGGTAAATACTAGGACAGCATCTGCATCTGGCACCGTCTTAATGCGTTGTAATTCGAGACGTTGATCGCTGTTAAGTGCTTTTTGGAAGTCGAGGATGGCGTCCCGTAGTATTTGGACTCCATTCCGTTGTGCAAGAACAGGAGCGGAGGTGGGACGGTATTTCCGCACACTAATCTGGGCCATTTGACCTTTTGCCGGAGGGATAGAGACATGTTGGTTAGAACCTAACATGTGTTAATATATGGTCACTGGACTTGGCAAGACTTTCACTCACTAGTATCAGCAGTAGAAAACTGAGCGTGATCTACTATAGTGTATCGTGCTAACATCGCTTTGACAACTGCCGCCGCCGTCGCCGCTGCAAATGGCTGCCAAATTTTGTTCTTGTGGCTATCGGCATAATCGCAAATGCCCTTGACGACGATGCAAGGAGCCTCGTCCCAAAGCCCAGCCCCCTCCATTTCGAAGGCTATAATTTTGTACTGTTCAGCAATTTGGTCACGACGATCGCCAGACTTCATTACCGTGTCCGCTGACGCGATGCGACCGATAAAAATTTCTGGACACTGGGCTTCCTCCCATGCCAGATGTTGTTTCCTTTCCAAACGCTGCCTGGGGACAAGCGCATCCTCGTCGCATCCCAACTCAGCACAAGATGACTGGGCGGCCTCATCGCAATATCTCCCAGTTTCATCACAGCATAGATCGCACACTGATCCTTCTCGGTGCTTGTGCCTGTACGTAGCGACGAAGAGCTTATCTTCTGCAAAACCAGGGTAGCGGTAACTGCGCTGATGGTGATTTGCAATAGCCGCATCCTGTAGTGATTTTAAATGTTTATTGGTGTTCTGGCGGAGGTCGTTTTTTCCTGTATCGGATTTGAAATAAGCAAGAAAGGTACGGATATCTTTGTTAAGGATGCTTTGTGTAGCCTCAACCGCCGCCTTGGGAATGAACTCCCCGGGATATTGTCTGCCGAAGTCGTATTGAAATATAGTCTCGCCGATTACCACATCACCCAGAAGCGCCTCATGTGAACCAAGGATGGGAACTCCGCCACAGACTCCCACGAGGAAGGCAATCCTCAAATTCGAATAGCTTATCCGTAGACTAGCTGCTGAGCCAGCGACTGCGGCTTTGCCCATATTAGGTAAAAGGATGAGCACGACGTTGTGGATGCCAATCCGCCCATTCCTATAAATATTTGTATCGCCAGAGGTTCGCCCGTACTGTGCATTGTCCTCGTCCCAGAACTCGTCGACAAGGAGTGAGGCGGCATCGTATTCGAGTGATAATGCACAAATAATTGCGATCTGAAAGTCTTTGCGATGGGAAGGTCGATGGTAGGTAGGCTCGGAGACTATTGATGAGGGAGAAGATGAAGAGGAGGACATTTCGACCGATTCTAGTCTTGTTGCAGATTGTAGCTGAAGTAACGATATACTTCTAAGAAAAGTATTTGCGTTTCATTGTCTTGTAGTAGGAGATATCGAAAAAGTTGATTCAAATCTCGCCGCGAGATAGGAGGATTGTATGACTGCGGTCTAAGCAGCCAAACTCATTGTGTCACGGCTGTAGAGCCTCTTTCTATGTGATGCGCAACCGTAAATGCTCTTCGTTGGCACATTTCTGGAGACTACGAGGATACCTTGGCATTCAGCCTCAGCTATTCTGGGCCTGATTAGTGGTGATTGGCGGCAGTTGGGCAGCGGAATGGGTGCCTAATATAGATGTGCCTTAATATCAAGGCAGCAGAAAGTACTTTCGAAGCATGTATGATGGTGTAAACGTCTTCGTTATTTTATTTCATTGTGTCCATACCATTAGTCTCATCGTTTATTAATTTAACTATCAATCGCACTATATTTTCACTTCTTACTTAAACTACATGTGTAATTGATTCCATCCACTTGGATTACAGCTTGAACTAGAATTTAGATAAGACGTGGAGACCTGGGTTGAGTATACTCCTTACTGTACTCCGTACATGCGGAGCTGATGATAGGGGAGCGTCAAGAGAAGTTCCAGCCACATATGCGCCATAAACATACAGATTGAAATGATGCATGACACAATACTAATATATATCTCTTATTTTCTCTTCTAGATACAAGGTTATTAAATCATATAGACTATTGTAGATTAAATTTAAAATTGTTCGATAGCTAAGATGCTAGCAACGGCCGCTTCAATCTGACTAGCATTAGACAAGTACCGCTAGATGGAGATAAAAACGAATTTGTTAGTGATATTCGATTTCGTTCATTATTATTATACAAATGCACTTAATTATACGAATGTACGTATTTGTGAAACTTAATCTCAATATTAATACATCTTATGTATATACTATATTTTATTAACAAAAAACCCCCGGATAAATCGGGAACATTTGACAGATTTTCAGGCACGTTATTATGGACCACCTAAGGCTCACGAGAGCTCTGTCGCTGATCAGAGCCCAATTGATCATCGCTTTGTTTATAATGCGACACTACAACGGCGATTGAAGACTCAATTGAGAAGGTCGGCATAAATGCATGTGAAAGAACAAAAGTACCCCTCAACATATACTGATGAACAATGTCGCAAATTTAAGCGTACTGTACTATATCTAGGATGATCCCGTCTTATTGCTGGCAATTATTTGCAATCATTTCGGTTCATGTTGCTCTAAGAATTAGTCCTCAATGTCGCTGAAAATTGTACTGTCGTTGTTGGCCGCTCTCCAAGTCGTCCGAGCCGACTTCTCGCATTCGCTGCACTTCAAGAAGGTCGATGCTGTGGCTGCAAGGAGCATTGCCGCCGCAAAGGGTAGGGCGGTGCAGGGAACTGGTGACTTGTGGGCTGAGCAGGTAATGGAATAACTTCTACTTGTCTACCATATTGTTCCATGTTGAAATGTTAACACAGAAAGGGCTTCTGGTTTTCCAACTTCACCATCGGTGGTAGCCCCAATCTTGAGATTCTAATTGATACCGGCTCCTCTGATGCCATCTTGAACCCTGGCATTTACAAGCCTGGTCCTAAGTCGGTCAACACCAACAGGTCCTTCCGAATTTCCTATGCCACGACGAATCCCGATGGATCTGGAACTTTGTCTGTAAGTAAAAACAAATACCAGTTGCCAAATGATTCTAGTTACTGACAAGAGCAGGCGTCAGGCCAAATCTACCGGGATGTCATCACCCAACACGACGCAAACCTGACGGTTCCCCAGCAGTACCTTGGGGCTATCACCACCCCCAAGTCGCCAGCGACGTTCCCCCATGACGGCCTCATCGGCTACGCGGGTATCGATAGTAGTGCTCTTGGCCAGACCCCGTTTTTCCATAATCTCTGCGATCAAGGCACGCTGTCATCCTGCCGCTTCGGGCTGGCTCTCAAGTCTGACCAGACTGGCACACTTTACTACGGTTCCGTTGCTACTGATAGCTTCAGCGGCAGCTTGACTTCGGTGTCGGCCAGCGACGAGTGGATACTCACCGGCGATGTCACCTTGAATGGCTCGACGGTTCAGCGCAGCGTCTCCATTATCACAGACTCTGGCACGACGGTCATTTTCGGGCCCACTTCACAGGTCAAGTCGCTATTCCAGAAGGCGGGTATTCAAGCGGTACAGAACAGCAATGGCATCACAGGTTATTATGCCTGCGATGCGCCGCCTAGCGTTGGGTTAGCATTCGGCGGCCATAACTTCAATATCTTGCCCGAGGCCCTAGCGTTCACCCAGAATGGCAACAATTGTACAGCTAGCATCCACGGAACGAGTCAGTTTGGCAACCAGTGGCTGGTTGGACAGGCGTTCTTTCAAGGCAAATACATTGACCACAATGTCGACGCCGGGACCATGGGGTTTGCCAACTTGCTGTAGGTCATGGGCAGGAATACGAATAAATGCATATAAGGTACCTAAGTAGATATGGTGCAACCGCACATGGAGTTTCTAGTCTACATATATACCCAGCAATCACAAAAGTAGACACCTCAAAGTGTGTCAAAATGAAATAGCTCGACGTTTGCCTTCAAATTGTAGAAGACGCTGTAAACATAAGCCGCTTCCCTATATTCACAGCCACATACGACTAAGGGTGATGGGGGTCCGGGGCCCCGTCAAGTTCTCGATCTCGGCTTAATATAGTCCATTTTTTGCATCCTCCGGTTCCAACTTTGGAATTACATGGTTCCGTTCCTGGAGGTCTATGAACTCTGCACTAAATCCGTATATATTTACTTGCGTTGATTTTCTCACGAGCCCTCTACTGCTGCCTTTATCTTCGCTCGCAAATTGCTATTACACTCATCAGATGACCGGATTGGAAGTTTGTCGGGGGCTAAAGAGCCAAGTTAGTCTATCTGCCTGCCGCCTTGCTGCCTTTGTTGTCCTAATGGCCCGGAAGACGTACTCGTTGGCCGGAGCCAGTTATTATGCCTAGATATTGACATTAACAATTTGTTTGCCAAACAAACTGCCTCTTAGCAAGCATCCGTCTGATAGACTGATCCAATATACTCCCTCTTTGGGTTCGCATCTCCCCATTCCAGCAAGGTTGACTTAGGTGAACCAGGTACGCACCAGTTGATCACCTGAATAGAGCTCAGATAACTCTTCACTTAGCCCCAGTCTATCTTTCATGGTCAATAGCCAGAACCCAACCCCGCTTACATTCTCGCCGCCGGAGAACTTCTTTATGCAGCCTCGAAGACGTCCTCCAGCTACGTGACCTACTCCAGAGGAAAGCAATATTTTTTTTTTTTTCCTCCTACTATATTTGGTACTTCTTGTAGTGAATATTTAGGGAGTACATCCTTCCTTTTCTTGCCGTTTATTTTAATTCTCGCCGTTATCATCATCTAATTTAAATAAATACATTTATTCATGCCTTCGTGTAAATATACACCACCCACTTAGTCCAAGATATTGCTCTCGGATCTTCATAATGGCATTTCTTGACTCTGCGGGCACAATTACGTCTTGTTTAGTATGAGCTTCCACATCAATTAGGTTTTTATAAAAGGCGCGAGCAATATCAACGTCCTTGGCGCGTTGCTTTTCTTGGCTGGCTTCTCCAATACAAGATGACCCAGTGACAGATTGGTCTTGCCTGCCACATTGTGGCAAGCAGAGTGAATACCGTCGCCCTTCTCAATAGTCTGTAAAGCAAGGCTTACTGTTAGCTGTGGCAAATTTGTGAATTTCCACCTCCCTTCGGCGGGTTGTCTTACGATTTTGCTCTCCATCTTCACTGTTGGTAGATCTATATGACGGCCTGGGTTTGTTTCCAAATTGATGACCGTCAAATCTAGTTCCAATCAGCCACCTTCGTTCCCCAGGGGTCGAGACCATGTCAAATGCTTTCTAGCTCGTAACAGAGCCTTGATGGCGTGTAAGGTAGGGTTATCAAAGACAATGTATGTTAGCCGGGCTTAGAATTTGATATTGCAGCTTGAAAAGGAAATCCGGCAGCAGCGCTAGAACTAATCCATCAGATTCGGGGCGTCATACTGTCCGGGGAGATAACATCAAAGCCGTTAATCTGGTCAAATACAGGAGGTACATAATGCTTCTAGAGCTCATTAAGGAAGTTCGGCGATAGCTGGGCCGACTGGTTCAGAAATTTTCTCCAGGGGACTTGTGCAGCCAGGCCCTTCTAGGAGCACGACTTCATGCGATCCGTAGAAGGTTTAGACAGGAAGTGATGGTAACCATTTAATTCTCTAATTTTTCTGAGGCAGTTGGTGGGACCGACTTCCGCTGCCCAATCATAAATGCAATTACACCGCTTCAGACTGCCGTTACACAGCTATGTCGTCATAATCAAGAGATATCTTAACGCTGTTCGACGAGACGGGGGACTTGACTAGCTGCAGATCATGAAATTGGCAGCAAGAAGCCCACTAAGCCAAAATTTTGGGTATAAAAATATCACCCGAGAGAGATGAGACGTTGGCAACAATACGTAATATCAAGAAGCGCTTGAACCAGGTCGCATCGGATTCAACCTAAGGAGACCATGTCCTGGTGCACTTTTCCAGCCATGACACAGTTTTTTCAGATGGGGCGCTTGCCCTTGCCCCGTTCGAATGCGAAGACAACCGCAACAAATTGCTAAAAGATTGGCTTGCAGGCAAATACCTAGCAGGTTTTCTCAATAAAGTGACTAAGGGGAAGGGCCTGGGATTTTAACTTATGAAACGCAATCCGTGAGGAATCATAACTATCTTTGGAGATAGTAGAGACATATTTAGACGAATAAAGCTAAGAGCTCAAGGGGTATAGAATCCGAAAGGAAAGACAGGGGTTTGGTGAAAGACTACCTGTGAACCGTAGTCTATATTACTTGGATGACCTATCAAAGTTCCTCCAGTTCTTTTCTCTCCATTATACCACCCTGGCCAAACCTTTGCTTTGTCTCAGATGTACAGAGAATCTTAAAAGACTTCATGCTGTTGTTGCTTCTAGTCTGGCAATCACCAGCTTTGACCGTCCTTATACCGGAAATGACGCTACAGCTAGCATCGGCGAAAGTCGTAATTTAGGGGCAATCGGAGTTGTTTATGACGCCGATATCAATTGAGTACATATCCTGATGAACGTTGCACTCTATTAGGGAACCAGGGTTCCAGGTGTCTCAGTCAACTTGACCATCTTTGCCGCAGCTGAGAGAATAGAAGTAGCCCTAAACGCCATACCAGCCACCACTAATTTCACACTTAAAAATCCTACAAAATAAGCTTTTGTTTATAATATTTGACAAATTGGATAAATCATAATCCACTGGCCTTCTATTAAAGCGTTGGTTTTTAGCTATAGATATAAATTGAGAAACCTTACGGCGAAGAGAAGATGCCG
Source organism: Trichoderma sp. TW21990_1 (assembly GCA_010015515.1). Taxonomy (NCBI): domain Eukaryota; kingdom Fungi; phylum Ascomycota; class Sordariomycetes; order Hypocreales; family Hypocreaceae; genus Trichoderma; species Trichoderma sp. TW21990_1. The sequence goes on from WXUD01000027.1 coordinate 259,111, forward strand.
ACTGGGAAAATTCCAGCCACGGCCAACATAATAACGGAATTTGAAAGCATGGTGAAGAAGTAGACGACGAGATTAATACAGGCGATGAATGGTTTTGCATGATGATCAGATGGAATGGTGAGGATATATATATAGGCTTTTGGTATCCGGGACGCATATAGATAACAAATATATTCTCTATGTAAAGCTGCTTTTATAGCTCTAAATTAATGCCTTTACACTATAAATATATCGATCATTTATTATTTACCTAGAACAGTCTTGAGCATTACAAATATAGTTTGTTATTGCTAATATTAAAGTCCAGTTAAGTTATCACACTAGCCAAGGTGTCAGGATATCGCGTAACGTTACTAGTATAGTCTAATTTATATTTACGAACTCAGAGATGGAATAGGTTATACACCAAGCGATTTATGAACCCGGAATCTCCGTAAAGATCACTATGCTTTTTATATAGTAATTGGAGAACAAGTGGTACTTCAAATAGAAGCCGGTGTATATAGGAACTAGTATTCAGAGGCATATAGTTTTATTGGACATGTTTCTATACTTTTGTTCTTCTCTTTTATATGCATTTTACATTCCCTATGATGGTCAGTTATCGACGCAATCTCTCCTTAATGCTAATATTTTCATGGGTGCCCCGCAGCTAATAATTCCAGAGCCGTTGCAGAGTACCAAAAATAACCTTAAATACACTAATTTCAGTAGTTATCTAGATTATTGTAATGCTGGCCATTGCCTTTATCGCATGCCCTTATTGTATTACTGTCAGCCCATGATCGCAATACCCTCATCGTATTATTTCTAGCTAATGTCTCCTTTAGCATTGAGTATTCCGAGCGACTATTACTGAGCACATTCCCTTTCTACTCGGCCCTAGGCTCCATAGGCTGATACGCCACAAGAGTTACGTTTATTCATCCGTAATTACTTGTATCAATAGCAGCTTGCTTGCTGTGGCAATTATAAATAGTTTCGCCATTTGAGGTAGCAAAATTAAAAAGTTGAGCAAATCAACTGCAACATAACATTAAAAGTACTATTTATTTTATTTTATTTGCCACCGCCAATATAAAGTTTTTTACTGCTGTTGTACCTATCCTCTTGGCCGCTGTGCCTGCTGTCTCTGTAGGAGATGGTACTTGCTGCAGCACTTGCTGGGATGGGTGGTACAGTTGCATAGGTTACTGGGAGGGCCAAGGGTTATGCCAAGTACCTCGCCCAGAGGATTTGCACTGGAAATTCTGTATGTAACCTTTGTCAACGTAGATAAGAAAACTTACTAATGTTATCTCATCACTTAAACAGAAGGGTTGATTCTCCCAATGCAACAACAGTTGCTGGTTATGGATCAATCCTCCATAGAAAGCTATGGCGGTGTCTATCTCAAGAGAAATGTATGGATAATCATAGACAGTCAAATGTATATATTTCCTTTACTCTTAGCCAATATCCGCTGTTGTTTAAGCATTGGAAATAGAATGTGCCGCTTTATTTTCTTATTATCTGTGCTGGCCATGTAATTTGTGTTTCTCCATTTCTTACGTTCCGCACGCTTTATAGTTGCCTGACCAGTATGAACCTAGATTATATACAGACCGCTCGTGGACATACAGCCGTGACAGTTTAACCACAATTGCTGTTGAAAAACATGGGAGATAAGCTAAAGGTACAAGGGTGACTATGAAGCATGTATACGTCCTTCAAATTACAAGTGAAGGAAATATGTACAGATATACCACAAACTGAGTCCAAAGAAAAGCAACACCTCGGTCATTGCCTTCAAATCGTGGAAGATGCTGTAAATATAAGCTGCCTCCCCATATTTACAGTCACATACGACTATAGGTAGTGGAAAAATTTGGGTCTCGTCAAGCTCTTTTCTTAAGTTCAATGTCTATTTTTTTTTTTTTTTTGCATTTCAAGGGTCTAAATTTGGAGTCATTATATTCCATTTTTGGTGGTTAACTAACCCCCGCACCAAGACACTCGTCACCACCTAGTGCGCCCTTTATTACCCAAAATTTAAACGGATCCAAGGCTGCTACCCTTTCTTTGTAACTTAATGTTTTTAAAAAATAGCATTCAAATGGGGTCGGTATCCATGTGTCAACAACAAACAGGCATACCAGGTGCTGTTGGTGTTGTGGAATCTATCGTTTTTGATCGTCAGGTCCGCACCGTGGAGCTGTCCAGTAAATTGCCTTACAAGACGACTGGTGAAAGCTAAGTCCTTCGAAAGACACCGACAACAACACCGACTTGATAGGGAATACAGGATTCGAGGATATTGTCTTCACGGAGGGGGTTGAGTAATAAGCTCCCTCGCCGTTCACTAAGTACGGGTGTATCTACTTGATCCGCACGGTGACCTTCTTCTGACTGTACAGCTGACCATCTGGGAAGATCTTCCCATGAAGTCGGTTGAACGAGACTAGACCCACTCTTTCGTACTCGCCACTATTCTGAAGCTGGCGGAGGGCAAGAAATATGTCTTCATCCCCCTTCATCTCGTCGCGCTGCTTGCTGACACCAAGGTATAAGCAGTGTAATTCCAGAGACCCGCCAGGTGGGATTATATCAGGGCTACCTGCCGATTTGAAGTCCAGATCACCAGTGAAGTGCCCGTGACCGTATGTTGTTCTCATGTCAATATCCCAATACCCATCCTGTCCATCATGGTACTGCAACGTCCCAGGGAAAAGTCGACCAGATATCTCAAGCCAACAGCTCGAACCAACAGCCTCAAGTTCTCCATAAGGGTCAATGCCAGCCTGTCTACATTCGACAGCAACAATCGAGCAGGCCGGCTCTAACTCTTTCAGATCGTATGTCGCAGACGCAACGGATGCCCACGACCAGGAAGGTGCACGCCAGTCTGTCCCCGCGGTTCTACTTTCGAGCGTTGTCCATGCCAAGCAACGTGGAAGATAGGCCTCCCAATGCCCGGCGAGATACCGGCCTAGGCCCTTGTTATTGCGCTGGAAAGCAGCAGCCAGACCGGACAGGGCAGGAAACGTGTCCTTGGCTATCGTCAAACTGAGGCTTCGGTATATGCTCACCGTTAGCTGCCACTGGCGCCACGGCTCGGTCTGAATGCAGGCTGGCCTGTCAGGGTCCCGCCTGATGCCGGGTCTGCAGCCGCAGTACCCAGCAGTGGTGCACTCCCAGAAGATCTCAGTTTTGCCAAAGTACACCACACGTAGCGAGAGGTTTCTCTCCTGAAAGACCCAAGCCCGGTCGAGTAACGGTTGGGCTGGACCGCGCTCCAGAACAGTGTTTTGTGACATGAAATAGCCTGCAGGGTGGCCATGATCTTGACGGACGAATACGGACGCCTGTTTGCCCTCAAAGTTCACTGTGGCGAGAGGATGAGCTTCGTATTTGTGATCGTGTGTTGGGAAGCATCCCTCCTTGCTATTCTTTGCTGATAATGCAGCTATCGTGAAGTACGCTTGACTGTATATATCAGCCATCTGGGCTGCCTCAGCTCGCCAGTCAGAGGTGCTGTCTTGGATGATGCAAAGACTGTCGATCCACAGATAGCGGAGTCCGATCCTGCGTACTATCGTTACTGCGTCTTGGAAGGTCTTCGGAAGGCAGTTCCAGGGTAATACTGTCTTGTGCTGTTCGATATTCCCCTGCAGGGTTCGTATGGGTTGATATCCACCCCAGCAATGTGACAAGCACACATATGTTCCTTGTTGATCTTTAGTGGTTTCGATGAGACGGATATCGTCACCTCCGACATCGAGCAGCCTAGTTGGAAGAGGAACGTCTTGCGTATTTCTAGCACGGCAGGACTCATGTTCCGAGTCGCATCTTTGAAGCCAGGCCTGAATGCACTCAAACAATGCGGGCGAGTCTTTACATTCGTAGACGGGTATTCCGAAGTCTCCTTCTTTGATATTTGGCACCAAGTCCCCCGGATCTTTGATAGGCAATGCGAGCCTCATAGCTAAGAACCATGCCATGTGGACTGGCTGCCAGTGTTGGGTAGTAAGCCACGACTTCTCGAACTGTGGGAGATCAGAGTGGCAGACTTCGGACTCAATCTTTCCTATCCAAGTATCAGAAAGAACTACATGATAGTCTCATCAAATTTGGGAGCCTCTACTTAAGGATGTCACATGAAAAACAAGGTTCAGCACCTTGCTGCTGTCGGTGGTGGGTATAGACACGATTTGCACACCCATCGCATTGCCGTTCTCCGCCATTTTCACATGGTCGTGCACGATGAAATTCTGCAGTCCTGGGCCTAGTGATCTAGAACATATTTTCACACCATCTTGCTGAAAAAGGGCAGTAACCATAAAGGTATCTGTACAAGCCAAATAACAGGGGACTAGTTATAATTATTATAAAAAGGGACTCTCTGCCTCAACTAGTCTAGTAAAAAAATAGGTTAATTATATATATATTTTAATAGGTTATAAGCCCGCGCCTCCGGCAATAAGTTAAATACTAATACCTACCCTTATTAAACTAATAAATCTAGTAGTAGTCTAGTTATAAACTAAAATTACCTAATTAAAAAAGAAAATTACAGGATCTGCATTTTTAAAATAATAAATTAGAACCCTACTAGTTTAATTAACTAATTAGGTCCCTAAAATAATAGCTAAGATTATTAATAAAATTATCTATAAAATTATAACTAAAATTATTAGTAATTAAGATCCCAGGCCTTAAATAACTTAATTACAGGACTAATATAAGTCTAAGACTATTACTAGTATTATTAACCAGGGAAGTAACCCTAAAAAATTAAACTAAAGGAAACTAATAATTATAAATTAAATAAGATTTTTTATATAAGACTAACTCCAGTACTAATTCCTAAAAACTTTAAAAAAAATAAAAATATTACTATAATTCCCTTACTTTTTAGTAATATAGATCTATTTAACTATAAAATCTAAATATTACTATAATAAGCCCCCTAAATTTCTTATAATATATTCTAATAATATAATAATTAATAAGGTAATATTACCTTTAAAATTATAGTAACAGCAGCAGTAAAATCAGGGCTAGAAATTAAACTTATTATAATTAATACCCTTAACTTATATAATTTTCTAAAACTTAAAAAATAAAATAATTATCTATAATAAATATACTAAATAAAACTTATAATAAACCTAATTAAAGCCTTAGATTTATTAAATAAATATAAAACTAAAAATAAAATCCTAATCTTATAGCTAAGAAACTAATATATAAAATAATATTAATATATTAAAATCTTAAATAAAACCCTTTTACTATTATTAAATAATTTTCTAAATAATAAAAAAACTATCTTTTATATATTCTAGTAATTAAAAAAAAAATTTTAATTTATTAGATTAAGTATATTATAAATAATATATCAGGAATAAAAAAAATATATATATTTTAAATCTATAATTATTTATAACTATACCCAGAAAATTAATATAATATAAAAGAAATTTATTTAAATTAGGGTAAAATATAAGTTACCTCCTAGTTATCTAATCTTAAAATTTATAAATAACCTAAGTAAAAACTATATAGTCTAGTATATTAATTTTTAGGTAAATTATAATATTTAAACTATACCTAGACTAAAAGATATAATATATAATATAAAAGTAAAAAAAGCTAGGTAAAAAAGTAATATAGTAATAAATAATACTTTCTATATAAACCTATATAAGTAACCTATAACCTTACTGCTAGATAAAAATACTATAATTATAAAAATACTATATTATATATACTATAAGAAAAATAGCTATAATAAAAAAAATACTAGAATCTAAAACCTAATTTAAAAAAAAAATAAAAAAAAAAAAAAAAATCAGGCTTTAATAGTAAAAACCTAGAAAATTAACTCCTAACTAAATACTAGGTTTCTTATTAATAAAAGCTAATTAAAAAGCTATAAATAACTACTAGGCTATATTCTAATAGTATACTATAGCTTTTAATTAGTCTAGATTTTTAATTTAGGATATAAGTAATATATAACTTATAAGAAAGAAAAGTTTAATTTAAGAATACTAAGGCTATATAATAATATTTTTAATAAAATAAAAAACTCTAAAATTAAAATAAAAAATATAAGTAGTATTATATACTACTATACTAGTAAAAACTCCTTAATTATAATAATACTTATAAATATATTATTTACTCCAGGCCTAGGAGTTAACCTTATCTTAATAACCTAACTTCTAGATTATAATACTAATATAAAAATTATAGGAAATACCTAAATTATTTAAAAAAAAAATATTAAATTAATAAAAAAGTAATTTAAAAACCTTTTTATTTTTTAAATAATTATATTACTTACTTAAATATTAGTCTTTTATATAATTATACTAGAAATAAAACTATAATATACTAGACTAAGTTACTTAAATAAGTAAAATATTATTTACTTAAAAAATATAATAATAGAAATAAATATAACCTAAAAATTTTATATTTATAAAATATATATATATAATAAAATAAGGAAACTCTTATATAAGGGAAAACTTTACTAAGTAAATTATATTAGGAATATAATTTATATTAATATTTACAGATTATTTTATATTATAAACTATAAAAAAAACTAATATTAAATAACCCTAGTTAATAAATATAGCAGATTTAGTAAAAGTAAGGCAATACTAGTTAAAGAAAATACCTAAGAGTTTATTTATAAATTTATTTAATTTCTAAAAAAATAAAAGCTATAATAGTAAAAATACTAAATTATCTATCTTAATAATATAAAAAAATTCTATAATAAAAAATTCAAACTCTAGGCTTTAAAATAAAAATCTACTATTAAAATATCTATAATTAAGTAATACTAATTAAATAATATTACCAAAAATTTTAATATTATAATTAAAAATAAACTTCTTTTAATAATAATTAATAAAAAAATACTATAAAAATATTAATTAAAAATATTAAAAATTATAAATTATTTCTAAAATTATAGTTTTTATAGCACTTTTAATAAAATATTATTTAAACTTATATTTAGGTAATAACTAAATATCTTTAATATTTATATAATTAAAACTATAGCCTAGGCCCTAGTCCCATAGGTATAAAGAAAAAAGCTAAATAAAAAAAAGCTAAGATATATTCTTTTAAAATTTATAAAAAATAAAATCTATTATCTCCTTACCCCAGGGGAAAAAATTATTAATTTCTCTAATATCTACTTTAAAATAAAAAAAATCTTATAGTAATACCCTAAAATAATATTAGTAAAAATATAAATAAAAGAATTTACTAATTTTAAGTAATATAAAAAAACTAGTTTAGTTTAGTTTATAATTAAAATATAATTATTAAATAAAACTATAATAAAAAAAGCTAAGGTTATAAAAAAAATACCTAGGCACCTAAAATTATAATACCTATTATAAAATTACTATATACTCCTTAATATTCTAGCCCTTATAGCTTTAGGTAAAATAATAGCTAAAAATATAAAATTAAAAATATTTACAAAAGTAAAAAAAAATTTCTTCTAGGATAAATAATATAATAAAATATTAGAAAAAATCTAAGCCCTATAATAAAATAAAATATAAATTATAATACTAGTAATACTAAATATAAATATTTGTGACGAACCGGTATCTATAGGTTAGTGTAGACTATGCAATTCCTAAGGGATAAACCTGTGGTTCTAGGTTTATGTTGGCGGAGCGGTCAAGTCGGTAGACGGGCAATCTTGTCACGCAGCTTGGTAAATAGCAATGAGAAGGATCTCTGTATTCTAATCTGATTGTATTGTAAACGCTTGTGCTGATGTGGTGATAACAACTGGCTATCTAAGTATTCTAATGAGTGACATGAATGTAACTTATATATCCAGTCGTGTATTCTGGATTGTCGTGGATCGTAGATGATTTTTATTGATCCGTTCCTGGAATTGACAGGACTTGATGTTGATCCGTGTCGATTTGTTTTGGGAATTGACAGGACTTGCTGTCGATTTGTGTTGACCCGATGCTTATTGGTATATCGGTCCTATATTTATCCGGGAGCGCCTGGCTGGTGGGCCTATTGTCGCGACTATAAGGGTTGGGTCGTGACACGATGTCCCCCCTCCTTTGGTCTTGTCCTTAAGGCTAGGGTGTCTTGGTGTATAAGTACCTACTCTTCCCTTTCCCTAGGTAAGTGTTTTCTTTTTTTTTTGGTATTGCTTGTTTTTGTTGATAAATATGAATTCTCGCGTGCAGAAATCTGCTAATACTTTCTAACAGAAATCCAAAAGGAAAAAACTGGACAAGAGTGTTGTTCTTGCTGCAACTATTTTATCTAATCTTGTCGAGATGAAACCTTGTTAATTTTGCGAAAGGCGAAACGTCAAATGTTTGGTATCTGAGTCGGATTCTGGCCGTTGCGCTGAATGCGTTAAGGCTCATAAGTCTTATTGTGAGGCATTTCTTTCTCCTTAATAATTATTGCGCATTTCTCGTTGTCGTGACTAATTGGATAGTGAAGTCGAGGCTGTTGAGGAAGAGATTATGAATCTTATGGCGAAGGTCACTTGTCTTCGTAAATAAAGAAAAGAATGGTCGGAGAAAGCGGCGCGTGCTGTGTCTCGGGGTATTGATGATCTGGAAGAGTTGGAGCGTATTGAAAAGGCGGAGCGTGAGGCAGCGGATGCCGTTTGTCAGGCTTATTCGTTGGTGCCTAATTTGGGTGGTTCCGGGGCTTAGGGTTCTTCCGTCTCCGGTTGGCCGGGTTTCGAGTTGGATCCTTCCTTGATGACCTTTTTAGGTTCAGCTGTTGATGAAAATTGTCAACCAGCGTCTTCGCATGTTCAAGGTTCTTAATAGGTTCCCATGTATTTTCGGCGTTGTCATAGTTTTTCTATTTTACGAGATACTTGGGCGAGCGTGTTTGGTTGTTGAATCTGATTTGCATGATTTTCTTAACTTTATATTTGAGTTCTTCTCCTTTAATTCTGATTTCGTTGTGAATGATTTCTCCTGTGTCTTTATTTACTAGTGTTTTTTTTAGCAGTGAGACGTGAAATATCGGGTGTAGCGTGCGTCCTCGTTTTCCTTTTTGTGCTGGGATGTCGAGTTCGTAGTTTATATTTCTGATTTTTCTTAGGATTTTGTAAGGTCCAAGTTTCTTGAAATCGAGTTTGTTGCTTGGCCTGTTTGTCCTGATGTGTGTGATTTTTTTATTTCGCGAATGCCGTAGTAGGTAGACTATGTCTCCCTCCTGAAGGTTTGGTCCTCTAATCTTTTTATTGTCTGCGAATTTTGATATTTTTCTCTGATAAACTTGAGCTGAACTTGCAGTTTTTCGTGGAGTTTCTTCATATTGTCAGCCATGATGATGGCTTTTTCCGCATTTTCTCCTTTCCTAGGTGGCTTGTGGAAGTCTGGCTCGTATCCATAGTTGGCGTAATGCGGCGAGTATCCTGTAGATTCCACTGGGGTGCTGTTGTAGGAAATTTGTGCAAGTGGTAAGAGTTCAACCCAATTATCCTGGTTAAAGTTGACGTAATATCGTAAGTATGTTTCAACGATTTGGTTGATCCTTTCCGTTTGTCTATCCGTTTGTGGGTGATAAGCAGTGCTGGCTTTGTGATTGGTTCCGAGTCTTGCTATTAGTGATAACCAAAATTTGGACATAAACGTAGATCCTCTGTCTGAAATGATTTTGTTTGGTAATCCGTGATTGTAATAGATGTATCTGAAGAACTAGTATGCTAGGTCTTTAGCGCTGCTTGATTCTTTTTGTGGGATAAAGTAAGCCATTTTCGTGAGTCGGTCGACTATAACGAATATGCTGTCCCAAGTGTTTCCGCTTATGGGTTCTTTGGAAGGTGGTAGCTTGGTTATGTGGTTGAACGAGATGGATTCCCATGCTTTTTCTGGAACTGGTAAGGGTTGTAGTTTTCCGTAAGGGAGGTGTTGTCCTGCTTTGGCTTTTCCACATGTAATATATTTGGCTAATACCTTTTGTACCCATTTTTTGATTCCGTCGAACTTATAGTATCTTTTGACTTGTTCGGTGGTTTTGCGAATTCCTCTGTGTCCGTTGAGTTGATGTATATGGACACTTTTGACCACTTTTTCTCTAAGTTTTTCTGGTACCTAGACGAGTCCGTCTAATGTTGGGTATCCTTTATCCATGGAGACGCCTTCGGGGTATTGTTTATTTTCCCAATTTTTAACGTGCTCCTTGATGTTGTCTATGATGGGGTTGTCTGTTTTGATTTGGTATAGGGTATTAATGGATCGGAATATTAAGTTCCCGTTGCTATTGTTTTCTAATACCTGTGCCTTGACCTCTGGGATTTCTTTAAAGAGATCCGGTTGTCTGCTGAGAGCGTCTGCTTTTCTATTGTCTGTTCCCTTGCAGTGTTTGATGATTAATTTAAACTCTGAGAGTCTTTCGTAGTATTTAACCTGTCTGCGGGATAGTTCCTGAGTGGTTGTGAAGTAAGTGATATTTCTGTGGTCCGTGAGGATTGTTATAGGAAACTTGCTTCCTTTACAATAGTGTCTCTAATGTTTTTTGCCGAGAACTTCGTAGATAGCTATAAATTCCTTATCGTAGATGGGGTATTGAAGTTCTGGTCCGTGTAATTTCTCTGAGAAATAGGCGACGGGTTTTAGTTGTCCTTTTTCGTCTGGTTGGCTAAGGACTGCTCCAAGGGCGTAGTCCGAAGCGTTGGTTTTGATGGTTATAGGTTTCTCTGGGTTAAATATGACAAGTACAGGTTCGCTGGTCAGGGCCTTTTTGAGTTTGTTAAAGGCTTTCTGCACATCTGGTAACTATGCGAATTTTCGGTTTTTTTTTGTTAAGTCTGTGAGTAGTGCAGTGATTTTTGTGAAGTTTTTGATAAACTGTTGGTAGTAGTTGGCAAGTCTTAAGAAGTTTTGGACTTCCTTAACGTTCTTTGGTGGTTTCTATTCTTTAATTGCTCTGATTTTTTCCGGGTCTATTTGGACTTCTCCTGGCGTGATAACGTGTCTAAGAAAGGTAACCTTCTTGCTGTAGAATTGGCATTTCTCAGGTTTTATAAGAAGTTTGTTGTCTTGTAGTGTCTGTAGTACCTGTCTGACGTGTTTCTTGTGTTCCTTCATGTTTTTTGAATAAATGAGGATGTTGTCGAGGTATACGATGATAAAATGATCCACGTAGTCTCGTAGTATGTAATTGATTATTCGTTGGAATATTACTGGGGCGTTAGTAAGTCTAAAAGGCATTACTCTGCATTCGTATAGTCCGTAACGAGTTCGGAAAGCGGTTTTCTACTTGTGTCTTTCCTTTATGCGAATCAGGTTGTAGGCTCCCTTAAGGTCTACTAGGGTAAAGATGTTGGCGTCCTGTAATCGGTCTTTGATTTCCGAAATCAAGGGTAGCGGTGTGATATCTTTTTTGGTTATCGCGTTTAATTGTCGGTAATCTATGACTAGTTGTAGTTTGCTGTTCTTTTTAGGTACGAATATGACAGGGTAACCGGCTGAAGATTTGGATGGTCTGATATATCCTTTTCTCAGCTGGTCTCTGATTTATTTGTCTAGAGTTTTGAGTTCGGTAGTACTAAGGCTGTAGATTTTGTTGAACGTTGGTGTCTTGCTATTAATGAGTTCGATTTCATGATCCCATTGGCTGTGTTCCGGTAGTCCAGTTTCAAGTTCTTTATTGAAGACCTTTATGTCCTGGAGTTCTGTTGGTATATTGGCTAATCTGTCTGGTTTTGCTGGTTCTCTAGATACTAGTTCTTCGACTTTTCTCATAATCGTGTTGAGAAAGCGAATATGTTTTTTTTTTGGTTTTTTAATATATTCGATTTTTGTGGCGTCCTTGTTCATGACGACTTCTTTTTCCGGGGCTTCGTTGTCCTGGAATCGTATTTTTTTTATAACTTTTTCTGGGTGTTTTTGTTTTTTTTGTGATGCAGTGGCTTCCGGCGCTTGGGTCGGGAATGTCTTGGCGTTTGATTGCTTGTTCTGATCAAGTTATAATTTCGCTGGTGTTTCGGTTGGTTGAGCGCGAGTTCGCTATTTCGCGTGGCCTCTCATTTAATTGATATCTGGGTTGCGTGTTCCGAGCTAATTATATCCTAGGAGAATGTCGTATCCTGCAATATCTAAAACGTTGAACTGAACTAAATTAGTTAGGCCGCTGAACTGGAGTGTGAGGTGATTGGTCTTACGGTCCACAATTCCGTTGTTGTACGAAAGCTGTTGTTGTTTAATGCTTGCGAGTGGATAGGGGTTCTTTTCTTATGGTTGGGTAACTGTAGGCGATTTACCAGTTGGGGCGCAATGTAGCTTGTGCTTGCTCCGCTGTCGATGTACACAGTAATACGGTGTCCTTCCAAAGTTCCGGGAATTCTGAATTCTCGTTTTATCCTTCTTTGGATTGTGTTGAGGTTGTGTATAGTTGCATCGTCGGCGTTAAGGTATTCGTTATCATAGCGGTTGTCATAGTAGTCTTCTTCGTACGATGCTTGTGTTTCTGTGTTGTTGAAGTCTTGTTTGTCGAATTCTTTGAAATAGATGTTATCTAGGTCTGTGAAGAACCATATAGGTTCTGGAGTTCTGATGTTATATTTGGTACACTAGTAATATCCCTCCTTAGGGACGTGTCTGTTAGTAAGCTGGTGGTACTTTTTGATGTCCTTCCAGCTAGCTCCACGTTTCCTGTTATAGCGGTATCCTCCTGTGTGGTTTTCAAAGTCGTACCCTTGTTGACTTAGGTTTCGCATTGCGCATCGTAGCGCGAGGCGTTGTTCTCTGTGTTTGACGCATCCGGTAATGTCGCATAGGGAGAATTCTTCCGGTTGGCACATGCGCGGGTTATGGGCACGGTGCTATTCGGCGACTTTCCATTCGAGGTGTTGCTTGCAGAAAAATTCTCGGTATTTGCCTGGGCTATTTTCTCCATAATCTTGGGTAAATGGGGTTTCTTGGGTATTTTCTTCCTATTTTCGATATTGCTTTGTTGTTATAGTGGGGTGTAGCGGTTTAAGTGCTTGTGCGATCGGATATTCTGAAGCGTCTGTTTCCACGGATATGTCTTCCTGTTTTTCTTTGAGGAGGTGTTCCTCTGGGGTTATAGTCTGGGAGTTTTCTTCCTCCTTGTTGGCTTTTTCTTGCGGGCGATGTGTAATAATAGTAGGCATCTTGTCGAGCAGTAGGTAGGCTTCTGAAAGGGTAGCTAGCGTATTGTTGACGTTGCCTTTTTGTTTATATTCTTCCGCTTGTTTTTTCAGAGTTGCGAGTTTAGCGCGTTGTTCTTTGAGTTGTGCTATGTTTTCGTCGGTAATTCCGTTATTCCCATATTTGTTATTGTCTGGTTGTTTGAAGTATGAGATGGTATTGAGGGTTCTCTTGGGTTTCGGGGCTTTAGGGAAGTATCTAGTTGCCTTTTTTTCTTCCTTATGGATGAAGCAGTTGTTGTTATAATATCCCGTCTAGTGAAGAATAGCATGGGGTATAGGGTTTATGGTATTGACTGTTTTCTTATTCTTAGGTTCCGGGATAGGCGTAAAGTCCTTTTTTCTTTCCTTTTTAGGGGCTCTGTAATATTTCTTGATGTGGCCTTTTTTTCCACAGTTGTAACATTTAATGTTCTTGTGTTGTTCCTGGATGGTATTCGCAGTCTAATCTATTTTTCCGGGTTTGCTACTATTGTCGTTGGCGAGGTATTCTTCCCGCTTTTTTCCTTGATTTGCTTGATGTTGTGGGTTCCGTTTGGGTTGGAAGTTTCCGAATTTTTCTTCCTTTCTTTCTTGTTCTCGTTCCCAATTGCGGTTATCCACGTCAATGGCTTGTTGGGTGTAGTCGATGAAGCTGAGCTTTTTTCGGTCTACTTTGTATATTTCGTCTTTGACCTTGGGTTTCAGGCTTCGATAGTATGCTTCTTTTTTCGTTTCTTTCGTCTAATTGACCTTGGTCAAGAGTCGTAGGAAAGTAGTGGTATGCTTGGATAAAGCTCCCTTTTGGGTAAGTATTCTAAGGTCTCTTTCCGCTTCTTGTTCTTTATTTATTGTTCCGAAAGATTTTTTGAGTTGGTTGCGGAAGTTTTTGTGCGTATTGAAGATGTCTTTTGTTTGTTGTTTCCAGTCCTTGGAGGCGTTGATTTGTAGTCTTGCATGATAGGTCGTGCCTATTCTTCAGCTGCTCCGGTGAGGCAAGTAATAGTAAAGATGGTCTTGTTATTGTCTTCTTCCAGCGTATTGGGAAAGTATCTGAAATAGATGTCAAGTTCCGTAAAATATTTTTCCATCTTGCGTGGTTCTCTATTGTAAGAGTCAGGTCTCTTGGGTCGCAGGATTTTGCCCTTTTCTTTTTCTTTTCCTTAAGGGCGGTGATTTCTGCTTCGAGGGCTATGATCTTGGCTTGCTATTCCTCCTGTGAGAGTTGGGGCTGCGGATTATTCATGTTGTCTTGAATGCTGATATTGCTGGCTGGATGATTACTTTGAGCTTTGCTCTTGTAATCCGTATTGTTGTCTGGAACTCGAAAGCTTATAAGCTGTCTTCAGGGGTCTCTTATTGCCCGTAGGTCCAAGGTGACCGTTCGAACAAGAGTTGTTATCGTGTGACGAACCGGTATCTATAGGTTAGTGTAGACTATGCAATTCCTAAGGGACAAACCTGTGGTTCTAGGTTTATGTTGGCGGAGCGGTTAAGTTGGTAGACGGGCAATCTTGTCACGTAGCTTGGTAAATAGCAATGAGAAGGATCTCTGTATTCTAATCTGATTGTATTGTAAACGCTTGTGCTGATGTGGTGATAATAACTGGCTATCTAAGTATTCTAATGAGTGACATGAATGTAACTTATATATCCAGTCGTGTATTCTGGATTGTCGTGGATCGTAGATGATTCTCATCGATCTGTTCCTGGAATTGACAGGACTCGATGTCGATCCGTGTCGATTCGTTTCGGGAATTGACAGGACTCGCTGTCGATTCGTGTCGACCCGATGCTTATTGGTATATCGGTCCTATATTTATCCGGGAGCGCCTGGCTGGTGGGCCTATTGTCGCGACCATAAGGGTTGGGTCGTGACAATATTTTATAAGAAAAATAAATATATAAACTTAAATATAGCTTAAATAACTAGATAATTAAATATAAGGCCTGCTAGGTTATTTAAGGGTTTAAGCAGATTCCCAGTATTAATTATTTTAAGACCTTTACTTTTATTATTAAATTAATAATATATAAAATTTTATTTATTATAGTAGCTGCCCTAGACCTAGAAATAAAATAAATAGATATAAAAATTATATTCTTTTATAGATTAGTAGATAAAAAGATTTATATAAAATAACCTACTAGCTTTAAAAATAAGACTAGTAGAATTTATAAGTTAAATAAGGCCCTGTATAAATTTAAGTAAGTACCCCGAGTTTAATATAAAACCCTCATAAACTTCCTCTCTATACTAGGCTTCTACTTAATAATATTAAACTATAAGGTATTTACTAAAAATAATATCTTTATTATAATTTATATTAATAACCTTTTAATAGTTAATAAAAATAAATAAGAAATTTTAACTATTAAAAAAGCCTTTTATAAATACTTTTAAATAATAAACTTTAGGTTATATAATTATTACCTAAAAATAAAAATCTAATATAATAGAACTATAAAAATAATCTATTTTAATTAATAAGGCTATATTTAGAAAATCCTTTAATAATTTAATATAATTAAATACGCAGAATCTTTTACCCTAATACTAGAAACCTATCTCTAAAAGGTAATAGAAGATTATATTTATAAACCTAAAAAAAAATAAAAATATTAATTAGTAATAAAATCCCTAATATATCTAATATTAGAAACATACTTAGATATTATATATATAATTTTTATACTTAGCTACTATTTTAATTACCCTAATAAATTATATTACTAAGCTATTAAAAAAGTTTTTTATTATTTATAAAAAATAAAAAACTTATATTTTAAATATAAGAAAAAACTTTAACTATTCTGCGGGTATAGTAATTCTAACTAAGCTAGTAATCCAGATATTTATAAATTAACCTCTGGCTATATTTTTAATATTAGTAGTAATAAAATCAGCTAGTTATCCAGGAAATAAATAATTATAATACTCTCCAGTTATAAAATAAAATATATAACCTAAATAAATATAATAAAAAAAATAATCTAATTATAAAAACTATTTATAAAACTATAAACTAATTTTAGGGGAGAAAAAAATATAAAAACTATTAGAAAATCAGCCCTGGCTATTATTATAATCCTTTATAATAACTAAAAAGCAATTACACTTATAAAAAACCTAATAAATTATAAGGGTTTAAAATATATTAAAATATAATATTACTTTATTTATAAAAAAGTTAAAGGAGAAGAAGTTTAATTAAAATATATCCCTATAAATAAAATAATTACAGATAGCCTAATAAAATTACTAGGTAAAGAATAGTTTTTTAGGTTCCGAAAAGCCCTAGGTTTAAAAAAAATAATAGATATAGAAACTAGTAGTAAAACTATTTTAACTAACTAGAATTAGTAAATAAAAATAAAATATACTTTAATAGCTGCTACTCTAATAATCCCGGGAATACTTAATAAGTAAAAGTTTAACTTAAGAAGTAGGCAGGACTAGTAACGGAAATAGCTTTATATTTCTTAAATAGGAGTATTAAAAAAGGGTAGTAACTATAAAAGTATCTGTATAAGCTAAATAATAGGGGACTAGTTATAATTATTATAAAAAAGGACTCTCTGCCTTAACCAGTCTAGTAGGGAAATAGGTCAATTATATATATGTTTTAACACATCTAAAATAAGCCGACAGCGAGCACAGCCCATCCGCGCAGCCTGCTCGAGCTCGGCCTTCTCACGGGAGCTCCCCTCGAAGTTAATCTTACCAGACTCATCGAATCTTGCAGGATAAGATGGACGCATGCCAGGCTGGCTTAGACTCATGCAGAATATACATACTTGCTGGTGTAACGGTCTTTGTAAAAGCGATACATCATTACATTGGGTGTTCCTATTGCTAGAGGAAGGTGGTTGCCCATCCATAGTTGTTGCTGAGGAAGCGGCAAATTACTTGACCAAAAGAGCAATGTGGTGATCAAGCAGTCCGCGCAGCCTTGTTGTAGAGAGTGTTTTGAATTATGCCAGCCCTCAAGGTGGCGAAGGAAAGGAGGAACGTTGATCTGTTCGATCCATAGAATAGAAAGCATCAGGATACGGACCAAATGGCCCTGCCAATTGGGCACCAAGTCGGGCACACATACAATTTTCTACATACCACATTAAGACTACTTCGCTAACATTGCTTTGTAGCGTTTAATAGAGCTAAAATATATATTAACAATTTTCAAATTTATTCATTGTTTTTTTTTTTTTTTTTTTCTTTCTCCCTCTCTCTTTTTTGGGGGGTGGAAAATGCCTTTGCTTGATGTATACTGTAGTTCAAGCACTCTGCAGTAGCTCCCACTAACAATTTTGGGGTGCTGAATACGCACTCCTATTTTGAACTGTCGAAGCTGCTGTAGCAAGATCTCATAAAGAGGGATAAAATCGTAGAAATCTTCTTTTTAAGATCTGCTGTATGTCCTCTACTTCGACTAAAAGGTAATGGTTCCTGCAGTTTTATAGAAGGAGAGTTAAAAGATTGGTCAGACATTATTTGTCACCCATGCTCTCTTTATAATATTTATCTGTTCCTAATAGGACATACGATCATAGGTAATGGAAAACTCGAAGTCCTTGAGGTCACGGCAATTTTTTGCCTAGCCCGTCGCTAGTTCGAAGAGCCATCAGAGCCTTATTGGCCCACTTGTCGGTCCCCCTTTCCACATCAAGACTCGGAGTTAGGGAGGTCCGCCTTTAGCTCAACCAGAATCGATAGATGGCAGCTGAAATAACAACCGTCAATGATCAGTAGGACTATCAAGTAATCTTGACACTATTCTCTCGATAGCCTCAACACTACCTGTATTCTCTCGATAGTCTCATGCAGGATGTCTCGATAGCCTCATACATAGTGACTCGAGCATTTCAGAGCACCGAATCAGTCTCTTGCTCTAGAACTAATAAAATAGCCACTTACAGTCTCTTCCAGAGTTAACACAGTATGCGGCGTCTTTGAGAATCATGAAATACGAAGATGCCAGGCCTTTGTAGATGCTCCTCGATATCCTTAGAGCTACGTCTATATTGCCACTCATCGGTTAAAAACTATATCCTCCACTATAACGGGACAAGAAAGCAATAGAACAGCTACTGGTGATAACCTATCAACCTTATTCAACACCAAATGAAGAAAGCTCTGGCTTGCGGTTCTATTCCTCCCAAGATTTCATTTCCCATGACATCGTCACGCAGTAAACAAAGAGCTATCATAAGCCACTTAATCTAACCTTCATATGCCCGAACTGGCAAAACTACTATTAGAAGGTAGCAGTGCTAAAAAATCACTAGAAGGCAATAGTGCCAAGCCAAGACTGGTCCGAGAAATGTCAGCTCAGCCACCGTTTTCCATCATCAACACCTAGCGCCCGCTTAATGACACGGGTTCCTGGTTTTAATCTAGATTTCTAACCCATCGATGTAGCTCATTGGCCAGGGAGAAGACAATAAACAAGGCGGCGTCAATGCCGGATCTTCGGATCCGTCGTCGTAGTCATGGACCAAAAACAATGCCTCTGCCGCGATGAACTGACCTGATCCAGATACTCAGATATTGGTTGGGGCTGAAGAGAGGGCTTAAGCTTTGCGTAACGGAGGCAGCATGCTGCCATAAATACCTATATGTAGTTCGTGCTACCCGCTATGCCTTTGAATTATCTTGTCAGGGAACATCGTCTCCAGATTGGCCATCGGACTTGACCCGCAGAAGCCAAAATGTTGTACCAACATGCGCTGCTCCAGCTGCTCCCATTGGTGGCCATCGTCAGCGGTTCGCCTGTCAACAAGGTCCCCGCTGATTGCTTCACCAAAGGATGGACCAGGAATCACCTACTATCCTCAATGATGGAGCCAGCCTATTCGCACTCGGCTCATCAGATCTGCAGCGCCGTGTTGCTCAAGACGGAGACAGTCAACTTCCGCCCAACGGACACTACTCACGTCACCGTCACCAAGACGGACTACACGAGAACCTTGACCGTTGACGCCTATGTCACGGAGACTGACGTGGTCAAGTCCACGAAAACAATTACACCGAGGCCAACCACTATTGGCGTTCCCGATGTTGTCGCCACGAGGACGCGGACTCACACCCACACCGCTGTAGATCATGTGGTCGATACCGTTACCGTCACCACATCCACTGCTGTTGTCGATGTCACCTACTCGACAGACATCGTTGATCTGACCACACATACGGATACCGTCTTCACAGCCACTGTCATTGACACAGCTTACACCACCGACGCTACTCGTGTGGCTACTGTCACCACCTCGACGGCTACTGAGCTTAAGACAGTGGCTACGGCCGTCGTGACGGATGTTGTTTCAACTGAGGTTGACACCATCAAGAGCACCACCACCTTCATCGACTCAACCTCCTGGAGCCCATTCACAGTCTACACATCCACTGCCACCGTCTCGGACGCCGTCAGCACTTACACCGACCTGGTGGTGACGTCTACCGATGAGATCACCAGCTACACGGGCACTAGCACTATCCCCACGACCGTGAAAACCAAGGTTATCACCACTACAACAACGACCGGCTACATTACGGACTACACTGGTGTAAGCACCGTCATCACAGTTATTGGAACAAACACCTTCACCACTACCGTCCACACCAACACTGAGACCGTTTACACCGGCACAAGTGTCGTGCTAGCACCCGTCGAGACCGACGCGGTGACGGTTACCACCAGCACCGGCCATGCCACCGTTTACACTGGTACCGACGTTATTGTCAAGGCCGTTCAGACTGACGTTGCCACCGTTACCACTGGCACCGACGTCGTCACCCTCACGTCCATATACACCGAATTGGAGACGATCACCACTCTGAAGACTGTAGACGTGCCCACCCCCGTTTACACACCCGTCACGTCCACCGTGACAGTCTTTGACAAGCGATCTGTCAGGCGGAGTCTAGAGGACATCTGGGTCGATACATACGGCAAGGCTGCCGTGCAGGATGCGTGCGGCTGCGTCGTTGCTCCCGCTCCCACAACCACAATAGTCAATCATAAACCCGCCGTTACCGTAACCAAGACGGTGACCAAGACTGTTGATGCGGTGAAGCATGTTACCACACATGTGACTGTCCATGTCAGATCCACGTCCGTTCTGACCAAGACGGCCAAGCAGTCCACTAAGTACAAGGTGGTTCCTGTCACTTTGACCCGCACGGTCATTGTTGACGCTACCTCTACAGCCACGTCCTACACTACTATTGGCGTCGACAAGACCGTCGTGGAGTCCGTCATTGCCACCAAGACTGTAGATGTAGACGCCACCGACTTCCTAGCCGTGACAAAGACCACTGTGGTGGACAAAACAGCAACTGTCATCACGGGTGTTGTTGCTACAACCGAGGTTGACGTTACCGCCACCTCTATCTACGATGCAACCGTCACCAAGAGCGTCACAGACATTGAGGTTGTGTCCACGGACGTTGTAAAGAGCACAGAGGTCGATCTCGTCGCGACCGTTGTCGCCAGCTACACGGCCACTGTCACCGATGGTGTCGTCGCCACGGCTACCGAGTTCGAGGAGTTCTACACCACCGTGCCAGTCACAGCCACAAGCATCGACGCCGTCGCAGTTGTCTCGACCGACTTTGCAGAGTCTTACACCACCATCCCCACAATCGTCACCGCTACGGACGACGTTACCGCCACCTCGACTGTGTTGGAGGAGTCATTCAAGACGGTGCCGACCACAATCACGACCACCCGGGATGTCGACATTACCAAGACCGCATTCCTCGAAGCCACCATCACCAGTGCCACCACCGTCACATCAACATTGGATGTAGACGTGCACCAAACTACGGTCGATGTCATTACTACGGTTATCCCCAAGACCACTGTCACGACTTTCACCACTCTGCATACGCCCACCACAGTCACAACAACCATCAGGGAGACGGCTACCTGCACTTCAAAGCCGGTTGTGAACCCTGGTTTTGACACAGGCTCACTCTTTCCATGGAGTGCCCTGAGCAGCTCGACCGGTGCTGTCCTATCAGGCGGGTCCACCCTTGAGAACCCCAGGTCTAGCCGCTCATTCCAGTGCTTGGCCTTCAACAAGAACAGCAACTGTGGTGTCAAGCAGACCCTGACCACCTGCGCTGGAGTAACCTATTCGTGTCAGTATGACTGGTACTTCAGCGCTGCCGACTCCTCCAAAGGTGTCTTCCCAGCTGTGGCCGTCTACGTCAACCCAACGACGAATACTAATCCCGTGTCTACGTCTACCGTTAAAACCTCCACTTCTGGCAAATGGGAGAGAGGATCAACGTTTACATTTGTTGGCACCGGAAGAGATGTGATCGAGTTCCAAGCCACGACGCCAACCGCGAGTTACAACACGTTTGCTCTTGATAGCGTTGTTTGCACTGTTGTACAGTCGACCGAGCGTAAGCTGTAATAAAGGAGGTTAGCTTTTTTCTCAGACAACTTGATGCTGCAACTTGTGGTATCAGTATCATTACACATTTTCTTCCTATGGTAAGTATACTTAGATACATGCATTCTTTTTGGCAGTCTATTTTGTACTTATTCATAATGGAAATAAAGCTACCAGCAACTTACTGGAGCGCTAAAGCTGCTTTATCACTGTAAAATAAGGTTTTTTATATATGTACTCTGAGTAAATAGAGAGTGGCGTCACCTTGGCGCAGTCAATCGAAGTCTTTCCTTTTTCACACTTTTTACGAACTGCATGTATTGCAACGAGTGTTCCAATTAGCAAATTAGACGGGCTGAAATTACCGCGTCTGATTCTCTATGCTTAGATAACTTCATCTACAGTATTACGCATCGAGGGCCATTACGGCTAATAGCAAAGACAAGTGAAGTTTAGCCACTATTTTATATAATTAGATCAGTCGATAAGGGTTTAATAAGGGTTTGAGCTAGGGGCATTCGATGAACTGTCGAGCTTAATGCGTCGTCAATACAGGCCAAGACAACATACCCAGATAGAGTAAGCACTTCTACGCAGATTAGGTACCTTATTTCGGCATAGAGTAGAAGAAGGGTCTATTACCTTCCAAGAGGCGTAGTTTAGAGATAGAAAATAATACCGAATTCACCCGGGGCAAGGTATATCCGAGAGTCTGGCCGACGTTAGGCGATTCAAGACCCCAAGGAAATAGCATCCTGAGGCCATTGAATTTACCATTAACTATGTAATTAATCTAGTCGAGTAAACATGGTGAAAAAAGTAAAGTTGCAGCGATAGCCCAATGACAGTATAATAAGTGGCCTTAAACCGAAAGACCGTAGACCAGAAAACGGGATGGATATCCTTTTTAGACTGCAAATGAATTATCCCTATCCATCTTGTCGTGATGGGAGCCTCAGGGGATCCTTTTACTGCCCCAATATATGTATATCTGTCTCCCTCTTCCTGTCTGAGATCAAGTTCTCCGATAGGCCCTACCCAGCCGCACATTACTCTTGGATGAAGACCATTGCTCTGAGTATTCAGTCGATGTGCTCTATACCCGTTGGTTTGACCGTAAGTAAGCCAGCTGTGAGTCTGCCCCCTAGTATACCGAAGTTAACTTTACATTTAGCTTCCTTAGCTTCCTCATCCCCAACCAGGTCAATCCCAGCATCACCAACCTATCTAAGCATCGCCCAACAGCACAGACCAAACAACATATCAGGCTTTTACGGAGGAAAACCCGAAATTTCCTCAATAGAGTTTTGTCTAAGGATGCGTTACTTTACGACTGCAATCTTCGCGGCTGTAAACTTCAAGGCTGCACATATTTAACTCACAGAAAGATCTCTCGATACACACCCATGCTGCATTCAACCTGACATTAGGCCGGCCTAATCCCATATAAATTATACTTCCAAGGTAGCAACTTAGACTGAGCCAAAGGCGCTATATGATAAGGGTTTGGAGGGAGGCAAAAATCTCAAGTATCAGCCCCTTGTAACCTTGATCGCATGAAGATTTCCACGGTTCTCTCCGACGAAGGCACAATGCGCACAAATTCAACTATAAGAAGCCGCCTACCCTTTACTTCCAGGAATCTTTGGACAAACTCAACTTACTCAGCAAGCCATCCCGGGCCATTCACACTCTACCTACGTCAAGATGATTTGGTCTCAGTTCCCTCCCGACATCAAGTGCATGATTCTCGAAGCCCTGACAGATGACAAGAACTGCAGATTATCCAATGCTACTGTTGTGTCACGGGAGTGGCAGGCTGTTATCGAGCCAAAAATCTTCGCATATATACGAGTCACGCCCCAACGCATCGCCCAACTCAACGCCATGACGCAGCGCAACCGGGATCATGTGCTTTATATATAGTTCTGTATAGAGCTTGAGCGATATAACTGCCGCAAGTGTGATTCTTTTGTTCCTAGAGTCTTGCAGACAAGCGACAGCGAGAACAAGCTCATCTTGGAATCGTTCCAGTCGCTATTCACAGCTTTGACCACGTGGGAGCCAAATGGGACCCTGACCCTCGACATTAGCCTGTACTCGAAGAGCGATAACGAGCACGCATTCAAGTACCTAACCTTTATGCCCGACGCTACGGGACACCAGGTCGAGCCGATGTCGATCGCCGGAAGCGAGGAGCCCGACAAGCACCGATGGGAAACAACTGAATTGGGGTCTATCCCACCAGAAAGAAGTCTCGAGCGTCTCTTTAGACATGTCTAGCCCCCCGTTAAGGATGAACGAGCGTGTTGGGCGCAGACACCAAAGGTTCCGGCCGTGACACGGCTTGAAATGAGGCTACAGACTTATCGCCGATGGGAGACGTTTACAGTCTCCGAGATTCTTTCCCAACTTCCTGGCTTACGTGAGTTCCACTATGAGACATGGATGCAGTGGTTTACCGAGATGCACGAGAGCTGGCATGAATGTGAGTAATTTATCACTGAAGTTTGCCAACTACTAACATTTTCACAACGTTGCTTGAACTTCTTTCGGCTACCGAAGGGCTGGGCAAGTTAACAATCTTTAAAAACTCCAACCAACAATACCCGCTCTACTTTCTAGGAGAGACCTGGCCAGCCCATGCTCCCACTATCCATCTTAGTTAGAAGCTTGCCCGAGTGAATCTCGGAGTAGAAGTCCTCTCAGCGTCCTTTATGGTAGATGCTGCAGAGTTTTTCTCTGAATTTTGAACATGGCCAAACCTAAGCCATCTTACCCTTACTTCACAGCTTCTAGTACCCACAACATGTCTTACACAGATTATGGATCTCCTTCAAGCAGCAGCATCTGCAGCTTGTTACATGCTCAAGCTCAAGATGATGGAGATATGGTATGGACGAGAGGGGCTGGCAACTTTATTCAAGTATGAGTTTATCCCTGACTATTTGCGGCAATCTGTTGTTACTTGGCGAGCAACATGGTGTATGAGTATACAACCTCGAGTGATTGAGGCGTGGAAGGGGGTTGTACGCAGCCGTGGTGGATATCCTGGGGGTGTTAATGTGGTATATGAGGCGGTTAACGAGCACATCACGTCACATGTTGATGCGATTGTCAGCCTGAAGCTATCAGAGACAGTGCTCCGGCCCATCTCTTTACAGCAGATTAAGAGAGAGCAGAGCTTTATTGGTTCCTTGACAGTCTAGACAGATATCATTATACACGATAACAATCTATGAGCACACAGCAAGCACTTAAAGGATCCGTTCAAAGAGAAGTGATGAATTAAGAATCTACAAAGTCTACTTTAACGGCTACATACAAGCAATTGTAGTTAGGTCTTGGTTTCGACAAGCTCTTTCGGGCTACCTACTTACCCAGAACACCGCGAAAAGGTGCTTAACTATCGTTCTGGGCCACCGCCAGAACTTTCGGACAGTAGTGCCCCCGCTCGATCACTCAACCAAGCATCACCGGCCTATCTACTGGTGCAAGGGCAGATTGTGCAAGGCTGCGCAAAAGGAAAATAATAAAAGAAAAGAAGAGACTTACGTTCAGAAAGCGGCAAAGCATCGAGCCGCAGCTCGTCGTGCCGCATTGCAGACGGCCAAACGTCGACCGGAGGCTGACTTTCTAGCTTTCTAGTACCTATAGATGATAGTTTTAGTTCCAAGCCTAACTCAACGTGTGAACGTTCGTGTCGAACAGAATACTCACATGGGGGTGGTGGTGGTGGTGGTGATGGGAGAAGAGGAAAAGAGAAGAAAATCAAGACGCGAGGGGAATATGTAAGTAGTCCATCATTGGACAAGTCGATTACCTCTTTCTATATCGCCGTCCTTGCCAATATTGCCGTGTTCTCACAGGCAGTAAAGGTAGGTACTCTTCAATCCGGCATATGGCTGTCCGAGAAGTAGCTCCCATGACCTGACCCCCTTTCCCCCTTTTCCCTTACCCCCTTTTCCCTTACCCCCCTTCCACCCTTCTCCCCTCCCTTCACAACCTTATGATTTTATTAAGAACAGGCCAAGGGGAACACCGTAAATCGTTGGCTTCGGCCAACATAACACTTTCTCAAGCAGTGCCACACAACAGCTTCTCCATTAAACAACTCCTCCGTCGATAACTTATCTGTCGATAACTTGTCCATATTATATTTAATTTAGATAGCTATACTTATATACTTGTTAGACGTTTAAGCCAGTATTAAAAAAGGACGAATGGGGTATTCTACTAGTCATAAATGATGTAACAGGATTTCCTGTGAGGACCTGTAAATGCCAAGGTGTAACAGTCCGTTATACCGTTGCGCCACAGGGCAAAAGATTACCTAGGCCAATAATCTCAATTCTGGCGATTATTGTAACGGAACCAGCTACCTATAAGGGTTTTGACTGTTACGGTGGACCAGGTCGTAACAATAACCCACTAACCGGCAGATTAGTAGTTGAGTAGGTAACTATTAGCGAACACCGGCTATCGTATATTTTATTATTTTTTTGGTGTAGCTTCACTAATACTAACCCTGTTTATAAAAGAAGGCTTAACACCACATCAAGCACATACGACCATAGGTAGTGGAGAGCTCGGGGTCCCGTCCGCTCCCCCATAGATAACCCGCTAACCGGCAGATTAGTAGTTGAGTGGGTGACCATCAGCGAACACCGGCTGTTGTATGTTTTTTCTTTTTTATGTAGCTTCCCTGGCACTGTTTATATAAGAAGGCTCAACACTGTAACAGGTACATACGACCATAGGTAGTGGAAAACTCGGGGTCCCGTCTGCTCCCCCATAGATAACCCACTAACCGGCAGATTAGTAGTTGAGTGGGTGACCATCAGCGAACACCGGCTGTTGTATGTTTTTTCTCTCTTTTTGGTGCGTAGCTTCTTTAGCACTGTTTGTATAAGAAGGCTCAACACTATATCAAGCATATACGACCATAGGTAATACATAAACTCCTAGGTTTCCAGCAGCAAGTCACGGAGATACTTTGCTGTAATTATATTAGAAAGGCTAGCGAGGAACTTCTGACGCTTCAAGTTTATTTCCTTAATCTAGGTACAGTTAGGGACCAAAGGTGTGCGAACGTAAAATAATAGAATTATACTAAATGTAAGAGCTAAATAATAAAGAAAAATTACCGTCATCAAGAATATTTACTACTTATCTTTAAATTTTTCTGCTAAATAAAGCTATATATATCTTATTTTAAATACCCTAAGTTTTGGTGTATTTTATGTTCGCAAAATTTTGGGCCCTACCTATACCTTAAGTTCAGGTATATAAATCCCAAGGACGCCTTGACCCCTTCGACGTACCTAGTACTTACACGCCACCAGTATCCACCTTGTCGATATCTATCTATTTCAGTCATCCAACCCGGTCTGTTCCTTTCTCATAAATTTCCTTCTCCCGCGCGTCTACACCCTCGTAGAATTCTCGTCAATATCTACGTCTTCCGAAGTGGCACCAAGCTATTTGACGTTACTGTACCCAACACTCGCCTGTCAGTGTGCCAATTACACCATCTCTAACTATCTTGAAGCATTTCAAGAAGTTCCCTATTGTCACATCGAATCGACATGAATGTGGCTCTGTCGTCTTCGATATCAAGCAACAAGCATCGTTTCGACACTTATTCATCATAAGGTTGCGTGTGTACACGTTTACACTCTATTGTGGGCGCGATGGATTCCTCAGACTTATGAGTACTCTGCCCTTCTAGTCGGGAAGAGTATCCCGGAATTAATACATCTCTGATAGAGAGCGTTACTTTCTCCCCAATTAGGCAGAAGGCATCAAACAATGCGAACATTCCTTAGAGTCAGCCGACATTAAGCAAGTGCGGCTCATCACTTCATGGGATATGCTGCAGAAAGAACCGTTCGATCCAGGAGGTACGGAACCAGCAAAGGGATTCCATACAAGATATCCTTGCTGGAACCAACACTTGACTATCACCGTTTTACCCAAATATTTGAGTCGCAATTAGCCCCCGGCCTCCAGGCCAACTTCTTCTCGGGCATCATTGGCATACCGCCACAGGTGAATGCGCGTTTGCCAACCCCTTTGGGTAACAGCGCATTACTCACAGCGGGACAGCTTACAGCACAAGATTTACATGCCCTCTCCAAGATCCCACGAATGCTCAAGTCACTTAGCTATAAAGTAGAGGCTTTGAAGCAGCACTACTCTGCGTCAACTCAGGCGAATGCGGGTCAAGTGAGGGAAGCATACTTTGACATGCAGGTTCAGCTGGTTCAATTTTTCACAACAGCGGTCAAGTCTATGCGTGGCGAGGAAGATGAGATACAGTACTGTAGGTATCGGTAGACGAAGAAGCATCACTTTTTTCCCAGCTGATGTAATAACCCAGACAAACGAGCCGGGCTGGATCATGGCCACGAACAGGAGGATCCATGGTTGTGGCTTCAACGTGAGTTTATCAAAACAAATCAGGCACTCTCTGAAACTCTATCGCGGGTTGAGAATCTAGTTACTGCATGTTCACCTCCGCTAGGCTAAACCAGCTCCTTAGACACTGCTACAATCACACAGCAAGTATCGTAGATGCAACTGTCAACCAAGATATACCCAAGCTTCTTTAACAGAGAGAGCACATTTAAGAAAATATACCAGGTCCTGGGCCGTGATGGATCAGCAACAACTTTCCGATCTATAGCGTTGTTTGGTCTTGGTGGCATTGGCAAGAGCTCCATCGCGGCACGGTATATTGAGAGAAAGATGGAAGAGAAGAAGTACGACGCCGTATTTTGGGTCTATGGTGAGACGACGGCATCGTTGCGACAGAGCTTCACCGACGTAGCATTGCGGCTCAAATTGCCTGGAGCACAGCCCAACCTACACAATAAGAACTTGCAATTAGTTCAGAACTGGTTTCAGAGGACTGGTAAGTTATTTCCATTTGTTACTTTTGATCTTGACTGATTCTCTATATGACAGACTGCAAATGGTTAGTGGTTTACGACAATGTCGAGGATGATAAGCTGTTAGGTCCATACTCGCCGGAAGGAAGTCATAGGAAGGCTATTATTACCACTCGCAATCACAATTTGGTGTACGAAGTTGCCACTTCTGGCTTGGAAATAGCTTCATGGGATGCAAAGATAGGTTCTGAGTTTCTCTTATTCTTGTGGAAAGACAACATAGGTCGAGATATTCAAGCAGAGGGACTCTCGGCAATCGAACTTGCCGAAAAACTTAGTTGCCATGCGTTGGGTATCTCTCACATGGTTGGTCTAATTCAACGAAGGTCTTGGTCTATCACGGAATTCATGCCCATCGATTTGAAAGATCCGAGAAGGCTTCATAAATCTGAGTTACAGGCAGTGTAGGACGTATCGTTTGGTACTCTGGAAAGACATAGCCGAGTTCTCCTGGGAGTTGCATCATTCTTGGTCTCAGACAACATGGCGCAGGAGCTATACGTACAGGTATTACCAGCTAATGGAATAGTTGCAATCA
This sequence comes from Trichoderma sp. TW21990_1, assembly GCA_010015515.1. NCBI lineage: Eukaryota > Fungi > Ascomycota > Sordariomycetes > Hypocreales > Hypocreaceae > Trichoderma > Trichoderma sp. TW21990_1. The sequence goes on from WXUD01000027.1 coordinate 288,179, forward strand.
GGAAAATGGTATGGAAATAAGTCTTCTTGGACGTGTTTTGACGAAAATATACAACACCGCTTCAGCCACTAGTATAGAGCGAATTTTGTGGATGAAACTCGCAAGTTGACAATAGGGAAGGAAGGAAACCCGTCCATCATTTCCGAACACTAAACTTGCTTGTTCTTTTCTGCCATCCCGTGGTGAAGTCATCTTGCAACATCACGCCTCGGATCTATGTCTTCACAGAGTATGTCTTGAGTAGCTTCGTTCTGATACGGGTGTACGGCTGAATAGAGAAGGAAGTATCTGAAGCCATCCGAAGGGTGTCTGAAACTCCTCTAGTGGACACACCGCCAGTCCCTCTCACCCACCGGGTTCTAGGTAATGCCAATTCGATGGTGCTCTGGAGCTATTGGTGAAGAGAATACGTGTCAAGATACCCCATCGCAGGTACCGGCACTCGCAACTTGCTTGTGGAATAGTACCGAGGTAAGGCACATATACCTAGAAACGGCATGCATGATGACGTCCTGATCGAGAGGAAAAGTGCCATCCATTTACGCGCAATTTAGAACTTCATTTTTTATGCCAGATTGCTTGTTTCTATTCAGTGTATTGTTTATGACTCGCCATGATCTAGCTACTATCTTCGCCAAACTAGGTTATCGTCAACCTGGACCAAATGTCAAACGAACCTCTCACTTTCCAGACCTACCATCTCAAGTAACCATAGGGTGTAAAAGGTAACTGTCCATTATTGTGCAATACGATGTAGACGGAGGCCATAATGTAATTGGTCACTAGATGTCCTCAATGCCGGCCGCCAGACTGTCCTCTAGAGGTGTCCAGCTTGTCTGGCCGAAAAAGGTTTGTAGCAACTTCTGGGCTCTCGATATAGGGACAACTTCTGTATAGTCGCGTCCTTCGTTTTCAGGATCGCTTGGGAATTCTTGGTCTGGGCGTAGTTTGCGCAAGATGGTAAGCACATCGGTCCAATTGTACTCTCTTGCAAAGGCGAATATTCGCTCTGCTTTAACATTTGGATCGAGCAGGGCAGCAACGTGCAGACGAGCAGTATCTCTCACATCAATAAAGTATTCTGGAGATTATATCACCCTTTAGCAATAGATCCTTGCGGTCGCTACAAAGATGTGGAGTTCACTCACGTGGTGGCAGCATTTCCATAGCAGAGTAGTCGCGCTTGAAAAAGTTACGAACGAATCCCATTGTAGAACCGTGCATATATTCTGGTACTAAAAGTTGGCCGAACTTTTAATACCATTAGTCAATTCACTGAGATAATCGAGTAGCAAAGGATAGAGCCAAGGAGTTTGCCTACATTGCAGTTTGGCAGGACAGTGTTGAGAACGAAGCTCGGTTTGTTCTCCTCCATCCACCTCCATGCGGCCCGTTCTCCTTCAGTCTTCGAGGCCGAGTATGTAATGTACCCTTTTGTAGAGTCTGGTGCTGTGCCACTCCATGCGAGATCGACGACGTCGTCATTCCAAGTATCTAACAAATTATAAGGCCATGATGCACATGCGTAGTTATTCGCTTATACTTACTCTCATCGACTATGATGCCCTTTCTGTTAGGCTCGGGAATGAGTGCCGCAACAGAAGACGACGTTAGCACGAAACGCTTCACTGAATCTTGACTCGAAGCTGCCTTGAGGGCATTGATTGTGCCATTTTTGACAGCTGGTATGATCCTATGTGGCTCATTGACAAGAGTAACGTCTGTAGCCTATAAGTTGAGAAGTTAGCAATCATCGTATAGAGTTTTGTATATCATCCCATATCTTACCACATGAATGATTCCGCTGGCCCCTTTTGCAGCAGAGGCGAAGGCGCCATCTTCTTCCATTGCTGGTACCACAACGCTCTCAAATCTGCCTTTGCCATATCTGTTTTTGAAGAAGCCATCCAACCACGGCTTACTTTCTCTAACGGTCCCACGAACATTGAATCCCAACTCTAACAATACATCGACAACATGCGACCCAATATAACCATTGGCTCCGGTGACTAGCACCAAACTTCCAAGAGGGATAGAGTACTCAGTGGGCCTCATATTGTTGGAGATTGTGCTCAGGCCTTTTAAACGTATTTGGATTCTTGAATATTTCTGCTGGTATAACAGTGAAGCTTCGTTGCAACCAGGGAGATATCATGACAGAATCAGGGAGCTATCTTATATTAAGATACCAATGGGGATTGTCTCAAAGTTGTTATATAAGACAATATAATTCCACTCTCTCAGGATTTTTCTCTGGCTAAAGTAGCTGACAAATGTAAGCATTGTTCTCTATCTCGAAGTGTCTCTTATGCTCACTATTGCGACAGATCACATCATAGATCTAGTGATAGCTTGATCCTTCAAAGATAGGAGGGCAGCGGGAAAACATACATATGTGCCTAGTGTGACAAATCATGAGGACCCCGCAGCATGAATGTAATAAGTTACATGAAGCCATCTTGATTTGTCAAGTGGGAATATGTAGATGTATTTCCGTTACTATTGCATTTGTAAAACAGCACATATGCAGAGCGTGACAAATCAAGCTACTTAGCTTCGTGTAGGATTTCGGATTGCAGATATATTTTACCACTATGTGAGTACATTTAAAAGATAGCTAATCTATGAGCTGGTTGCGATTTGTTTTTTCTTCGCATGATACATACTTACTTCTTGGTTTGTTTGTTTCTGGCTTATCTCCATATCCTTGAGTTGTAATTGTCGTCAAACTGTCGCTGGTGTATGTCGTTCACGTCGCTTTCGGCCTGCCCCACCGGCTGTCGTGTATACATGGCGTTACACCATCTCTGTGCACTCTTCTCTATTTTCGCCCTTTGCTCTACCGCTTCAGTTGCCTCCGGTGTCGCTAGTCGTGCCCTAATTCAAACTTAATATTATTGCGCTTGCGTGAAACTGCCTTTCCTGTATGAGCGATTTGTCGCTTTGCTACTCTATTTTATAACCAGGGCCTCTTCTACCGAAGGAAGCTTCACCTATGTCTCATTCAAGACTGGGTTGCAGGCGAACTGCGACATATTTACATGGGACATACATCACGTAGCAGTTAGGGGTAACTTCGTATAAGTATAGTAAACGGGGAATGTAATAATAAACTACTCAAGTGTGACGAATATAGAGGACAATAACTCGTTAGGTAACTAACGGGTCCGTTCTTTATTGCAACAGTATCCCAGGCTATTCTTGTGTATGTGCGCATCCGAGTCCAAAGAGCACCTCAATAGCTTGAAGATAAGATCGAATGCATCCTTAGGAGCGAGAAAGTATCCATTAGTTCTACTGGGCCGTGTTTCCAATTAATAGCCATTCGACGAAGTACCTGTTTTGCGATTCAGAGAGGACATTTGAAAGACCGCTGTACGAGCTGTAATTAGCACTTAGCAATTCCTGAGATGTCACGATAACGACAGGTTAGTTGTTCGCGAAAAGATATATCAATCAAATCTAGTATATCTTTTCGGCCAAAGAACCCCTGATTTCGTATGAGTGGTATAGTATGACAGGTAAGGGCAATGAGTTTGCAATATGCTTGTCATACGACTGCACAAGCTCAGTATTCGATTCCATAGCTGAAATGAAGCTTCTAGCCTCAGTTTCACTGCGTAGCTGCCTAGGCGTAACTCCAGCCGCTTTGGGTCTTTTGCGAATTGCGCGCGTACTTTACTCCACGCAGAATTGGGTACTATTGCGTTGTCGGTGATCTTTCACTGCCTGAAGTATTTTATAGCTTTCACTATATTGACGGTCAGTGTTTCCAGAATTTCGAAGAATGTGTTGGAAATAGACCTCTATTTCCTACAACTATCAGGAAGCTCGAGAAGAAGAGAAAATGAAAGAAAAAACTAGGTCGAAGAGATCGTCTTCCAGTACAAATAAACACACAGGGCAGCTGGCTTGCAGCGTATCACGTGTTCACGTGATTCTCAACAGAGTACAGCCAGCGTTTCCTCGTTTAATGCTCCAGAATCGCTGAAAATCTGCAAAATATGAGCTAGTCTCCGAATTGGACAGTATATTGATAGTTTCTGTCAAAAGCTTTTCTGACTGAGCTGCGACCTGGAAAGGAAATAATGGGCTTTGCTTGATCCGGTACACAGCGGCTATTTATGACTTACCTCCAATGGTAACAATATACCTCCAAAGAAGCAAGCTGCGCTCAGACTCGTTACACCTAACCTAACAAAAAGAGTCGTAACAAAGGTTCCTTAATGTGAATAGATGTTGCGCGAATTCTGAAAGCGTGTGTGCAACAGATCTGGTTTGGTGCGTTTAACTAAGTTTTGGAGATGAGAAATTACTTGCTCGTGGTCATCAAACGCTATCATAGTCTTAAAACCATCTTCGTTATCAAGAATCTTTCAACATCTTTCTAGTAAATTGTGCCATTAGTTTTCTGTCTCCAGGAGCATTACGCGCATCGGAGCCTTCTGATTTTATCGTTGGTATCGTTTCTGTACATTTCCACTGCAAATGTGATCGGGCAAATTTATGAGAAAGCGCTGGCTTCTGATCCTGCTGTATCACTGGTAATTCGTTGATGAACTGGTCGTACTCATAGTGTGAAGACTGATCGGAAGACATTCACAGCAGGGTTAAGCAAACTGTCATAGTCAACCGATCTGCCTCACATCTAGGTTTCAAATGTATAAGACCATAGAAATTGTAAAGGTCACTCGTACGGCTCCATTCCGATCCATAGAGGGCAAACACGCCTATTCAAGTAACACAAAGTCGAGGAAAAGGAGCACAGCTGGCGCCTGACAAAAGTTCATTCAGAGCAGTGAGCAATTCTTAGTGAAAACGAGTAGAATCGAATGGAAATTCACCAGAGCAGGATAGCTCCCAAGCGGGCATCTCTTATTTTCTCGGGTTATTTTACCACCCTACAGATTTGGTTACAGTACGCCGTTAGGCCTTGTGCTAACTATCGTGAAAAGCGAAGCCCCTTTGAGTTGCTCGGCAATAACGACATTTCATTTGACGAGTGACGCAAGCAGGCATCACATGAACGATTGTTGGTGAAACTATCACAGTAGGGCCACGTTTTAGGTTACACCTTACATGACAATGTATGAGAGAGATACCGCTTGATGAGTCTTCCCCGCTTGCTGAATCGGAGTGCTTCTGGTGTTTTTGGAAACGACGTCTCAGGCTAATGATTGACCCTATTCCTCCACGTAAAAGGCTTCCGAAGATGCATTATAACTCAGAGGTTGGTATTGCCTGAAGAAGACGAGCGCCTTTCGACTATTTTATAGACTACGCCATCCGGCAGTGGGCGAGTTGGCTCAGCAAGAGGAGAGATGCTTCATTTTCCTGACGCCAATGACTGGACCAGGGCTCATCAGCTCTACTCAATTGAGGTCGACAATAGTTGTCACACGCTCTGTTTGGATTGTAGAGATGCGGACATGCGGAAACGGAAGTTTCTATGTAATGCCCTTCTGGGACCTGTTGCTATACAAGGCCCACTCAAGTGGCCATCTTGAGTATAAAGATGAATGCAGAAAAAACTTTGTGATCAGGGAGCGAGAGGATGGGGTTTTTAATGTTGAATGAAAAAATTCAGTTTCGGAAAGACTGCTGATTTTATTGGATTCCATCTCCGCTCTTTGGTGATCCAATGAATGAAACAGAGGTATTATCTATTAAGAGCCGCATTGTATTTTACATAAATCCTGTATCATTCCGGAAATCGATATGCCAATAGCTCATTCAGAACGTATACTCGAAAAGAGCCTGCAATGGCATATCTCAGCTAAGGAAAAAAAAATTCCTCTTTATTTTCTAATAAAGTGCACCGTATCCGTCAATTTTTGTGCCAATATTCAGAATGAAGGAGGCATTCGCCTACCAGGGGCCCAAGGTCGATGTCGTCGAGTTACCTATACCGAGTGCAGGACCTTTTCAGATGATTTTCATGATGGCTTGCATTAGACTTAACCCTAAGGACTGGAGAGTGGCAGATGGTGCCGTTCCCGGAGTCGCGTATTGAAATGAGGACGACGATTTTGCAGGAGTTGTTCATGAAATTGGCCAAAGTGTAATCGAGTTCAAAGTGGACGACCGAGTAGGTACTTTCCACAAAACATTGAGCCCAGGAGGAGGCTGGGCGGGGTATGCTATTGCTTGGGAGAGCATGGCATTCCATCTAGCCGGCCATATCTCGCTCGAGGGTTGGTATCAGAATCACTTTTCGGTGCAGGTGCAAAATCCTCCTGCTTCCCAACAGAAGCCGCAACTATCCCACCAGCAGTTGTAACATCTTGTTTAGGACTATATCGTCGTCTTGCTCTTCCTTATCCTTGGGATCCTTGCTATATACCACAGCCGTTCATCATTTACGGCGCTGCATCGGCTGTAGGCGCCTACGCTGTGAAACTAGCCGTGCTCTCGAAGACCCATCCTATCGTCGCAGTTGCCGGAAGAGGGATCAATTTTGTAGAGACACTCATCGATCGGTCTCGTGGCGACACCATCGTCGATTACCGCTAAGGAGACGATTCTGTGGTCTAAGCGCTTAAGGTGGCTCTAGGAAGCAAAGAACCTGAATTCGCCTTTGATGCTGTAAGCGAGAACGGCACTGTTTTGAACATCTCTCGAGTGATAAACAAGACTATCGGGAAGATCGCCGTAGTGCTGAATACTACATCCGATCTAATTCTCGATGGAATCTAGCTTATCAATACGGCAGTTGAAACGAGCCAGGTAGACCTCAGTAACGAGGCACTGACCTGGCCCAATTCAAAGAGTCAAAATGTAGGAAGAACGCACTTTACTACTATCATGTTAAAATTCATTGGGAGGGGACTAAACGAAGGCTGGTTCAGCACGCATCCACACGAAGTGGTGCCAGCCGGGTTGCATGGGATAGAAGACGCACTTACACGCTTTGAAGAATGGTTTAGTCAGCGCAACTAAGCTTGTTGTGAAGATCTCGGATAATAATGGCTTAGGCAATTAGCTTACAGGTAAGCCTATTGTGGATTGATCAAATATGTACTCCCTCGACACTTTTTTGGGGTGGGTAGATGGATTTTTGTAAGCACGCAAGCAGCCTAATACAGTCGTAGATGTCACATCATAACAAACTAGCCAGAAACAACATACACCGTCTTTACCTAATAAGACTAAATATGCTGATTGATTTACTTGAAAACTCAGTAAAGATCAGTTATAGATTGAACCTGATTGTTATTATTATTATTCTCTAGTATATGTGGGCTCCCTGTCCTTTTCCGAAGATATCAATCGGGCCATCTATTTACCAAGAACCCCGCGCTAAACGACCTACTGCAGCCAAGACACACGGACCCTACGCTGAAAATGGGGACGTTTTGAACGGCTTACTGTAGGTTCTGCCAATACCATGGAAGCTTCATTGATGACGAACAGGCCGCGCATAGTGAGGCAATTCCAAGAAACAAGCTTGGTTCCACTTTCAGAATTAGTTATCATGGTGAATGCACTGTCACTGCCCAGTGGGTTTGTCCGTAATCCATCCTATACAGGAAAGGAAGTTTCGTTGACTAATCCGTATATTAATAGCATTTATGATAATAGGAAAATACCAGCACCAAGGAGTTTGTAGGGGACAGCCGCTGCCTTGCCACAGGCCTCCGTGATACTCCATATACATAGGCATTGCGCAACCGATTTAGCAAGATTCATTGCCCGAATCAAGGAAGCAATGGTGTGAGCCACTGAGTTATTTTGTTACTGACACGTATTAAATTGATCTATTACTGCTCCATCGTAAAATAGCCGACTTTGGTTTGCACATTTCATCAGTCAATCGGGTGCTCAGTCTCGAGTCCCAGTCCCGGTCCGGTGTCCCACGAAGAATGCAATAACATGTTTACTGAGCCTTGGAATATACCAAGATATCGATTATGACACCTTAAGATTGGGAAGCAATTTTAGATTGAAACGAGGATTCGCCATTTTAGTGAGTAACGGATGACTCCAGTCTACATCAACTGGATTTAATAGCTAGCAACTTTTCCGTCGTACTTGGCAACGTTGTCAGTACTAAATTTACTCTTTCTTCCATTGGTAGCTGGCAACACCATCAGTGCTTTGAGTGTCCTTCTTCCACTGGTAGCTGGCAACACCATCGGTGCTTTGAGTGTCCTTCTTCCACTGGTAGCTAGCAACACCGTCGGTGCTCTCGGTATCCTTCTTCCACTGGTAGCTGGCGACGCCATCTGTGTTTTGAGTGTCCTTCTTCCATTGGTAGCTGGCAACAGTGTCGGATTCCTAGAACAAGCGGCAATTAATTAGCCTTAGAAAGAGAGAGAGTTGGTAAAGGCAGATATACAGGGACAGGAGCAGCAGTCACTGAGACCGCAAGTGAAACAACGCTGAGGAACAGAGATGCCTTCATTTTGATAGAGGTGTTGACAACAAATCAAATATGTGTGACGGTATAATTTCCTTTACAAAAAGAGACGAGATCGACGAGGGCGGCATTGATCTTCCTTTAAGATCTCTAAATCTCGCTACCACATCAGTATAGCATGTGACAAATAAGTCTTATTAGTCAACAACGGGCACTTCTTCGACCCATCATACATAATGTGGATAAATACAAGCTAGTCCTGATCTCCACGGCTTTGCAATTTGTAGAAGGTGTTGATCCTGCCAAGGCCTACCCCGTATATATCCCGGAATCCGAATGTGTGCCCGGATAACGTCTTGATGTTCTGCAAATGGAAGGTGAGATGAGAACTGGTATTCTCAGCACTGTACTTATTAGATACGAGCTTAGTGATCCAGTAATATGCACGATAACGCAGCTAAAATAGCCATTGCTACTAGTATTTTCGGTATACTTCAACGACTATAAACGAAAACGATGAGCTAATCCTCACTGGTCATAATACAGGATTTTTCACTGGTAAGTAGACTTGAGCCGTCAATGAAACTTCTCCAATCCACGTCTCGAGATGAGACCAAGTTAAATTACCACCGTTACTGCAATCATTCTCAACAAATAAACACGAGTATGCAGAGAGAAAGAGACGACAGCTCTATCGAAGAGTCGGATCCATTCTTAGGTGCTTCGATAAGCCCGAAGGGAGAGATCCGAAACCACCGACGGCAGAAAATACTCCTATACTTTTTGATCGTCTCACTCGGAGTCTCTCTGAGTTCTCATATCTTAACCTATTTCTACATTCACAACGCTTCCTATCTCGACGCAACATGCGTACGGCATACGCAAGAGAACCGTGAGCTCTTCCTTCCTCCGGCAATCTCGTGGACGTAGTTGGACTAACTATCCTCTAGCTACTCCCATTGATATTCCTATTCATTATCACTCTGTGCTTTATGACGGGACATTTCTCGCCAACTCAACCTCTATCTTCCGCCTTCCCCCCTCTCCAGAGGTGGACGAAGCATGGGAAGGTCTCGGCACCACCTCAAAGCCCCTCGTCTTGTCCAAGTCGCAGGCAAAACTTGCCGGAATCAGTTCGGATCATCTTAAAACTCCGTCGGGAGACTTTCCCGTTCTATTCGAGTTCAATCACCACTTGCACTGCCTCAACCTGATCCGCAAGTCCGTCTACTTCAACTACAACTATTACTCTGACCCCAACTACCCAGGACACCATCTTGGGAAAGATGAGACAACTATTACTAAACACGTAAATCACTGTATCGACATGCTTCGGCAAGTGATCCAGTGTAAGCCCGACTTGGGAGTGTTCGGCCAGTATTGGGTAAAAGACGCAGCTCAGGGTGTGGATGGGTCCTTTGTGGACTTTAACACGAACCACAAATGCATCGACTGGGAGCCAGTGAGAGAGTGGGTTCGAGCACACCAAACGCTCGAGAACATAGTGGTGGAATTACAAGAGGGTGATAAGATTCTAGATATTGCGCCGTAGGAACACGCTAGTTGTGTGTGCAGTACAAGGGTAATTACCAAATATTAAACGATTTCCGCTACCTTACGTGCATGTGTTGTAAGATTATGCATGGTTGTGGGTTTCTATTAGAGGTGAGAACTGATATCTTAGCCATTGATGGTTGTGTTGTGGATGTGTTTAGATGCACTTTTGTTAGTTCCGTGTCGACTCAACATTTGCCGGAAAATTTTATCTAGAACAAATTGAGAGCAACACAATACTACGTACATCATTGATCGGACGACTAAAAAAATACGACAGTCGCCACTTACTCTGTGATTCCATCGTTTACGAAGTACGCACCGCTGGCAGAACTTTTGTATCTGCAGGGCCAAGTCCCCGCCGTAGAGTTTGTCTTGAGCCAGCAATGTTTTGAAAGTGCCCCTCAGTGCATATAACCAACTTCCTTTCTTAGCACAGCGCGCCAGTCAATCGCTTACATGATGTTGCTGACGGTATGTAGCATGTAAATTTCAGACAAACATGTCTGAATCGCCATTCTAAGACTTGCTTCGATCCTTTAGGCCCAGGTGATGCATCATGTCGCGGCGAGGTTCTGGTTCTGAAGATGAAGATACGCTGCTGGGCTCTAAGAGCGAGAGCCTACCTCTCCAAGTGATGGAGAAGAGAAGGGCAAATTTCACAATTATACAACTTTCACTCGTTGCTTTGCTGAGTTCGGTGATTTCCATCGCAGTGAGCCTCATTGTGTGGAAAAGCGTACAACCTAGAGCTGGGCCAAGGGAGGATGCAAAATTACTTCCAGGCCTGGATATTCCTCCTCGTAGGCATAATCCTATCTGTTTTACTATTTTTGCTTCTTCTTTTGCTGATCAAATATCCCAGTTGGCCCAATCCATAAAGCCTTTATGCCTGAGAGGGTATATGACGACCCTCGCACAGAGCAAGGCCACGAATCGTGGATGAACCTATTCCCAAGTACGCACCCCAACATTTCCATCAGCAATTATACAACTTCCTAACGTACAAAAATGCAGAGGGAAAGGGATATGTCTCAATACAGAATATAGAGGCTGCAGGTCCAGTGCCCGACTATGTCCGGGACACCAGCACGGATGGCACTGGACGATTCTCTGTCGCAGTGTTCCACCAACTTCATTGTCTAGTATGTGACAATATCTCATCATATTCTTGTTCTCTAACTTGTTTGCCACTAATCTTGATGTAGTATCTCCTTCAATCCGACCTTTTCGAGGCTTTAGAAGCCAACATCACCGAGCCACATTCCCACACACTTCACTGCCTAGATTACCTTAGAGAGAGCATCCTCTGCACAGCTGACTCCACCTTGGAGCCTTTTAAGCCAAAGTTTGACAGCACGGCGCATAGAAAAGGTGTAGATGGATACGGGACTCCACACCAGTGTCGAGATTTTGGGAAACTACGGAACTGGGCTGAACGATTCCGATACAACGACAATCAAGGATTCGAGACCTTTGAAGGATAAAGACGATCTAGTCAGCTAGCTACACAGAGTTGTCAAGGCCTTGTTCTCCTGCGGATAGAGTAATGCTCCACTGGAGCTATCCTTGTTGAGAGATTGCATCTTCGATATAGTCAAATAAGCTTTGACACATGCATGGTATTCTTCCTAGCTGCAGCTGCGGATGCACAAGTTTGCATGATTGCAACCGGCATCGTAAACAATGTAACCCTCTCTCATCGGCTGTAAACTATGAGTCACAAATAGACCCTCCTGGTAGTGGCGATTACTAACTTAGTATTCATATCTTGGTCGTTGGTTGTGCTGGCATAAATTTCACCCCCAGCCGTATTCAAATTAGGTCATCGAATCCTTCAGGAGTCGGATAACTCGTTGCACTTATGATCATGACTGCTTGAAACGGCTCCCCCCGGCTTGTCACCTGAACTGGTCTAATCGATGAATCAGGTGGATCTCCAGCCAGTGTGGAGGGACTGCATGAGGCTTAGAACTAACAGATCGGATTCATCTTTTAGTCTGATATGAGTGTTGATTTCTGACATTAAAACTGGCACCCTCGCACTTGCATTGCGATATGTTGGTCCTAACCTCCAACATATTTGCAAGGCATTTCAAGATTAGGAATACCTTGGGCCATGAGCTATCTTACTAAGGAGACTTTGAGTACTTGATCGTAGGCGATAGTTTGCTCAAGCGTTGGTAAGGAGAGACCTATTCAACTCAGGACTACCTGTACAATAGCAAAGGATACCCCAGGATAAGAAGTACATCTCAGTACAAGGGAGACGCGTTTGTTGCACCGATAACAGATGAAAAATTATGAGTATACAAATATAATAGATGTCCTGTTAATCGAACTTTATATTAGATGTGACAAAGTTCAATTCGACATTTATCACAAGTATTTTGTCGTCCAACAAACAAGTTTGCTAGTGAGTATCACTGTATGTACCATTCGAGATTCCCTCTTACCCGCTCATTAACCAATGAGGTGCGAGAGATCAACACATTCAACACGATCATCTAACCTTTCAGCGAGCTGCTGTGCAGGTGATTTGTGCGATTTTTAACGATTTTATTTAGCCTGAGAGGAATGCCAACAGACAAAAGCATCGCTAACTTCTTCAAATATGATTTCAGTGGTTTTTTTCGAGAGCTTGCTCTTGAACTGCATGGGGTTAGACTTCTTCAAGAGGTCGAGCACGATAATATCCCCTGTGTTATGATAGCTTATGCAGCCCGTAGTAGTGACACCAAAAGATTATAACTAATAAGGCTCAAGATTTGGAGATAATTTGTCTAAGTAGGCAGCCAAGAGATGCCCGTTCCCCTTAATGTCACCTTGACAGTGATCCATGTGTCTGGCGGGCGAGCGAAGCCATGTTTGTCATTGCCATTGTGGGAAAGGATATGCCATACCACTCAACTGCGCTTAGCGGAAATACGAATAGCCTTTCAGACAAATTAGCCATATTTATTATAATCCCGTCAAAGCGGGTGTTATACAGGAATTATGTTTAGCATAATTTTTACTCAACAGCGTAGAAACGACAGATCGCCCTCTAACATAATATGAAGACTACGCAAGATGATCCGAGGTAGCAGTCACGAGATCACAAGGATGGCAAGCCTCTATCTCAAGACTCCACTTAGCAGTAATGGTGTCCTTTATGTGGCTGTAGGTCTGTCTAGACCTCGAGGGATGTTAGTTGAAAGATTGCCTCACTTGATGGTAGTTTACACGAACGGTTCTGTTATCATGAGTCTCAATGCTTGCCCAGAGTTTTGGCCAAAATTCCCTGGATATTCAGCTCAGTAAGTGCCAGGAGTTAGTCTGTATGACTCCATATCAGATGCAAGAAGGGTTAGGCCTATCGTATACGGTGTTGAAGTGCCATTTGACCTAGTGGGGTCGAGAGCACTTGCCCCGAGTACAAAATGCTAGGTGTACTAACCGAAGCCCTGGAGCAAATCTTTAAAGGATAGGTATAACAGACCTAACAGTTGTCTGTGAGAATCAGCTTTGTGGTAAAACAGGGAGCGGCTTGACAAGCAGGATGGCGGGATTACGGGACTCCGCGATCGCCTTGTCATCATCGAAGAACACGAGGTAAAACACATTTGAGACTATTCTACGATCTTCAATCCTATCCCTTTTCCATTTCTTCTTTCTATTCTTTTCTACTACTTTGTCCTAGGCAGTTCAGTAAAGCATAAGCATATGCATGCCCTATTATCGCAATGTTGTGCGCAAATTAGCCCGCCAAGCAAATGTTGGATTATTGGATATGGCAATTGATAAGCATTACGCTTTATAGCACTTCTATTTACACCAGTTGTGCAGGATTTTCTCAGTGTTGTTCCCAAGTCTATTTGCCATTTACTCTTTGGTCCTAGTAAGTTAACGACTTTGCGAGGTTATGAGTATAAGCTTTTTATGGAGGGTATATCTGTTTTATTACATCCTTAGTCTGTCCATGCGCGGAGGGCGTGGTGCTGCCTGCCGGGTGAGCGTTCTACCGGTGTGTTATCTGCTGGTGCATATCTCTAGTCAATATTGTTCAATTCATATATGCTTTATGAAGAAATGTGAGCCTTTTTAACAGGAGTTGGGTTTTCTAATATTTTATCTACCATAGTACTAGCATTGCCAGGGGAATGGGTCGTAATGTAGCGCCTGTAAAAATGAGTACAGATTGAATGGCTTCGGCGGCGCTCGACTTATCTCTTCCAGTCGAAGGCAAAAGAGTCTAGATTGACTTTTGGGTGGAATAAAACATCTCTTGGTCGCCGCTCACGGTGGGCCATTGTCTGTTCCGTTAGGTCGTATCCCTATACTACCACAAAATGATGGCGCGGACAAATCCGCCGAGATATCTTCGTTTACGATAAGTTTTCCCTGCTATGGCCTCCACCTTCGGTTCTTTAGCGAATTCAGCTAAGTTTCTTGCTGTAGGACTCCGTTATTCGCCTATCTCGAGTAGGGGGCTTACTTTGTTTGGTAAGCAAGATGAAGATGGTTGCGCCATCATTAGCTGCTCCTTCTCTCCAGAAAACGAATAAATTCTATACAACACGGACGTTTGATTGGCAATATGAACTGAGACAGTAGGACACATGTTAGTCTCCCCCTTGGGAGCTGAGCCGAGATCATCAGCATCAGCAATGCACATACATACCACCTACAGAAGGAGTAAATATGTCAATGGAAGCGACATTGGCTGCCATGATAAGTGTTGCTAACATAGATATAACTTAGCCTTTATGCTTCAATTATTCTTCGCATATAATCACAAGCCAAGATTTACTGATGCATGTAGGTACGTGTAGCTAAGGTGCCGGAGTATGAGGCACCTACCATGAAGAAGTGTATCATCACAGCTTACCGCTTCTACAAAATTGAGACTATCCATTTTCACACCCAATTAACCACCAGTTCAAACTTTACAGATTCAATTCAACAAGTTTGTTTTCATTACGTATCTCAATGTACCCCCAAAGCCGACCCCTAGCAGTCCACCAAAGCTTGTGGGTTACTGCATGTTCCAACTTCCAATTGCCGTTTACCCTGCAGCTCACACTATGAATTATGTGCCAACAGAACTTCTCGCTTAAGCTGCTTCTTGCTTGTTCGACCTGTAAATTATACATGTCAAACAGCCCCCCTAATTGTCCGAATTTAGCAACGGCGGGTATTAACGATGGTGTTTGGCTTTACTACTAGGTAGCACTATAATCGCCACCTCTCATCGGTCAACGTTTTGGCATCGGCGAATGGCAATCACCACATTTTCATGTACTACTAAACTGTTCGCCCGAAAGTTAACTAATAAAAAGAGAATCTTGCTTTTATTGACAACGGCAAAGCTTTTACGGCTTTACGCGCATCAGCTTTGAAGCCCTGTCAAGATGTTGCCAAGACCGGTAAGACGGGTGCATCTCCCCTCAGACTCCATCAGCTCCGCACACCGGATCTTCGCCCCTCTGAGCGCTGCGACGGACCATCGCCACCATGACGAGGAATCAACAACAACGGCGCGAATCCAGTTGAAGGGCTATTGAATCAACGAACCCGGTATTCTCCTTTCCCCGCATATTAGATGACAGGAGAATCCGCGATCTGTGGGCCTATAACCAGGTTGCAAAGGGGGAGCGACGGTTAAGCGACGGTGTAGGTTCAACGCCTTTGTAGTTTACAGATCGTTCGTCTCCCATTCGGAAGCTTCATTGAATCAGTGACATAACGCGCATTCCGGAACCAAGCTATTACGTAGTCATGGGGGAAAGCTGGCATAAGCAGTATATTTCTGATACTTTGATCCAGCATCCATCTAACTCATACATGTACTTAATCAAGCCAACCCCTCTCTTCTCGCAGAGTTTCCTAATCCGAACATGTTAAGCACCGGATAGATAAAGGGGACATTCCCGTACGCAATACATATCATCAAAGCTTCGCACCCTATTAGAAATCGACGGGTATCAAGGCGCATATCAGACCTAGCAATGAGAGATATGTATAGATAGAGTCATCTGGATTCCTAGCGGAGAACTTGCCGGGTCCGACAAGGATGCTGGCGTCAAGGGCGGGCTTGTGCTTCTTTAGTACGCCTCTACGGACTCGGCCGGGAGAGGCCGCTTTCTCTGTTTCGTCCTGGGAGAAGGCGATAATGCCGGGAACAGGCTCTCAAAGAACGAAAACGCCGGAGTCAACGACATGACACTAAACTGCTAACGGGCAAAAACCAGCAAACAGCACCAGACTAAACAAAGCTACGATCAAGGGAGGGGGGGTTCCCAAGTCCTCTCGCGCAGATCCGTTGCCTCTGAAAACCCTCCTCGGAGCTGGGCTTGAAGAAATCTGGGGAAGTCCGGGGTAACCCTGGCTTAGCACCGCCCCTTAGCATATCTTAGCAGCTCGTTAGCTGGCCTCGGAGGCGGTTGTTATCAGGGCCGCCCTATCAGGTCCCCGTCGTTATCGGGCTTCTTCTCGTTACGTTGTGGCAACTGAGTCTTTTTTGCCTGCATCGCTATCATCGTCTAGCCTTCTTATCGCCTAGAGGCGTTGGCGAGGTGTGGCACACAGATTGACCCTTGGCCTGCGATCGGGCTCTTGAAGTCGTTCAACTTGTAGAGATAAGCACTCGGTGCAGGGGGGGAGGACGGGAGGACGGAAGGAAGAAAGTGTGCGTAACAACAGCATACGTGCATAACATGTCCAGGTTGTAGTGTACAATGCACATACACGTCGGGATCTAAAAGCCAAGGTGAGGAGAAGACCGAGGAGAGACGGCTAGAGTGTCACATAAACGCCATCACGCGCCCTTCACGCCCTGCATGTCTATTTTCCTATTCTCTCCATCTCTCTCTGTGTGAAATATATATACATACACGTCGTTGACGATTATTGAAGGATTGCTGCAGAGCAATTCGCCCACTTATCGCTTGCTACATACATACTCTGAGACATTTGACAAAGGTCGATCTCACAAGACGAGGCTTCCAGGGAATGCTGTCTCACCATTTACATCTGTTGCTTTCCTCTCGCATCACTTCAAAGTATTTCAACAAGTGAAGGAAGAAGCAGAGTAAGAACACCAAATCACAATGGCAGGCAGCAGCAAGAAAGCCCCCAACATCACCAAGATCATCGACAACGACCTCGACACCGCCGACCAAGCCACTCGCGATGCCGTCGATCTCGCCGCCCTCGGCCACTCCCAGGCCCTCACCCGCAAGTTCGACATCTGGAGCATGCTAGCCCTCGCCTTCTGCGTCCTGGGCACCTACTCGACCGAGGCCCAGGGCATGTCCAGCGGTCTCACAAACGGCGGCCCCGTTGCCGTGCTCTGGGGCCTCCTCGTCGTCACGCTGTGCAACATCTGCGTCGCCATGTCTATGGGCGAGCTCTGCAGTAGCATGCCCACTGCTCTAGGCCAGGCCTTTTGGATCTCGCAGCTCAGCCAGACGCCGCTTGGGCGCTTCACGGCCTACATGTGCGCCTGGATCAACACGTTTGGCTGGTGGACGCTCACGGCCTCGCAGAACGCCTTCATGACCGAGTTCGTGCTGGGCATGAAGGTCATGTTTGACCCGGAATGGGACGGCGCGAGCAAGGGCTGGGTGCAGTTCCTCGTCTACGTCGGCATCACCGTCTTCTTCACTGCCATCAACCACGTCGGCTGCCGCAACGACAAGTTCCTTCCGTGGTTCAACAACTTCGTCGGCATCTGGTACGTCGGCCTGTTCTTCATTCTTGGCCTGGCGCTGCTCATCTCCGTCGGCGTCAAACACGACCTCCAGTTCCAGTCGGCCAAGTTCGTCTTTGGCACCTGGATCAACCAGACTGGCTGGCCCGACGGCGTTACCTGGTTCATGGGCCTCGTCCAGGGCGCGTATGGCCTCACTGCATTTGACTCTGTCATCCACATGGTAGAGGAGATCCCTGCTCCGCGACGCAACGGACCCAAGACTATATATCTGTCCGTCATCTGCGGTGCCATCTCCGGCTTCATCTTCATGGTCATCTGTCTCTTCAGCATTCAGAATCTCGACAATGTTCTGGACCCTCCCACTGGTCTGCCGTTTGTTGAGTTGCTGCAGGAGACTGTCGGACTCAACGGTGCCGCCGTCTTGGTTGCCCTCTTCATCTTCAACGGAATGGGACAGGGAGTCAGCGTCTTGACTTCTTCCTCCCGTCTCACATGGAGTTTCGCCCGAGATGGCGGCATCCCCTACGCCGCCTACTTCTCTCACGTCGACCCTGTATGGCAGGTTCCCGGCCGTGCTTTGTGGCTTCAGGCATTCCTCATCAGCCTGGTGGGCGTCCTGTACCTCTTTGCAAACACGGTGCTTGAAGCCATTCTCAGCGTCAGCACCATCGCTTTGACAGTCTCGTACGCTATGCCTATCGTCGTCCTCCTCCTCGTCGGCCGTGACAAGCTACCACCGGGAGAATTCCGCCTGGGGTCGTTCGGCATGCCTCTCAACATCGTTTCCATCATATACTGTGCCATAACAACCGTCTTCTTCTTGTTCCCTGGCAGTCCTAATCCAGCCCCCAGCGACATGAACTACGCCATTGCTGTGTTTGGCGTCATGCTTGTTGCTGCCGTTGCCTTTTGGTTCGTTAAGGGCCGGGTTTCCTTTATGCAAGTGGAAGACGAATTGATCGGCCAAGTTGTGCGTGAAATCTCGTACGATGAGACAAACGTTCAGACAGCCACATCGGCAGACTCAAAGTAGGCCTGTATTATGGTGATTTGCAGTGGCGTTTATGGGACTTTTTTTTTTTAAGCGTATGCTATCTGACATAAGAAGTACATGCAATTGTGGATGGGAGAGACATACAAAAAACTGGAATAAGGAGAAACTAGTAATATGCTACTCTAATACAAGGAATTTGAAGCCTGCTCTCGTAAAGCATTTGGAAGTCTATCGAGCATATAAAGCATAACAAAGATCGGGGCCGAATCTCCCATCTTTTGCACGCACCACTCTAATTGCTATCGTACAGCTTACCCGCAAAATCACAAACCAAATCTAGCATGGAATGCAACACGCCCTCTTCGGCCCAAAAATGGCCAGCCGACTCAATCTCGTGTCCACGGAACTGTGATGCTTGCTGCGAACTCAGCCGTGCCACCCAAGCCCGCAGCTTACCCACGGGGACAAAGATGTCACCATCCCCGAAGACGGCCAGCGTAGGGTTCAGCACCAGCTTAGTCTCAGCTCCATCGTCTGGGGGAGGACTTCGCCTTGTGAATACTGACGGCATTAAGGACATGGTAGCAAGATGTGTAACGAGGCCCTGCAGTGGAGACACGAGAAGATAGGCTGGCTGGGGTATGGTGAAGTCGTTTACTGGCGACAGCTTGCCATTTGCCGGTACCTGTGGATTAGCTGATTTGCTTGTGGTTTGTTGTCCGCGTGTTGTGGCACCATGAGCTTCCTGCCGAGCTTGCTTCTGCTTCTCAGCCCAACTTTCAGCCCGCAGTCGTATTTGAGCGGCATTGGATCCACTGTCCGGAGAGGCAAAGCGTTCCAGAAGCTCGTTGAGAGGCGGCAATTGCGTCGTTATCATGGCTCCATACGAGTAGCCTGCCATCAGCAAGACGGGATGGTGGCTAACTGACGGCGGCTGCTGCTCAGCTACGTCAGACGACGTGAGGCGATGAACGTAGTGCGCGATGAAGCCGACGAAGCTGATGTAGTCGTCGCGCTCCGGTTTTGCCGTCCATGATGTCCTTCCAGCGGATCTCCCTGCACCTCTGCACCTCGTTTTGCTCTCATTAGCCAAGTTCCAGCGCCTCGTTCAGCTCCACACACGCACCTGAAATTGAACGTCCCCAGGAGATATCCCTTGCGAAGCAGCTGTGATGCCACGATGTCTACGATCCCATCATCAAAGCTCCCGCCCATCGGAGCATACGGATGCGCAAACACAGCCGCATGTCGTTTCCAAGACGCCGCTCCGTGCTGTGAGCTCTGCGCGCCTGCGAAAAAAGAGGCCGGGTGATAGACTCGACAATCCAGCGTCGTGCCATCGTGGATGCTGGGAATTGTTAGCGTGAAAGAAGGCTCAGGCAGCATCTTCTTCTTTTTCGCATTTTGAGCAAGGCGGCAGAGGGCGGCGGTCGCCAGGGATGACGACGAGAGCTGTCCGTGTCTTAGTGGTGGAGATGAAGTTCCAGTTGCTGAAGAAACTGCGGGAGCTCCAATTAATCACTAGAAGCCTCGCTCTAGCTTGGCTGCGACGTCATTTTGACTTGTAGACATCCAAACACCACGACGAGAGCTACTGTGATATTAAGAAAGGTGAATAATTAAACAAGGGCAAAAAGGGGGCCAAATTCGTGGGTATCTTTCTATTTTATATAACCAAAAGAAAAAAAAAATCTAAAAATTTATTACTGATGTTTCTTGGTTCTAGCATCCAGTGCTCTCTGCTTCGCCTCCTTTATAAGCTTCTTGATCTCATTAATTAGTCCCATGAGGAGCGGCACAAACACCGGTCCTAGCAACGGGAGATAGACGGCAATCTTGTGCTCGTCTGGGAAATACAGTTGCCCCACCATACTCTTCTCAAAGAAAGCCCTTTCCGCCTCTTCCTCGGCAATTCTCGCATGCATCAGTCCCTCGGGCCCTCCAAGATCGGCGCAAGCCAGCTCCAAGTGATGCATCGTCTTCGAAACACCGTCCGCGACGCTGCGAGGAATCGAGATGGAAGGAAGCGCGAGTGATAATCTTGCAAGAGACCCTAGAGTCGACGATGCACGAAGCAAAAGCTCGGTAGATCGGATGCGACCAAGAGTGGAGAGTCTCAAGGGCAGAGATCCAGACTGAGGAGTGCCCATTAGTGACAGCAAATGGCCAGCAAAAGTAAGCATGGGCTGTTTCAGCGCCGCGATCGATACATGGTTCTCCGTGTCGGGTTGAGAAAGCAGGTACACAGTGCCCCATTGGGGGATCATCCACGACTGAGAAGTCTCCGCCTCAGCGTCCAGCCCAACTGTCTGGTTTCCAATATATATGACAAAGTTGACCGTCGGCGCCTTGCCAATAGATGGGGACAGCGGCCACTCAGCAGCATTGATAAACGAGGATAGGTGGTCTTTGCTAAGCACTTGAGATTGTACACCGGGTATGGCGTATAGCTGAATTTGTGTGTCGATGGTAAAATTGTGGATGGGGCGCAGGACTTCCAGCATTGGCCTGATGTACTCGTCCAATGCGGCCTCGATATCCCAGGTATTGGGCAGCGCATTGTCGGTGAATAGAGAAAAGGTGAGGTGATATGTCGGAGCGTATCGCAGAGATCGAGTCGTTCGCTTGGAGAGAGCTTCGGCGGCTTCAGCACTCAGGCCTTGGGGACGCACGCCGGTAGACATGGACGACGTGGAAAGAAGGTATGATATAATGGACTGTTCCTCGGCGAAAGTGGCTCGGAGCTCGTTCGTAAGGTAAGATGCAAGCGGAGAAGACGGCGAAGTGAGTGACGGAACGTGATTTGGAGGGTATGTTATGTCGAGAACAGCAGACTCCTGGTTGAGCGAGGCGGAGCTGCTGGTGCCCGGTTTGAGGCGAATCGTCAAGGCAGTTTGAAAGTCGTCTTTCGGGAGGGGCGCGTTCCGCGGCGCAAGTTGCAAGCGCAGATGGTGGCCGGAGAAGTCATTGAGATCGTCCAATGCATGCTGGGTTAGTCGGATGAGGTTCTGCGCTTCTTGTTCCTGGAGAGCATCCGCTTGTATCGAGATCTGAAGGGGGAAGACGGGTCGACAAGCCTGTGCAGCATACGGCGTCAGCTGAGGGGGACAAAGCGCCGCTCGAGGGTCTGGGATCTGATATCCTACCTTGCCGTCAGCCCACTTCAGCATCCTATCCAAAGGCAATTCGGCTCGGTAAATCGCCGTTGTCTTCCACCAGATGGGCAGTCCAAGCAGAAGCACAACCAGCCAGAAGGACAGCACGACATAGGAGCGCTGTCTGATTGCCGACGGCTTCTCAGGAGGAGGCAAAGTAGGCGATGGAGCAACAGGCGCAGAATCGCCGGATGCCTGCGGCTGCCCTGATTCCCCAGGCGCCATGATTGCCGTCCTGGAAGATTTGCGAGCAGCTGGATCTCGAATTGGCTTCTGAGCTGAATCGCTGTTTGACTCGACGTGATGGGAGCCGGAGGCTAAGTGGCATCAATCCAGGTAAAGCGCAGTCACGTGAATGTCGCTGGCTGCTGCTGGTTCTGTGCTTCTAAAGTGACTGATGACAACTTCACATGAACTTCTTCTTCGCAACCTGATGATGGGAATCTTCTTTTCGTCCTGATTCTCGCTCCAACAGATGAATTTACTCGTCCCACTGCTATGATCAAGCACTTTTCATGGTAAATGCGAGCCACAGACAATAATGACGAAACATCGAATTAGGCACTATCTGTGCTAAAGGCCGCTACTTGGTTTAAGATGAATGAAGCCGACCTCGACATGAAACAAACCAGCAATATATTCAAAAACACCATCGGATCCAAATATTATCATTAATTGTTAGTGCCCATCTGCCTGGCTGTATCATTCATCATCAATCATTTGCCCATCACAGCGTCATCATAAACGCGGGCAACATCAGTCCAAGGCCTACGGCTGCCCACTTGATTTGAGAATAGTTCATCTTTACCCATCCCGAATGTCAGCATGCATTCGAATAAGCGCACAAGGATTGGTATCTTTGACTCACCTCTCTAGCTCTGGCTGCCGCCGATCTGCTCGTTGTGGTTGTCGCTGCTGCGCTGCGAGTTGCGCTTGATGGTGCTGGAGTCTGTTCGCTCGAACCAGTGGTTCCAATAGGTGTTGAGCCCGTTTCAGTTGGGCTCGCCGTGTCAGCTGCCGTCGTTACTGGGGACGCATCACCGGTAGCGGTGAAACTCGCCGCGTCTGTCGGGATAGGCCTCGTCGTCGCGGGACCCGTTGGGGCAGCAGCACCTGCAAACTTGGTACATAGACCAATTACTTGTGAGTTCTTTTGCAAAGCACTCCATATGGTGGGGTGGGCGCTCTCTCCTGTGCTCACGCAGGTGGCCACTGCATTATCCCATGTGTCTGGAGCATAGTTGCCTTTGCTGTCGTAGCAAAGACACTTGGCCTGCTGCTGGAGGGAGGCGGTATCAAACCTAGAATTGGCATGCTCGCACTCGGTAACATATCGCGAAACGGAGAGACAAGCATCACCAAAGACGCCATATCCCTGCCGCCGCTGAAAGTTGGCCATGCATTGTGCTACATCGCCAACCGTGCTTTGCGAGCAGCACGCTGCTGGTACGCCGGTAAAGTCCGCTGTGCAAGAACCAAAGCCATACGGCTCTCCTTGGCAAAAGTTCTTAACACATGCTGATGAACAAGTTAGCAATGCGGCGTTATCACAAGTTACACCCATCTGCCAGGGGACAACTCACTTGGTGCAAGCGAAGGGTTAGAGAAGTCGCACTTCTTCAGTATAAAGGTACAGGTTGTGATCTTGTTTTGGGTCACCATTGTGATTTGACCAATGCCTTCTTTGATTCAACGCCTTTGGCTCTATTCTTCTGTCAAGCATCTCCAGCGCCAAGACTGTGGCTTTTAAATCTGTGTTACTGCTCCAGCAGTGCTTGCTGGTGCTGGATGCCTCACGCTGTGCTGTCTAGTTTTCAGCTGCTACAGTAGCGTGCAAATAATGTGGCGATAATAGCTGGCGCAGACGAAACTATTGAGACAGCTAGCCCGATATTGGCGACGATCGCCCAGGTACGGCACTTTGCTGCCGCCTAATTCGTTCATGTTTCATCAAAACATTGGACGCTTGAAGCGATTCTGGAATGGTTCTCGCGCGCGGGAGATCGGGTGTGGCGGAGTTCAAATGAAACTGCATTAAGCTATCAGGTGCGCAACTTGAACTGCGTGGAACAAGCAGAGATGCTCCTATTTTCTACTCTTAGAGCATGGCTATGAGAGAGGCTGTGGTTTAGGTCTCGGTCAATTGCTGTTCTAGGCTTCCGGGATCTCCTCTCATTAACAGATTCAGGATCGTATAAAGTGCATCTCGAATCATGTCGACTCCGCATTGTGGCGAAGTCCTCGAGGCGTGGCCACCCTTTACCGGCTTCTCGGTATTAAAAACGCAAAGTTATGACCAGAGATAAGGTTATAATTTGAGTAACAGGTGAGCTTATTTGAGAGACCGTCGCATAGAGATGAGAGAGTCTTGCCTTACGCTATAAGGGGCGCATATGTGATTCTATCCTGTACACATTCGACTGAGGGCTCTCTGGATTCATTAGAACCTGACTCTGCATGACCAATGCCCGTATAAGATGTAGTGATGCGAACCAACGGAACAAAAGGGCATCCTCTCGTATGTTCTTTTATTGGCATATGTATATGCCGGTCTACAATACATTGGAAAGAGACCAACTAATATCATATGCTGAGTACATATCCAGGTAGGTATGTGATGACGCATGTTCTTTCATCACGTGTGTGAACTCCAATACATGGAACAAGTCACATGAGCTACCTTTATTGAGGACATCGTCATCGTCTGCCAATATCATGTCGTGTCGACCAAATTCATCACCATGAGCCTGCTGAGCCACGCAGAAGCCGACCCAACAAAATATGGCCCCGTACAGGCATACTGCTCTCACATTACCCCGGTCAATCAGGTTGATCCATCTCCAAGGCGCAGCACAGCTAACCGACGCTTTGAAATGCACATTATCAGAAGTTGACCTTGAGTCAACCCCAGTTTACAAGGCACTCTCATACTCTTGGGACGCACAAACTCCGTCACATCCCATTGAATGCGATGGCGCCACGCTGCGTATCACGCAAAACTGCATGGCTGCCCTGCGCCGGCTGAGGAGCAAGGGCGATCTGACTTTGTGGATCGATGGGATCTGCATTGATCAGACATGTACAGCCGAACGCAGCGCCCAGGTTGCACTCATGCGAGACATTTACAAGCAAGCCGCAGAGGTCATCGTGTGGCTTGGAGAAGAGGACGAGCCGAGCAAAAGAGCCATTCGCTGTTTGGAGGACATTGCGCTTATGAGCGTGGACAAGGACCGTATGGAGAGATGTCTTCCGATCCTGCTTGGCTTACAGGTGAAGAGGGATTCGGATGACCCAATTGGCCCTCTGTTCAAGCGATCTTGGTTTTCTCGCATGTGGACGATCCAGGAAGTGACTCTGCCATCACAGCAACTGGTGCAGGTCCTTTGTGGGAGCGTTTCTCTGCCTTGGCTGTATTTGGCTATTGCACTGGATATGTTGAGAGCATCAAACTATAGATGGGGCGACTGGCACTCTGCTATGCGATTGCAGGCACATTTGAGTGGGCTTTTGGCAGAGAAGAGAGAGAGCAGCAATGGAGCTGCAACCCAGAGCATCAACAAGCGTAGTCTGTTAGAGATTTTACTGTACGGCACGGAAAAGAAGTGTACAGATCCGAAAGATCGAATCTTTGCCCTTTTTGGAATATTCCAAGAGCTGGATATTACTGTTCCGGCTCCAGACTATTCGGAACCGCTGGGCCGAATCTACGCAGCCGCCACTGTGGCATGTTTCACAAACGACTCGTGCATGGAATTCCTCTATCATGTCCCCTCAGAGAATCGACGAGCAGGGTTACCCTCGTGGACAGTAGACTGGGGAGACGCTGCTTGGACTGCAGCCGACCAACGTGTCACCGTTACTAAAAAACCGTTTGCTGCTAGTGGGATGTCGAGCCCGAGCATGCAATTCTCAGAGGATACACTTCGTATCCAAGTACAGGGATTCATTGTCGACCGCGTACGGCAGGTCGGACAACTGCTGTCTGTGAAAAGCCGCCAACACTCGGCGATAAACGAGAGGCTTGTTTGGGATGGCCTTGGGATGGAAGCGAACAACGGGTGGGACCTGGAGAACACTGCCGAGGACGTGCACGCAGCTTTTGAAGTCTTTGCCAGTTGGGTTGATCTCGTGTCTTCTGCTAGATCGCAGTCGGGTGGAGAGGATGGTGAAAACAGTTGGCTTGAATTGTGTCACACGCTGCTGGAGTATCACAGCTCCGAAGAGACTGAACAAGAGTTTGTGAATCTCAAGTCGTCATTCTGGTCTTGGTTGGAAGCTATTCAGGCATATTCATCTACAGCAACGCAGCAAAAGATCACACCTCCACGGTCGTCTACTGCACTCCAGTCATTTCTAGCACTTACCACAGGCGACGGATCGAGGTTTCAACTGAAGATCATGGCCACCTGCCATAGAAAGCGCCTAGTCGTAACAGAGGATAAAGCGGTTGGACTCGCTCTGGATATAGTACAGGTGGGAGACTTTGTTGCGCTCGTCTCCGGTTTACATATGCCAGTAGTTCTCAGGCCGGCCGGCCAGGGACGATTTCTGTACGTGTGCCACGCATACATCCCTGGCATAATGGACGGCGAAAAATGGGACAAGGATGCCAGAGTGGGATTGTGGTTGACATGAACTACTGTACAAACAGGCTCCTCTACTCTATCAGTGGCACGAATCACGGCCTCCGGACATGCGAAGCTGTTCATTATTCAGGATCCTGCTCACTTGGCATGCTACCATGACTATTTACTTCCACATATATCCCGCAGACAGGGACTCGCAACCAGTCGATAGATCATATTGCACCGAGCAACATAGAGTGGTACCAGACTATGCGACGTCGGAACTCAATTATCCTTGCCGAAGCGTGTCTCAACATAATGGGCTCAGCTCCGAGCACTGTGCGGCCGGCAGCCGAGGTTCAATGATTACCATGGTGATACAAAGAGATATAATCAACAAATGATGACAATGTGTATTTTTACGAGCTTTCCTATTGTGCAGCAGTTATTCAATGCCGGAATTCCTTCGGATCAGCGCATGTTTGTTTGTGTATAGCTAGGTATCACTTTCGGCCTTGAAGCTCGCGTCTTTCTCGCTTGAGCGTCTCATTTACGCGCGGTCACCGTTGGCTCACGGGCTCAAGAATACGTACTTCGTATGGATCCTTTAGGAGGCCGAAGAAACGCAGGAGTGACGCTCTTTCGAGCCAGGCCGTGGAAGTCTGCGGCAAATGCGGAATATGGCATGAGTGCAATATCGAGCGTTTACGGGATGTACTCGCAGGCATGCAATGAACCCTTGGACCAGAAATAAGAGAGAAGGGGAAAGGGGGACAAGACATTTGGAAGCACAACGCAAGCCAAGCTTCTAAACACAGAGCCACCGGCCACGCGACAATCCCATTCCACTGCATGTGAAGCTCCCCATTCCCATCTGGCAAAGAGCACCCTGCAGCAAAATAACCCCAAGGATGCACTGTATCTGGGGTATCTTACCCTCGAATTACTGCTCCGCATCTCAAGACAGCCACACAGACACGGGATTGTCAGCCATCGCCTTTGCTTTCTGGATCGGGATTGGCGCATTCGACATGCTCTTCATCGACGCCAGAGTCCAGCATCAGAATACTACTACAGTACAAAGTCCAGAACCCTCGTCCGGACTTAGCTCTGCAGCCAATTTGCTTCGCAGCTGGACCCTTGCACGATCCACCGCGAACGAACCCCGCACGCCAACCCCATGGAAATAGGAGCTGGCCAGCTCGCGGAGCCGAGGCATTGCTTGCTGCCAAGGACAGACGAGGCGCGGCGCGGATCTGGTTTCGTTGCGATGATGATGCGTTTCCCCGCGTTCCCAATCGCTTCGAGCAGTAAAGGGATTTGACAGGTTGGCCTACGAGCGGAGAGTCGGAGTTAGGTGCCAATGTCTGGTCCGGCCGGTCACTGCTTTGTTGATGTTGGGCCAAGGGACAAACATGAAAGCTAGTGGAGATTCCAAAGGTCCTGGAATGTTTGAAACATGTACTTTGAGGTACCCCTATTGTTGAGGCTGTACGGAGTACAGTTTGGCTATCTGAACTGCCGTCAAGGCAGCTGATGTTTGGTCGAGTCGAATGGCGCCTCATCACTGTCAGATGGGTTGGATGCTCTTTGCTGTCCTCCTCCGCCAGCACTTACACCATCATCACGACTCCGAATCACGCATCAAGCTCTCGCAAGCCTAACCACGCTTTCGCCCCCCCCTACCGGTCCCAACCCCGGCCGCAGCGGACTCTAACCAACACCGATTCCTCCCTCGTGCGCGCATGCTACAAGTACGCATGCAATATGCATGACGCCGCGTTTCCACCGCCGCCTGTCCGCCTCCTGCCATCTCTAGCCAAAAATCAGTATCCCGCAAGGGTTGTTTGAATAGAAGATCAACCAACAGTCGTTCTATTGTTGGCCCTAGAAAAATTTCCCTTCTTCATCTTCCTTTTTCTCACTGCGTGCTTGTCTTGTCTTTGTCTGGTCTTCCCTTGTGGAGTGGTATTTTGCGTGCTTTGTCTTTTTGTTTCATTTAATTGTTTTTTTTTTTTTTCGTGTCTGCGTCGTGCTATTGCGTACGTGTGTCGCCAAATTCGGGGTACATCGATATACATGCGCCTCAATACTCCAACCTACTCATCTAGGAAACACTCTAACTGAATGCCGAGGCTCATCTCTTCAGCCCCGAATCGGCAATTATCCATTTCCGGATACTCATCATGAGATCTAATTCGCCAAGTAAATAAAAGCACAGAGAACAATAAGCCCCTGGGGGATAAAACGAAACTGAGGGGAAGTTGACTATTGCTTGAGAGGAGAGGTCCAACAAACGGCTTGATCCCGGACTTGCTTCACATTACCTTCACCATAGAGCTCCCCATATACAGACCCCTTTCACTAGAACAAAATGCCAGGTACGTTATCCATTACATCTTAGGATATCAAAGAAGAGCATTAAACGCCATGCCAGTCCCTCTTCCCTTCATGCTCCCCGCGGCGGCCGCCTCCCTGGCCTACCTCAACGCCAAAAGCAGCCTCTGGTACGACGCAACGCTCATCAAATCTCTGGTCAAGTCCGTTCTTCGTGTCCGCCACGGCATCAAGCACGACACGATCAATCTCTTTTATACTCTGGAAAGCGCCGCCTTGAGCCCTCGCCTCGCCAATCAGCCGTTTCTCATCTTCGAGGGCAGGACGCATACATATGCTCAGGCCTACGACAGAATTCTGCGGTATGGCCACTGGATCAGGAGCCGGTTCGACGTCAAGTCCAAGGACATTGTGGCCATGGATTTTGAGAACTCAGACACCTTCATCTTCATCTGGTTCGCGCTGTGGTCGATAGGCGCCAAGCCGGCCTTTATCAACTACAACCTGTCCGGGAAACCCCTAAGCCACTGCATCGAGGCGGCGAGCACAAAGCTCTGTCTCATAGATCCAGCCGTGGCCTCTAATTTCGACGATGAGAGCGTGAAGCAGTCGCTTCCCAATGTCAACTTTGTCGTCTTCACGCCAGAGGCCGAGGCCGAGGCCGCATCGACAGCTCCGGAAAGAGCCCCCAATTCAGACAGATCAGACGACAGCATGGCAAACATGGCGATGCTCATCTACACCTCAGGCACCACCGGCCTGCCCAAGCCAGCCGTGGTAGCCTGGGGGAAATGTATCTATGGCGGAACCATGGCGTCGACGCTGCTAGGGCGTGGCAATGGCGACATCATGTATACGGTAAGTGCCCCCTTTTATTCTTCTCCCCTTCAACTCGTCGATATAACAACAAGCTAAACTCACCCTCCAGTGCATGCCCCTATATCACTCATCCGCCTCCCTTCTCTCCGTATGCGCGACCCTCCTGTCGGGCTCAACTCAAGCCCTGGGCCGCAAGTTCTCCACCAAGACCTTCTGGGACGACTGCCGCGCCTCCAAGGCCACCGCGATCCAGTACGTCGGCGAGACGATGCGCTATCTGCTTGCCGCGCCTCCGCAGCTCGACCCCGTCACCGGGGAGAGCCTGGACAAGCAGCATCTCGTCCGCGCCGCCTTCGGCAACGGCCTCCGCCCGGACATCTGGGACCGCGTCAAGGACCGCTTCGGCATCGAGACCGTGGCCGAGTTCTACGCCGCCACCGAGTCGCCGGGCGCCGCGTGGAACGTCAGCAGCAACGACTTTGGCCGCGGCGCCATCGGCCGCTCCGGTTGGCTGTACTCGCTCCTCACGGGCGGCGGCGCGGCCATCGTCGAGGTTGACTGGGCCACCGACTCGCCGGCGCGCGACCCCGAGACCGGCCGGTGCCGCCGCGTCAAGCCCGGCGAGCCCGGCGAGATGCTCTACCGCCTGCCGCCCGCGGACATCCAGCAGCGCTTCCAGGGCTACTTCAACAACAAGGGCGCCTCCGACTCCAAGGTCCTGCGCGACGTCTTCGCCCCCGGCGACGCCTGGTTCCGCTCCGGCGACGTGCTCCGCCGCGACGCCAGCGGCCTGACCTTCTTCAGCGACCGCATCGGCGACACCTTCCGGTGGAAGTCGGAGAACGTGTCCACCGCCGAGGTCAGCGAGGTCGTCGGCCTCCACCCGGCCGTCCGCGAGGCAAACGTCTACGGCGTCCAGCTGCCGCACCACGACGGCCGCGCCGGCTGCGCCGCCATCTGCTTCACCACCCCCGTGCCCGACGACGCCACGCTGCGCAGCCTCGCCGCCCACGTCAAGGCCTCGCTGCCGCGGTACGCCCGCCCCTTGTTCCTGCGCCTCGTGCGGGAAGTCGGCGTCGGGAGCCAGACCACGGGGACGAACAAGCAGCAGAAACAGCAGCTGCGAGCCGCGGGCGTGAAGCCAAAGACGAAGCCCGTAACTGCAGCCCAGGACGGCAACGGCGAAGCTACCAAGGAGGCGGACGAGGATGAGGCCGAGCTGTACTGGCTCAGTGGGAATTCATATGTGCCCTTTAGGGAGAAGGAGTGGAGAGAGCTCGAAGGAGGGAGAGTCAAGCTGTAGCCGATTTCGTTTTTCCCATCAATGAGCGTTGATGACAGGGGTACAGAGTTGAACGGTTCTCATGGTTTCGAGTAGCGATTTCATACGTCTATTACATAGTCAGTAATATACATACTATAAATCCCCCCTCCCCAGTATCAAATCATGTACCGTTCCGTTCTCAAATGACTTTTTGCGGCTCGCTGCAATATGTATAACAAGATGAAAAAAAGAGGAGTGGGAAAAAAAGGAAAAGAGGAACAAAATCTCTCCATCACTGGCTCCAGGCTCGCTGGATACAATCGCGGCCATTTCATCAGCCATTTCATTAACATGACCCGCCGATGCTTCGTAACCTCATTTATATATACCTGGAAGATCCTCCAATCTTGACAAAAAGAAAAATAACAAAGCGCATTTCCTCCATCAAAAAAAGATATCTACATAAATGATCAAATCGCTCATGATATAAACATCAGAGTTTTCCAGCTGCCCTTCACCCCCTTTCTCGCCCCGCCTCTTCCCCTTTTCTTTCCCACCGGCTCGTCCCGATCACTGTCCGATCACTGTCCGGCAATGCCCAATCCCACGCGCTGGCCGCCAGCTTGACCTCCATACCCTGCAATGCCAGCGGCCCCCATACCTGCCGCGCCTCCGGTTCCGGTTCCTGTTCTCTCCCTCATTCTTCGGCCCTCCATCAGTCCTCGGAGACCTCTCTTTTGCAGACCAATGACGCTGCTCAGCTCTCCATTCCAGATAACGCCGTCGCGCTCATTATCGCCCATCTCCGATCCCCATTCGGATCCGCTTGCGCTTGTTGATGCAGAGATGTCGCCACTAGATGAACGTGTTGAGTGCTGGAGACCAGGGGTGAGACTCAGGCTTGCCGTACGCGAAGCCAGGTCCGACGAGAAGGAGTCGTTGGCGGTGGTGCCGCTGAGAGAGAAGTCCGACGTAGACACCGGAGACCCGACAGGATCCAGACTGCCAACGAAGAAGTTGGGATTCAGAGATCCGTCGATGCCACGACCTCCACCAGCCGCCATGGCCGTCGCGTTAAACACCGCCGCCGCGTTCCTGCTGTCGAGGAGAGCATGTAGACGCTCAACGACGGCTTCGAGAAGGCCATCGATTCTATATGGTCGCGCGATTTGTAAGAGGGAGCAGAGGATCTGGGGTGTGCACAACGAAGAGGTCGGCGAGGGTAAAGAGCTAGTATACAAAAAGTGCAGCAGAGCCTGAATAGTCAGGTACGTGTGTGGAAGATAGAGGCACCGTGGCCTCGAATTGGGCATCAGGCTGCGAGGCGTCGGAGCATTGTTGATGGCCGCAGCCGCCTCGTCGTTTTGTGCCGAATTTCCTATTCCGTGATGGATCGGTCCAGAGCCGCCGGACGGCCCCGAGATGGAGCCCCCTATGGAGCCTACCGTGCTGCCAACCAGCGTGGCCGTATCGTCAAAGTTTCGATTCGGCGTGATGGTCAGTGCCGACGTGCGCAGGGGATTGCTCGAGAGGCCGGATCGCAAAGTTACGGCGTCGCTGCCGTCCTGTGTTGCCGTGCCCTCTCGCAGAAGCTGGACAAAGTACGGACCCCATCTCCGCGCAACGATTCGAGAGTTGACCGGTATCCGCTCGCCGCCGATGCACAGGATGTCCATGTCGGCAAGCTCTCGGAACGAGAGTATCTTCTCTCCCAAGTCCTCACTCGCCCGAGAGTGGAACCGGCCGCCGGCGGTAGAACCAGCTTTGCGCGCAAGGCTCAGGCCCAGCCCGGAGTAAGGGCTGCTGGCAGAGATGAAGCCAGACATTGGGTCCGTCTTGCGCGGGTTATCGTAGAAGCCAAATGCCTCCAGCTCCACCATGCAAACGTTGGAGAAGTTGATGCGTCGGTGATTGTAGTCGTCAACCAAGCTCCTCTTTCGGTTGCCAAGAATGACAAACGTATTCCGTCGGTTCCACAAGACGCCCCTATTCCAGCTGCCTTGGCTGAATACGCTGCCCCCCGCATCGATACGATTCCAGGTAAGGGATCGGAGGTCCAGAGCCCAGAGTGCATACTCTTGCTTCGATGACGTTAGGTAGGTTCCGCTGACCACGAAATGAGTATCAATGATGCCGCCGTTGGGGAAGCGAAGACCGGGTGGTGAATATGTTCCAGTCATGGGTCGTTCGGTCAAAGTCCCGTCAGGAGACCTGATCTGAAGCTCGAGCTTGACGTCCAAAAAGTTGTAGTTGGAGTAGATGAGCATTGATGATCCGGGGTCTTGGCCGGCGGTGCTATCGGTACGCTGCTGGCCGTTCTGGGCGTTCATCCCAATTCTCGCACTTACGGCGGGAGGCAGTGATGCAGCTACGCTCCTGTAGGCGCCGCAACTCTTTCCTAGAGGTTGGTTCGTCGTCCACTTGAGACTCCTGAGATTGAAAACGCTAATCTGTTCGATGTAGTGGTTCGCGCCATCCTGTCCACCAACAATGACTAACTGAGCGCCCCCTGAGCCGTCAATGTTGATACCAATTCGACCCTCGTTAGGGTTGCCGTTGGATGGGTTGTGCTGGAGAGCAGAGAGAGGGGCGGCTTTCGACGAAAATGTGGCAGAGGATGAGAGAATAGTTGCACAGTGGGCATAGCGGCCCTGGGGGGCGTCTTGCGCGGGGACGTAAGACCACCTCTTTGTCGGGACATCATATATATGAATGTCGGACATGACGGTAACTTCGGGCTGCTGCTGATCCGCATTCATGGGCTGGTTTGGAGCCGGAGACATACCACCATAGCAAACCATCTTGGTGCCTCCAAGAGCACACATGGAGTGGAAGTATCGCGGTGGTGGAATGTCGCCAGCCACGTCGAGTCGCGTCCAGTGGCGGCGTATGAGATCCAACTCGTACAGGTCAGAGGTCAGAGGCGCGGGACGGCTTCGCGAGAGAATTCGACCGCCGAACACGTACAA
The DNA here is from genome assembly GCA_010015515.1 of Trichoderma sp. TW21990_1. NCBI lineage: Eukaryota > Fungi > Ascomycota > Sordariomycetes > Hypocreales > Hypocreaceae > Trichoderma > Trichoderma sp. TW21990_1. The sequence continues at coordinate 321,891 of WXUD01000027.1, forward strand.
GCTGTCACCAAGAATGGTCGTCGTAGCTCCAACCAGTGGCGGCGGCTCCTGGCCTGTCGTTCGATGTACGTTGCACATCAAGCCCGACAGATGTGCTGAAGACCCAGATGCTTGAGAAGGACCGCCGACTGGGGTAGCAGACGGAGTCTGCGCCTGAGGCTGCTGCACAAGCGCGGGCGACATGCCTGCTGATACTGAGCCGTTGCTCCTTGGAGCAAGTCCCTCTCTGTGCGGCTCCCTATGCGCATCTCTATGAGCTTCTCTATATTCATCGGCACTGGCATATCTCGTCGCGGTCAAGCCGCCCATGTTGGCCGTCATTTCTTGGGAGTAAAAATTATCCTGGCCCGAGGCGCCGTACATCTGGTTGGCGGCAGCTTGGCTCGCCGAGTCCATGGTGCTTGTTCTGCTATCTAACCGGGACTCGACGAAGCGGCTCTGGGACGGGTCCACGGCACCGATGCTCTGGGAAATGTTGTCGAAGGCTGCGTGGGTCCCCGTCGGGAGCGTCGTGGGACTTGTTGAGGCCGGCGGCTCTGGCAATGGTTTCTCAAGGCTATGTTGAAGGCTCAGCTGTCTCCCATGCTGCTGCTGAAGCCTAGACACGGACGCCGCTCTTATTTTGGAAGGGTGAGACGAGGGTCCGCCGCCAGATGCTGAGGTCGCGTGGCCCTGGACGGTTTGGAGAGACGGCTTTCGAGGGAGTCGGGTAGAGGTCGTTCGATAGGTATTGTCGGTGTTGCTGCTAGGCGCACGGGGGTCATTGGCCCCGGAGTCGGAGTAAGTGTAGAAGCTGTTCGGTGATGGGCTCTGAAAACCGGTCAGTGGTGCAAATTCGGCCATGACACCGACCAATGCTTCTGAAGCCTCAAGGAGGAGAGATGACGCCGCTGGATAGGGCAGGTGAGGGAGAAAGGAAGGAGAGTGGGTGATCAGGACAGGACAAGATCAAGAGAGCGAGCGAGAGAGAGAGAGAGAGAGAGAGAGAGAGAGAGAGAGAGAGAGAAGATGACAGTGACAATCCCTTTCAAGGACGCTTGTCAGATGGGATCAGCCCTTTCTTGGCCGAAGCAACTGCTATGGGGATTAGGACCACCCGCTTGGGTCCTAGAAGATGAGGCCGGCAGGCAGGGGGGGAGGATTTTCCCTGACCGCACCGTGGTCCAGTCGAGATACAAAAGCAACGACCGTCGCCACAGCGTCCGTCTCTAGCAGGTGCGGCCAAGCCAGCGATTTTCAGGAGCCCGGAAAGACGATCCGGCAACCGAGAATCTCGAGCGGGAAGCGGAGGCGCGACGTGGGACCGGCGACGTGTGAAAGGTGTCCAATGTGCGCAGCGAAGTGGCATCGAGGCTGCAGTCGGCCGCTGTCTCTGTCGCAAGGCCCAGGACACGGCGACAGGGAAGAGGATTGCAGAGCGACAAGAGGGAGCACTCGAGTGAGCATGACGTACCATTCAAAGACGGCAGCCGAAACTGTCTGAGGGCCAACGTCGCACTCGTTGCTTGTGATGTGCGCAGCCCGTTCGGCGCGATGGAGCTGACGATGTGGGCTCAGAGGGAGGTCAAGCAACGAAAAAAAATACAAGTTCTCCAGCAAACAGGCGCACAGACGCGAGGAAGGGGGGGGGGTTGTGGGCTTTGTCGAACAACTACAGTACAGTACAGGGACAAGTACAGGCTACTGGCAGAGGCGACAGGCGGCTCTGATAGGCTGGACAGCGGGGGGTTAGGCAATGGCTAATAGAGCGGTGCAGCGGGCGGGAATAGTGATTGAGGTTGAGCAGAAGCAAGATGGACGTGCTGGAGGGTTTACAAGAGGCGAGACAATTCTGTGTTGTTTACTGGGGATTACGGGAAGAAAGAAGGAGGAAAGCAGCGGAAGAAGAGGAAGAAGAGGAAAGAACCAAGAGCCAGCATCGACGAATTGCATGCAGACAGGGACTACGAACGAATGGCTCTCGATAAGGCGCTCCAAGGTACAGGTACACGTACGAGCACCTGCAGTTTAGCGCCAGACCAGGTACAGTGCCTCCGCGTGTACGTGGACTCTGTCCTCCGTCTGTACCGCCCGTCCCATCCCATCCCATCCCATCCCATGCATCCCATGCCGGCGCCAAGGTACGGCCTGCACTCCGTATTCGCTCGCATGCGGCCAAATGCAATATGATGGAAGTGGATGATGCAAAGGACGAAGAATAGGTTCGGCTACTGGTGGCTAGTGTGCATGCGCAGCCAGGGGCGCTGCAGCAGGGGAGCGTCAACAGTGGTTCCTGATGGTGAAGAGGCGCTGCCCTAATTGTTCCAGGACAAGGGCTTTCATGTTGATTGTCGTCATGTTTGCTTCGACAGGCGGCTGAAAAGAAGGCTGAAACCAGAGAGAAGAGGCATCAGATGACTCGCTACAGTGTACCCGCTGCTCAGAACGTGTCTCCACGACGATGGTCACAGCACATGGACGCTTCCGAAACATCCAGCATCCATCAACATGCACCAGTAACTGATGCTTCCAGAATTGTCCGCTAAGCTTCTCACCAGCCAGAACTAGCACCGGTCCGCACTTCCCCTCACCGTCGGCGGACATTATGAGATGGAGAATGGAGCATGTGCGAAGTAGGTACTATGTAGTATTTCAGGTTGGGTGCTATAAAGTGCATAATGTACCTGTCCTCTCTCTCCTTTTGCTCAATAGGGGTCTCCGCGCCGCTTACCACCACTGCGACTACCGGCACCGCTGCAGCGACGGAGCACCTTGCTGCATCGGAGACGCAAAGTGGAAACACAACACGCAACCAAGCAGTGAAAGGGGAGCCGCTCTGGTGCAGCGAATCCCTCGGTGTCCGAATGTTTGTTGGGCTGAGATCGCCCCGTTCGGCGTGGATAATCGTCCCAACCTCGTGGGCGCCGGGGGCGAGTGCGTCAATTCTCGATACCAGTAGTACTGTACCTATATATTCCTTGCGCGGGTTACTGTACTCGTAGCATACAAAGTTCTGTATGCAGTGAGCACGAGGCGAATCCATCATCCCTTGTACATTCGTCTCCACACGCTTTCTCTCTCGCCCTTCTAGACGCCTCGGGAATTGGCCGCACAAGTTCTAGACTAAACAATATCATGTTACTAGTTGTATTCGATACTGCACACTATCGCTGCTTAACCTGGTGGCTGGGCTTCTCGAATCCTCCAGACTCATTTGCCGCACCGCTGCCAAGCGTAAAGTCCAGGGTCATCATTATCCAGCCGGGCATATTAGCACGTGGTATCGAATGGAGATGCTTCCAGGCTAAACCACTTTGAAACTTTTTGAAACAAACGGCCCCCGTCTAGTCATGGCGATGGCAGACGTCAGTCAAAATTGAAATCCCCTTATCCAGGTGCCTGATTACGTGATTTCCGGAAAAAGAGGGCTCAATTTCCCTCGAGACAGGCTCTAGCTCCAAGACGTTAAGATGACACGCAGGAAATCGCGATCAGATCCTCCCTCTGCAGAACACACGACGCGGGCAAGGAGAGGATGGAAATAAAGCTTGTACGGTACGGAGTAGTAGTACATAATCTGCAAGCTCTCAACGTGAGACTCGTGCCGTCCGGCAGTTGGCACTCGGATCTTGCCTGTTCCGTCAAGCTCATCAGGGCAGTTCCATGCTCGTTATGCGGACTACTGCTGCAGCCTCTCTGTCGATCACGATAGAGCCACAGCTGTGCTCGGCCTTTCTCCAGTTGCAGCCGGGCCGCGCGGATGGCACGCCGACTCTCTCCCAGCACGGGCACTGCCATGATTCGTATCGGCGACTCAATATGCTTGACCACGTAGTGCTAGACGCTGGCCTGAAACGTTAGCATGAGTGGCTCTACCTCCAGGATGGCGCAAAGAGGTTGCAACTACCAATTAGATGCCGAATCCGGCATCAAACAAGGCACTTGACATGCTGTACTTCACAGTAAGCGAGGCACGGCTGATGGCTAAGGTACTTGTGTAACTGCTTTGATATTGGATGATGCTGATGGCACAGAAAGTACCTGGATGGCCGTCGCTTGACAATTGAATTACGTAATCACTCACTGTGATGCCAGAAATTCATGGCAGCATTTGAAGTGAAGCTGGAGGCCTTAGTACCATGCCATGACAGGCCTGGCAATGTACTTGTATACATGATTGGGAAAACAACCATTACAAAGGCCATCTCCAACCCGTTCAAGGTGATGGTGACGAATATAGCCATTGAGTGTGCGTTAGGCCAACAATTACTACCTGATAAAAGGATGTTCACTTTTCAGTTGACAAGGGTCATTGTTGAGTTGTCAAGGTGATGATTTTTTGACTTGGTTAGGCAGAGGAAGCTGACTTGAAGAGGAGAAATAGAACAAGAAAAGATGACTAGAAATGAATGGAAATGGGATCTCGGTGTTCTGAGGGGGCTGGGACTACGAGCGTTGGGTTCGACCAAAATCAACGAGATTGGCTGTGTATCTATGATGCATCTCAGCCTACCTACATATATATCAGGCACGCAAATAGCATTATCTGCTGTGTGTCCACACCACATTTGCATGTGTGACCTATACTTGGAGCTTCTCCAAAATTAAACTCGGCTGAGTTACGAGGCCTGACAATCAGTAATTGACACCACTGAATATTGAGTTTGACGCCGTAGAAACAGTCGACACCTAGCACATCAACAAGCACACAAGCTTTGGATACGAGTTTTCAGCTTCAAATGTTGGAGAAAAAAAATGGTATCTTTTATTATTATCATCATGGTCATTGCCCCATCAAAAAGCCCACCCCCACAAGCCATGATGAGAGATGCATGTCATCCGGCTTTTCGTGGCACAAAACAACATCATTTTACATCAGTGACATGCTTCTGACAGAACCGCCCCCCCCCAAGCGCCATGCCGTAACTTTGCAACAATTAGCGGAACTTTTTTTTTCTTGTTCTGGCACTTTCATCCCATTGCAGACCGATGACATGGTTTTCCAAAATTAGGCTCTTCTTTTTTTTTTTTTTTTTTGGAGTTTTATGGTAAATTTCTTTTTTTTTTAATTCCTTACTTCAACAGGCTTTTTCAGCTCCATCTAAGAAACCTCAGGCAGGGGAGTGAAGCGGAGGTAAGGCTTGATGGTGCGGAAGTTGGGGAACAGCTTCTTGGCCTCCTCGTCCTTGATGACGGGGGCGACGATGACGTCCTGGCCGGGCTGCCAGTCAATGGGGGTGGTGACACGGTACTTGTCGCCGGTCTGCAGGGAGTCGATGATGCGCAGGACCTCGCTGGCGTTGCGGCCGGTCGAGGCAGGGTAGGACAGGATGGTGCGGATCTTCTTGTTGGGGTCGATGAAGAAGACGGAGCGGATGGTGAAGGCAATGCCCTTCTCATCGACGTTGGTGGCGTCCTGGTGGTCGATCCTGTTGGAAAGCATTATTAGTTTGTCTGTTTGACTTGACTCGACAAGAGCAAATACAACAACAACAAGAGCAACTTACATGTCGTAGAGCAGAGCAACCTGGCGCTGCTTGTCGCCAATGATTGGGAAGGTGACGTGACCGCCAGTGACCTCCTTGATGTCGTCAATCCAGCCCTTGTGGGAGTCGACAGTGTTGGCCGACAGGCCGATGAGCTTGACGCCGCGCTTGGTGAACTCGGGCTCCAGCTTGGCAAAGGCTCCCAGCTCGGTAGTGCACACGGGCGTGTAGTCCTCCGGGTGGGAGAAGAAGACGACCCATTTGTCGCCGACGAACTCGTGGAAGTCAATCGGGCCCTGGGTGGTCTCGGCCTGGAAGTTGGGGGCGACGGAGCCCAGACGGAGGGGAGCAGGCTGAGACATGGTGATTGTGATGGAAGTTGCAAGTTGTAAGTTGGTGTTTTTTTGCTGTGTCGAGAACAACAAGAAACAAGAACAGCAGAGGGAAGGGGGAGAAAAAGAGAAAAGAGAAAAGAGGCTTATATATCTCTCACTGTCACTGCCCATCCGCAAAAAGACGTAATCGAGGGGTCCATCAACGCAACACAAATCACCCAATTTCTCCCTCTCTCTCCCCCTCCAGCCCCTCCCCCTCCATCATCTCATCACCGTTGCCCCTCTCTTCCAAGCTTCGTTGCTTACGGAGCTAACAAAAAAAAAACACCAACAACAAAACATCACGCCCACCCTCCAACCCAAGCTCAGCTCCTGCTCTTTACCAAAACGAACGACCTGTAGCCAGTCTGCTGCAACATTCCACTCGACGAACCCCACGATCAGCGCCAAGTGCCTGGTCTAAGGTGGTCCTCAAAGCGGCAAGGCGCCGCGATTGCGTGCTGAGCTGGCCGCCTCATTGGCTCGCGCTGCGCATTTTGCAATTCGAGTCTCTCTGACGCAATGGGCGACTAGCTCCCGCGGCCTTTGAATCCCCTTGTTAGCTTCGGGGTCTATGCAATCAAGCTGGTTAAAATCCGCAGGCGCTGGCGAATGCTGCGGGCTGAAGAGACCCTCTTCTGCTGCGGCTGGTCGGCCGTGGTTGCACCAACGCCGATGGGCCGGCGGTGTTGAGTTTTTGGCTTGCGGGAAAGACAAATCATGGATCCGTTTGCGGTGACGAAAAGTAAGCTTTGTGGTCAATAGTACGGGGTGTATGCGGATGTCTGATTTGGAGTTGGAGCTTGTCAAGGCTAGCAGGTCTTGACCTCTGGACTAATACTACGGCTGTTAATCCTCTATTGATCGAGGTGTATCAGTAAAACTACATATGCTGCTCAGATGGAGATTAATGATGAATCCACTTGTCATCCCACTGTTAGAAAGGGCATGCACTGTAGGTGAAGATACGGAGTAGAGTAGTTTTACATGTGGGTTTGTAAGTGAGCAGGTTTTTTTTCCCCGTGGCTGGGCACCAGTTGGAAATGGTGTTATTGAGTTTCGACATTGCATTATTGCCATCCCAGTGAGCTCCCGTTCCCCCTTCTTACTTTACAATTCTGGTCAATGCAAATAAGATCTTACTTGTATAGGCCACAGTACAACAAACATGGATGGTAGCACAAAACACCTTCAGCCCTACTGCCTACCACCAAGCTCCTAATCTTCCCCATCTCGTCAAGCTTGTTTTCAGGTAGCCACCTGGCTAAAAATCACCCCATAGCACTATCATGATACGTGTGAAAGAGACTACTCAGCCGCCACATTGGGGGGTGGGCGCGCCTTTCTATGCTGGCTGACCCGAGATCCTGAACTTGTGGACGACTGCCGACAGCCCGAGATCCGCTTGGTTCCTTCAATTGCTATTTCAATATTTAGCATCTCGGATGCAGCAATGACATACAACAATAGCTCGATAAGAGCAATCACACAAGAGATGACAAGCCTGCGGTATGAGCAAAGAAAGAAAGAGAAAAAAAATTTATGAAATTGACTGAAACTCCAAAAAATCGACCACGCCAGGAGTCGAACCTGGAATCTCTAGAGGTGGTGTACGCCAACCGAAATCTAGCGCCTTAGCCATTAGGCCACGCGGCCGTCGATGCAAGTGGTCCAACTATTCTGGTATATGGCGCTCGCCTGGTGGTCAAATCACTAGAGTCGAATGCTACGATGAACATGGCTCAAGAATATGGACAGCCTTGACATGATTTGATCCAAGGATATACCAAGATGCATGTTTGGCCATGAATTGCTACATCTCTCTCCCCCGACTAACGTAGTGCTGTGTCCTCCTCCCACGCCGAATACCCCAACAGCCCAGACACCAAGTTTTCCTTCTATGCCAAAAGTGCCGCCGCCTAATAAACAAACCCCGAAATGGCCGTTCTCAGCCAAAGAAGAAGAAATAGAAACAAAAACAAAAGGTTTCAAAGTGCCAAACGAAGCATGTGATAACGCCATTCTATGCTTGGATTCCGTGCAGCTTGATTCGCCAAATCATCTATTCTCTGTCTTTCCCCGTTCTGGCTCGTGGTGGGGGTTGCATCCTTTATAATCACCAAAAGCCGCCAATGGCTTGCCCAGCAGGGCCAAATGTGCCATACCTAGCTAGCTTGGGAGTGTCCTCAGACTGGCTGTCATCAGGGTCACTCTCTTCAGTCCCTTGCTCCACTTCTGTGTCGCTCGTGTGATTCGGCTCGCTCGTCTCCATTTCATCAAATGGAGATATCACAGGGCCCAGCGATGGCCCGACGCGGCCGTTCCTGTCATCGCCAAAAGCAATCGGTACCCTTAGGCCCAGGTACTTGTTATTCACCGCATCAGCGGTATCCGGCTCACCGGACACGCTGGCCGGGGGGGTTATAGGCTTGGAGAAGTTGAATTCTGTTCTTGGTTGAGACTGAGACTGAACATCACAGAGCTGAGGCACGTGCGTTTGGCTCACGGCTGACCTCTTTAGCTGCGGCTTGCGAAGAGGAGTAGAAGCTGCGAGCCCATGTCGCCTTGAGGCGATTTCCAGGCGTTCTTCCTCGGCAGTATCTTCGTCGGTTAGATCGTCGTCGAGGACTAACCCAACGCCGGGAAAGATAAGGAGGCTCCCGCCTGAACTTCGTCGCTGACGCTTCTGGCCCTGGCTGGCAGCCGGTACACCAAGATTTGCCCGGTTAGGTGTCTGATCATGGTTGTTAAGCCGCAGGCTCCCCATGTTTGAAACAATGCTTCTGAGATTGCTCTGACTCTCTGAAAAGACTACTCTTGTCCGGAGCCGGTGCACTGCGCGATCTAGCGCCAACTCTATCGCACAGCTATCGCGTATTCTGGATAGCTTTGGCCAAGTTGCTCTTTCGCCAACGAGACAGCACTTCAGCATGAAATCCACGGTGGGGTTGCTGAGAAGCAAGGGGAGATTATCAAGAGTAAGATCGGGTAAGATGTTAATATTACCAGAGTACTTTTGACTGAGAATACTTCGGAATTTGGTCATCATATTAGGGAAGAAACCCATCTCGGCCATAAACTGCAGTCGGTGGAGGGCCTCGTCTCTGGCTAGCGATGTGCAGGTGTATGCCCAGTCCATATCATCGCCACCGGTGTTGGCGCTCGTTTGAGTGTGTTTATTTTCGGGCGAAAAGTGATCGTCCCTGGAGAGGAACGGAGTGACGTGTGGGTTCACCTGCGACACGATGAAGTGGTTGACGTTGAACATCTCTGAGAGGCGCGTCATGGGCAGGTCGTTGTCCACCGAACCATCAATGAATCTTTGGGGAGACGGGTTCCACTGGCGGTGCTCCCCCGTAACGGGATCCTTGACCAGCAGCGGCGACGAGTTGAAGATGAGGGGCACAGAGCAAGACGCTGCGACGGCAGACCATATCATGACATTAGGTGAAGTGACATAGTTGAGCAGCCGGGGCAGCTCGTACACGGATGCGGACGAGACGCAAATATTGAGGATACGTCGGGTGCGGTTGTAGGCCTCTTGAAAGGTGATGTCGCCCATCATGTCCCTCATGACTCTCGTGAGATGGGCAATATCTGACCAACAGCCCTCCGTTAGCAGACGACGAAAATGGTCCAACAGGCCATCTTGGTTATCCTGGGCTCCGAAAACAGCTAAATCGCCATAAGGAAACTCCTTGATCAACTGCGGAATCTCTTCGTCCGTTCTCGTGCACATGACAGCGCAGACGATGCTTCCAGCGCTGGCGCCAGATATGATCCTGGGCAGAAGCTGGTTTTCGAACAAGGCCTTGAGAACGCCGACATGCGCCATGCCAAATGTCCCGCCACCAGATAGCAACAGGGCGCTTCGTCCGAAGCTCTGCCGCGCAAGCAACATGCCTTCCAGCAGCTCCTTGTACGCAATGCCCTGGTCCGTGGCGCTTTGGACAATGGCGGCATCGATGGTTTGGATTGTCGACTCAACATAGCGCTCGATCAACATCTTTGTGCCAAGATACGAGTGCCGATACAGGTCGACGTTACCCATGCCGCCGAGATCGCGCGACAGGGCGGTTCGGATGAGGTGCATCATGGTGCGAATGTCGCAACTCTCTCGAGCCTCGTCAAGCGCCCGAAGTCGCTCTTCAATGAGCCTGGGATTATAGTCGCCGCTTTCGTCGTCTTGTCTCCATTCATCGTTGCCCTCGAGGGCGTCAAGTTCCTGCGCCGCCGTTTGCCATTGTTTCAATGTCTCAGCCTATCGCGCCAATTAGTCCCGTTTAGCCAACACCAACAGGGGAATTGTTCAATATGCACATACGCTCTTCATGCGCAGGCAGAGTATGTTTTTTCTTTCCTCAAGCCGCCTCGCCTTCTCGCGCTCTTCGCGGCTCATACCATCTTTCCAGGATCGCAAGAGGCCCGCCGCTTCCTTGACTGTCCGGGATACGGTTTGCACGAGGCTCCGGTCGGCAGGCTGCAGAGGCTGTGAGGATACCGAGGCATGTTTCTGACGCTTTGGAGACGGTGGAGAGCTGCTACCGGTGTGTATTTGAGGAATCGGAGGTGCGGGGAGGAAGAAGTCGGCCATGACAAGAGTTGCTGCGTTGCATCCGGGATTTGTTGAGGATATTTAGGTCGGCAGCAGGAGGCTTCGGCTCAGGTCCAGTCCCATTCTCTGCCGGCGACGCCGATTTAATTATACGAGTGGTTGCGACGGGGGGTTGAAAGTCGAGGAGAGAGATTACGGAGCACACACACACAATGTGGGTTAGGATATAGAAGTACTATTATGCGCTGTTCTGTTGGTAGGGAGGACGGCGGGAGACAGGGGGAGGATTTGAGGCAATCTAGGAGAATCCGGGGATGGTTGGAGCATCTGACCGCTCTGCCACACCCGCTGATGGCCATATGCAGGTGGAGACAAATAGCGGCTTGCGGCCAGCTGTGCTTTTCTGGTACAGCGGGGGGAAGTACTTGGAACCAGCCGGCAGTTGCTGGCTACAGTTCGATGCAATACCGTTGCGTGGCCGTCCATGGGTACTCGGTACAGGCATCTAATTCCATCAAAGTCCCGCTATCGCTCATGGCAAACACTCACTAACGACACGGAGGGAACTCAACATCGAATGATGGCCGGGAGCTCGCCAGTGCCATCCATAGGTACTAAGGTAATTACCTACCTAGTAGTAGTAGGTAGCTGCATGGAGCCCCCAACATCCCCCGTAGGACCCCGGAGCAACCCCCATCCTCCCCGTATTCCGCTGCGCGTCCACGTGCTGCAATGCTGCTGTGCGGATTCTCCGCCGCGCTGACTTGGTTCGCACATGCTGGCGACAGATCACTCTTCACATGCCAAACGGCCGCGTTCCGGGGATCGTCTGCAGCACCCTGCAGCAAGTCGGGCACTGGCACATGCTTCAGGCGTGCATTGGTCGTCTGGTCGGGTTCCAATCGGGCTGCGGCTGCGCTGGCGAATCCGGAGAAGCAGAACTCCCGCATCTCGTACCCCAGGTTCCCCCAGAATAGTGCTCCGCTGCCAGAGGCGTTAACGTGGTGTTAGCTCTATCTAGATGCAGCGCTCAACAAGTAAAGTTCCAATAGAGCTCTAGAAAGCGTCGTGCCTACCGCGGGTTCCGAGGCGGTCGCGGCTAGGAATGACGTCGACGGCGAAATTGTCTCGTGATGTGTCCAAAGTGGTGTCGGGTGGACGAAATAGTGCTGATCTGCTACGGTTGAGGGAAGCCGTTTGGGTGTCCTGTCTGCGTGTCACACTGACGTTTTCTAGAAGACGAGATTAATCCGAGATGCAGAGACGGCATCTTCAGATGGGATCCTACGATGCTGTACATAAATGCATGTACCCCGTAATGAAGCTGAAAAGCTATAGCATCTACTAGGTAGGTAATTACTACCTAGTAGGTATTACAGCCCAACCCGAAAAAGACGCGAGAAACGTCAGTCTCTGACTACCTCCATGGAATAACATCAACGGGATATTAATACGTCGTGTTACCATGATAAGGAGGACATGGACAGCGAATGAGTCAACTGAATATAGAGCGCTAAGCCTCATGCTCTCAAGAAATATGAACGCACCCTGTAATGTGCCATGTTTGGCGATATTATTCAGGCAAATTGTCACTCGGCGTGACACATATAAGCAGCCAGTGACTCACAGACGTGCATTTGCACGACGGCTAGAATTTGATGCAATCTGCTTGTATAATGTGCAAGTACCTGAGCGATGATAATGCATCATCCATCACGTATAAGAGCAACGGTAATACCAAACGGCGATGCTGCACTCTTCATCAAAACACTGCATTTCCTCGCATCTTTCAAAATGGCTGAATCAACAAGAATTATTAGCTCAAACGAGAGATTAACCGACCACCAAAACGCCATCGCAACCGGAGAGATGCATTCAACCCCGAACCTCTTCCAGGGTAACAGCCAGCCTCGGACCAACCCCCTCGAACAAGAAGTTGAGAATGAAGAGTACCTCGAAGGGCCGCTGGATATCGACGAGAAACGAAAGGGATTCTACGAGACATCCTGCACTGTCGAGGAAAAAGAGCTCTCTGACCTATTTAGAAAGGGATTGCTCGATGATGGAAGCACCGGTCCATTGAAAGGAGATTTCACCTTGAACGATCTCCCTCAGCTGAGCGGTGACGAAGCATGCAGCGTCCAGTGGACGACATCGAAACGAAAGTCCAAGGAGAAAGCGTCGAAAGGCACTCGTGCGATAGGTGGCCTATCGGATGATGAATTGGCCAGTGTTCTACAAGCTTGTCCGGACTTGGAGGACTTCATCACCAGGAGGACCTAGCTGTTCCTAATATGAGAAAAAAAAAAAAAAAAAAAAAAAAAAAAAAGTCAAAGCTCGCGAATATGATATAGGCTGCTAATTCAATTTCAAGTGTCCATTTCTCATTTCCCATTCATTTCTCATCCCAACCAGCAAGAACGGTTGCCAACTGCTCATGACGAACCAATGCAGTCTCAAATGAAGGCGCCCCTTCAACCACTCCGTCCGCGAACCTGTCGTAAAGAACACCCACACTTCTTCCTACGATTGCCAGCTCTTCCTGCCAGCTCTGCCAGCTCCATTCGACCTCCTTCACTTGATCCGACGCGAAATCGTGAACCTCAATGGTGACTGGGGCGCCGTAAGAACCGGCATGCAGAGAGGATCCGCCAAACGCCTGAAGACGGATTTCACCCTTTTCGCCATTGATTGTCCACGAAAGGGCAGGGTCGCCGGGGAATTGCTGGCCTCGACGGAAACGGAAGAGCACGTTGGCCCCATCGGTGGCGATTTGAGATGCGGCGAGGGTGCCGTTGATGATGATGAGATCAGGGACATTGGACTTGACTGTCTCAACGACTTCTTTGGTTGATGGGTCTCGAAGGATGACGTTGGGACGCTGCAGCTGGAGGTGTGATTGGAGGTTTTGAAGGTCTCCGATAACATGCTGGACTTGATCAAACACTAGGGGAAGTTAGCTATGCCAAAAGCCAATAGACATACACCAGGCGACGAGGATATTTCGCTCACAATGCCCGACTCCAATCGTCAAAATATTGCCCCCAACCGCCCTATCAGTAAAGTACTTGAGTCCTGATGTCAAAGCCACCCGATCAACAGATCCACCAAAGGCTCTGACCTCGCTGCTGAGGATCTTGCCAATGCTTCCCTGCTCAAGAAGTTGTCGGACCTTGACAATAGGCGGTGCTTCGCGTCCTTGATTGCCAACCAGCGTCCGTCCACCACCAACTCTAGCTGCGTCGACGAGCTCCTTTGCATGAGCTACATCCTGAGCTAGCGGCCACTCCACATAGACATTTTTACCAGCTTTGACGCTGGGCAGGGCAGTTTCGTAATGGACATCGACGCGAGTGCTTACAACCACGAGGTCAATGTCCTTATCGGCAGCGACGTCCTGGGGATTGCCGTAGGCTTTTGTCTCTGGAGGCAGCTTGAAAGCTTCGATGGCGCGCTTCGCTGCCTCGACGCTGCTGTTGCATAGGGCTACAATCTGGTACTTTTCACGGCCGCGAGCGGAGAGAAGGTAGGGGAGATGGGCGGCGCTGGCCCAGGATGTGGTTGCAGTGCTAGAGAGGCCGATGATGGCGGTGCGGATAGGCGCCATGATTAATGGTAACTAATTGCGTGGATGGTTTCAATTACAGATGATTCCTGACTTGGTTACACCCTTTTTTTTTTTTTTTTTTTTTTGTCTATATGACCTCGCTTTATATGTAGTTGGTCTATTTCCGCCAGCTATTGCGTCTTGAAGCGAATTATCGTGCAATGGGGTGGAGGGTGCGGGTGGATTTCTAAGCAGCGATTTATAATGCTAGGGGTTGCGAAAGATGTCAATTCTAATTTGCTTGTCTGGATAATACATGGACGTTACAGCGGGAAGAGGGTGTATAGCATTACCCCAAAATTACTATTTTGTTTGGTCCATGTGTGCATAGGTACATGTGATGAATAGCAATAATAGTTCCTCTTTTGGGGTCTGGTGAGATTCGCTGACTTCAATGGGGTCCTGCGAGTGGAGGCATGAGGCGTTTAGATTTCATCCTGCGCTCCTCTCGACCGGGCTTTCAATTCTACATTTCATATACCTCTGAGCTCTCAGTAATTTAATGAAAAAGTTTCATTTCTTTTCCTTGGTAAAGTTGGAAAAGCGGCGATATTCTTGCTTGACTGAGCGTATTATATACAACCATGCCTTTTAAGAGTTAAAGAGTGAAACTTGTTATGATCATATAAAACTGAACCCCCTGATTACGGAAGGATTGAGAAATGCCATCTGTTCATGAGTAGCCTCTCTCAACCCTTCTCTTCTCCACGGCTACTGTTGGCTACCTACTGTACATTAGGTAGTGCTCCAAACCTCAAGATATTGGTGGGAGCTTAATCACTGCATGGCCATCGTGATAGCAATTCTCAGCAGACTACATGTAGATTTGAACTCGACAATGCAAAAACATTACTGAAACCTGAAATAAATACCATACTTTTTAATTTTTAAACTAAGCTTGTATTACAGCCAGCATTGTGCAAGTCCGTGAAGTAAAATGCATGTGTCCCATCTTACATGAATGCTCGCCATTCTCCACATGCTACCGGCAAAATGAAATCTCCCGCAGTTGATCCATCAAATGAATGCGTTGGGCTAAATCGTCACGGTTTTCTTCACTCCAAAACAGTACATGCAGTTAAAGTCGTATACTGTCTGCCTAAGAAGATTTACTCTGTTTACTTATACAAGCCCCCGGGCCAGATTTCATTCATTTACCATAGGTATTTTAATACCCATAACTTGTACGGAGTGGACGTCCAGCCTCCTATACAAATTACCGCAATGAGTTCACCACCTCAACATCCAACCAACTATGCCGCTTTCACTCGTCTCGAAACCGGCATCAGCCAAATTGGCCAGTTAGATGCAAACGCCGGCACAATTCAACCGCTCAGCCTTCTCTCCGGGTACCCCATCAAAGATCTCTACCAGGTTATCGAAGCCGGCCCATCGCAAATAATTGCCTCCGGCTCTGCTCTCCCCCTCTCATCCGTCAAGCTCCTGGCACCACTGGTAGGCCGCGATGTGTTAGCCGTGGGCAAGAACTACATGGAGCATGCAAAGGAGTTCAATGCCTCTGGATTTGACAGCTCAGACAAGGTCGATAAGCCAAGCCATCCCGTCATCTTCACAAAGCGCGCGACATCCATCATTGCAGAGGGCGAGGACATTTACTTGCACCCGGAGTTTTCGAAGAGCTTGGATTATGAAGGCGAAATTGGGGTCATTATTGGCAAGGCCGGGTTCCGGATCCCCAAAGAAAAGGCCATGGACTATGTCTGGGGATACACCATTATCAATGACATGACGGCCCGGGAGAGACAGCGAGACCACAAACAGTTTTACATTGGCAAGTCTGCGGATACATTTTGCCCCATGGTAAGCGAGATACTGCCTTTTTTTTTCCTGCTATGATCTGGCTACTCATTCGCCCAGGGCCCAGTTGCAGTTCCAAAAGAAGCCCTTCCCCCGGTGCTGCGCGTTCAAACGCATGTCAATGGCGAGTTACGACAGGATGCAACGACTGAAGACCTCATTTTCGATATTCCAACCTTGATAAACACGCTCTCTGAGGGACAGACATTACTGCCTGGTGATGTGATTGCCACTGGAACGGTTAGTTTATTCTTTAACTTACTTGTGACTGCAAGCTCTCTGACAAACATCATATGTTAGCCTGCCGGCGTGGGCATCGGACGCAACCCACCTCTCTTTCTAAAAGAAGGAGACGAAATCGCCGTCACTATTCCTGGCATTGGCACTCTTCACAACAAGGTCACCACTGTGAACGCAACCACGGAGCGTCTCGCCTCCCAGTCCGTCTTTAGTCTTGACAACGCAACACGTTCTCTGAACGGCACCGCTGGACTCACCATTATCAACGGCAAGCCGCTACATTACAAAAGACTCGGCCCCGAAGGCAAAGAACCATTCGTTTTCGTTCACGGTCTAGGCGACACATCAGAGTATTTCTCACCTCTCATTTTAAACATGGCGCTCCCAGATTCGGCAACCGCGCACTTGTTTGACCTTGAGGGCCACGGTCTCAGTCCTACACACCCATTGAGCGTCTTGAGCGTGGACTCGCTGACGGAGGATCTTGCCGGCGTGTTCTCGTACGCGGGCATCAGCGAGTCCAATCCTGCGACACTGATTGCAAATTCTTTTGGCTGCATCATTGCCCTGAAGTTCGCCCTTGCCAACCCTGGCTTGATCGGGATGCTTGTGCTGCTGAGTCCGCCTCCATATCCGCTGCCCGAATCCATTAGGCAAGTGTGGGAGAAGCGCAGTACGCTCGCCCGCACTCTGGGAATGGGAGCGGTGGTTGACGAGATTATCCTTGGCGGCACATCCGAGAGGACAAGGCAAGAGAACTCCCTTGCCGTCTCAGCGATTCGGCTAAGCTTGCTCGGACAAGAGCCATTGTCGTTTGCAAAGGCCTGCGATGCGTTCACCAAGGCTGGAGAAGCTCTTCCACTGGAAAATCTCGCCGTGCGGACAGTTATCATGTCCGGGGGCGGAGACTCGAATTCTACAAAGGAGGTGATGCTAGAATATGCACAGAAGATCAAGAGTGAACGTGTTGCAGCTGAATGGCATGAGAATATGGGCCAATGGCCTGTTTTTGATGATTTAGAAGCAGTATACGAGTCTGTTCATGCCTATGCTTGTGAAGATGCATGATATATTGATCGGGTGAATAGTGAATTGAACACTTCATAGCATGTAATAAGGTGTAATACAAGCAACCAGTATTGAGAATCTTGATTGAATTGCCATTCATCCCTGCAGTCATCTACGAATATAATTAAACTCTTTTAGGTTTCTTTATGAGCCACTCTGGAGATGCATGTACCTATACCATTCAGGTACTCGTAGATAGCCCGCTCTGCCATCCAACCCAGGCAATCGTTGGAATGCCACACAAACCTAATTCCATATGCATAATGATGTCCCAAAAACGCAATTGTAGCATTATCTAGTAATTCCAATCTCTTCGATCCAGCCGGGCGCAAAGCTGGAGACCACTAAAATCCACGCAAAAGCACACAGTCACGGGGAGTAGACTCGGCCATTACATCACACAGCATCAGATGCATCAATTCGAATAGAGAAGCTATTAGAGGGGGAAAAAAAAAAAACCACGCTTCATCTGCGCCTATGAAAAGCCATGGATCATGGTGCTTGTTCGCTATCCCAAAGAGGATGCGTGTCCATGTGGATTGGATGAATCCTTCACACAATTGTGCGGAGCGCTACTCCTCTCGTATTAAGCTTCATACGTCATGACGAGTTAATCCGCCACCTTGTATAATCTCATAGAATCCGTAACCAGCGAGCGATTTTACACAATTTCAAACTTCACTAGTATTGATACTCAAAGTTCATTTAGCAAATTTCTTTCTCGTCGAAATCAATTGAACATCACTTACAGCCCCACCATGTCCAAGATTATCACAGTCTTCGGCGCCACAGGCAACCAAGGAGGCTCCGTCGTCGAAGCCATCCTCACAGACCCTGCCCTGTCCCAAGAATTCAAAATCCGTGGCGTCACTCGCGATGTCAACAAACCAGCAGCCAAAAGGCTCGCGTCCAAGGGCGTCGAGCTCGTCGTGGTGCGTATGAGAAAACACCATCTTCAAGCGTATTCGCTTTATTGCATCCCACATCCAGGAAGCTCTAACCAGAGACCCATTATCAAAATCGTCAACCTATACAGGCCGACATGTCCTCAGCCTCATCCGTCGCCCCCGCCGTCCAAGGCGCCCACACCGTCTTCCTCGTCACCAACTTCTGGGAGAGCATGTCAGCCGACATCGAAATCTCCCAAGGCAGGGCCGTCGTCGACGCGAGCAAGGCCGCCGGCGTCCAGCACATCATCTTCTCGTCGCTCATCAACGTCACCAAGGCGAGCAACGGCCGCCTGCCCAACATCTCGCACTTCGACGGAAAGGCCAGAATCGAGGAGTACATCCGCTCCAGCGGCGTTCCAGCCACCTTTGTCCTGCCAGGCATGTTCATGAGCGGCTTCGAGACCATGATTCGCAAGAACCCGGAATCGGAGCCGACAGGCTACACATTGGCTCTGCCAGTCGATCCGTCAAAGGCAAAGACACCGCTGTTTGATGCCGTTGCAGACACGGGTAAGATGGTTCTGCAATCTCACTCTTGACGCAAGATCCACTGTTGACAAAGATACCTCAGGCAAGTTTGTCAAGGCAGCTATTAAAAACTTCCCCTCTCAGACTGGAAACCGCATCCTTGCGGCGTCAGACTACTACACCATTGACCAGCTCATCTCCGAATTCTCCCAGGTCATGGGCAAGCCCGCTCATGCTGTACAAATTGACGATGACAAGTTCAAGTCGTTCCTCTCCCCAGTAGCGGCACAGGAGTTGCTGGAGAATATGAAGCTTCTGGAAGACCCCGGGTATTATGCTGGTGAATCTCTGGCGGGCAGCTTGTCGTTGCTGGAAGAGAGGCCGACAAGCTGGAAGGAATATGTGGAGAAGCATAAACAGAAGTGGCTTAATTGAGATGACGATAGGCACCGTGGAAGTGAGGAGGAAAATCATTTGCTATTTGGGGCAAAGTTGGCTAGGGTTTACGGAGCTGTTATTTTTAAATATATAGGTATATATATATATATATATATTAGTCACTTACCTAGCTAGGGATGTTCTTAACAGCACATTACAAGACCATGACTGGCTGTCAAAAGGGTTTCAATGAGTGTGGCGGCACCCACATAGTATGAGTGTCAATGCTAATGCTACCTAATTCCTATTCAGGTAAATCAAATGAGAGAGGTCATCAATAGTTACATGTTGTTCAATTCCTCAGTCTGGTCTCAAAACATAGTTCATGCAGCGTTTCAAGTCATGGAATCTTACATTTGATCGTCGGGTTGACTCGGGGTGTCGTTCAAACATACATACCGTTAAATTCATTCTTACCATGTAATTCATCATCTGCTCCGGGCAGTTATCCAAATGATTGTCGTCGCTTTGAGTGCAGTTGTACATGTCATCACACATAATCCGCAAGTCTGCTCATCAGGTCCTTGACCTCAATTCCACCGGCACTCTCTGAACGGTGATGATGGCCGTGGCCTTTGTGAGGGGGCAGAGGGACTCGGTTGACGACGTGGATCACGCCGTTCTTGGCCACGCCGTTGGACAAAACCACTCGCGAATAGCCGTTCACCTTGATGGAGGCGAAGCCAAAAACGCGAGTAATGTCCACACTAACGTGGGCATTATCGAGCAGCGTGGGCAGGTCGTAATGCTCGCTGGCAAGCTCTTCAACCGGCTCCTCTTGCTGCTCTGCATCTCTCTTGTCGTAGAATGCATCGGTGTAGAGAGTGGCGTTGGGCACAATGTTGTACTTGAGAATGGCCTTTAGGTACTTGTGGCCCTTGTTGGTGTTGAAGAGAAAGGCGTTTGCCTTGGGCCCCAGCCAGTTAAAGGCCTCATTGGTGGGGACGAAGACGGTGCTGCCCTTGAGGTTGACACCGTGGATGAACTTGACAAAGTCCGTCTTCTCATAGGCCAGCAGCAGGGTCGAGAACCGGTCCGGGAACAGCGTGATAATTCGACCGATAAAAGGGGGCGGAACTAGGATATGGTTGACAGCGTGGATAATACCGTTCTTGGCTGCCTATTTAAGTTGAAGAATAGAAAATGAAAGGGTCAGTCTGAGTCCTGCGAGGCGCAACAGCAGCCGGTGACGGGTTGGCTATTCTTAGAAGCGATTGCTCAGCGGGGCAACATACAATGTCAGCAGCAATCACCTTGCTGTAGAAGTTGAGCTTGACTCCGCCCAAGTTGACAGAAGAACGAAGACGCTGAGGCTCACCGCCAAGAAAATCCTCTTCGTATGCGGTGGGCAGCGTGTACGAGTGCAGGATCTTGCGAGCAGGATACTCGCCCTTGGCAATGTGGTAGAGCAGGGCGTTTTCGATGAACTCCTTGCTGGGCTGCTTGTGATCGTCCGGGATGTCCTCAAAGGCCTTGTCCACCGGCACAAAGAGCGTGTAGTTGGCAGAGGTGCTGTTGAGCAGATCCACCACGCTAGGGTGGTCGTCAACTAGCTTGGCGAACTTTGTGGTGAACTTGCTCTTGGAGATTAGCTCGTATATCGTAAAGCTGCTGTCGTCGTCGTGGAGATGGTGGCCGCGGCTGCCGATGTCTGCCGTGTCTGCCGTATAGCCCAGCCCGACCAGATCGGCCACGGCCTGGCTAAAGTCCTCGTGGATATGACCGCGGATCGACGACACGGCGTTGAAGAAGCTCTCCGCCGCAGCAATGTCGTCGTCCAGGTGGTGGGGGCCGATGATGGCTTTGTCCTTGTTCAAGGCTGTGACCTCGTCAGTTGCGCCCAGCGGTGCCTGATTTGGCACGGCTGCTCCGGGTAAAACCAGCGCGTGGGCTGCTTGGATGGCGGCCAGCGACAGGGCGCCAATGGCGGCGAGTTTGGCCATGTTGTCTGAGTAGGGAGTACAGGAATGTAGATGCTGGGGATCGAATCAGCGGCTGTCACCGAGCACAAGCAGCAACAGCAGTGGCTCTGTCGTTGTACAGCAGCTTCGAGTTGCCAGTCAAGACGCTCCAGGCGGTGATGAAGGAAGACGGATCAAGCATCGCCGCTGCCCGCCCGCTGCAAGGGAGACAAGAACGGCCAAACTGGGTCTCGATGAACTCTACCAGGTTCGATGCTGCAAGAGGCGAGAAGCTACTGCTACTACTGTCAAGCTCCAGCAAGGGGCATCGCTGGAAAAGACCACGGGGCCCCGCCGCCAGATCTATTTCAGGTATCCGGAAGTACTCGCACCCGCTGATGCCCTCGCTCTCTAGGCCACAAGCTTTCACGGCGAGATACTTCCGAGCCTGTGGGACGTTTGACAGGGACTGGCCTGTTTATCTCCAACGGCCTTATCCTAGGTTCCATTGATACGAACGATGTCAATGCTCCAGTCACTTGCCGATAGACGTTTTCGAGGACCCCAAATGCCACAGGCCGGATCGCTGCGTTTCCGGCAGGCGGTGCAGACGGTACAAGAGCGCTACTCGAAGCCTAACAGCAGACAGAGGCAGCATGTACTCCGTACTGTCCACGCAACGCGCAATCCATCGATGGTACGACGACATCAGAGGTTTGAGGCGCTGACGTCAAAGCCACGCTTCCGCATCATTCGAATTCCAACGAGCTAGCAGAAGCGTGGAAAAGATTGCATTTGTCCGTGCTTTGATTGCCATTACTACAAAGTGCTAATGTTGCCGGGGAGTACTGATACCTGTTGTTTCGAGTTGGTTACCAAGCCAGTCCGTGTTCTCTGGGCTTCTCAACTAATCGACAGCAATACAACCCAACCACAATAGCAACTCCCAAACAAGCGCAGCACTTACTGCTTGTAGCAATACTCCCGGCGACTCCTCTACTCCTCCAATCTGTCCATGGGAGGGGGCGAAGCAGGTCGCTAACGTGGGTGGCGTGCCCATCCAGACATGCTGACGGGACGATGAAAAAGCCTTGCCAGTGCTTACTCTCCCATTTAGCGGAAGCCAGCTATGCGGCTCTAGGAAAAGCCTGTGCGCCCCCGCCCAAGCAGATGCTGACGCAGAATTCCGTGGGATTTGATTTAACGCTCCAGCGAGTTCGACCGGCGTCTGTTTATAATCTTTTTTTCCCCCGGGCGCTGGTCGATTTTGTTTCCTCATCACTGTTTTGCGCGCTGCCCGTGGTGCCTGTGGTCTGGGGCGATCTCATCTCAGCTCAGCCTTGCGACATCCAGCTTCATCCCGCTCGGTCACCTCCCGTCAACTGCATTACTGCACTGTACTGCACTGTACTGCACTGTATACTGCGCCGGTGCTGACCCCTCGACCTTCGCTAAATCGAGTCCCTAATCGATCTCTACACACCCCTCGACGTGCGCCAATTACGGGGGGCTTCAGGCTGGCTGCGGGGCCGAGTCCAGTTATTGTCACTGCTATTGTCCGATTCGAACTGTGCGCAAAGAGAGACGTCAGAAGGATCTGATCTCCCTTTTTCCTTTTTCTCCCATCATTCTTTTCTTCTCCTTCTCCTGCTCCCGTCGAAAACTCTGTCCCTACAGAGTTTTCACTTGATAGATGAGCACCATGCTTCGCAAGAAGGAGGCTTTCACCCTCGTCACGCCCATCCCGGGCTTTATCCCGCGACAGCTCGCCATTGACATCCTCCACTCCCACAGCGAAGTCATCACCCTCAACCCGCTTGTCCTGGGCCACAAGCCCATCTCTGCGCCTCGCAATGCCGCCGCCGACGAGTTCTACAGCACCTGGTACGAGATTGAGGAGCGCATCCAGGTCATCCCCGGCGTGGGCAAGCTCGGTGGCAGCAGGATCAGGTTCAACGGCTGCTTCCACGACATGCCATGGGGCCTCCAGACGCACATCTATGCGCCCTTGAACATTGACCTGCGCAACACGTACCGGATTTGCGGCAACCAGTCCGGAATCGAGCCGCCGGAGCACCGCGAGATTGGCCTCGAGGCCCTCGGAGTCCCCGCCGACGGCTTGTACCTTCGCGAAGACATCGAGATCAAGACCAACATCGCAATGGTCAGCTTTGTCAAGGCCCAGCTCAAGGCGGCCAACAAGGAAATGGTGCAGCGCATCATCAAAAAGGCCGAGCTGCTCGATGCTGGCGTTCTGAAAGCCATGATGGAGGACGGCAAGCTTAGAACCGTCAACCCCAACGACCGTTCCACGACGCCCGCAGTTATCCCTTCCGCAGATCCTAGACGACAGTCTTCTGTCTCGTATGGAATGGGCCACAAGAGCCCTCAATTGGCACAGGCAGGCCATGTGCTACCAAGCTATTCTCCAGCTTATCCCCATTACGCCTACCCTGCCCCCTCTCAATCGCCGCAGCTATACGATCCCCGACAGACAGCGTACCAACAAACGCCTCAGCCTGGCATGTACGCGCCACCGCCGATTCCCCCCAAGGAGCAGATGGTTATCATGGAACTGCCCGGCGACTTCCCTCCACACGCTGGAGGTCTGTACCCATCTCCGCAGTCCAGCCCGGGATACCGTCCACCCTCGGCGTCCTCATCCGATCCTCGCTGGTCTGGTCACCAGAGTCCGCCCATTGTCAACCAGCAAAGGATGAGCATCGGCTCTACAAGCAGCGCCGGCCAACATCCCGGCTTTGTGTCAGAGCTGGCAACACACAATGAAAAATCCGAGTATTAGATGTATGCCGGACGATTAATGTTTCGAGTTTTGATGAAGACGGCATATATTCAACAAAGGCTCCAATTACGAAAGATGTGAAAATTCGCATGATGGAAACGGACAAGTATGAAAAGAAAGACCGGTTAATGCTAAAGATGGGGAGAGTTTGGGCGCAACCTGCCGGTATACAGTTGGGCGTAATCTTTCAATCTCTTTTGTATTATTTACTTTTTTCTTGTGTATACATATACCCTACGCGGTATTTTTTTTTTTTTTTTTTTTTTTTGTTCTTTTTCTTTTTCTTTTCTCTTGCTTTTGATTTGGAGGAATCTTGGGAAGATAGTACGGAACTTGGAATACCACTTCGCGCTTTTTATTTTGGATACCCTCTAATACACACATGAATTCCCAATGTCTTATCAAATGTGTTTCAAATGCTAATGTAAATTAAATATATATTCCCTCTTTTGTTGGTTCAAAGTGCCACCATCATAATGGATACGAAAACTAATGCCAAGGCCACTCCCGATATTTTCACAGCTACTGGATTTCCGCCGCTTGTTGTAGTCGTTGTGGGTGCCTCAGTTGTGGATGAGGAAGTGAATTCAGTTGTCGGAGTCGACGTGGTTGATGGTATCGGGAGAAATGGAGTGACTATGGGGTGGCCAGTGATGGGGAGTATGAAAGAGGTACTCCGTGATGATATTGACGTTGGCGTTGAAGTTGATGCCGATGTCGATGTCTCTGCCTGTGTCTCTACCTGTGTCTGTGTCTCGGCTGAAGTTGAAGCTGGAGCTTCTTCGCCAGTCGTCTTGGACAAACCCGTGCTCTGGCGACGAGAACTTGTCGTCTCCGCAATGCCAATGGTTCCTCCGGTAGTCGTGCTCCCACCAACACGCTGGCAATACTCATTGAACCCATTTTGAAAACACTCCTCCCCAGCCTGGCAATACGACCCGTTGGAACAGCAGACAGCGCTCTTGGGCATACACTTCTTGTCACCACAGGGCACCTCACCAATGTCGCAGCTGATTTCGTCGCTACACGTGCGTCCAATGGGGCAGCAGCCGTCCGTGACGCAGGAATAGCCCTGCTTGCAGTATCCCCCGCCGTCGGAGCAGCATTCTCCGATGGAGGGCATACAGCCGGAGTTACAGACTAGCTCGCCGGGACGGCACTGGGCGGCAATGACGACGGCGGCATCTTGGAAGTGAGAGGATGTCGATACTTGAGCGAGGAGGCGAGGCTTATGCGGGATGAGGTTTGTGGCGGCGAGAGTGGTTGATGCCAAGCCGAGGAGGAACAGAGTGTGGAGTGAGGATCTCATGGCTGAAACAGACACCATTGTTTATTAAGGAGCTGGGAATTATTATTAAAAATTGATAAATAGGTAGACAGATTCTAATGTTGGTGCTAAGAGAGTTTCAATTCCTTTTCTTTTTTTTTAAACCTCGCGAGGAACCCGGCATCCCCTTATAAAACATTTCTTGCAGGGATCAACTCCACCGCTTCATCTTCCCCTCATGTCCAACCAACATCGCCGCAATTGGGCGCCAAAAAAACGTACACACAGCGAAAAAAACAGCCTTGAGCCGCATCGTCAGAACCCTAGATTTTCAGCTAGTCTTGGCATTCCGTAAAGCGCGGTGAACTGGCCGACGCTATTAACTGCAGGGTAGCGCTAAGCATCAGATTTGCGTTTTATCCTCTTCTTCCTATTGGGACACATGTTAGCTCGCATGCGCGTCTCGCTGCATGCCTAATGCTAAAAAATCGGTTACGAGGTAGTTGACAGGGGGTTGAGCATGTTAGCTAGGCGGCGTTGCCTGTTTGGTAAGTCTTGAGGCTCTGTGGATGTGGTGAATCGTGCGATGTGTCCTGGTTGTTTTTGTGTCTTTGCCGAGCGTCGGTAACTTGGACCTTGGCTGCATATGTACGTAGACTTTGCCGAAGCAGGAGAATAAAGTCATAATAAATTATATCAAGGTTGCCGTCCATCTCCTTACGAGGGAATACAAAGAAAATATTTACCAAGTCTCTTCCCCTGCCGCGGTCTTAATGTCGCACGAACATATACTGTTTGTAAGCCGTGATTGAGACATTAATGCCCCTTAAATAGCATAATGACGTGATACCCAAGCGAACATGTAACCTGTAGTGGTGCTATTATTACACGCAAAGTTTGGGTTATAGTGCTGCCTTTACTACATATAGACAGGACGACGACCAACACAGAACAGCCAACAGCAGGATACGCGCTTTTGTAGTTGTTGGACATGACACATAACCAAACACAACCAACAACTCAATAGCACTCCAGGCAAAACGGCGAATCTTTCTGTCCGCAACAAGGGCCTGCTGAAACGTCTCCATTGCCCTCATGATCCGCATTCTCGATGGCCAGTTCTCGCGACCAACTTTAGGTCCGTCGAACCTTTTCGAGCTCGTGGATCTCGGCCTCGGGTGGTCTCACAGCTGCCGTTCTGACAAGGTACCGTAGCACCGGTCTGTGGGCGACAAGATACAAGCAAAATACCCGCTGCGGCTGGCCAATCAGACCAGCGCGGTAAGATCCTAGCGCGGCGCTTCTCGACCCGCAGGCCAGAAATAGACTGCACTAGCTATTTATAGACTAGACGTCATTGGAGATGCCTAGACGCGCGCTTGATATTCTAAACGAGCCAATCGCGCATCACCCGCGTGTGGGGACGGCTGCCGCTATTGCGAAAAGGGAAGAGTATTGATCCCATGTAAGAATCCCCCATCAACCCTACTCCGACTTATACTGCACACGCTGCAAAAGATGCCCAACAGCTGGGTCTCTTTAGGAAGGCAGCGCGGCAATAGCCCTGTAGTTACATGCGTCTGCCATGTGCAAAAAATGGACCGCCATGCGAGTGTTTTTTTTTTTTTTTGGCCTTCGGGGGTTTCCTGGGCGTCTGGGCGCGTTCCCTCCCCCCCCGCGCGGGTGATCCTCCCGCTTGGCCTATGGAGAAAAAAAAAAAAAACATGCAATGCAATGCAATGATCCCGTTCATTTCCTGTTCGCGCCGTCATTCGTGGATATACAGGGGTTTCAGGGCCCGTTGGGAATGTCTTTTGATGTCATTGTCGGGCCAGGCTCTGGCTATGGATACTGCCCAGCCTGGTTTTTTTGCTGTCGGGGGTTACATCTTGGGACATGCCGTTTCCTGCAAGGCAGCGAACTTCCCCATACAACCTTGACGGCTCGTCTGATCCACATGGTCATCAAACAGATAGAGAAGAACATCGACAAGGGAGAGGAAGAGAACCTTTTTTTTTTTTTTGAGGCCTTTTGTCTGTTGCCGTACCCTGTCTCATACCATTCTATTAGCCGCCTCGTAGACTCCAGGCGAGCGCTTGTTTGGAGTCAACCGCTGCTTGTACCTTTTCCCTTCCCCCCCCCAACGCTCATCAAAAGTTGCCCTTTTTTGCCATGGATGGGCCGTACTCATACCCGTAGAGTTATGCCAGCCTTCCCAGACAAACGATAGCCGCCTTGCCCAAAAAGGCCGTCTAACCGCCCGTGGCCCAATCGTAGATGCTCGCCGACCAATATCAGCGAGCCATTCCCGGCAGACTGAGCTGTTCAGATACACGCGCTCCGTTTCATGTCCGATTCGGCTTAGATCTTCTCGTTTCATCCCGACAGCCGCCCAAGGCCATATTGGATTTCATCTCTTCCTCGACAGATGATGCATCGCAAAACTTAAAGCAGGCCCATGTCCTCCCCGGCAGCCTGCTTCTCCTCTCTTTTTTTTCCCCCCTTCTTCTCCAGAACCTTTTTATTTTTTTTATTTTGTCTGTCTGTGTGTTTTTGCTTTCACTCAAATCCACTCAACTCGTTTCGTATCTGTTTCTCTTTTATTCAGCCCCCCCTTTTTGTTTTCAATTTACTTGTTTGGTCTTTGCTTTTCTCTCTCTCTCTTTTTTTCTTCAACTTGTTAAGTTTGTGGAGATTTTTTCTCTGCCTGTCATCATCATTATTTGGGCCTTTCCCACTTCCCCTCCCCCTGCAGACGACTCGGCACTGTTTCCCCCCCTCTTACAAGGACCAGACCCTCACGGCAGACCGCACTGCAGGCCACTTCGGTCAAGACCGCGAGGACGTCGACCAGTCATTTCAACCTTTTAATCAATAATTGTTTCATTACTTGGCAAGTGGTTACCGAGCCGGTCTCGTATCACCTCACCCAAGCATCAGTCTGCTTCCCACTCTCTTCCATCAATTTTGCATATCATCATCAAACTTCGCCACCCGTGGCAACTCCATTCGCCTTCATCGACCGAATCAAACCGACTCCGTCAAATCCTCCTCAATGATGCCGAGACACACCAGGAACTCTAGCGAACAGGGCTACAGTGGCCTCCAGCCTGGCCTGGAGCCGTCTCCCATGTATGCCCCGTCCCGCATGATTCCTGCAAACTACTACGACGTCGCCCCGTCTTCTTCATCTGCTGCAATGCCGATTCCCCCGCCTCTCTCTCATCCCTCTCAGCAACCGCAATACGGCCCATATTCTACCAGTGCCCCTTCGCCTACTCTTCCCATGCCTTCGGCCCTGTCCTCGCAGCACCGGCCCAGTTCTGGAGCCTGGACCCAGCAGGATGACGAGCAGCTACTGGCCGCTCGCCAGCAAGGCCTCAACTGGAACCAGATCAGAGATCAATACTTCCAGTCCAAGACGCCTAATGCCTGCCGCAAGCGTCACGAACGGCTGATAGAGCGAAAGAACGTCGACGATTGGGACCATCGCCGGATGCAAATACTGGCCAAGGAGTACATGAGCATGCGCAAGGAGATTTGGAGCGGTCTGGCAGCTCGAACCGGAGAGAAGTGGAACGTTGTCGAGGCCAAGGTAAGTCGCTTCTTCTTTTATCATATACACATCTCTCGTATGCGTGCTTCTGCACACTTACACCGACTCCCGGGGGGAGAGAAGAAACTCATCATTCTCTTCACCGCCATCCCCTTTCTCTGTCCCTTCTAGACGCCGTTGCTAACACTGTGTGTCCCTCTCACCGTCTAGTGCATGTCCAACGGCCTCAAGAACCTCCAGAGCGCCGCCCGCGCAGCTTCGCGCCGTGACCGTCTCGAGACGGGACCTCCACTCACAGGGTATGACGACGATAGCGGCATTTCCGGCATCGGCCTGACTCCCGTTGATGAACTAGACGCATCCTACAGTAGCCCCGCGACGAGCTCCTCCGGCACACACTCCTACTCCAGCTCCGCCAGCTACCATCACCAGCAGCAGCAGCAGCAGCAGCAGCAGTCGCAGCAGCATCTCCAACCTCACTCCCACCTCCACCCTCAACATCACCAGGGGCCCTACGCCATGGGGCCTGCGTATTACGGCGGTCACGGATACTCGTCGAGCGTCAGTTCCACGACCAGCATGAACGGATACGTGTCCCGCGGCGGCACCGGAACCAGCCAGGACAGCAGCCCTTACTTGGATGGCCAGCGGCTGCCCAGCGATATTGAGTCTCTTGTCCACCGTCCCAACGGACGAATGTGATCTCTCTCTCTCTCTCTCTTTTTGCCAAGTCTTTCTTTATAATTTTGGCACTGTTTTTGATTGTTTATGCCCCTTATTCCTTATTCACCCCCTTTTTGTTGCTGCTTGTTTTGCTTTACTTTCCTTCATCTCCTGACTCTACGTCGTAATGGCACCTCAAAACTCTACATGAGCTACGCCCCCATTCCTTGTTTGGTCTTCTATGGTTGAGTCTTATCTTACCTACTGCATTCATGGCACTGAACTGGCGTTAACTGGCGTTGTTTGACACCATTTAATCCCCTACACACTCACGTCCTCTGGACAAAAAAAGAAGCTGAAAAAAAAAAGAGAAGCTCGGCACAGAAAGAACGTCTTCCCAGTCTTTCCTTTTCTACTTAAATAGATACGTGCGGGACATACAGATTGTTTGTTTATTTGTCAACACTCGGATTTTTGGATCACAGAGCAAAATTGAAAAGGCATGATGGCCTGTCTTAGGATGAAAGCGGCATTTTGACAATGTATAATAGTGACAGAGGCATCTTATGCATAGGAACCCGGTGGAATGGAATTATAACTGTCTTGTTTTTTTTTTTATTGCTCATCATCGTTGAGGATTGTACCCAATGTGATCTATCTAATTGTACAAACAGCGGTGCGTGGAAGCTCTACTGTACATGTGCCACCTAGACACTATATCAAACACATACATACCTCCCTTCCCACTCTTACAAAGAGATCATCAAGCTATTCCTACATGGAGTGGTGATCATCACCGTCCTGGTTGTGTCGTCTCACTCTTTTGTGCCGCTGTTGTGGCCGTCATGCCCGCCATCTCTTCAAGCTCCTCCTCCTCCCATTCTCCGTCCTCGTCTTCTCCAAACACGCTCCTCCAAGCTCGACTCCACATACCTTTTTTGTGCAGCAGTGCCAGAATCATCACACCGGGGAGATGCCAAACACTGGCCCAGAAGAGACCCCGTGCGCTTCCTTTGTGTCCCTCAAACTTCCAAAAGCGGACAGCCTCACGGGCCAGCCAGAAGTTGATGGGCGAACTAGTCAAGGCAAAATACCAATCTGTCACGCCGGCCGCGCAAAGACCAAGGCACAAAGGGAAAAATACAAGGCTGTATCTCAATGCGACACGTGCGTTTCTGGCCGGATTTGTCCATGCGAGCATGCGCAGACCAGCAGCTTTGTATTCCTCACGGATAGGCCAGCTCAAAGCCATGAAATGCGGAAATTGCCAAGCGAAAAGAAGGCCGGCGAGCAGCCATCCACCGATTGACGATCCGTCACTTGCCAAAAGCAGCTCTCGCCAAGACCCGTCCTTTGTTGCAGCTTCTCCGGCCGCAGCAGCCCAACCCATCAAGGGCGGAATACCACCAACAACTGCGCCTACCCAAGTGTTGAATGCGGTTACGGCTTTCAATGGCGTATATACGCCAGCATAAAGAACAATGTTTGAAAGGCCCAAGAATGAAACTGTGGGGTTGACACCAAAATAAAGGGCGCCAGCACCAGCGGCGCCGCAAAGGATGGCAAACAACGCCGCAGCTCGGTTCGAAATCAGACCCCTCACCAACGGCCGGTTTCTTGTTCTTGACATCTTGGCATCGGTGGATGGTTCGTATAGCATATTCAGAGTGTTTGCGCTTGCAGAGCACAGCCCAGTTCCCGTTGTCAGGAAAAAGAGGGTCAATGGACTCAAGCTTGGCGTCTCGGTCATTGTCGGCATCAGTATTTCAGGAACCGGATACAGCGCGTATGGTGCCATGGCCGACAAGACAACGAGGACGGTCAGGCGGGGCTTTGAGAGGGACAGAAAGGTGGAAAATGTTCGGCGAAAGGAATTCTTGGGCTGCGACGCCGCGGCCGATGTGAGGAGCGACGAGGCATCGGGAGGAAGAGGAGCTTCGGACGGCGTAGATTGAGCAAGGCTCTGCTTTCGAGCCTGTCGTCGGCGGTGAGGAGCGAGTTCTGAGAGTGATTGAGGCGTTTGCGACGCAGGCCCTGGTGGCGGGGTTGTCGAGCCTGCAGAGGTCGAAGTTGCCCTGGAATTGGAATTGCGCCTGGAAACTATGGAATCAAGGCAGCTCGATCTGTCGAAAAGACGGTTCTGCAGAAAAAACACAGCGCCCAACGGCGCATTAGAGCTTCGAGGAGCTCCCAAGCCGGGGCTTGTCGAGAGCCATCTTGGTGATGCTCGAATGCTGCGCCTGGACAGTAACTGCAGCTCCGGCGCAAGAGCTAAGACCAATGATGACCGCATAATCGCCGACTATCAGAGCGCATGGCGTCCCATGCAAGCATTAGTCCATTTCCCACTGCTCAGCGAGAGCTTTTGGCGGTTTATCGGGTTGCAGCTCGACGGCGATGGCAATCTAGCGCTGATCGGCTGATAGCTTGGAGTTTTCTCTGCATCCGGCTCAGATGGGGACACGTGCGGGATCATGTGACCACCCTCATCGCTATCATACCGGGGTAAGGGGTTGAGGGCTGACGCTATTCGGCAGTGGTCGGGCAGATAAGAGGATGATATTTCACAGAAAAGACCATGGAAGCCTTCTTTATTTGAGTGTTATCAATAGTCTCACTTACTTTGAGATAGCCACGCATATTTGGGGAGTGAAACCCTCATACTGAAGTCACACCACTAGCTGCCGCTATCGGCCTCTGCTTTGCCGCCTGAAGCTTTGGAGTGTCTGGACTGAGATCCCCAAACCATTCAAGCACTGATTGTAGTAATTTGAGGGACCCATAAGTGGCATTCATATACACGATGCCGTCTCTGCTGTCTGCTCTCCGGCAACACAGCGTTGTTGATTGCGATACACTAGATAGCGAAGGTAACAGTGCCTTGATTGGCATGATATGGACTCGTAGCTAATCGATCTCGCAAGTGGCCAAGAATTTGGGTCCTTTCGTTGACTCTACTTCGAACCAGGTGGGCCAATGATTCGCAAGTTTATTTATTTATGCCTCAAAAAGCCGTTGACCATCTATCGTTAGGCCATTGCCTTCTTCGAGCTCACCAAACTTTCCAATGGGGGAGCAGGTCTACACCATGAAGTATTGATCCGAAGAAGTGTGCGAGACGCCATCCGACTAAATGAGATTCGAGGCCAGGCGACTTTACCCGAGTTTGTAGTCGAAATTGTGGTATGCAAAGATTCCTGTGTGCCAATCCTCTTTGCTAATGAACATAGATGGTCAAACTGCAATTGTTGATTGCTCCCCATATCACAGGATACATTCATATTCAGACGAATCCTAAATTGTCATACTCACAGGTGGGCATGGTGGAGAATGCCCAAAGTAAGTCATTCGACGAGACACGGCTCAGGACGCAAAGTAACATTCCAACAAGGGATTATTGCTATATCTAGAAAACTGGCACCTCATTTTGACACCAAGCGAATCTGTATCAAGATACCTGCGACCTGGGACGGTCTCTGTGCGTGTCGCACCTTGGAAGTCATAGGTATCACCACTCTCGCGACGACCGTGTTTTGCATGGAGCAAGCAGTTTTGGCCGCGCACGCGAATTGCACTTATATCGCGCCTTATATCAACGAGTTGAAAGTACATTTTGAAACAGGGTATGTAATATGTAGTAATGCAATGCCGCATCAAGAACAGGCTGACCTTTTACAGCTATATCGATCACCATAAAGCTTTCGCCTTCTGTCGTGAAGCTCAAGCTTACTACAATGCAAACGGTCATCACACTCGCGTTCTTGCTGCGTCTCTCACTTCGGTCGAAGAAGTCTTGAAGCTGGCAGGTGTGAACCACATCACAATTTCTCCCATACTATTGCATGCGCTATCGCGTCTAGATGCCTATCCAATGGGCAAGAAGCTGGGAAAATACTTTGCCGAAGAACCGGCTGCAGAGCGCCTGGATGCGAAGAAATATGCCCACATTTTGCAGGATGAGAGCGTTTGGAAGCTGGCATTCACAAGAAGCGGCTTTGGAACAAGCGAAGGCAAGATAATTCAAGCCATCAACTACTTTTCCGACTTTCAAGACAAGTTGGAAGAACTTGTTAGGCGCTACGCATCCTGAAGGGCTTGTTGGGAGCACCTCTTTGTTATTTCATTGAAAGCGAGATATGCAGCTAATTGAAGAATTTTTCATTTTAAGAGGCGATTTTTATTTTATTGCCTAAAGGCCAATGTTCCGGATGCGGCACCAAAGAATGTCAAAGATACCCTAGAATATCAGTGCGTTCGCAAAAGACAAACAATGATACGCAAGTGGTTAGATGTCCACAGCACTGTCGTCTTGTTCAGCCAACAAAGGATAACACTCAAGAAAATCTGGGTGGGGTGGAACATGCGATAGAAGGTATGAAGACCTAATGGTAAGGCAGCTATCACTACGAGATTGCTTTTCAAGAAGACTCAGTCAAATGCGTAGACTTCATCGTTGTTTCTCCAGTAGCAAACAATAAGGAAAGGAGGTGCCTCATCACAGAATCACGGAGTATAGTGTTGACAAGACAGGAGAAGAAAACTGCACCGGGTTCTTTATAAGTATTTGTATTGAGATGTATTTTTGGAATATATGTTGCTTATTCTCTTGGCGATTCTAACCATCTAGAAGGTCTTCACATACACACACACCCTGTGAATGAGACATGCAAAAACAAAGAGGCTTCAAGTGTGCTTTCATCGGGGTGGGTATTGGCCAGAGATACCAACTCGCGCAGAACCAACGATGCCTAAAAATATCCATGTCCCTCTTGACATCTACTGAAAGAGATATTATTTAAACTAGACCATCTATTTTCCAAGCATTTATTTTCCCACAAATTCTCTGTCATGCCCCATCATGCTTCCACATTTCTCCTATCTTTCTCAACCATAAACTCTTCTCACACTGCTTACTCTTATACTTCTATGCTTCTATACAAGCGCTGCTGGGAGTGAATTATACACTTGAACCTTCTTTCCTATTACCCTTCAAACATTCGCTACAGGTCGCAAGGGACCGTCACCTTGGACTTTAGGGCGATATGGACACCAAAAGCGGTGTCGCAGAAGCTTTCCTCGGAGGCTCCGAACGGGCCTCATTTATTACTGAAGAAGAAGCCCAGAAGCGAGTGGACCTGGCCGTTCTACCCAAGGACAAGAAATGGAATGATACACTTCAGATGTTCCAAAAGCTCCTTGCAGATAACAGCATGACGATAAGTCAAATTTTGTCGGATAAATTTACCGCACACGAGGCTCGGCTCTTCATATCATCAGCATCAACGACGCTAAAAGATATACAAGAAGACAACACCTACCGATTCGAAATGCTCTTACAAAACCAGTTTCAAGGCGTCACACCTGATATTCCTACAAAATTGACAATGCTGTATTTCGGGTTCCCTATCGAGCCAATAAATTTCCCATTAGCGGAGATGACACACCAAATGGAGAGCCGAAAGCCAGAGCCGCCTCGATATGCTGTTGATCCACCTTTGCATTTTCTCACTGCGCATAAAGAGCGCAATTGGGGAGACGAGTCACTTATGGGTAAGTCCGACTTTGATTCAGTATTGGGTGTTCTGCTCATTAACGGCTGTTTAGGGAAAGAGGATCCATCATATCCGATACCTGTGGAACCACCGCAGAATCAGCTGTCAAGTCTTTCAAGTAGCTTTCTGAGGGAACGGTTGGTTCCGAAGGAAAGAGACTTGCAAGATGAGCAGCCAACAGTACATCTTAGGGGTGGTGGAGCATCTGACGACAGTGACTATGGCGAGGACAATGACAACGACTTCACTTATAGTGAGAGTGATGGAGAAGACGTCGACGACGACGGCTACGATGGCGATGACGATAACGTATCGAAAGACCAGCTCCCAAAGAAAGACGAAGAAGTCGAAGATGTCGTCATGGAAGAGACCGACAATGATGGGGATTCCACTCCAGACAAAGAAGACGCTTTTACTCTCCAAAGCACAAAATGGACGAATCTCTACGGCTTCCAGGGATATGTGCCATTTATCGCAGGAGATATGCAGACATATGAGACTGCTATCAGGAAGTTGTTATCACTTGGGCCTAGACATCACAAATCCTTCTCTATTGTGCACTTCGATAAACAATCTAACGCGGTTGACACTCTCCACGATTCCCTCCCTCTGAAGCCTACTAGTACAACACTACGACACATCTTTGAATGGCGGTTTGAAGGGAGGAAATCTCTAAAAAACCAACCCTCATTTTTTGTCAAATTGGATCACGAGCCGGCACCCAAACACTGGCAGCCCAGCGAAGAGCAATTCAGCACCTGTGTCTCTTCTGTTAGTTGGTCTCCAGCAGGAGAGGGAGCTGAGGAACCAGATGCCCCCGTTTCTTGTTGCTACTTGACTTTCCCAGACTCCAGAGGACCGCGGCCATCTCAACAAGAAGTATGCGGATGGGGCGCCAACCACTACAATGCTTACATCAAAACTGCCTTCGAGGTTCTGCTGGGCCGTCCAGAGAGCGCCTTTCACCACGCTTATTTTCGACTGGGTAGATCTGACAATGATATTGCCAGTGCTCCTCCAGTGTATGGTCTTTATACTGCTACCTCTTCCGACATCCTTTCTTTGATCCCCAATGGCGAAGGAAGATCTTACCTGAGGTGCAACTGGCTTGGCGATAACGAGATTGCCTTTGTGCTGCCAGGCTATTTTAATATCAGCAACACATCATCCGAATCCAATGGTAAAAACACGATGACCAAAGCATTGGACTTCATCCGGCATACGATATCTTTAGCATTCGGTGAAAAAGCCAAGCACCTCAAGTATGTGCGCCTGCTCGATGGTCGCGCAACGTTGGGACCGGAAGTCAACAGAGATCAAGAGTACTATTCAATTCAAATGTCTGATGATCTACCCCAAAACTCCGAGACAGGCTATGCTTCAGCTCTCAGCAAGATCGCTGCTACCGGGAATCCCTTTGTTATTCTACACCCAGAGTGGGAAGGAGATCAGAACGTTCTTTACATGCAGACAGAAGACGGAACTGAGCATTCTGTACCCATGCCTTCATTGTCTTCGACGGTTCATGAATTCAAAGCCAGCGTGTTTCATCTAATGCAGCTCACTCAATGTGGACCCAATCAAATCGAGGACGTGAAGCGAGGAGATGCATTTATCAGCCTTCAACCCAAGATAGAGAACAAGCCTCCAAACGCTGAGATTGATATGCCGTGTTTCTTTATCGAACCCGATACCACCGACGAAGAGTGGTTCAGTATCCGTGCCAGAATAACGACCCCTACAGCAACGGTCAAAATTCTTGATTCGAGCACATGGAATCGGCGGGATCGAGTTGAAGGACAAGGCATCTGGGGACCACGATATTGGTTTGTGGCTAGCGTCCAAGCTGCAGTCAAAAAGCCTGGCAAGCAAAAGACGGCGGACCAAAAGAAGGGAGAAACCGTCCAAGATACAGCTGTTGAGGAAACAATCCAGGAGCCAGCCCTTATCAGCTCCGTGGGTGTAGAGGCGCTTAGGGCATCGCTATGGGAGAAAGAAACGGCCGAAGCGACTCATGTTGACCAGGCCATAACCCAACGCCGTGAGAGGAATGCGCTCAGTGATGGCGATGTGCGGCGGAAGGCGTGGACTCAGCAACCCAGTATATTCGACAACTACGAATTGATTCCACGGCCGGCTAGCTCTGGCATTCAGTTCCCAATGAATGCGCCGCCTGTTGAACACATTCTTCGCACTGGGCCTAGGATGTCAATGGTGTCCAATGCCTTAATGACACCAACTGAACAGGCAAGACTTCAACAGACGGTCTGGGACTTGAGAAACATTCTCTTGAAGCGGAAAGCTACACACCCGAATGAGGGCTCCTCTGTCCCTGATCAGCAGGCCAAAAACCAGCATCTCGAATCATCTGA
Organism: Trichoderma sp. TW21990_1; assembly: GCA_010015515.1. NCBI lineage: Eukaryota > Fungi > Ascomycota > Sordariomycetes > Hypocreales > Hypocreaceae > Trichoderma > Trichoderma sp. TW21990_1. The sequence continues at coordinate 358,988 of WXUD01000027.1, forward strand.
TATAGCCCGAGAGTGTATGTTTTGTAACGGGAAAATACCCAGACATTGGAACGCAGAAAAAGTACGCCGTCATCTGCGAGAAAAGCATAGGGATGAGCTCTTGGAAGCACTTGGAGTTAGCAAAGCAACGATACGCCGCTTTGATGGCGGAGGAGTCATCTCTATCCCCCTGACAAAAGCCAAAAGGAGCCCAGGGCCATCAGAGGACCCTCAAGAAAACAAGACTGCTCTGTTTTGCGATTGTTGTGGACGCGATGGAAACTACAGCAACAGCAGTGAGCGAAAACACCATGATGACACTTGCAAGCCAGGTATCTTCTATGGCGCAAAATGCAGCTTCTGCACAAAATGTGGTGAGGCGGTCTGGCAAAGTCCAATGGATGCCAGAAAGAGTGGCATGTCTGAAGGACAGTTGACCAATTGCTCACACGATACGGATGACGGCGCTGGCCCTCATTGTTCTGTCTGCGGATTCGACATGTCCTGTCTACCAGAAGATGGGCGCGACCGACACCAGAAAGGATGCAAGGGGTTCAGCGCAGTGTCCGGCAGATTTTGCCTCTATTGCGGCGAAGAGTTTGGAGGCAACGCTGCCCAGGCAGATTGGAATCGGAACTGCGAGCATATGGTTGCATGTTATGAGAAGAACCAGGGTGTTAGGCATCTGCTTCCAGACCCAAACAAGTTGGCATATCAGCAGCAGCAGAATATCCTTCGTCTGCAAATATCTGAAGCCAATTTCAGCAAAGGAAAGCAGAATCAAGCAAGTGAAACCGGAGGAGAGCAGCCCTCGGTAAAAATAAACCGAGAGACGCCTCAGACCGAAGAGCTTGACCCAAATGCCGCTCGCCATAATCAAAAGAATCCCCGCATCATATTACGCAGAAGCATCAACAAGAGTCCATCCAATGAACCGAATACAGCTTCTCCAAGGGAGAACCAAAATAAATCTCCCAGCCGACCAGAAAGCCCTGAACCAGTGGCGGACGAGAGCGGAAAGGAACATGAAACGAACCAACCGGAAGCCCCGGAGAAGGCTGAACCCCCTGAACTCGAAAACCGTCAATCTCCAGAATCTGAACCGGACAATGGGTCTGATTTCGAGAATGACCAAGACCAGCAGTTTGATGACGAAGAGTCGGCGAATGAGCTTGAGGGAGATCTTTCAAGCTCGAAACGCCACAAACGAGGAGGAAAGAAGCGAGGCAGGAAAGGCGACCGCAACTATGTATTTTCAGACGATGAAGATGATGACGAAGACAGCGGGATTGGCGAAGATGGAAAACGCGTTAGACCGCCTCGACGCTCTCCGTCGCCGAATTGGCAAAAGATGCTTGGGCCGGATGATCCCAATTTTGAGCCGACTGCCGAATTTTACTGCTCGAAATGCTTCCGCAAGGCTCCCAAGAAACATAACCGGGATCGGTCCCCCTTGGGAAGAACCAAGGAAATTGAGGTACGAGACACTCCATGAAATGTAGCAATACTTTGTTCTTTGGAACTTGATAACTAACCCACCCATTACAGCTTCATTACGATAACAGTCGATGTTGTGGAATCCGTCGCGGCATAGGATCAACCAAGAGACTCCCCAACAGAAGCGGCTGGATCCCATCAGCCGAGATGCCAAAGCCGCTCGGCAATCTTCGAAAGCAGTTTTTGCGCAAATATCCTGCATACGCCCGCACCGTGTATCCCCTGAACGCCTCCAACGCAAACGGCTCTTACTTCCGCTCTGACCCAAACAACGACGATAACAAAGGCTGGTGGGACATTCCCTGGCCTCCATTCCGAGGCCAATCTCCCCTACCCAACGGCTGGGAAGCCCCCGATGTAGTGAATGTTCCTACCACCGGAAAGGCGCGGAAGCAATTCAAGCTGAGGTCAGAGGGGGATTCGCCATATGTCCAGGAGAAAAACGTCCAGTACTCGGATGACGAAGACGTAGAGTCGGACAAGGACACAAACGGGAAGAGAAAGAGGAAGAGTAGGCCTTCTTCTGCGGTCAATAGCAGACATACGACTCCTACGCCTGCAAAAGGATCACAGAAAGCCGTTGCGAAAGCTGAGAGTGCTGCTGGGCCTCGGCCTAAGAAGAAAGAAACCATGTTGAAGAAGGCGTTGAAGGCTAAAGCTGCCACGCCACGAAAAGCGCAACAAAAGGCTCCGGAAACAAATGTGCCAACTAGAAGATCGACGAGGAAACGCCAAAAGACCGAATAGAGGTACTAGACTGGTAAGATGTTTTGGGTTTTGGATTGGATTGTTTGACTGTTTGTCTGTGATTTGGTAGTTTTGTTACTTGAATTAGAAATGGTGCGTATTGGAAGATGTTATAGCGTATTTTGGTTTTGGTTCGATAGTCATAAACACTTGTTTGTACAGTTACATAGACCATTGCTTGCATCATACACCGGTGGACATGTTTTGTTAATCTCAAAATTATATCTAATATACGTATGTGTATGCCTTTACGCCTTGTGCCATTTGCGTGGTTTATATCCCCCCCCCCCTTTGGGATGACGCACAAAATCCCTAATAACAATGCCCGCATACACCATTCCGAAGTTGTGAAATCAATACGCCACTTCGAAGGTTTCATGCTAGAAACGTGCAAGAAAACATCACAGGCTATCAATGGCTCTAAGCAAAACCTCAACCCCCATTGCACCAACATCTCCTTTGTTGCCAAGCAAAGAACCGACATCGCTGAGAATGCCCAGAGGAATGTAGCACCCTGTCTTGGCCTTGTCCAAGCTATCCTTCAATCGGCTTGTGTGCTCCCATTCCTTTGCGGCGATTTCAGCTCTCTTAATGACGCGGTCTGAGATGCCACACATGGCGGCGCAGTGCATGCCGAAACTGCCCTCTGCAACGCCATCTTCAAGCTTGTACAAGAATGTTATCCGGCGTTCTTCATCATCGACATGAATCTGCATGCGGCGAGCACGAATCTCTGGATGATTCTCAAACTCGGTGGCAAGAGAATGGTAGTGCGTTGCAAAGAAGCCGATACAGCCAATGTGTGTTGCCACATGATGCAGTACAGCTTGTGCGACAGCTACGCCGTCGTATGAGCTTGTTCCTCGGCCTAGCTCATCAAGAATGACGAGAGAGCGAGGAGTAGCCTCGGCGAGGATCTTCTTTGTTTCAGAAAGCTCCACGAAGAAGGTGGATTGCGCGGCGAAAATGTTGTCGTTGGCCCCCAAACGCGACATGATGCGATCAACAGGAGTGAGACGAGCCGACTTGGCCGGAACAAAACAGCCAACCTGGGCCATGATGACGGCAATGCAGGACTATGAGCAAGTTAGATTTTAACAAGATCAAATGAAGATTTGAGAGAAGTCGATAGAAAACTTACCATTCTGAGAACTGTTGACTTACCGGCTGCGTTGGCACCGGTAAGAAGATTAATCTTTGCCTGGTCACCACCAAGCTTGATGTCATTTGGAATAAAGTCATCCACCGTATTGATCATGCAAGGATGCCTCAACTCTTCAAACTCAAGGGTGCTGCGCTCCTCATCGACAAACTGCGGCCTGCAGCTTGGCTCTCCAAGTGACATTGATGCTTTGGCAAGACTCACTAGACAGTCAAGCTGGGCGACGATTTTGATGGCTTTCAGCCATGTCTCGTAGTCAACGTCAAATTTCTTGCAGAAGCGCGACGCAACCTCCCGGATGAGCTGGGAGTGAGTTTCCTCAGCTTCCTGGAGCTCTCGGACAAGGCCAGTGAGCTCAGTGAAATACCATCGCTTGACGTCTTTGGTTGCAGACATTTGACGCCAGCTAGAGGGGATCTTAACACTCTTTGGTGCTTCTATCTGATAGATTTCTTTGCCAATATCTGTAAACTTGAGCGTCTTGCATTTGAGCTCTGCCTTCTTCTCCGCCAACAAGTCATTAAGTTGCTTCTTGACCTCTTCAATTCGGGCCACACTGGCGTCAAAGTCTTCATCGACGCCGCTCTCAGGGATCATCAGCTTCTCTTCCTTTGCCTTCTGACGATCAAATGCCGTGCTCCAGTATGTTAGGGGCTCCTCGAGGTTTGGCATCGATGAAACCAGCCTATCAATTAGACCGTTTCCACCTTTGAAGGCACCAACAAGAGTCATAGTATACTCGATTTGCTCGAAACCTTCAAGAACGCGGACAAAATCTTCAGGCTTGCAAGCGCCGGCGTGGATGCGTGAAATGAGCCGCTCAAGGTCGGGCATTTTAACCAGTTGGGAAGCAAACTGCTCGCGGACAGAGGGATCGTCGTTTAACAACTCAACGGCATCCAAACGCTCGTTAATGCGATCAATGTCGCACAGCGGATGAGCAACCCACTGACGGAACAGACGCTTGCCGAAAGGTGTTATGCACTTATTAAGTAGACCAAACAAGGTACCATCAGAGTTGCCATTAACAGTATTCGCGAATAACTCAAGATTGGTCAATGTCTGGCCATCCAGAACAAGGGTGCTATTCTTTTGGATAGGGTTGTAAACCTCGAAATTTCCTTGCGACAATAGGGGCCCCTCCAACTTGAGGAATCGAAGATAGAAAACAAGACCACCTATGGCAGACATGACAAGGTCGTTGTCTTTGAGTTCCTGAAGCGCTTCTGGCCAAATATCTTCGTCTTCTTCTTCCTTGACAAAGTATTTTGCACAAGCGAGTTCTCGTCTCGCGGTGTCTGCATCCCAAAATTCTGTGCCTGGTTTCAAATGCGTCCATATGGTGGTAGGGCTAGTGTTGTTCTTGAGGATTCGAAGGGACTTTGTTGACAGGCCAGATTTCTCCAGCAATAGCTCTCGGGGGGCAACCTGGGCAACCAGTGTTTCAAACTTGGTTCGATCAACGTCGTCGACGAACCCAGAGAGAAAGAATCGGCCGGTAGCAGTATCTGTGAAGGCAATACCAAAGGCTGGTAAATCATCTACCACAGATTCCTTGATAGCAACACAATAAGCGGCCATGTCATCTTGAAGCATGCTGCCGTCAACCAAGGTTCCCGCAGTTAAGATGCAGCCTAGCTTTCGAGAAATAACTTTGTCGGCCTTTTTGCCGCTCTTGTCCTGGCGTTCCCTCATCTCCTTGCCCAGGTTGGTCTCCATTTGCTCTACACGGGCCACTTTGTACTGCTTGGCGATAAATTGATTGACCCAGTGGTCCAGAGAACCCTCCGGGACACCAACCATACGCATGTTGACTCGATCCGTCATCTTGAAATCGAATTCTTGGTGGCCAATGGTTGCATCCTTTTCGTAGAGTTCATAGAACTTGCCCTTTTTGAAAAAGACAATTGTGTCCCAAAGATCTTGCTTAATCTCCCAATATTGCTTCTCAAAGGGCGAAAACTTATTCCACGCCATTGGAGGGATATAAAGAGTTCGTGGGTCATAGTCAGGATCAGTAGGCGAACGCTTTTCCTTGTCTCGAATGTTAGCGAGCCAAGTATAACGCTCGTCAGGCTCCTTCATGTACGCCTTTTCCTTAATCTTGGGGTCCTTTGTAGCGACTCGTTCAGTGGGTTTAACGACTGGTTGTTTCTCAGTAGAGTCTGGGTCGTAGGACCACTGCTTTGCCGTGGATGTATCGGGGATATCTTCCATATCAATATCAACATCATCTTCGAGAGTTGTGGTATTCGGCTCTGTATCCTCCTTTGTAGAAGGCGACAGGTTTTTGCGCTTGCGCGCTGATTGAGGCTTCGAAGGACGCTTCCTCTTTTTGGACCGAGAAGTCTCCCCATCAGATTCATCTGAGACAACAAAGTCATCCATGTCATCTATGGCTACGGTTAGCTCTATCCTCTGAAAGATGAAAAGAAGAGGGCTGATAATACGGACCTTCTTCTTCTTGCTCGGCTGTATCACTTTCACCGTAGTCGTCTTCGTCATTGACAACGTTGCGGACGGCCCTACCACGCCGCCGAGTCTGCGAAGCCGCTCCATAGGCAAAAGGTTCATCTTCATCCGACGACTCGGCATAGTTGACGGCCTTCTTCCCCTACATAGGCGAGTCAGCAGTGATTCAAGTGTTGGGGAGAAGATGACGCAAACCTTTCTGATCGGGCTACTAGGTGCCACCTCGCTCTCCTCGTCTTTGATAGGCCTAGATTCAGAGGCCTTGCCCTTTGTTCGCTTCACCGTCGATTCCATATTCTCCTGCGAGCTCATGGGCTCTGGAGCATCGCTGGAGGGCACCGGGGTGGAGAATTTGGCAGAGGACTTTGTCTTTGGCAGAGAGTTGGCTTTGGTCTCTTTCAGAGGGGAGGAGTGTTGGTTATCGGACGAGACCTTTTCCCGAGCAGCAGAAGAGGCTGAGACGGGCGAAGACTTCTGGAAGAACGACATTATCGATTTCTGTTTGCTCGAAGAGGGGGCTGCAGCCGCTGGCCGGGTGGCCTTTGCCGGCGTGCGAGCAGCGCTCGCTGCCTTGTCGCTCGGCATTGTGATTCAAGCACAGACGACCGCTTCAGACGGAGAGCAACGACGAAACGGCGATTGGCACTGCGTGAGGTGCGGATTGCTGGAGATTCTGGAGCTGGCGAGGAGCTGAATGGTAATGAATTCACAGAGAAAAAACCAATGCAGAATTGGAGGTGAACAGCGACAGAATTGACAGGCCCGGCACCCCAGCGGGCTGAGAATAAGACAACATGGGCGAGAGAGAACCCATGCAAAAGCGCAGGTGCACCGCGTCGCGATCGCGTCTGGACTCGTCAATCGCTGCGGATTGGGCTTATCTCGCGTAAAGTGTGGAGTGCGATACACAGATGCACTGTCTATCAGCACTGTATCTCCTGAGGGGTGTGGAGGTACAGGTACTCGCCCTGTGGAGGAGATGCCACGCAGCGGCAGGTACATGGTATTATGGAGGTACATGGTACTATTATGGAGGTACATGGTCTATTTTTCTCCATACACTCAAAACTCAATCCCAAAAGAGTCGCCCCATTGGCCATGTCAATAACGAGACATTCAGCAATTTACTCAAGCAAGTTATTTTCTAGGTGTGTACTAATATGTACTATGTACTCCGTACAACGAGCTGTCAACCTGCTAGTCCCCCTGCATCAGTCTAGTCTGCCGCTTCTCCCGCTTCTCCCCCAAATCCCTGCTCAACTTCTCTCGGCTCAGCTCAGCTCCCCATCTTATACAAGACCCATCTGACAAACTTGCCCACAAACAACATGCACCAAAACAGATAATATCGCCAGCCAATGTCATGGGCCGCCTTTATCATTCGTCTCGACCGCTTGAAATGTCGTGTAGCTCTTGGAACGCTCAGTTCGTCGTATGCCCTGACAGCCTCTTCTAAGCTACTCATGCTGCAAATCTGGTGTGCCAGCTCCCATCCATCCACCAGCGCCAAGTTGGCACCAATCCCTGCAAATGGGCTGAGGGCATGGTTGCTATCGCCGAGGAAAATGACAGGTATTTTGGTTATGTCGCTATGGCAAAATGGCATCTTGTCTCGTGAGTTTAGTAACAAAACTGTCTTGGGGTCTGTTCGCTTGACGATGCTCGCAAAGGGCTCAGGAATATGTGATCCAAGCTCCAGGCTCTTGTCTATGACAGCCTGCGCTTGAGCTAGTGAACCACGATCCAGTCTGGGCACTTGGCTTTCATTCTGGCTAATAGTCCACAAGATTCTGTGTTTATCCACGGGAGAAAAGAAGGCCGACACGCCAGTGCGTGAGACGACGAAGCCCCAATCCTCACTTAGTTGCTGTGGAAGGGACTCGGGGAATGTTGCCATTCCTCCCCTGAGAACTGCGCCGTTAAAGCCCAATTTATCATCTGGACGAAGGCTTTGTCGTAGTTTGCTGTTGGCCCCATCCGCGGCTATGAGGAGATCGCAGTCTTGTTCACTCTCGTCGCCATTCCCGTGCACTATTCGCACTCTTAGGCGACCACCCGGGAGTTGGGTGGTGGAAACACATTGTGAATCCCAGCGAACGACACAATGGTCGTTAACACGGAATGAGTTGTGGAGGGCTTGACGGAGATCCTTCCGAGCAATTCGAATACTGGTTGTTGGAATCCCAGATACGGGCTTCCTGGTGAAAGAGATTTGCTCTTTCCACTTCGAATCCCATATCTTAAAAGAACCAACTCCATCGATTCCCGAAACAGCTTGGTCCAAAGCTTCATCGAGTAATGCGAGATTTCTGAGTGCAACGAGGCCTCCAGAGTCGTCAAACCCCGTCAAAGAAAGATTATAGGTCTCCCTTTGAGCAGCCACGTCTTGTGCATCACGTTCGTATATAATGATGTTTGGCTGGCCGAGTTTCGCGTCCCATAGCTTCTGAAAGCCGACCACGAAAGCAGATCCAGCAAGACCTGCCCCTGCAACGACTATGGTTTTGCTTTGAAGGAAATGGCTTGAATGAGTTTCGCTGTTGGAAACGGCCATTATGCTGATGGTGTATGATAGAAGACTGCAATGTAAAGAGGCGAGAGGAAGGGACATGAGCAGGCTATATAAGAGCTCACGAACCCCCGTAAAAGGGCTCGCATGTCTCGGGCGATTCATGGACCAGACATTATACGACGATGTTAATGCTGTTAATTTCGTACCACGATCCTTCGTATTTCACAAGTCACAACGCCATGTTCAAACCGGGCCAGAATGATACTACAGATTGCCAAGCAGGGCATTTGCCTGTGAGACAATCTGAGGTTACCTTGCATCCGATTGGACGATCTTGTTTGCATAGACGGATTTCCATTCTGGTAACACTCTTGCCACCGTTTAAACCATACGATGTCAATCTTGGCTCTCGGAAGCAATGAATTGCCAAGAGTTTAGCGATGAAATAGTTGCCGGGCCTGTGGATTTTCATATAATGCCTTTAGCTTGGTTGACGGGTATCCGTATGTGGTAGCTCGTAAAGGAGACGAATTTCCTAATTGGATGAGACACCTCTAAGAGACATTGCATCACGATGTCAACGCCGGAACTGCCACTTAGTCTCCCTGCGGCATTACCAATAAGAGTAGCGTGCATGTCCTGGTTCTCTGGGATTATTCCTTTAGCATGTAGAGTACCTTGTAGTACGGAGGCGACGCAAAGGACGCCACGTTAGTAGTAGTAGGCACAATGCATAAGAGAATCATTATCGTACATATAAAATGCACAACTGCATAAATGTATTAAACCACTTGAAGATTGTCCTAACCAGCCTCCCTCTAGTGAATTCACCATACAGAGGTCGAGTCTCTATCGTCTCATAGTAACTCGCAGACAACAAATGAATGACACTCGTTGCATAATTCACACCCGCTTTTCTATATACGAAGCGCAATATTGACACCCACACCCCACTATTACACAGGGCACTCTGCCCCTCCAGCTTCAACTTTTCAACGCCCTTATGGATGATCCGATATGAAATTTCTTTCTAGCTATTCGTCGACTTCCCAAGAGCGCATCCAGTCAGTCTATTTACAACAAACAGATAAAATAAGCGACCATGACCGAACTCTCTTCAGCGCCCGTGCTGTCAACTCCAGACGACCATCTCTTCGAAGCCACCGCGCAAAGCGAAACCAAGTCTACGCTCTCTCACGATGCGCTGAGGACGACGTACGAGATCGTGCGCACTGCGACAGAGATCCGCCAGGGTGGATGGAAGAGAGTCGCGCTGCAGTTTCCAGACCACATGCTCGTCGACGCCCCGAGAGTAGTAGAAGTGCTAAGGCAGGAACTGGAAAACACAAGCACGGAAGAGGGAGCCAAGGATTGGAGGATATGTATTCTGGCAGACACAAGCTACAGCGCCTGCTGCGTCGACGAGATTGCGGCCGAGCATACAAATGCAGATGTGGTGGTGCACTATGGGAGAACGTGCCTGAGCCCGACGAGTCGACTGCCGGTTATATACGTATACACATCGCACGAGTTGGATCACGATGCCGTCATTGAGCAATTCACAAAAGAGTTTGGTCATAAAGACACAAAGGTCGTCATCATGGCAGATTTGACATATCAGAACCATGTGGAACCGATATCAAAGGCACTCGGAGAGCTGGGATATAACAGCATAGTAGCGACGGAGGTCATCAGAGACCCTGCTGGGGTAATACCGAACAGGAGAATATCGGGCGACCCAATAGACGAAGAGCTCCTCAAATCACACTCGTTATTCCACATTTCCGATCCTCCCGCATCTCTACTCCTCGCGCTCCAGTCCCGATTCGCCTCCCTACATGTCCTCTCTGTACCCTCACCATCTTCTCCCACCCTCGATAACCCAACCTTCCGAACAGCGGGACTTCTCCGCCGGCGCTTCGCTCGCGTTCTCTCTCTCGCCTCGGCGGGCGTCATTGGCATCCTCGTCAACACACTCTCCGTATCCAATTACCTCTCATCGATTGACCTGCTGCGGAAGAAGATTGCAGCTGCTGGAAAGAAGAGCTACACCGTCGTTGTGGGCAAGCTCAATCCCGCCAAGCTGGCCAACTTTGCCGAAATCGAGGGCTGGGTCGTCGTCGGATGCTGGGAAAGCGGGCTAATCGAAGAAGATGCTGGCTACTGGCGGCCCGTCATTACGCCGTTTGAGATGGAGGTGGCGTTGATGAGCGAGGAAGTGAGAGTATGGGGTGGGGAGTGGTGGGGAGGTATTGAGAAGCTAAAGCTGGAGGTTGGCGATGACGTTAAGAAGGAAGAGAAGGAAGAAAAAGTGGACAAAGACAAGGATGAGAGAGATGCAACGGCTGAAGATGGTGATGAAGATGATCTTGATGAAGATGAATCGCTACCGCCAGTATTTGACCTGCGAACTGGAAAACTCATCAGCAGCAGCAGGCCAATGCAGCTTCCCACCAGAAGCGCATCCAAGACTCAGCAAGTCGAAGGCAATGGCGAGTCGCGGTCATCCGATGCATTGATAAAGAGAACAGTGGGAGAATTGGCGAGCATCAACGGGGTAGCCAGCCCGGGTGCAGAATACCTCCGATCGCAGAGGACATGGCAAGGGCTGGGAAGCGACTTTAACGACGAAGTCAGCACGGTGATAGAGGAGGGGCGAAGTGGCATAGCGAGAGGCTATCATGTAGGCGAAGAGACGGGAAAGCATTGATACTGCTGGATGTTTGAAATAAAGCAAACTTGATGATGACCACATGGGACATGTAGAATACGAAGCCGGGGTAAAATAGAAACTTTGGCCATTGATCATTCACTCGTAGCAGACAATGCTGCCAGATATCATCGTGGGCTTCTACCCAGCCAGCCCTCATACTATATACAAATCAGAAGAAAAAATAAATACCTCTCCAAATTGGAGCTGCTCAACATGTATATCGTAAAAAAAGGCAGACAAAACGTTGTCTGTGCGGCAATCGCGCCTCTCTTTCAATCATAAATCATCAGTACTGCGCCTGATTCATCTTTAAATCCAGCAACGTCATTCGTGTACGGAGACGTCGACGTCTAATCCGTTCCCAGTAAACCACCGATTCATTAATTATACTTGATTGCCCTCTTCCCCATTGAAGGTCTTCCGTTATTATACGTATACTCGACGAGCAGATTGGTAGCTGTGGCCCGAGCCCGAATGGCTGCGATGGCGATGGCTGTGACGACCGCTGTGGGAGTGAGACCTCCGGCGCACGACCGTCTCCTCAACAACCTCGCTGTCGCCATGACTCCAAGCGGCAAACGCGGTGACGCCGAAGAAGACGGTGTTCATAATGGCAAAAGCCCACGAAGCCTTGAGCATGGCGCAGGGCTTATTAACGGCCCAGAAGAAGCCAGGAATGCCCACATTGTGAATCTTGTTGTACCAAATCTCGCTCCGCGACGGATCCTGGCAGTCCGCAAACTGGATGCCGCGCAGGAAATATATGCCAGCGATGAGCGCGCCGAGGAAGCAGAGATCGATAAAGGCCACGAAGAGCGCGTTGTGGGAGGATCGAGTGTAGGCGAGCAGCGTGAAGATGGACCAGGCGAGGGCGAGGACGGTGACGATGAAGAGGACGAGGACGGCGTTGGGCGTGAGGACGTTTGCGTCGTTGAACTTGCCGACGAACCAGCTGAGCATGCCAACTGGCGGTGTCTAAGTGCGAGGAATTGAATGAGTATTGGGGAACGGGAATGCGCTGAAGGGCGGAAAAGGCGAATGGAGAGCTTACCAGAGTGACGATTTGTGAGAAGCGGGTGCATATGAAGATGATTGCGAACAACATCGTGGGCGATGGGTGTCGCAGGCACGACGAGTTTGCTATGACGATGACGATGGGACGATGCGTCACTTGATTTGATCTGGTTTGGTCTGATTCGGAATGCTGCAGCTCAGCAATCAAAGTCTCGGGCAACACAGACCAGCCTTGTTCACCAATCGCACGAATGAGGCAACATAAGGGAAGAAAGAGAGGGAAAAGGAATCTTGCGACAAAAGGTGGCAATGCGCCTCCATGCCGCTTATATTTCTACAGCGCCTAATCAAGCCGTACTAAGGCCATATCCGTGGGTGCATATACACGCGTCTACTCTATCGAATATGAGGTGGTTGGGAAGAAGGCTTCTTTAGGGAAAAAAAAAAAAAAAATCAGATGAAAGAGGACATGTATCTTGGGTGGCGGGGAAACTGAAGCAGGAAAAAAAAGGCCCTTTTGCGCGGGATTTTCTGGTTACGGATGGGCGACCTAGTAGTTTAGCAGGCAATAATACTGGACGATATGAAGCTAAACCAACTCCTGGGATGGGGGGGGGAGCACGGCTAAAGTCGAAATTCGATAAAAGATGGATGGATGCATGGATTCTCTGCGCAGTGAAGCTGTAAGACAAAGATACAAAGCAAAGCAAAGCAAATACTAGCAGGGGCCCAAAAGCTCGTTCGTTGGTGGGGCAATGGAAAAGTGGCTGGATTGGGCTGCCAGGGGGTTCTTTTGGTGAAGAAACGTGGATCGAGTGGCTGGTAACCAGAGGACCAGAAAAACCAGCCACTCGATACTTGGGATGCGCAACAGGGCAATAGTTCCCGCAAGCCAAAACGGGAGCCAAAGCCGCGGCAACGGCGTATTCCATAGCTCGAGAGTTTGTTGATGCCACAAAACTCTGTCGATATGTACTGTACATAGTAGTATGTAGCACACAGTAAGTAAATGGAGCTGCTGCCACAAAATCTGTCACTCATCCATTGACGCGACCTTCCCTGCAGACCCCCATCCAGCGACCCCCATCCTTTTCAAAAACACAGGCAGAATACTTGCAGAACAAGGCATTAATCTTCATGCAAAATTGGGCACACCGCCTTGTCGACCAAGAAAGACTCTGCCACGTGTTTCGCTGTCAACGCTGGTCATCTCGTGCAGCAGAGTAAGCCCTGCTGGCAGCTCCATATAAAATGATGAAAGTGCAAATGTGTTTGTGCTTCGTGATGCCAAACCATGATTCGTCTCTTTGTCACGCCTTCTTTCCGTCCCGTCACTCGGCTTGTGGGTCGAGACACTTGTGGGGTCGGCACTGAGAAATCGCACAGACGTTAATTCCCGGATGCAAGATTCTGCTCTCGTGGGTAGGACAGCATATTGATGCCGGTGATGCGAACCGCACAAGACGGATGGAGGTACCGAGTAGATTCTATATACCTCAGCTTACAAGGTACTAAGGTGGTCCATTCCGGATTTCATCCCCGATACTTGACAATTGGCAACAGTCACGGTTGAATCAGCAGTTTGATTAGAGATTTATATATATTTATACTGTCTGTTGCTTTTTGGCCTCTGCCGGCGTAATCAATAGGTAGTGACATCAAATTCCATAGCAAGTCGTTGCATATCAAGGAAATCCGCATCAAGGTGTATCAGGGTATCATCACTTCAATCCTAACCATTCGCATTCCATCCTAACCATCTCAACCCCACACGTCCCAACCACGAACCTTCAAAAACTCTACACGTTTGAGGGAGTCGTCTTGTCAGCTCGTGCATGGCCCCTCAAGTTGTGCAGGCCCTCGAGAATCGTCAGTGCCAGGAATCCCGCCCACAAGAAGAAGCCAAACGCGACTCCGGCCTGCGAGGTTTCGCACCAGGTGATTCCGTGGCACTTTGGCACACCAATGTAGGCGGCCATGGCGATGGAACCCGCAAACCAGAAGATGGTCGTAATGGCCAGGAGAATGAATCCAACAATATCACGGTAGAAGCGTGCAAGATAAAGAGGCATAATGGCCAGGTAGGCAACAATCAACAAGCTCCAGATGGAGTTGAACAGCATAAACGCAAAGGAATCAGGCGCCGAAACGCCAAAGCCAGAGGTTGTGTCAACAACTGCAAAGAAACGTGTTAGTCGGGAGGAGACGGTATGAGATGCGCAACTTCGTTCAACTCACGGTAGCCTGTGATGCCGAGCTCGATAATGACGAGAACGGCGAGCGCGATGTGGCTAATAGTAACTATTCCAAGAGCCATGTTGGGCAATGTTTTAGGCAACGGGCCTTTCTCTTGGCTTGGAAATAATGATTTATTCTCTCTAAAATGTCTTCTGATGCCCTGGAGAGCGCAACGTCGCAAAGAGTAGTGTAGATGTGTGGCGAGGCCGATCGAACGCTGAGGGCGGGAGGAGAGAAGGGTTTTAATAACACCCGAGAAGCTACCAGGAGCTCTTTAAGAAGCCGGTGGCGTCGAATTGGGTGTTGAAAGCTGCGGAGCTAAGCCTGAGGGTGTGTCGGCTAGAGATGGCGTGTAATGAACGGTCCAGTCACTGCAGAGCACCTGGTGAAGGGGCCAGTTTCGGGCTAGTTAGGCTTGAATGCGCGTTGGAGATGGTAACTGTTTCACTTGTTTGTGTGAGGAAGATGAGTAGAGCGATAGAACAGCGGGTGAAGAGTGAAAAGAAGAGTTGAGAACGGGGCAACAAGCAAGACACGCGATGTTTTAATATTGACGGTACTACTAGGTAAAGAGGTACCTAGTACCTGGTCCAGCAGCAGCTAACTGATGACTTACACGAAGCAGCTGCTGCCGTGATAGCAAATCACGGCAACATAATGCAACTTGCTGCAAGAGCTGGGTGATGTCATGCGATGTGGCTCATCACTACGTCACCACGAACCCGACGGCATTAACCAGAGACCCAGCAGGAACCAACGATGAAACCAGATTAAGCGCCAGCTGCCTGCTTCATCCATGCCGCGCGAAAGTATCTCCCAGGTACCGGACTAATCGCTTTGTCCTCCCAGCTCCACCACAGGCTAGCAGCAAAAACGGCAGATGATCAGACAGTACAGACTGCAGGTTCCGCACTGACGATGCAAACAAGGCAGACCAGGCCAAACAAGCTGCGATTTCTAGCCCGCACAAGGGCCTCCTTCACTGCTCAACAAAAAAAAGACAGAATGGTGGTCAATCTACACGCCTCCCCTTGATTGGGCCACAGTGGCTGAGCTATGCCCTTTTTTTACGGCCCAAATGGCGTGGCCTGCCTACGTGCTGATGACGGCGCGTAGTGGCTGGTTTAGCCGCAATCCTGCGATGCTGATGAGGATGAGACAGCGTCCGATTCCAAAGCGACGCTCGACGACGGCACAAAGGCAAGGTTGATCTTGTTGGGAGCAGAGCAGAGCCACTGTACGGATTACTGGTAACTAGCTAGTAGTAGTACTAGTACTAGTACTAAGACTGTATGTAGCTGATGCTATTTTCAGATCCCGGCGACGCTCTTTGCGCTTCACATTCCTCCTGCTGAGTCGATGCCTTACGCTCTTGATTGGCTGCCACGGCGTCAGTTGTAAAACATTCAGTGTAGCCAAGTTACAACCCAGCAGGGGTCAGGTTGCCGGGGAGGGGCGCGCGTATTCGGACTTGCTGATGCGCTATAGGCCAGCAATAATTAACTGCCACACAATTCGCAAGACGCAGGTGTTCAGCTGCTACGACGGGAGCGCGATGCCGGCAGTTCGCCCAATCTTGGCCGCCCTCGCTGTGCTATCCGCGACGAGTTAGAGGAGCTCACACGCAAACTTCCCCCAGTCGAAGCACCCCTCAAAAAAAAGACTTGGTTGGTTCGGTTTTGAGATGTCTCAAAAAAAAGAAGAATTGAAACTCGATCCAGCCAGGGGTCGAACCTGGAACCTCTGCCACCGGAAAGCAACGCGCTGCCATTGCGCCACTAGACCAATTATATGGCTTCGCCGAATATCAAATCGGTTCTTGAGGACATACGATGGACAAGACGAGACGGCAGAGCGCCTGTTGGCTTGCCGTTGTGTGACGAACGCTGTTTTCTACTAGAGAGGACCTGATGATTGGTCAAAATGCCATGGATCAGACAGTAGACACCTTGGTGTTGCTATGAATAACGACAGCTACAACAAGCTTTGGGAAGACTAAACTCGCATCTATTTTGATGCAATACTCGGTTGTAAGTTGTCATCTGGATGAGCAATCATACCGTAGATGCCAAATACACCCTTTACCATGACGAGCATAGTTGTGTGTCTCTTTGCTCAGGAATCGACATACAAGCCTTGAAACGGAGAACGCACCCTACAACTCTTGTTATTATGCAACAGCTGCCGCAGCTGTTTATTGACAACGGCCGTCAGCGAAGAATCATCACCACGCATCTCTTCTTACACAGAGCCGAGTCGATTTCATGGCGGAGTCAAGTATTACTCTATGTATTCGAACGGAACGGGAGCTGATCCCTTGGGTTAGTTAGTAAGCCAAGCAATTCACTGCAGCCACTTGCACAAAGTTTGTGATGTGCTCACGCTCAGGTCATCACTTGACATCCAGACTCGTATTTGATTATGTGATTCGCCTTACTCTCCTCATCAATGAAATGGGGCCATCTATTAGCGGCCGACCGCGGCCGCCAACCAGCTTGCACCAAATCCGCCAAACTCCGCGGCCACAGCTCCGGCGTCTTCGTCCAAGTCCGATGCATGTTGCAGCTCCGTCAAAGGCCATCTCAATTAACTATCCAATTCTAAATCCATACTTGCACATACCATTCTGACAGGCTCCAAACTCCGCGTTCCCACGGTTCAGCTTCTTTGAATTCCCACGAATCTGCAGTTATGGCTCCTAATCCACCATCCCCTAAAAGTGCTGAAGGACCCGCACGGGCAGACAATGTCTGTCTCTCTTGTCGCCGCAAGAAGAAGAAGTGCGACAAAGCGCTACCCAAATGCCTACATTGCAAGAGGTAAGCTATTATTAATAACTTGTTGGATCCGTTGAGGCGGTGGGGGCTCAGGCTCACACCCCTAGGCTGCATATACAATGTGTATACGAAGATACCACGGAGAGCGTGCCGGTAATAGAAGAGTTCCGACAACTGAGGAAGAGACTCAAGCTGTTCGAGGAGATGCTCGTCCCTGGCACTTCCAAGGTGTCCAGATTGACTCACTCAGCTGCAGATCTGAGCCAATTGGGCACAACTGATTACGAAGCTGATCTCATCTCACGCCTCGAGGCGCTTGCCTCCAAGTTGGATGTTGGCGAAGAGGTCTATCAACTTCTTCAGTCACACCCAGGGGAGATATACAGAGCATTACAGATTTACTTTGACAACGTCCACAAATGGATACCCATCATGTCGCAGAAGCTATTCTATAGTAGGATGACTGATTTCAGCAAAACCAAATGCCCGGATTTTGCCATTCTCTTGCTCAATATCCTCTTACTGATACACTGTCCCGCAAGCGGTACAACACCAGAACCATTGTACAGGACAACCCGCTCCATATTTTGGAGTTTGAATGCCACAGTAGACGCATCTTTGGAAATGATACAAGCTGGGATACTCTTGTCTTGTTATGAGTACGGGTTCGGCATGGACAAAGAATGCTACAAAACTATTGGCATCTGCATACGAATGGGCCATTGGATGGACTTGCAAAACGAAAAGCCACTATCAGACGACGTCCAATATAGCGATGAATGGATCAGAGTAGCTGAGAGATGTAATCTCTGGTGGGCATTGATTATACGCGATAGGTTCGGGCACTGGCTGGTTATTCATACAACTCCAACTGAACACTAACAAAATGCGCTTACATGTAGGTCAATCTTGCTGCACGACGCCACATTCACAAAACCATTTGCAAGCTGCCCGGACACAATGCCACAGCATCTTCCTTTTGAAGCATTTGATTTGGATCCTTCATTTTCTCGCATCGGCGACGGTGTTGTTACCCGTGATGCAGAACCCGGTGTATTTGGCTATCAAGCAAAGGCATGTAGCTTGTTTAACAAGACCGTGTCTTTGCGTAATCAGTTGATGAATGCACCGGAATCAGATCATATCCGTCTTGGGGAGGATATGATTCAACTAGATATTCAACTACAGCAGCTTATGCGAATACTCGTCGACCGATCTGGCGGTTACGCATGTGGCTATTGCGAGCCGTCTGCCATAGTGCTCGGGTAAGTTGCCTTACTCAATCTGGTCACGATAGTATACACAAAGAGAAAGCAAAGAACAAACATCTAACATAGATTGATTGCAGTTCTCTCCTCCTCTTACACAGTCGACATCCACCCATCACGGCGAACGCGTTGTCCAAAGGCGAGATTGGAGGCTACGCGCCACACTGCGTCGTCGTCTCATTATTGGCCGTCAAGACGATTGTTCGCATGATTGTCGACGTGGCACATACCATTAACAATCACTATTATAAGATTAATATAATATCATTTCCGCCGACGTATTGCTATGTCATTTATCGAGCTACCTTGGAGTTGATCTCGTTCCACGACGACATGGACAAGGCGGAGTGGACCGCTGCGCTTGAGACACTCCGTGAAGCCACTTGGAACTACGGCAGGAGATGGCAGGCTGCAGGTATGTTGTTTGCAATAATGGTTCAAAAAAAAAACATGTGGCTAATGTAAGCCAACCCCCTCGTTACAGCGAAACATCTTCAAGCTGTGGATAATGTGCTTTCGGGCGTCTTGCCGGATTCGCCATCCACATTCAACTCATTCCAACCCATTGAAAATGACCCTTGTTTAGTAGCATTACTGTCTAAATGATACATGCCTTGCTCTATTTTGTATATAGTCGTAATTTCAAACAAATATGAATCGGATAGATATTGGATGAGGGAAAGGGTGCATAGACCTGCCACAGTAGACTTTATAACTCTAGAGTATTCCGTACACACAGGCTATATGCAATTCTCTAACCAAGTATTTATAATAACATACGATCTCTTCAAATAAGAAATATATCTCCACTGGCGGAGTGACTAGTCAGTGCTGGGGTCAGTAACGCCAAGCCCAGTGAAAGCACGGCCGAAGGCGGCCGCCGTGGCTTGAGGCAAGGGCATGGAACTAATATGCCGAAGCTTGAATGTGGACATTAAAAGATGGATAACGGCAAGAAGACAAGTTGGCATAAGGATTGATAATCGGTTGAGCCAGGCAACAAATCTTTTTCAACGGATAACGGAATATCAGATGTGTATATATATGTCCCCCTTCTTCTCGTCAGGATGAAAAGACATTCATCACACTCACAACTCAGCAATACAATCTATTCTTTCAAATTTATAAACCATTGAACCCAATTACCTGTTATCAAAATGGTTACTGTCGCAATCGCTGGAGGAGGCTCAGCCATCGCCTCAAACATCATCACCGCCATCCTTGCAACCAAGAAGCATCAACTCGTCGTCCTCTCTCGCTCTCCACGCCCCGAACTCGAAGAGCAAGGCGCAATCGTTAAGGTCGTCGACTACGGCTCCCACGAGCAGCTCACCAACGCTCTGCAGGGCGTCCACACCGTTCTCAGCTGCATCTGGACCTACGGCCCGGACGTTGGTACCTTGCAAATTGCTCTATTAGAGGCTGCCAAGGCTGCCAAAGTAAAGCGGTTCGCGCCTTCGGAGTGGTCCATTCCATCATACTCACTCGGATATTACAAGCCCAAGGAGGCCGTCTGGGAGGCTGTGAAGAAGTCAGGTCTGGAGCACACGCGCTTCATCAACGGCCTGTGGCTGAATGTCTGGGCTGCAGGCGCGCCGCGAGATGAAGAAGTTGGTCGTTCTGGATACAAGGGCCCGCCATTTTTGGTCGACATCAACAGCGGTAGCATCACGATTCCCGGAGACGGCTCCAGTTCCCTCGCCGTGACTGACATGCGAGACATTGGCAAGTACGTCGCTGCAGCGCTGGATTTCGAAAAGTGGGATGAGGACAGCGTCATTGTTGGGGACAAGTTTACCATGAATGAGCTTGTTGAAAAGATTGAGAAGGCGACGGGAAGGGCCCTTGAGAAGACGTTCCTCTCGCTGGAGGCTATTGACGCAGTGATTGCTAGTAACTTAGATCCGGCGACGCAGATGATCTATGGGCTATTCAAGATTATTATGAATGGAGAGTATGATTTGACGCCTACGATCAACCAAAGGGTTCCAGAGATAGAGCCAATCAAGGTTGACGAGTTTCTAGCGAAGCACTGGGGTAGTGCATGAAGGGGTTTAGGAGGATTGAGTTGATTTAGCTGAAATGAATCATCTATACTACATATACATGGAATTCGCAGTGCGATCCACACTTTGGTATTATAAATAAAGAAAATAGTCGCTCCATAATTCATTTTGGCTCTTTCGAGTTATAAACCGTATTGCAGAATAAACAAACTACCTTTTTTTGTATATCAACTTATACAACCCATCCAAGATCAACATGATACCCAAATATGTATACAAACATGTATAATTACCCACAATTAAAAAGCCATGCATGCCTTCCACAGAGTCTCCTGCTTGTTGAAGACAGTAAACTTGTTAGGCTGATCCGAAGCTCCGCCAAATCCTCCAAAAGCATCCAGCTCAGCACCAATATCCACCTCGACAGACACCTCAGCAGTGCTGTTACCGCAGTTGTTCACACCAGCAGTGCTAGCCGCACCAGCAAACGTCGCGCTCAGAACAGGAGCCTTCAGAGCGACTCCTCCGACAAGGCCCTGGCCGAGGAAGGTGGCCGCAAGCTGCAGGGTGAAGACCGGGGAGACCTGTGCCGCCACGGAGACGGAGCCGCTCAAGCCGAGGCCGACGGCCGAGATGGTAGGCTGGACGTTTGCGCCGCCGCTGAGCGAGAAGCCGGAGCCGTCGGGGAGGGTGGCCGCGGCGCCGACAGTGGCCGTGGCGGAGGCGCTGAAGCCGGTGATGCTGGCGTCGGCGACGATGTTGAGCTGAGGGCCAATGTCGACGACGTCGGCGATGGAGAAGCCGGCCAGGGGCACGGTGGCAATCGGGATGCTGGTGGACAGCGGCGATGTGATGGAACCGCTGGCAGTGAGGCTGACCTCGACCGTGGCACCGAGGTTGCCCGAGGTGGTGATGGAGGCATCGAAGCCGTTGGAAAGCGACAGGGTGATGTCGGCGTTCAGCTGGCCCTGCGTCTTGCAGTTGGAGCATGCGAGGGCGAGGTCGATGCCGTTGACGGTGGTGCTGTAGATGGGGCCGGAGAAGTCGTGGCCGATGTCGATGCTCACGTCCTTGCTGATCCTCTTGGCGACGTTTCCTGCAGCAGGCACACCGGTGATGTGGATGCTGGCGTCCTCAGCAAAGTCCCTCCAGTGAGCCTTTGTGGCCGCCATGACGGCCGTGTTTGCGGCGGTGTCGTAAGTGATGGACTCGACGGAGAAGGGCTGGCGGCCCTTGTCTCCGGCACAAGCCTCGTCGTCGGCAACGTAGATGATGGTGTTGATGGCGGCCTGGTTGACCCATTTCCAGGCAGCCTGGGCAGCCTCCAGAGAGCTGGCGCTGCCGAACTTGACGGTGATGTCTTCGGTGGAGCAGTCGACGGACTGGACGACGTCTTGGAAGTTGGGGGCGCTGAGGAGACGGAAGTTCTTGGAGGCCTGGAGGGTCAGGTTTGCCTGGATACCTGATGGGGAGGGTTAGAACACTTGAAGCAAACACAACAACAACAAGATGGGTTTTTCTTGTACGAACCTTGGTCTTCGTGAGTCCAGATGAAGTTGTCCTGGCTAGCCAGAGCCAGATTTGAGCCATCACTGCTGGCGGGGGCAGAAGGCGTCAACAGGAACTTGTCTGCCACTGCTCTTGGGGCAATGTCCTTGTTTACGAGCACCGGGCTCGCAGAAGCAAAGTTGGTCAAGGCCAACAAAAGGCCGGCCGAAGCAGCGCTCTTGACAAACATGATGAAATGGCTTTTAAATCTTCTTCTTTTAACGACAGGATATTATGGATAGAGAAAAACGAGAGACTTGACAACAGCTCTTAGACTTGCAATAACTTTGAGAACGAGGAAACAATCAACCGCTGGCTTGGGAATATCAACATCAACATCAAACAGTGAGGCCATAGCCATTCTAATATACTCGCCATCGTCAATGAGAAACGCCTAGAAATGCTACACCCGGCTCCGATCAATGCCGTGAAAGTAAAGGGACTCCATACTGGAGCTGCCGTCAGCAATGCCCCGACTGAAACAACCACCTGCCTTTACGGAACCATCCGAAACCCACGCCCGGACAAGGGGTGACCCCCCCAAACACCCAAACATGAATGATCCCCGCGATGGTCAGTTATCTCCCCTGGTTCTAGAAGAAACAGCCTTGTTTTAGACTTGTCCATTGAGCTTTTTTTTTGCTTCAAGTTCTCTCTCTCACTCTCTCTCACCTTTTTTTTTTTTTTAGGTTTGTTTCGTCGCGCACAGCCTCCCGGTCATCCCCGCGAAAGGACCTCTTGTCACCGTACTAGCGTTTCGCCATTTAGTTTGTTTCCTCGCTGGCTAAGCTTAAAATGTTAGGTTACAGATTGAAGCATCCTTTTCTTTCTGAGAAGGTGTGCTAACCATGTGGGGAGGTGAAACTGGCAGAGTGCTAGAAATCGGACAACTGGGTTGATCGTCATATCCACCACTCGGTGAAGACACACACACACAAACACACACGTAGTATTAAGGCGCGATGAGTTACTTTTTTTTTTCCTTCTTTCTCGTTTACCTGCTAGTTTGTTTACTCGGCTGCCTATAAAGATCGATTCGTGGCCCACGTTCCGACAGTGACATCCGGTGCGGACGGCAAACTGGGTCATTGAGAGGGGAAGAACCACGCAACGATAGGGAGGCAGGGGAGGGGAGATAGTCTGATTGCAACCTTTGTGGAGGTGCAGGATCGCCGCATAAGGCTCATCAAACTATTCAGCCGTGCATTCTTCTTGGCGGAATCGCATGTGAAATCTCGGTTCGTCCCTAACCCCTCCCCCCCCCCCCCCCCCCCCCCCTTGTTATCGGCCAAACCGCTACACTCACATGCAACTTTTACCTCCTGCTGCATGGCGCCATTTTGTATGCCGGACGCCGGCCCCACTTGTGCTGTCCGGCTCCGGGGCATCCCGGGCATCGGCGATTGACAGGGAAATGGCCGTTAAGCGAGTAATCGCAGCCGATGCCGCTATTCTTTCCTAGCTCTCTGTTAGTCGTCTCATTAGCAGAGCCATTTAGGTTCTTATTAAGCGTCGCCGCTGTGCAAATCATCCGATATATCGTCCATATGGAGGGAGTGTGGACCTATGGGGCAATATCCCAACAATAAGGTTCTGAGGATCCGGAGAATTCCCATTACAGGCAAGTTGAATCCAATATCCAAAGATTCGAACGTTGGATTTACCCCTCTATAGAATTATTGCCGCAAGGCGGAAGAACGCTCCTTCGTACCATGTCCCAATCGTGGAACTAACTCCAACTGGCACCGAGCAATTCACAATCAATCTCCACCAAGCCGGGTGACGACATCGGACAGGTTACGGCTTCAACACTAGCAAGGTTCGATAGGGAGCAATAACAATACATATCATGCATAGATCCAGTCAGATAGGCGCGCGCTGCCTCTGCTGCGATTCCGAAAGAGCGCTGCCCAATACGAGCCCCCATGTAGGTGCGGAGCCTTTGGAAGCCAAGTAATTGCCAATTGCGGAATGTCAAAACAAATGGCATGTGGGATTCGCCTGACTGTTCTAGAATTGGGTCGAAATGCCTTGTCGTTTTGGGCTGAAACGGCAGTTTGTCCGTGTTTAGAGTCAGAAGTGCAGCTTTAGATTACCCATCGGTTTGTTGTCTTCGGCTGATTAGCGGTATCGACACAGTATCATGCGCCTTCTAATGATAGACTTTAACATCGAGCGCTTAACTTGAAAGATGCTAGTATAGCCGAATGTTACGCCACAATCTTTGGGCATCTGAGCGGTTTCCATTGATGATGAAATATCTCAGTATGCTTCTGAAATGCTACCTAGTTGCACCCGTTCGCCCATTTACGAGCCAAACTCCAATCCAGGTATGGAACGACTAATAATAGCCACTTCAATGGGCAATGGTACTTTTCACCAACAATTCGATCTATAGATGATTATATAACATGATTCAAACTTTTTTAGTCTCCAGTCTAGCTGCTCTCAGCCTTGAGATCCTCCTCCACCTGGGCCTTGACAACCTCGCGCACCTTCTCCCATGAGTTCTCCACAAGCGTCACACGCCTCTCCTTCGTAGAGAGAGCCTTGAACTCTTCGGGAAGCACCTGCTCTTCAAAGTTGAACTCCGGCTCCTCACCCAGCGCCGCTGTGACGACGCCGGAGAATTTGGCGGGATGGGCGGTTGAGAGAGAGATGTGGTGGGTTTGTGGTCCAGCGCGAGTAATGGATCTTTCTGATGCTGTGATTCCCACAGCCGAGTGAGGATCCAGAACGTACTTGGTCTTCTTGTACCATGACTTGATCGTCTCCACAGTCTCCGCATCGCTTACACGCTCGCTCTCAAAGGTTCGGCGGCCGTTTTCCAAGATCTCGTCATGGACCGGCCCGAAGCCCCCGGTCGTCTTCAGGGACTTATACCAGGCAGAGACTTCCTGTCCAGCCTGCTTCCTGTTAAATTCCTCATCCATGCCAACCGTCTCGGCAAAGTCTAAAGCAAGTTAGTTGTGTATGAGGAAATCAGTCATGGGAGCCAGAAATTACCTCTTGCGAGGAACCACATTAGTCTCTCAAAGTTGCTAGAGACCAGGATATCCATGGCTGGGCTCACGGTCTCCTTGCAGTTTTCGGCTTTGGAGCCGTTCTCGTCTTGAACGCCACTCTTCTCATATCTGCCGGTCATCCAGAATCGGTGCAGGATATCGTTCCTACGGCGACAGTGGTTAGCAAAAACTCCATCTGTCGGCCAATTTCCTCCTATGCATAATTGGACCAGTGGGTAGCTGATGCATTTATAAGATTCTTGACTACTTACTCATTCGTCGCCACTAATAACACATGAGTTAGCTATGGTTTCACGCGTTGAAACAGCAATTGGAAAAAACTCACCAACAAGTTTAGCCACGGGAAGGCCCATCTGCTTGGCAAAGTATCCCGCCAGAATGTTGCCAAAGTTTCCTGTGGGGGTCACAAATCTGACTTTGTCTCCAAGCTGGAAAGAAGAAGACTTCTTGACAAGCGAAAAGTACGAGTAGAAATAGTAGACGATTTGAGCGAGGATTCTCGAAAAGTTGATGGAGTTGACGGCACCGAGCTGCAAAGCTGCGTTGGAATCGGGGTCACTAAACATGGCCTTGACGATATCCTATTCGTCGTCATCAGTGAGTAGCCCTCATATTTTCACAGGTTCAAACCTACCTGGCAGTCGTCGAAAGTTCCCTCAATGGCAAGGTTGTGAACGTTTGCATCCAAGCAAGTCGTCATCTGGGCCTCTTGGATGGGGCTGACGCGGCCCTTGGGATGCAGGATGAAGACTGATACATCCTTTTTGCCTTTGAGGCCATAGATGGCAGCAGATCCAGTCTATTGAAGTGTAAGAATGTCGTTTGCTGATACGTTGGAGGGTTAAAGCTTACATCGCCGCTTGTTGCGCCCACGACAGTCAAATGATGCCTGTCTGCTGGCAGTTAGCACCCGCTTAGAACTCTTCGCCATCCATAAGCCTACCTTTTCCCACTTTGCCCTGATTCTTTCGAACGAGGAAGTATTCAAAAAGATTCCCCAAGAATTGCAAGGCACCTTGGACAGTGTCAATTGATGATGTCACAACAACTGTTCATGTAGAACCCACAGTCTTTGAAGGAATAGCTTGGGCCGTGAAACAGCTCGAGGAGATATAGATTATCATCTAGGTGAACCAGAGGAGCGACATCCTCAGCACGGAACGTCGAATAACTTCGGTCGATGATGGCTTTCAGGTCGTCGGCGGGGATCTCGGATCTCGAAATGTAGAGGCTAAGGATCTCAAAGGCTAGTTCGGCATAGGAGAGGTCTTTCCAGTTGCGCTGCAGCCCGAAATCTTAGCCATTGGTCCATGCAAATGTAACAAAATGATAGAGTTCATCTGTGCGACAAGATAAAACCCAATGCTGCCTACGTACCCAGTTCTCTGCGGTTGGAATCTGATGCGGCAAGAAGAGGCCGCCGTCAGCGGCGAGTCCCTTGAGGACGACGGTCTCGAAGGAGAGCTTCACAGCGTCAGCAAGTCGCCACGGGCATCGCCTGGCGGAGAAAAAAGAAAACAAACATCGTAGTCGCCACCTCTAGTCGAGAGATAGACTTGCGACTCGTTGTGAGTCTTGTCCTGTAAACCGTTGGCCATTTTGTCGCAGTTGCAGCGTTTGTGGTTTGTCTTGGAGATGCCCCTCCGATCTGTGGTGGGTAGGTTTTGATGTCAGCCACCGGCGGATAAATCGGCCGGCCGAAACCGGAAAGCTTCTGAAGAGTCAGAAGCAAATACGCTATACACGTGCTTGTGCCGTGCATGCTAAGGACAAATGGCAGCCCGTCTCTGCTCATTATTGGGGAAATGCCAAGTAAAAAGGAGCCTTGCAGCATATAAATTTGTCTATGTGCACAGTAACTCGATTCATTGTCTTAATCGCTGTCCGTACTCTGCGTAGAATCCGCCATATATACCAGCCCAGCGCTCTGCTAATTAACCAGCCAAAAGGAGAAAGAAAGAAAAAGAAAAAGAAAAAAAAAAGTAAAGCAGTCTCAAACAATTAGACTCGTCAATTGAATAGAGATGTCATTATATGTGCTCCTGGTTATTAATTGCAAGAGCAAGATCGCTGGTTTGCATATATTCCGTCGTCGCATTGGAAACCAGATGCGCCACCGGCTCTCCATACATCTCTCCAAATACCTCAAGCCCATTCTTATCCCCATCAGGCTCGAGGCAAAATATTTTCCAAACGTGGCTCAGCTCTGTTGCAATGGCAGTCGCCACAGCGAACCCGCTGCCGATCCTGGATACCAGTTTGGTGATCCAATCTCGCTGCCATTGCGTTCTGGATCTAGCTCCAGCTATCCTCAACGGAAACAAGACCAGCAGCGGTGAGAGGTTAGTTGTGTCAAGAGCCAAATTAGAAAGCTCAAGTATTGTGTTTGTATGCGTTTGGACGGTTTGCTCATCCAACGTGGGCGGTTTGAGACCAAGCTTATGCCAATGAGCGATTTCATAATCAAATATCCCAGACAAGTAGATGCTGATGGCAGCGAAGAATATCCTCGAAAGTATCGTACTGGCATCTTCTCCATCCGAAGTGTAGCCACCTGATTTAGCTGTGGGCTGTGCATATGATGTATACCAGCTGCTGAGAGCTTCTCTCAGAGTACCGGCGTCGGAGCATATAGACTGAGCTTCCGGAGTAGGCTCCTCATCGGGGCAGCTTTCTTGTATTTCAATGAATTCAGCCGTCCTATGACATAATAAGTAAATAAATTGACATGAATCTGGATATGAAACGCTGCAGAATTGCTTACCTCACTCGCAGATTAGATACCATGACCATAATGTCGAGTAAAGAGTCCAAGGGGTGCCATTCATCTCCGTGGTCTCCCGTCCACATCTGTCTGGAAAGGTCCATCCATTCAGGCTGTGTGAGAAACGTTGATTCATTTCCCAAGATAGTACGAGAGACTTCGAAAATTCGTGCTTGGACAAAAAAATTTCGGCTAGGGCCAGTTCGACACTTTAACGGACCACTGGCTTCAAGAGCTTTCGCTGTGCCATGCGTCATATGCTGCTGCCACCCATCACCAGTTTCATCATTAAACAACTAGTCGAGGTTAGAATAATGTATTTCTGTGAGTTTGGAGATTATGAAGTTGATACCCACTTCGAATAAGCCAAGGAAGAGCGTTGTCCACAACACTGTATTATGCAGGTTATCGTCACCTTTCTTTGGAGTATTAATGGAATCACGCAGCCCTATAATGGACTTTGAGTAGTATTCTAGTGCAGTTGCCAGACAACCATGCCGCGGAGGAACGTCTGGTGCATTCAGCTTGACTGCTTGAATCGCGCCGAGTGATAGCATGGCATCCATGAGATATGAGCTAGAGTGAAGCCCGGAGAGCTGCTTTACTTCATCAACCAATGAACGCTCCTTTCCAGTAAAGTTATTCCGGCCAAGAAAGACGTCAAAGTAGTAAAGAAACGACAGCCTGTTGTCTATGAGCCGAGACGGAAAAGATACAGTGGACCCTCTGCTTGATGAGAGCGTCTGTTTTCGTCTCTCTCGATTGGGTGACTTGAAAGTTGCGGGAGTCTTTTGCTTCCCTCTATCAAGCAGGATAATTCGCGAAGTGTCCTTTTGAGGAGATGTAAATACACAAGCAATGCGTCGGCGCTCACAGTGGCTGCAAGGCATTTGGCCAGAACACTAACACGCACATGCATGCATAAGCATCTGCTGGATTCCAAGATAGCAGAGTCTTACCTTGAGATGGCTGGTCGAACATGCTTGGCAGCGAGACCGCTTTTTGCGGCCATCAAAGGGCCCGACAAGCATGTTGGCCAGAGGGATGTACGAATACGAGCTGATTGAAATCGCCAATTGGCCCGGATCTCTATATATGCAATGATGCAGGGGCGTTTAGTGTCGTTGATTCATCGACGTTGCCTAGGCTCCGAGCCTCTTACGGAAAGGGGGCTGTGCTTTGGACAGTGAAAAGTACATGGATACTCAGGCGCAGATGTGATATCAGATCAGGGCATGGCTTTTATAAACCGTCTTCTTTCCCCTGATACTCGCCTCCTGTCCAATCGGATAGAAGGTTTTTTGGGTAGGTACTGAGAGGGTTTGGCGAAGCTGAAAACAACATTCCGCCCTTGCTGAGTGAGGCGGGTCTCCAGCGCCTGGCTGACTGCTTTTAGCACTCGCCAAGGTGAGTCAGCGCTCTTGATGAGGCGAGGTGGAATTGAGTGCCACGGACGAAATCCCGAGAAGCTGTAAACGTGCATCTCTCTCGATCGCTCTCTTATTGCTGGCTTGATATAAGGAACCTATACAAACATTGTCGTTTCAGCAGCGTGTCAAGCATGAGGCTAGCGAGATCTCACGTAAAGGATGGGATAGAAAGATAAGAAAACCTGCAAGGCTATTGAAATCAAGGAGTGGGCAATATGCAGCAAAGAATGTTTTTGTCTACATAGAAATCGGGGCGCATTGGCAGGATTGCTGACGGCCTTTTCAACCACACAAATGGTGTCAATCCTTTTCGCCAAGGAAGAGGCGTGATTGGGCACACAAGAAGTCTGGTGCTAACAGATACTCAGGCATCGCCGTGATACGATGCACCCTTGCTCAGTTAGCACGCAACTTTCAGTCCTACCGAGATCATCTCCTTGCCGCGCCGTCTTCCCCTAGCGCCTCAGCTCGCCTCCAGAGCAGTTGGTCGGCGACTGGATGCTGATGATTGCCATGCTGATGATTGCCACTGCTGGCATCTGATGCTATGGACGTATCCGTACTGCAAAACTCAATAAGGCACCCGTTCAGTCCCTTGCAAATCCCCCTTAATCTAATCTTGTACCAAGACTTCCACGAGGATTCCATGCCCAGCGAAAGACCCAGCGCTGTGGATGAGATTGGAGAAGACACACACGCACACACACGCAAAACAAAAGCATACCTCAGGCCACACACACAGCTACCCCACCTTTGGCTGCCGTAGCTGCATCACGTGGTTGCTTCTGATGCTTCGCTTCGTAAACAAGAAAAGCGACACGCATCGCGTCTTTGGTCTCCAAGCCTGCAATCTCCGCACCTGTGGTATTATCGTCATTGCATCTCCTGCTCGTTTTGCTGCCTCTTTGCTCCGTCTTGTCCTGCTTCGCCTCGCCTCGCCTTGCCTCGCCTTGCCTCACCTTCTCTTGTCTTCTCTCGTCTTGTCTTGACTTGTCTTGTGCTGCCATTGAATCCTCCCCCCGTCCTTCACAGCTGCTGCCATCATGTCCTCTCTGATCGGCCAGACGTTTCTCTCCTTTGAGGAAGCCTACGACGCCATTCAGCGGGCAGAGTACTCGCACGGCTTCATCACCATCAAGGAGCGGGTCAACCGCCGCAATGGCGTCGTCGTGCGTGGCGAGGTGCGGTGTCGGCATAGCGGCATCTATCGCCAATACCATCTGAGCCGCAACAAGTACATTACTTCGACTCGCAAGACCGACTGTCCCTTCTTCTTCATCGTCGCTCGGCGCACCCGAATGGCCGACTACATCGTCTCTGCGCGGTCGAGTCATCACAACCATGAGCCTGCCAGCATGGAGGACTTGCAGAACAAGATCCCCCGTCCCTTTGGCATCCAGGACCTGTTCCAGATGGTGGAAACACGCCTGGGCGCCGATGGACCGTCGACGAGTAGCGTTGCTCGTGATATATGCAACGAACGCCCCTCGGTCAACATCTCCGAGGCTGACATCTTCTTCATCCAACGTAAACTGCGCGAAGGCCAATTCTACGCCTCCACTGAAGCCTTTATCAATAATAATAAGTCCAAGAAGAACTGAAGAAGTATGTGGCGAGGTGGAACAAACACCTCTTACTTACGCTTCTTGATTGATTACGGCTAGTGGGGTGCCTGATGCTTAACGCAGACCAGGTCATTGATAGCGTGTGTGCGCATAATGCCCCCTTCTTACGAGATGAGATACTCCATCCTGCTAGTGCAGATCTACCATCGACATCGTCATCATGCCTTACCCAAAACGGAAGTCATATCGCGACGCCATGCGAGTCGAGTCGTCACGGCAAATCACCCTCGACCCCGCTTGGCACTTTTCGAACTGCAGTTGTGCCCTTTACAATAGTACATCTATATGGGGGGAATGCCTACGCACTCATCTCGCGTCGTACAGTTGTGGCCCCATCAGCCTCAAACAGCTTCGTCGTCAGTCATTGCCTTCGTGCCATCGTTTACTATTTGGGAATGGCTCTTGGAGACTTACACAGCACTGGTTATTGAATGGGGCTGTGAGGCGCCCTCTACAGGATATTCAGAGGGCATCGGATGGGTTTATAATTGACCAACGGTCACCCTCTAATTATTGAGAACCATCAATTCAGTTCAATTCACTCTATAACTCTCCATCTCCGTGTCCTCCCACTTCGACTCTACTCCATCATCTTCATCACTTAGTACCGACACCATGCGCTTCATCACGCCAATCTGTCTACTCCTCTCCGTCTCCAGGGCTATCCTCGTTCCTAGCCCGACTGGACCCTATGCCGTCGCCATGAAAGAGCTGCCCCTGACGGATACAAGCCGGCATGATCCCCTAGATCCCACGGGCAAATCCAAAAGCCGCCGTCTCTTGGTCTCACTCTATCTTCCTGTGGACAAATCGAGACGAGCATGCCCTGTGGTGACCGTCCCGTACATGACTCCTCCAGTTGCCGCCAGCTACGGACAACAGGCCACTCAGGTTGGCTTGCCAGACACTCTCTATAATCCGTTCCAGATGGAGTTTTGCGACCTCAAGAAGCTCTCTCCTTGCGGCCAAGCTTCCAACAAGAACACGAAATATCCGCTCATACTCTTTGACCCAGGGTTTGAAGAATCCAGACTCATTTACGGTGCTATGGCTCGGTCCCTGTCCAGCCATGGCTACGCTGTTGTTACCGTCGACCATCCCTTTGATTCACCTGCGATCCAATTCCCTGACGGAACCATCATTGAGGGCGTCGACATGGACCCCTCTGATCCTGCAGTCCTTCCAAAAGTCCTCAAGGTAACTCTCCCCCACTTTCATCCTTAGAAATAACAAGTCATCCGATGCTAACAATCACAGGTGCGCACCGACGATATTACCTTTATCATCAACCAGCTCGAGAATCAAAAAATCATGAAGCCTCTCCTTGCAGACTTCCCCGGTACCATCGATTACAATCAGCTCGCTATCTGGGGCCACTCCTTTGGCGGCGCCACGGCTGCGTCCGTCATCCACGCCGACAAGCGAGTCCTCGGTGGCCTTAACCTTGACGGCATGTTGGTCGACCCAATTCTGAGTACCAACATCGCCAAGCCCTTCATACTAGCCGGACGCAAGGGCCACGATGCCGAGGACCCGACGTGGAACCAGTTCTGGCCGCATCTCAAGGGCAAGCGCATGGAATTTGCCATTGCCAACACTCTGCACGGAGCATTCAAGGATGACTTGATGCTTCTTAGCGCCTTGGAGATCTCGGCCGAGGCCAAGGCGGCTATCCAGCAGGCGCTGGGAAGCATTGACCCGCACCAGCTCGATAGGGATTTGAATGGCATCTTGACGGCGTACTTTGATTTGCTCTTCCATGGAAAGAAGCAGTCCTTGGAGACTATTCCACATGACTTTGCCAATGTTACCATTGTGCGAGGCAATATTTAGGAGGATATGGGACGGAAGGTGGCGCTTTAAGACGAGTTTCATCTTGGCTTTTCTATTGGTCTTGTTTTCATTCTCGCTGTAATCATTTCATTTATGTAAATTTCTTTTTGTCTTGATTTATTTCCTTTTGCACTAAGCTTGACTTGGCCACAGAGGTGCACAAAGCAGTGGTTTGCTCACATATATTAACTGTATTCTGAAGCGATATACATATAGATATTCACCTCCTCCATCGTCCATTCGTCATCACAGCATTAATTACATATACAGATAATCAAAAAAGAACTACATCCCTGCGCAGCAAACTAGCTCTTTACAGCCCGAGGCCGAAGCAGTTGGCATAGTAAGTCACAGTAGCACTCCAGTCGGAAAACATGCCGAAAACACCAACCTGTCGAGCAAGCACGTCGACAAGGGTGTAGATGTCGCCGTCCCGCTTGACGACATCCTGGATGGAGGAGTAGTAGTAGTCGCCGTTGGCGTGGACGCCGGCAATGGGGCCGGAGCGCTCCAGACTCCAGGTGATGATCTTGAGGCCCAGCTCCTTGGCCCTCTTGGCGTAATCGCTGGGGACGATCTTGCCGTCCTTGCTGGTGACGAGGTAGGGCAGGGGAGGGGCAACGATCTTGACGCCGTCGGCGTGGTACTGGGTCAGGTTCGCGATGGCTGCCTCCATGCTGAAGAAGTCGGCGATCTCGTCGAGGTACATGGCCTGCTTGGCGAACTTGGGCTCGTGCTTGAGCCAGTACAGGATGTCGTCGTACAGGAAGCTCTGGGGCCAGACCAGGCTGGGCGGGATGCCGGCCTCCTTGAAGGTGTCGATGAACTGCTGGGCGTACATGGCCTGAGTGTAGTAGCCCTTGAAGGGCATGGGGACCTCGGGGGTCTTGAGCTCCGGGGTGAACTGCAGACCCAGGGCCTTGGTCATGGCGATGTGCTCCTTGAGCGAAATCGTGGTGCCGCACGTGTTGTAGAGGTCGGTTCGCCAGCTGGGGGTGCCGCCGAGGAAGTCGGCCGGGGTGGTGGCGCTGGCGTTGAAGGCGTCCATCTTGGAGCACAGCGACTTGAACTCGGCGAGCGTGATGTCGCTGGTGCAGCACTTGGCCGTGGCCGGCTTGCCGTTGGCTGCGGGCGTGAAGGGCGTCGTGCACTTCTTGTTCAGCTCGGGGATGTTGACGATGTTGGTCGTCGTGTGCAGGTCGCATTGGCTGTGGCGACACACCAGCTCCAGATCGTTGGTGAAGGCAACGTCGCACTCAAGCACGCCGGCTCCCATGCGAGCGCCAGCCAGGTTGGACTCTCGCGAGTGCTCGGGGAACTGCAGGGGACCACCGCCGCGGTGGGCAATGGAGAAGGTCGACGGCTTGATCTTCTTCTCCTTGCAAGAGTCCAGAGTGCTCTTGAGCGGGCCGTCCTCCATGCTGTCCACCAGAAAGTAGGGACGCGGGCCCAGCTCAATCTGCTTGATGGGCTTCAGGCCGGCGGCAGGGTTGGGGCAAGGCTTGGCCGAGACCTGGCCGATGGCAGCAAGGCCAACGGCGACGAGAGAGGGAGTGAAGTGCATCTTTGCTGAGAGCGATGGATCAAGACCGAGCTGCTGCTGCCGGACAAACCACCAGAAGCCCAGGACGCAGACGCGGGCTCGCACAATGCTTTATATCTCCCGATCAGAAGCCCTCCCCCCGAGCAGGCCGGCGGTCTGAACCCACGGGCAGATACAGTGACATGCATCCATTGACGATGCCCTGGAGCCAAGGCCCCAATGAGGATCCAATTTGGCACACTGAGGAGCATCCGTGCCTGTAATCAAGGGATCGACTGTGTGCCTGCCATCGAGGGATGAGAGTCTCGGACCTCTTCCGGCGCAGACGGCAAATCAGGCCTGCAGACCGGGATGGAGCCTTCCAAACTCGTGTGCCTGAGGCTTACGGCCGTGTGGTTGCTTCTTCGTCCTCTTCCTATTCCCGGACTGATTAGCGGTTCCAGATAGATTCAATTGCATCCCAACTCTGACGGCCAGATCTCACAATGTTCCCTTTGGGCTATTATTGATTATTCCTGTCCAATTGGAGCAACACGGCTGTTCGCATTGCTTCTGCCTCTGCGTCCATACTGCATCATCAGAACCACTGTCGCACGACAGGACACTGACATGCCTGTCCCTCGACTGCCGCAACGGGCTGCTTGGCCGAGAAATCCACCGCAAGCAAGGGCCCCTACGGTTGCATTGCGTCCAAGTTCTTCATCATGTCACTCAATGGAGGCGGGCATGGGGGCCGGATGGGCACTCAGAGCATATCAGCCAGGAACTCGATTCTGACAAGCAAAAGGGCCAGAACCTCTGCGATTCTGCTCTCCACAAACCGCCTTCCCGATTGCGGCGTGTCCAGGCCAGCGTCTGTGATTCGCCCGGCCCGTGTCTAGCTCTGCATTTCTACCAGGGGCTCACCTTGGCTGACTTGTACCGAAACAATACCGAAGCCTTTTGCTTTAAGCTCTGGTTATTCTTAACGGCAAGGTTAATTGCTAGCCCGCGTGGCTTTTTTTTCTTTTTTCCCTAGCCTCACTTGTCAAGAACTTTTTGAGCCACCAGGGCCAACTTCTCTCCGTCAGCACCATCGCATGCTCATGGACATACAGGGACCACGTGCGGATCTTATGGTCGTGATGCATCATTTAACCGGAGCGTTACATTTTCTAGCTCATAGCTCAATGCTCTCGGACGCACGCACGTGGCCAAGGAATCGAGAGATTCAGGAACAGGAACAGGAACACCTAGTTGTGCGTATCGACTTAGTCCGGTTTGGAGGACATGACAACCTCTTCCTAGTCCTCATACAGGCCCTATAGCTCATCTTTCATATTGACATCTCCACGGAAGCCCTGGACACCATCAACAGTCGCCCTCAAATGCGTAAACTGCGGAGCATCCTCGCCCAACCCCCAGGCAAACACTCCGCCGAGTTGCAGCTCGCCGACAAACCGAGGCACCTTGGCCTTGATCGTCTTGGGCCTGTCGTATGACCACCATCTCTTCTCTTCAGCATCCCAGTATCCGTAGCTTCCATCCTCGTCATAACGACCCTGGCCTTGGGCCTTGGTAAATGAGCTGGCCAGCTCGGATGGAACCTCATCATGCCAGCTGAAAGCACCAGTCTTGCCCAAGTCGGCCCCATTGGCGGCATCTTCCAGTAACTGGGTATGACACCCCAAAGGGTGTTGACCATCGCATTCTTCCGTCATGAACCACTTCACATAATACCCAAGTCCAAAGTTCAACTTGTGCGGAGGCGCTCCGCGGTCTATGTAACGCTTCATTGCTTCCCACGATTCCGTCACGCCGCTGTGGTGCTTGACGATGCTATCACGCCGGTTCATCATATCGTAAGTCATTACGCTAATGAAATCAACATGTTCCGCAATGGTCGGGACAGTCGAATTTGTAAACGCCATCAAATCTCGTTCTAGAGCCGGCACTGCAATTGACAAAAGTGCCTCGTTCCCTAGTGCTGAACGAAGTTCTCCCAGAAGGAGAACGAATGCTTCAATCTCCCACTGACGTTGTGAATTTGGAATCAGCTTATAGTCGTCGCGGTTTCCACTAAACACCGTTAGTCAATTCCATTCTGTGAGCAGAACGACATAGAATATTCATCCTCCTACCCTGGATACTCCCAGTCAATGTCGACGCCGTCGGCTCCTGTAAGGTCAACCATTGCCTTGACCTGACCAGCCCATCGCTTTCTTGATGTTTCGTCATGTGCAGCTTCTTCAAACCCTTTGGAGTCTCCCCAGCCTCCAATTGCTACCATGATTTTGGTATCCGGGCTAAACTGCTGTCGAACTCTATTCACCGTAGTAAACAAAGGGAATTCCGTCGGCGTCTTGTCCACATTGAAGACATCTGAGCGCATGAATGCCAAAATCACATGAGTTATGGAATTAACAAGATAATCATCTGATGGGACGACGACATGCTGCCTGCGGAAGCGTCAGCAACTCATCAAGCAAAATAATCATCATACCAAAGGGGAGAGCTCACCCTGTGAGGTACATGATGCATCGAACCGTCTCGTAAGCCCCCAGTGCAAAGGAGCCGGCTACCATGACCAGCCATAAGGCTGCATATGCTATTGACTTTCGCATAGTCGCAGCTGTAAATGTTGTCAACTGGGGCAGGTGATTGCTGCGAGGCAAAGCTTTGGCAACAGTAAAGTTGAGCAAAAGGTCAGATTTTCTATCAGTATCGAGCGGTGAGATTTATTGATCTCATGATTAGACGACAATCATTGGAGTGTACCTATTGTCTTCCTTCCTTTGGCGAATAGCAATACAATTGATTGGCAACTTGACAACACACAGTACACGCACAGTGCATGTTTCCAATCGATACCGTTATCTAATCTAAAGCTTCTTTTTTTTTCTTCTCTCTCGGAGAAAGCATCACTTCAGCTGAGGCTGCGAGAGCAACTCTGAGGCTGCAGTCCAATTTCTCTTACTCCGATCCTGCTGCATGATGGCAACGCCTTCTACATAATTATCACAGCCGCTTTACCCATTCTACTACGGGCAACCATTCGCAATTGCCAGGTCGCTGAAGCTGAGCGACCTGCC
The DNA here is from genome assembly GCA_010015515.1 of Trichoderma sp. TW21990_1. Taxonomy (NCBI): domain Eukaryota; kingdom Fungi; phylum Ascomycota; class Sordariomycetes; order Hypocreales; family Hypocreaceae; genus Trichoderma; species Trichoderma sp. TW21990_1. Next base: position 396,213 of record WXUD01000027.1, read on the forward strand.
ATCAGTCGAGCCATGTTCGAAAACACCTGCACACTCCCGCTTCACGCGGACATTTTCACCACGACGCTGCACCCAACAGAGCCTATTTTGACGGTTGGACTGTCCAATGGCCTTGTCGAGTCATTTCGATTGCCCTCGAGCAGTTCCTCGGTAGACGACACAGATGCAGACTCGAGCGTGCTGAGCGATGGAAGATCGACGATTCACTCAGTCTGGCGGACCAAGAGACACAAGGGAAGCTGTCGCTGCTTGGCCAACTCCCATGATGGAAAATGCAAGTACCCATTCACCTCTCGAGAAGCTCTTCTGTTTCTGTATAGCTTCGCAATGCTAACAGGCCAATCACTCAGACCAGTACTCTGCCGGCACGGACGCGCTGATCAAGCACTACGATGCTGCCACGGGCAAAGTGATTTCAAAGTTTGCGATCCCGACCACCACCTCGCGGCCCGATGGCCCAGCATTGCTACACGTGCTTAACCCGATGAGCCTCCTTCTAGCCACGGATACTGGCGCTCTACACATTGTTGATTTGCGCGACGGCGCTCTAGGCAAAAAGCCTGCGCAAACGCATTATCCTCATTCCGACTATGTCTCGTCGATCACCCCGCTCCCGCCATCGGAAGAAAGCACCAGCGGCTTTCCCAAGCAATGGGTCAGCACAGGTGGAACGACCCTAGCTGTTACAGACGTTCGACGAGGAGTGCTTGTGCGAAGCGAGGATCAGGAAGACGAGCTTCTGAGCTCTTGCTTTGTTCCTGGGTTAGGCCCTAAGAAGAATAGAAACAATGGCGTCGTGGTCGTTGGATCTGGATCCGGCGTGTTGACCATGTGGGACAAAGGAGCTTGGGATGACCAACAAGAACGAATCATTGTGGACTCGTCAAAGACTGGCGGAGAGAGCATAGACGCTGTTGTCATGGTGCCTAAGGAGCTGGGAGTAGGCAAGAAGGTGGTCTGCGGCGTTGGCGACGGTAGTTTGAGAATCGTCGACCTAGTACGGAGAGAGGTGGACACGACGCTCAATCTGAGGCATGATGATATGGAGGGCGTGGTCTCGCTGGGATTCGACTCGGAGAACCGTTTGATTAGCGCTGGCGGTCGAACAGTCAAGATTTGGGAGGAGTTATCCGCGCTTCAAGGTGGCAATAGCAATAGCGAGGACGACGATGAAGATAGTGATGACGACGATGACAATTCGGATGACGACGAAGAGAAGCCAAACGGCAAACGGGCTGCCGAGAGTGACAGCGACGACGACAGCGACGATGGAGTAGAAGAGATGAAGCAGCGGGCTAAGAGACGAAGGGAGATGCAGCAACAAAAGCTGGGCCCCATGGGCGCCCACGGCATCTTGGGCTTTGATGGTCTGGATTAAAAGGAACATGTATAATTTGCCGCCCTAGAGACGGGCGAGCCAGTTCGGGAGAAAGAGGTCTGTGATACCTTGATCTGTGATACCTTGGAGGCTTGAGGAAGCAAGCAGAGCTCACATGAATTATATAACGACAGCATTGCATGTCTAGGTGTGCTCAACAAATGATTGTTGTTGAGACCGAATCCCGTTTCCTTCCTTCTTTTTCGCTCCATCTGATTTGGCTACTTGGCAGGAGTAAATATTATCACTCAAGCCTTGCTATGGACTGACAGAACCTCTATTGGTACCTAGATTTCCACGGTTTTCCATCACTAACCTCCACTCAATGTGACGGGAGGTATGTGTCTCTGCGCGGAGCTTCTTGCCGTGTCTTCTAGTGATTTTATAGGATCATGATATAGGATTATTGGCCCTAACATCCCATAGTCCAGGCATGGTCCATGGCCAAGCTAACGGCGAGCTGAAATGAGAATTCTTCAGACCCCAGGTAGATGAATATAGCTCCACTGAGCCGTGTTGCTCTGTGCATATCTCGATATAGATGCGTCTGCGTTTGTGGCCACGTCCGGAACAACAGAGGCAGCGTCAGGTTCTGTTTCCGTCTCGTTATCGTCACGAATTCCTAAGGGTGCAGAAAATCGTCTTATGCGGCTCTCCGTCAGCTTCATGTCATATATTATGACCGCCGGCAAATTCCTGTCACCCGCCTCTTCGATTGTCCTCAATTTGTTACGGTCTTTCTCCCGTTGACCCCAGGGTGGGAGATCGCCAGCCGCCCCGCTATGCGTCGTCGGGACGCAGATATGCAGAATACCCATCTTTAAGCTGATTCGCCTTGCCAGTGCTACAGCCCGAGGTCCTCCCACGCTGATGACGGAGTCACGGCCGGACAGGATCGCCGAGCCGGGATGCGTATCCGCAGATAGGAAGCAAGCGTCCAGATTTGGCAGCAGAGCGCGGATGCGGTTGGCGAGGGAGAGGCGGGACGGGCTGTAGATGACGAGCGGTAGTGAAAGGCACAGCTTGTTGAGCTCTGTTGGGAGACTGGCGATGGCGTCATTGCCAAGCACAACTCGCGGCGACTCGGTCCTGGTGGTGAGAGAACGGGAGAGACGGCGATGCGAGCGAAAGGGAGATGAGCGAGATGCTCTCTGAATGCTGCCCGCCTTTGGACGGAGACCTGATGGCATGACTGCGTGTTGGTTGCGAGTTCAGAAATAGAAACAACATTTCAATACTTGAACAAAATGCTCTCTATCCCTTAAGTGACGATGTCAACTGGACGATCTTTTTATTCCATCCAAGGCAATTCTGGCTACTTCCGCCACTCTGTCCCAAAGTGGCGAGGGCATGGGAATTGTGAAAATCCCCATAACCTTTCCATGTGTGGCGTCTATTAGACTAGACGGACCCTTAGGAGCGAGAAGAGAGGGAGAGGGAGAGGGGGAGAGCAAGGGAGAGAGAAGGGAGAAAAAATCCAGAAAGTCGGGCCGTAGCCGAAAGAGGGCCATGATCGACTTGGATGACATTCCGGAGGATGTGTTCCGGCTTTTGGATCAGAAACAAGGTGCTAATGGGATGAGATGCTTGGAAGGGGGGCGTGGTTGGCGGGAGTGGCGATTTGTGGGATTGCTCTTTTATGGGGGATTTTGTGTTCAAGTTGGTTGATTATTGGTGAGTGAGAGATGGTTGAGCAAGCCTTTGAGGTTGTGATGGGTGTATTGGAAGGCTGATGAACATCATTGCAGCTAGTTTGCCACAACAGAATTCAAGTTGCTTATTCTTTTCAGGATCAAGATTAAAACGTTGCAGACACATAACAGGAGAGAGGCGTTGTAAACCGGACAGCTAGACTATATGAGAACCTAGAAAGCTTATTAAGGAAAGATTAGGGGAAAAGCAGATCCCACCATCTTCTTAGCCCCATTATTACCTCATTGCCAGCACCTCAACGAGGGATTCCAATATTATTATGTCGGTGGAAATAAATAACAGGCGTTTGAGTTGTACCATTCAAATTCAGTCAACTGCACTTTATCTAAGCAAAGAGGCTGCTGTTGACACAGAAGAAGAGGCGGGAGCCTAAAACAAGGAATATAATATGACAGGGCATGTTGGTAAATTGTATTGCAAGCCCAAGATAAATACGAGATACCACCTATTAGCCGGATAGTCTCGTCGGGGCGGCCCGTCGCAAATTCCAGAAGCTCCAGGGTAAGGCAACCTACTAAGTAATACTACCTAAGGTACCTTATGTATAACGTAGAAGGTGTGACCTCCGTTCTAGCTCCCGTCGTAGAAGATGCTTATTAACTAATCGCCTTTGGACATGATTCTGCATCCTCTTTTTTCCCTGCTTCTTCTTTCTTCTCACCAAGCTGAAAGCCTTATCAGTCCTACTCGGCGGATGCTTCGGAATGTAGATATTATCGCGGCCATGTTAGCAATCATTGCCCAGCCGCAGCATCATTGAGCCTTTCATCAGCCGCATGGCATGTCGACAACGCCACAGACATCGAAATACACGCGGAGAGCGCCTTTTCACCAGAGCATCTACATCGGAGTTCACCGAGTGCTTGTCAGCTGTCTGCGTACGGAGAACCCCTATCTACTCCGTAGAGCCATGGCAGACACCTGCAGACGGGATGTTTCCCCCTAGCCATGCGCTAAGTCTGGAGAAGCTTGCATTCGCTGACTCGAGGCTGATAACGATCACAAACAACTGATCTCTTATCGCGGACAGTCGCTATCAGCAGCGAGAGACGAACCCCCATGCTCCCGCAATCAGGGCCCCCGCAGAGATGCCGGAACAAGGCAAGACTCTTGGTTCTGAATATCGCCTCCCCCACAAGAGGTGCGTCTGCTGGCTGTTTTCTCCGGGGAATTCCTTGCTGGGCCGTCGGCCGTCCGGAATGCGATGGGACGATGCCGGTTTCGAAAAGGGTGGTATTATGCCTGATGGAAATGCTCCTACGGGCAAACACCGTTGCACCCATCGGGAGGTGCTTCTTTGATCGACGAGCTGAGACACGGATAGGGAGAAGCATGAGAGAGAGACTCCGATGTAGCCACCATTATGCAGAGACTCCGTCCGCATGATACGCTGATCCCGGCGCCATTACCCTCAGTCGGGTGTGTACGGTATATCTTTTGACAAGCCCCCATCAATTGGCTGGGCTGGATGCGGATCACTCTGTCAACACCGGTTGCTCTACGCACGCCGAGAAATATTTTGGAGATTTCAACGCAATTCCACAAACAAAGCCTTGTTTGTCCGAAAAAAAACTGGCTATTGACATTGACATTGTTCCACGCAGCCATATCCATTCAACCACTCACAACACGGGAAAGATAAGCAGAGGCCAGGGCCCATCAACCTGGCCCATCCACACCATCAGCCAACCGCTGGCGAAAAAAAAAAAGTTATTGATTGCATTACTACGCCCTTTTCTTATCGTAGCTGAAAAAGTGGAAATATTTCAAGGAAGAAAAATTATCTATATCGCTTGGACCAGTTACCCTTTGGAGCACAATTGAACGAAGCCGTATTTAATAATCGCCTGCTACTGCTACTGTCTGTGCTACGATTCTATTCTTCATTCTCCCATCTTGTCTTTTTGCTTTACACGGAAATTCTGCTGGAAGTACTAAGTAGCCATCAGCTTCATCTGCTTGGAGTTTCTCGTTCATGACAGCATAAAGTCCTGATCCAGCATCAACCGAGGCTTCAGCAGGTTTGCCACCAACAACCGCCAGGATTCGACCTTTTCGCCTGATCGCTGCTTCCAACAGCATCTAACCTGGTTCTGCTTATATCTACATCGTCTCACCATGGATGAAGGTACCGGACCTACGACCATCACCCCCGAAACCGCTTCCCGATGGTCTTTTAGCCGTCGCCTTCGATCCCTCCGCCGAGCTTTCACGACTCGCGATGGCCTTCTCGGCAATTACAACTATGCCATCTTGTTCCGGCCCAATATCCCATTCATGTCAAAGGGTCCAGGGTCCGGAAAGAGCCCATTCTTTGGCCTCAATGATCGCATGCCCGTGTTCCTAGGTCTGCTGCTGGGCCTACAGCATGCGTTGGCCATGTTGGCTGGCATTATAACGCCGCCGTTGATTCTGTCAGGCTCGGGCGGAGCCAACTTGTCGACTGAACACCAACAGTATCTGGTTTCCACGGCATTGATTGTGTCGGGAATCTTGTCGAGCATTCAAATCACAAGGTTCCACATCTACAAGACCCCGTAAGTTGTAAAGAGGCCATGCATTCCACCCCATGAGATACTGAACCAAGTGTTGCAGCTACTATCTCGGAACCGGTCTCATATCTGTCGTGGGTATCAGCTTCAGCATCATCCCCGTTGCCCTAGGAGCGCTTTCGCAAATGTACGCCAATGGTTACTGTCCCTCTGACGAAGCCGGTAATCACCTGAGCTGCCCTCATGGCTATGGTGCTCTGCTGGGAACTTGTGCTGTCTGCGCCTTGCTCGAAATCCTACTATCCTTCATCCCGCCTCGAATCCTGCTCCGAATGTTCCCTCCCATCGTTACGGGCCCGACAGTCATGCTCATCGGTATCAATCTTATTAAAAGTGGCTTCCAGGATTGGATGGGAGGAAGTGGCTGTACAAGCCAAGCTCTGTGTCCTGGCCCTGGAGCACCACACGCTCTGCCCTGGGGTTCCGCAGAGTTCCTCGGCTTGGGCTTCAGCGTCTTCGTCACAATCATCCTGTGTGAGCGGTTCGGATCTCCCATTATGAAGTCCACATCCGTCATCATCGGCCTGCTGGTGGGGTGTATCATTGCTGCGGCCTGTGGCTATTTCGATCGATCCGGCATCGATTCCGCCCCCGTTGCCTCCTTCATCTGGGTACATACTTTCCCCTTATCCGTCTATGGACCGCTGGTACTTCCAGTGCTCGCCGTCTTTATCGTCTGTCTTACCGAGTCCATCGGAGACATCACTGCCACCTGCGATGTCTCCCATCTCGAGGTCGAGGGCATGATTTACGAGTCTCGCATCCAGGGAGGCGTCCTCGCCGACGGCCTCAACGGCTGTCTCGCAGCCCTCATGACCATGACGCCGATGAGCACCTTTGCCCAGAACAACGGCGTCATCGCGCTCACCCGCTGCGCCAACCGCAAGGCCGGCTACGCCTGCTGCTTCTTCCTCCTCGTCATGGGCATCTTCGCAAAGTTCGCCGCCGCCCTCGTCGCCATCCCGGCCTCGGTCCTCGGCGGCATGACCACCTTTCTCTTCTGCTCCGTCGCAGTCTCCGGCATCGCAATCATCTCGCGCGGCGTGCCCTTTACGCGCCGCAACAGATTCATCCTCACCGCCGGCCTGGCCCTCGGCTACGGAGCGACCCTGGTGCCCAACTACTTCAGCACCGTCTTTACGTACCAGGGCGGGAACAAGTCTCTTAAGGGCTTCCTCGACGCCATTGTTCTCGTCATGGAGACTGGGTTTGCCGTCACGGCGGCGGTGAGCATGATTCTAAACTTGCTGATTGAGGAGGAGATGGAGGATGATATCAGTGCGGACGGCGACGACGACGTCGACCAAGTTCGCAGCACCACTACGTTTCCCGCGAAGAAGTACGAGCAGAACAATGACAGCGATGAGATTCGGGATATAGGAGCGGGCGGCTCAAGTACAGGAGGAGAGAAGCTGGCCTAAGACTGAGACAATTGGTCTAATATGTAAGAAAAAAAAAGGGAGAAGACACACGCATGAATGAAGTCAGAGAGGGGAAAGCCAGCCCAAGATGTTGGACATTTCCATACCATGTATTACACAGATACCCCCCTAACTTGTAACCACTACTACTTGTTATAATATCCTGAGGGAACCATATTGCTTTCAAAGTAAATAAAGAGCCTTTAACACCGCCATGCTCGTCTGATTAACTGCCTGGGTATGTCTTGTTTTGCCCGATTCTGTTCAAATCCTCAATTCCAACCCTACTCCCCGTCGCCGTCGTCGTCGCACCCCCCCCCCCCGCCGGGGAAAAATCATTAAGAAAAAAAAAAGAGAAAAGAACCCTTGGGTTTCTTAGCAAAAAAATGCGCCGCGCTCCCTTTGTCTTTCGTTCCCTCCCCTCCCTTCATTTTCATAATACCGATGATCCAGAAAATCAAATGATCTACCTGATAGTGCAGTCATAGGAAGAAAAAAAAAAAAAAAACAGGGGAATCCCCATCGTTCACCGTAAAGCACCACCTGAAAATGAATAGCGACACCAATATCTCCAAAGGAAAGAAAATAGAGGGCGAGAAAAAAAAAAAAAGGTCAAACCACGTATCGCAAGATACGTCTCCCTACCCCTAATTGTTGTCCAAACACAAAAGTCTGATTAGCCGGTAATGGCGAGAGGAAGAGGGTGCATGACATCCTCCAGCTCGCCCACACCGGACAGTAATTAATTGATTGCTTTTCATGGTCTAGGAGCAAATTCTTTGGCTTTCCGCGCCAGCACTCGTATGTTGTCCACGAATCCCTCTACCAATTCTTGATATCTGTGGGGGGCACCACTCATGGCTTTTCGTCCCTGATCGAGGAGTGCTACATGATTTAATTCGATTTCGAGCTCGTGCTCTTTATCCATACGCTGGGTATTCTGCACATTTGCGTGTTAGCTTGCTAGGGGAGAGAAAGATGGTAGAAGCAAAGGAAAAACATACTCCTGGGCCGTTGACGGTGTGAGTAACCTGCGTGAGATCAATTTGGTAGTGACCTTGCTTGTAGCTTAAGCGGTCCTTGTTACGATCGGGTTGCCGGTCCGCCTTGTTCGCCGACAGCTGCTCTAGCTCCTCCACGGATCCGTCCCAGTTCATTTCGAGGTTGATGCTTATGCGGCAGTCCATCGGGGACATGGGCATGTGCATATCAATGTCTGCCACGCGCGCCTTGATGATCTTGTTCAGGATCTGGTTCGTCTTTTGGTCATACGTCACTCTCACTCGCACATTTCGACTGCGAGAGCCAAGACGAGCCCGCATGCACCCGGGAAGATGGCCATGCATCTCTGGGGGCAGATCATAGAAGCGATCGATTTCCCGCCTGTGCTTGTAAATGACTGGGACTCGTTTAGCGTCGCTATTGGGATTCCGCGGGTCTGTCTGAATGACGACGTTGTTGAGGAAGTCGTTGAAAGACTTGTGATGTGCCTATGTCGGGTTAGTTGGGGCATACGAGGCAAGGGTGATTGCAGTCACAAAAGAGGCAGTAGAGAGAGAGAGTGTGTGTGTCTAATGCCCATGTTCACGTACCTCGGTCATGCTACTCCTGAAAGCAATTCGTCCATTGTCGTCGAGGATGCATTCGGTAGCAACGAATCGGTCCACGCGCTGGTTGGTATCCTTGTCGATGAGCGTGCCCAGCTTGGCTTCAATCTCGAACTGTATCCCCCTGCCCGTAATCTCTTGTATGTCCTGGTTGCTAATGACGTTCATAAAGAGGAAATCGGCCACGTTCTTGGACAGCTCCTCGATGGGCTTAACACCGGCGATGCTGGCCTCCCATGGACCTAATATGTCCTGGGGATCGGGTTCAGCACTGGCCGGCTGCTGGCTAAGGCTGGGGGCGTGTTGATTTCTCCTTGCTTCGGGCGAAGGCTGGCGGCTAGATTGCTCTACCTTGGCGGCAGGCTCTTGCTTGCCATTGACAGCCGGGTTGATGTGGGAGTGAATTCGCTTTTGAAGAACGAAATTGACGTGGGACGGCAGCTTCTTGCCCAGAGTGTGAACGCTCAGCGCCCAGATTGGCGGTTGAGAGTGCCTTGCCCGCCTTTTTCTGGGCAGGATAGGAGACGACGATTTTTTGATGCGGTCTGCGTAGCCGCCATTGACCTCGCCCGGCGGTGGCTTCGACTCCTTGTACTCCAATTCGGAAGGGCTCATGTTGAGGTCCTCCAGCTTGCGCTTCGCGGGCGTTACCGCTCGGTCTGAATCAATGGCCATGGAGTGTACGCTGAGCGAGGATCGCGCGGCTCGGTCCACCGGGGCCGGGGTAGCGTCGGGATTGCTAAGAATGGAGCCAAGCCGGGTCTTGGGACTGACGGACAAACTCTGCTCTCGCCCTTGTTGGGACCGCGGGCGCTGGGACGACTCTGTAGCGGGCGAGGAGCCGAGGGAGGATTGCGAGGAGAGCCGATGGGCAGGGGTTGCAGGCGGCGGCGCTGGTTTTGGCGACGGCTGAGTTTGTGCCTGAGCCTGAGGCGGAGCCTGTGCCTGCGCCGGGATCTGAGTTGGGGTCTGGGTCGGAGTCTTGGACGGAGCCTCGGTCGGGATCGGGGGCTGCGCGGGAGGTGGACGAGCCTGTGCGAGCGATTGAGCGTGTGGTTGTGGTTGTGGTTGTGGTTGTAATTGCGGATGTGCCTGAGGCGGCCAGGCGCTCAGCGGAGCCTGTACCTGTACCTGTGGCTGCGGCTGCGGCTGATGCTGATGCTGCTGCTGCTGCTGCTGCAGTTGCTGCAGGTGTTGATGCGGATGCTGAAGTGGTGTCGCCAGAGCCTGTGACTGCTGTGGCTGCAGTGACTGCGGCTGCGATTGCAACTGCGCCTGTGCCTGTGCCTTTGCTTGAGCCTGAGCCTGAGCCTGCAACTGCGGGTGTGCGAGTGAGTGTGCGTGTGCTGGAGCGTGTGCTGGAGCGTGTGCTGGAGTGTGTGCTGGAGCCTGAGCCTGAGCCTGAGCCTGTGCCTGAGCCTGAGCCTGAGCCTGAGCCTGAGCCTGAGCCTGAGCCTGTGCTTGAGCCTGTGCTTGAGCCTGTGCCTGAGCCTGCAATTGCGAGTGTGCGTGTGCGTGTGCTGGAGCTGGTGCTGGTGCTGGAGCTGGAGCTGGAGCTGGTGCCGGTGCCGGTGCGCCGGTGATGGAAGATACAGACATGCGCTGCTGGAACGGGCTCGGCGGTTGAGCAAAAGCTGTCGAGGGCCGGCCGCTAGCACTGCCAGGAGGGCCCAAAGGGGTTGGCGGCTGCGAATTGGAAGGGTGGCGGCTGTAATCCGCAAGTGGAGGCTGCGCTGCAGGGACTGGGCTGCCCTGTGCGTAGGGCGCGTAGTGCTGTTGAGTCGCTGTGGGTGAGTGCTGGTGGTACTGCAGCGAGGACGCGCTGCTGGTCCTGGCCGGCGATGCTCGCGGTGGAGGCGCGGCGTGTTGCTGTTGGTGCTGCTGCTGTTGCATCTGCTGTTGCTGTTGCATCTGCTGTTGCTGCAGCAATTGCTGTTGTTGCAATTGTTGTTGCTGCAACGGCTGCGGTTGTGGTTGTGGTTGTGGTTGTGGCTGTGGCTGTTGTGGTTGTTGTGGTTGTTGGTGTTGTTGGTGCTGCTGCTGCGGCTGCTGCTGCGGTTGCATGTACTGACGCATCTGTTGCTGCTGCTGTTGTTGCTGCTGTTGTTGCTGCTGCTGCTGGTACGTGGCCAGTTGTGGGCTCTGCTGCGTATAGCTGTCTCGTCTTGGGTCCTGGTATTGGCTCGGATACTGCCGCTGGATTGGGCTGACCATGTCCGGAGGCTGCTGCGTAGGGAACGGATAGCCTGCACTGCCTCCAGGCGTCGTGGTCGACGTCGGTGACGGCCGGTAGGGTGACGCTATTACGGGACCAGAGTTTGATCTTGAGCTGACGGGCGAGCGAGGGTCATGATATTGACTCGGTGGTTGGAGCGGCGGCGGTGCTGGTACAGGCACAGGTCGGGATTGGGATTGATAATGGCCCGGGGCCTGGAACGGCGGCGCTGTGGGATAGGCGTTGGATGGGCGCTGCTGCTGTTGGTGTGCCTGCTGGTGTGTCTGTTGTTGCTGTTGCTGCAGAAGCTGTTGCTGCTGGAGCTGTTGTTGTTGCTGGAGCTGGAGCTGTTGTTGCTGCTGGAGCTGCTGTTGCTGTAGCTGCTGTTGATGATGAGAATGCGGTTGCGGTTGCTGCTGCTGCTGCGGCGGCGGCTGCGGCGACTGTTGCTGAGGATAATGGTGAGGTTGAGGCTGAGGGTAGGCGTGCTGATGTGAGTGAGGTTGTTGGTGAGGATGCGGATATTCGTGCATCGTAGGCTGCGTGCCCTGCGATGCTTGAGGCGGCAGCTGTGAATACTCGCCTGGTCCATACTGGGCCGGGCTGGAAGCATGACGAGGCTGCTGATGCTGCTGATGCTGCTGCTGGGCCGCCGGCGGTGGCCTTGGAGGAGCGCGGTCGCCATTGTCGGACGTGTTAAGAACCGAGCGGAGATCCATCGTGGCTGCCGGTCGTGTGTCTTTTTGCGCGAGACGATGGATTGGACGGTGGGCTCAATTGTCCAGCATCCACAGCCGCGCTCTCGTGCGCCTGGGGGAGCGACGGCAAGGATTCGTCGACACCGGGATTTCTCTAGATAGCTGTCTCGGGCGCAAAGGATGCAGGGCCGTCCGAGTCGCAAACGGACATTCTCGAGCTGGCACGGGATGACGAGGGCTCGAGGCTGAAGAGGCTGAGGCGTCGCGATGCGTCCGTGGTCCTTCCTTGGTGGGGAGGGGGGGGGGAGTCCAAGAACAAGTGCGCAACAAGCTCGGCCGGGCGATGGCCCTTCAGTCCGTCCAGACAATGCAATGGGCAGATGCGCGTCGACGAGGGATTCGGCAGTTGCGGCCACTATGGGGTGGTGGATTGAAGTATCACGGACGGTTCGCGCAGGGATGATATATGGATGGATGCGCCTAGGACACTTTTTTTTCCTCCGTGATGGCCCTCTAAAGTAGGCTCGGCCTACAGGCGCAAGCAAGCGCTATTCAGCGACGGCCAGTGGCGTCGAGTGGCTCTGGCCGCTGGGCTGTTAGTCTGGGAGCGGTTGATTGAGTCACCAGCAGAGCTTCAGCTGCTCCCACATGCAGTCCCATGCAATTGATTGCTGGATTCGGCCCTGCGTGCTGCTGTATTTCGTACCCGACGTGCCCCAGACCCGATCAGATCAGAGCAGAACGAAACAGAACTAAAATACAACAGCCCAGACCCGGCCACCAAGCGCCCTTTTAATGCTTTTTTTTTTTTTTTCTCTCTCGCCTGCCTCTCCTTGTCCCTCCTTGCGTTCTGGTCTGTCTAGTAATGTGCCATGCATCCGAAACCTGAGGGCCGACCTGCTGCCCAGCCCGCGAGTCCATTGAGCGGCAGCTGGGTGGAGCAGGTACCCCGACGTTGCATCAGCCGCACGCGTCGCTGCTTGTACCTTCTAGCACTCTACCTCAGTGACCTCCATCCAATGTGTACCTCCAGGTGCGATATCGACCTGCCCATCTGATGTGCTTCCCCCGTCTCATAGTACATGTACCTGCTCAATCACCCGTCCACTCCCCCCCATTGTTTGCCCTCTCTGTATACTCGCCCACCGCCTGCAAATACCACGACGCAACAGCTTCGTAACCCCGTGCACCGCTTATCGTCCCGTGTTGACCTGAGTTGCGCCATTGCTAGCCTTGTGCTTTGCGCTAGCCCGTCTCCTGCATGCCCAGCCCTCTGGCGACTGGCTGGCTCAGCCTTCTGTCTCAAATTGCATGAAAAACCTCGACGGCGCTAGTCTGCTTGCGGTCTAGCCCTTGGTAGCCTGATTTGCTGCCTTGTCTCTGGCGCTTGGTTTTTGCAGCCTGACCAGGAGTGCGGCCGCATGTCACGTGGCCGTATTACTACATAACGCCCGGGGGATGACTGTGGAATGTCTCGGAGCTGACTGGGCGAGTGCTTCTTACATAAGCGATGCATGGTGCCGAGTACATATGCATACTGTACTCCGTACAGTGCTATACTGTAAGTGACAGAAACACTAAGAACGATGAGCTTTCAGCTGTCTGTATGTAGAGATAGATCAATTACCACGAATATCCTCTTTTTTTTTTTTCCCCCTCTTTTCTTCATCCATCGTCGCCCTCCATGCTTCGTAGTGTTTTTCCCTCACCGACACCATCATCTCCCCTTACATCCCCAAAACTGACAGAACTGAGACACGATATGCCGCCATGTCTCGTTGATTCTGCCGCCAAATCAGCTGCCGCTCCCTGACCCCACCAAACCGCCGGTGCTCCACCCAGAGGTACCAGGCGGCAGGCAGAGCTGTGCCTGACGTGGACATGGACCTGTTTGTCCACAGAACGAGCATCAACCGCCTGCAAAGACCAACCCAAGACGCCAGCTCTGCTGAAGCTCTGCTCTGCTGAAGCTCTGCCTCGTCCTTGTTCTGCCGATTCACTCTAATTGTTTGTTTGGGCATGCAGACACCGCCCTCCGCTGCCCTCTAATCGCCATCAATCGCCTTCGTCACATTCTTTTCCCTTGCAACGCCGAATTCCGCCCCTCGATCTGCTCTTGAGCCCGCCCAATATGCCTGGCTTGGTGTCGGCAACAGGCGTGCTCGCCTTCCTGGCCGATGAGGAGCCCGAGCTCCGAGTCTTTGCCCTGCAGACGCTCAACGACGACATCGACACCGTCTGGACCGAGGTCGCCGGCAGCTTGAGCCAGATGTATGTTTCTGCGCACATCTCGAGAGTGGGCATCGACCGTCTCTGGCTAACCTTGTATGTGACTGTAGTGAGGCCCTCTACGAGGACGAGTCCTTCTCCGAGCGCCAGCTGGCTGCCCTTGTGCTTGCCAAGGTCTACTACCACCTGCAGGCCTACAACGACAGCATGGTTTTTGCCCTGGCTGCCGGAGACCTGTTCAAGATCGACGCCCCCGGCGAGTTCGAGGAGACCATCATCTCCAAATGCGTGGACCAGTACATTGCCGCCACCTCGGCCAAGCATGCCGTCCCCAAGACTGCCAAGCCCTCTGACCTGCCAGAGCTGTCCACCACCTTTGCCAGCTCGACCGAAGGCGCCGTCATGTCTCCCACGACTCCCTTCTCTCACACCACTCTCCCACCAAAGTCTCTGCTCTCCCGCGCCTCCATCGACAACACTATACTAGATGCCACTTTCCAGCCGGTAACAAAGCAAGGTCGCTCAGGCTCCATCACTCAGCTGCCCAACAACGCGGCTGAAGCCTCTCTGCAGAGGATCATTGATCGCCTTTTTGAGAGCTGCCTGAAGCAAGGCCGGTACAGGCAAGTCGTCGGAATCGCCGTCGAGGCCAAGAATCTCGACATCCTCAGGAGAGTCATCAAGCGTGCCAGCGAGGATGAAAAACTGTCCAAGACAAAGGGAGCAGAGGGGCAGCCAGGGCCCGTCGAGGAGCTGATGGAATATATACTGGGCATCTGCATGGACATTGTCCAAGAGAGGGCCTTCCGCACCGAAATTCTGCGGTTGATTCTTGATCTTTTAAGCGATATCCCGAACCCCGACTACTTTGCCATCGCAAGATGCGTCGTCTATCTCAACACCGACGAGGAGGCATCCAGGATGCTGCGCAGTCTCGTCACCAAGGGCGATCGCACTGCCATCGCCAACGCATACCAGATCGCCTTTGATCTGTATGACAACGGCACCCAAGAATTCCTGGGCAAGGTCTTGTCTTCCCTCCCTTCAGGAGAACCGCCAAAGAAGGAGGAAGCCGAGAGCGGCGATAAGGCCGAAGAGGGCGAGTCGCTGCTGGAGAACCAGCAGGCTGCGCCCGAAGATGAGCTTCCGGAAGACGTGGCCAAGGTCTACCGCAACATCCGGTCCATCCTCGACGGCTCCAAGACGATCCGCCTCAACCTCGAATTCCTCTACCGCAACAACCATACTGATCTGAGCATCCTCAACAAGGTCCGAGAAAGCCTAGAGGGCCGCAACTCCATCTTCCATACTGCCGTCACCTTTTGCAATGCCTTTATGAACCAAGGCACAACCAACGACAAGTTCTTCCGGGATAACCTCGAGTGGCTCGGAAAGGCAGTCAACTGGTCCAAGTTCACCGCCACCGCTGCCCTGGGCGTCATCCACCGCGGCAACCTGTCGCAGTCACGAAAGCTGCTGGAGCCATATCTGCCCAAGCAAGGTGGCCTCAGCAATGGATCCATCTTTAGCCAGGGAGGCGCTCTGTATGCCTACGGCCTCATCCATGCCAACCACGGTGCCGGTGCTCTGGAGTACCTCAAGATGCAATTTGGCCAGGCTGAGGAGGAGGTTGTGCAGCACGGCGGCGCTCTTGGCCTGGGTATTGCCGGTATGGGTACCGGCGATAGCGAAATCTTTGAGAAGCTCAAGGAGGTCCTCTTCCAGGATTCCGCTCTCAATGGTGAAGCGGTTGGATTGGCCATGGGTCTCATTATGCTTGGCACCGGAAACGTCAAGGCACTCGAGGACATGATTACTTATGCCCACGAGACGACCCACGAGAAGATTGTCCGCGGTATCGCCATTGGCATGGCGCTGATCATGTATGGCCGCCAGGAGGGCGCCGACGTCTTGATCGAGGGCTTGCTCAACGATCCGGATCCCACGCTGCGATATGGTGGTATCATGACCGTTGCCTTGGCCTACTGCGGCACAGGTAGCAACAAGGCTATCCGCAAGCTGCTTCACACTGCCGTGAGCGATGTCAACGACGATGTTCGCCGAATTGCCGTCATGAGTCTGGGTTTCATCCTCTTCCGCAAGCCCGGCAGCGTCCCCCGCATGGTCGAGCTGCTGTCCGAGTCTTACAACCCCCACGTCCGATATGGTTCCGCCATGGCACTGGGTATTTCTTGTGCCGGCACCGGCCTCGACGAAGCCATCGATCTCCTCGAGCCCATGATGAAGGACCCCACCGACTTTGTTCGACAGGGCGCCTTGATTTCCCTCGCCATGATCATGGTTCAGCAAAACGAAGTCATGAACCCCAAGGTGGCCTCCATCCGAAAGACGCTCAAGAAGGTGGTTGGCGACCGCCACGAGGACGCCATGACCAAGTTCGGTGCCGCCCTTGCCCTGGGCATCATTGATGCAGGCGGCCGAAACTGCACCATTGGCCTGCAGACTCAGACCGGCAACCTCAACATGGCCGGCATCGTCGGCATGGCAGTTTTCACCCAGTACTGGTACTGGTTCCCCTTTACCCACTTCCTGTCTCTGAGCTTCTCGCCCACGTCCATCATCGGCCTTGACCACGACCTGGAGATGCCAGACTTCAAGTTCCACTGCGCCACCCGCCAGAGCCTGTTCGACTACCCCCCCGAGCAAGAGGTCAAGACCGAGGAAGGCCCGGCTCTTATTGCGACCGCCATCCTGTCGACCACAGCTCAGGCCAAGAGGAGAGCCCAGAAGAAGGAGCGGGCTCAGCGCCATGAAAGCATGGACATTGACAGCGCTCCCGCAAAGGGCGGAGACAAGATGGATGTGGACGACGACAAGGTCAAGGAGGATGGCAAGGACAAGAAGGAGTCTGACGATAAAGATGCGGCTTCTACCGACGCCAAGAAGAAGCCCGAGAAGGAGAAGGTTGGATACGAGTTGGAGAATATGAGCAGAGTTCTGCCTGGCCAGCTCAAGTACATCAGCTTCCCAGCCGGCCGATACAAGCCAGTCAAGAAGGTAAATTACGCCCTTTGAAACGCCCGTAACAAAAACAAGACGCTAACATTTTCCTTTTCTTCAGCCAACCGGCGGTCCTCTTCTCCTCGATGACACTCAGCCTGACCAAGCCAAAACACTTCTTGAGGAGAAGCTGAAGAAGGTTACTACCGAGCGTGCCCCCGTGGCCGGCCAGACAACTGGTAGGACCGGTGCTGGTCGCCCTGGAGGAGGCCGATCTATCCTCGAAGGCGTCTCGGATTCCAGCCGCGGTCTGTCTGGCGTCAGCCCCGTCATGGAGCAGCTGTTGCGCAGCCAAGGACGATCTCCCTTTGGTCTCGTAGAACCTCATACGCCCGGCGGCAATGGAGCCGCTGAGATTGGCTCGGGTGCAGCCGCTGCCGCGGGAGTGCTTACGGCGGTGGACGAGGATGGTGAGGGAGACGAAGAGGCTGTCGTGCCCAACCCGTTTGAGTACTTTTCCGATGGAGAGGACGAGGAGGAGTAAATGGTGGTAATGTAGCTGACAGATCCTGGGGTGGAATAGGAGTGGCATTTTTTTTTTTTTTGCAGATTTGTATCAGTATACGAATTAGATCGGAGGGGGGGCGCCTGGGTGGCCTTCTTGGAGCAAAGTCGTTTTTTTGAACAAAAGACGGACGGCAAGGATGGGCGTGCAAAGATGTAAAATAAAATAAAGAAAATTACAAGTTCCTACAACATATCAAAGTCCGATTTGCATTCTTCTTGAAGAAAACGAACTTGTTTTGATGTTGACTACATATGTAAACGGTTGCTTGCAATTGGCATGGATCATATACTTCATCAGCAGCAATGTTGATTCAGATGATAGATTTAGCCAAGTACCATTTCATTAATCTCAACATGGTGTAAGGGGGTATATACATAAATGACATCCAACTCCAGCCCTGCCTCTCTACCAAGAACAATAAAATATCCCAAGTATGCCAAACCATCCAAATCTTTGCCATGAGAGAGCAAGCACACGCTCTCAAACTAGAAAAAAAGAAAAGAACAAAAAAAAACCCCATGCCCAGTTCTAATATCCCCCATATCATCATTTCTTATCGTCAGAATTCTTCTTGTTCAAAACAATGGCGTTGGGAGAGCAATCGGTGCAGACTTGCACGCGATGCCAGGCAGTGGCGAGGTTTCCCCGGAAATTCCACGTCGCAGCATGACTCTCGGGCTGCGTATTGTAGACTTCGTCTGTTGCCTTGATAGCGACGGTAGTGCATCTCCTATTGCTCCTTGTGCTCTGGGTACTCTCATTGGCAGACCTTCTTGCAGTACCTCTCCTAATGGTGTTCTTGTCTTCATCAGTCTCCTGGCTGGTAGCCCCGTCTTCCGGAGTTTTGAACGCTTCCAGAGGCACCGCGCCGTTGAAATTCCATCGCTTCCAGCTCCAAGACTTGCCGTCAAACTTTGACTCTTGGTCTGGTAGCAGGTGAGCTTGCGACCAGCTCTTTCCATCGTCAAGCGAGACATCGACGCGAATGACTGATCGGCCGCCGCCGGAATAAGCATATCCGGTGAGGGCAACTTCTTTTGCAGGCTCAGCTGAGTTGCTTGACGCTGATTGATCTGAAACTGTCCAGTCACCCAGCTTAACGCCGGTGACGGCACTCTGGACGGGCATCTCCTGAATGGCTGGAGCCGCCTCCCAGTCGACCTTTGTCTGATTGGGGCCAAAGCACTTGTAGTCCTTCCGCTGCCACTGGCTAGGGCTCTCCTCATCGCTTAGAGTGATGTGACTGAGCCACTTGACGGACCGAGCGGCGACGTGTCCAGGCACGATTGATCGCAGAGGGTAGCCGTGATCCCTTGGCAAGGGCTTGCCGTTCATGCCGTACGCTAGCAGCACATCGCCCTGGGGATCGACGGCCTTTCTGATGGGAATAGACGAACCATAGGCCTCCATACCAGAGAACTGCACATGCTGCGCCTCGCTGGTGCCGTCTCTCACCGTGGCGGCGTCGAAGCCGGCATCAGCGAGGATATCCGCTAGCAAAACACCCTCCCACGTGGCATTGGAAATTGCGCCGGCTTCCCACTGCAAGCCGTTGGTTGCACGCCCGGACCCTCGGCTCATGTGGCTTCGACGGTTCCCTGAACACTGCAGTACGGCAGTGATTTTCTTCTCAGCGAACTTGGTCTTGAGGTCGCGTAGGGTGTACTCCTTGGTGGTGCCGTCAGGTAGCTCTACGGTCAGGACATGCGCCTCAGCCTCGTCCGGGGTGAGCTTGGGTACCCACATGTGGTTGCGGACGTAGAACAACTCATTGGGGGTGATGAACTGGGCGCTGAGTGCCGGTTCAGGGGTTTCGGCATTGCGAGGCTTCAGGGTCCGGGTAATGAGATCGGGGTGTCTCACCGGGTCGTCGGCAAACGGGTCCTCAATCGTCTCCTGGGCGGGCTTGCCGTCGACTAAATCGGCCTGGTGAATATAGCCAATGAGGTATTGGTTGAGTATGTCGTAAACATATTGGTTCTTGTGGATAGTGAATATGTTCCAGTAGGGCTCAATTGAGCCGCCGGCAGCCCGCAAAATGACATGACCGCCAGGATGAGCAGAAATCCACTCCGTTATATCGTAGACCTTGTCGCCGTGGGTGACCCAGGGATGTGTTGACTTGGCGTCGTGCTTGCGGATCTCGGACATGCGGAATCGGGGCAGGTTCGGATCGCGGTCATCGCGAAGAACCGCTTGGCCATATGATTCGTCTTCAGAATGTAGAGCGGCAGCAGCATCAAAGGCAGCCGGAGGCGTTCGATAAAGGGCATAGCCAAACGATAAGAGGCTGATGCTGGCCAGCAAAGCAGCAACTCGTGGAGAGACTTGCTGAGGAGAAGGCGTCTTGCCCTTGATTGCCTCGGGGCTGCATCTGGCAGCCGTTGGCCTTGTGAAAGCGCGGCTCCGAACCTTGGGTAAAGTCTGCCGTGAGAGAAGATTGCGCGGTCGAGCTGCTTGATGTAGCTGCCGCGCAAAGTATGTTGAGGTTGTAGAAGCCATGATGGCGTGGAGGCGAAAAGAGGGGATTGGTCGATTGGTTATGTTGAGTGAGCAGCAAACAAATTCATCACAGCGAAGTACTCTGGCTTCTTTGTTGGCGTAGAGCTTAAAGAGGAGTGACAATGGCTTGAAAGCTACTGCTACCGCTGACGCTGCCGCCGTGGGTGTCGACCGCGAGCAGATGGATGACAGGAGGTTGCTTACTCGGACGAGATTCGGACGAGATTCGGAAGAGGTAAGCAACGGTGAGTCGCGGGATCAGCAAAGGGAGCTTTGAGCAATGCTGGCGATCAAGATTTTGGCGGCTCGGACCGCGAGAACGTGGCGGTGATGCTTTGCGGACTGGCGGGAGCAGCGCGGATGCGGGATCAATACGAGATGATACGAGACGAGTGGTGGAGGAGGAAGAGGAGGAAGAGGAGGAGAGAAGTAGAAGGAGAAAGAGGAATAAACAAACAAATAAATGTTATGTACTACCTAGGTAAGGTAGATACCTAGAGAAAAGAAGGAGAAGGAGGAGACGGTTAGGGTCAAGTACATGCAGCCTAGCGGTCCCTTTGGTATTAGAGTCAAGTACTCTCCATACAGTAGCCGAACTGGCGAACAAGGGAGCACCAGAGCCAAAAGTGCCATCCTCCAGGCCAAAAGGCACTGTCAGGCAAAGGCCGACGATTCCCGCGACACAGATCACGGATGCGTGTCGTCACCTGAGCACTTGTTCAACGGCTCCAGCGAATCGTTCCATGTCAGATCGCCACTTTACAGTAGTACGTAACAACGGCCCCTGCAAACACGCCCAGGAACTGAACGGACCCTCGGCTTTCACTTTCGAGCTCCTTGCGGGGGCTGCAGCGCTGCTGATTGGGCGTCTCAGCGCCCCCTCCTTACTCCTTAGGGGCTGCATAGCGCTACTGTTGACCGCTGAGGGGCTTTCGCTCTAGCGCTACGGAGTGCTGTTCCCACTCAGCCCTGCTTCGCCGACCAGGGCCTTATCTTGGGTTTTGCGCACTGGATTGACCAAACTGTCCTTGTTCGATGATGTTGAATGCTGAGGGTGCGCATACAATCAATCCAGGGTAAGTCATCTGCCGCAGCTGAAGATGGCCTTGACTCTATTCCATGGATATCTATTTCTCTACCTATAGATATACATGTGCATCTTCTCTTCTACCAGCAGATACATAGTACTCCAGAACAGCCCAGTACATCACCATGTCCACCCGCGCATCTCGACTTACATTAGCCTCATCTCAAAGCCCTCCACTCCCGGCTGTCGGAGTCCAGCTTCGGGTCGTCGGTCGCCGGGCCATCGTCACGTCGCACGCAAAACATTTCGTGTCGCCGACGAGCCGACAGCGACGTTCCGTTGCAATATATTAAAGCCGCTCGTGCCCAATGCGACGTCGCACAAGGGTGGCCTGGCACATGTGATGCGAGTGTGTCGCAGCGGCTGGTTGTGCAGTGGCTAAGCTCAATCGCCGTCATCGGCACAGTCTTCAGATCTCGTGGAAACCATTTCTATTCTAAAGGGGGTATCAAACTGTTTCTAGGCGCCCAACTCTCCAAATCCATAATACCCAGACTCCAAACCTGAAAATACATAGAAATCGCATCCATTTCGGCGACCGCATTGTGTCCCCATTTCCTCCATCCGGATATCTAAACTACCAAAATAGCCCAGAACAAACTCTGACATCTCCACAGTCTAGACCATCTATCCTTCTGGTCAAACAAATCCCCCGTCGGCTGTCGGTGAACCGCCAATCTCTGTGTCTCCGGGTCGCCATCCAAAAGCTCCGACGGCGTCTTGATCAATGTCCGACGACATTCAACCTTGCGGTTCTCCTCACCCACCAGCCAGCCGTCACTCTCCGTGAACGGCAATTCAAACGCCGTGATGATGGAGTTCAACGTCCGAGAGAATACACGTAACCATCCGGCTTCCTTTCGTCCCAGAGGAAACCACGGTTGAAGGGCCGTCAGTCGCGGGCGTAATAGACGCGCTGGCCGTTGCAGCACTCTTGCGGCGTCTCCTCCGGTCTCTAATCTTTTCGAACGCAGCCACCAACAGGTCTAAGCAATAGATGAAAGGGTCGAGCGACGAGTGGAACCCAAGGTCCCGAAACATGCGGACTAAGATGACAAAGATGATGGCGCCGAAGAATATGGCAACGAAGCATATCAAGAAGATTATCTGTGACCGGTCGAAGGACTTTAAATTGAGAATGGCCCTTGCATGGAGGCCATGGGTTGGGGTGGTGATGCATGGGACAACCATATCGCCGCAGACAGCAGGAACTAGTTGAGCAAACGGTGCCATTTTTGTGATGTTGAGGAGGCAACTGGAAGTGATTATGAAACACTGGGTAGTATGCGAGAATCTTGCTCACGATTTCAGTTGCTGTTAGAAGTCGGAGGAAGAAGATGGGACGCAAGATTCGGTGGGATGGCGGGCATTTATACATCAGCCGTGGGTGTTGACTCAATTCAGTATCGCTGAAAGAGAGTTTCGGACATACATGCGAAATGCCAAAGTCAACCGGAGGAACACCAACACGCATAGCCACCTCTGGCAAAGTATAAAGCATCAGTCCACCTGGGTGGTACAAGAACGCAGCGCAAAATCCCACTCAAGCACGACGCCCTCGTCCGTCAGGACACGTATACAACTTATTATCCTGTGGACCAGAGGAAGTTGGGGTTTTCGTTCTTTCTGCACCAGGCGCCGTCGTGCTTCTGATAACGAGGAAAGTTTATTTGCAACTCACCAAGTCCTGAGTCTATCTCTGCGCTCCTTTTTTGGCCAAGGAAGGCCTCAAGTGCATGAGGCGCTTAGAGAGTTGAACCCGTTGAGTTGCTGGCGACGAGTGTTTGATAAGGGAATTTACTGGCCAGCACCACAAGTTGGCTATCTAGCATCTCGTATTACTAATTCAGCAGATATATCTAGAATACTGTAGAGTCGCAGAAAGTAGCTATCGTGGCAAGAAGTAGCCATCGGAGCAGAAAGTAAAATCGTAGCAGAAAGTTGTTGGGGTGTCGGCTAGCATATCCCTTGATAAGCCCAGCAGAAATGAACGTAACACCCCGAAAAAGAGTTCCAAGGCGACACAAGTTTCTTATCTCTAACACATCGCATCTTAAGTACCAGGTAGTACACAAAGATATGGGAAGTCGCTTCTGCAACTGTGGCAAAACTATCAGCAGGATCGTCCCCCCATTTTCGGTTCTCTGAGCTTAAAGTCGTTATCAAAAACGCCCTCGGCGATCACAAAAGCATATGTAGACATGTACCGATAACCATAATGTGTAACAGACAAAGTTTAGCATACGCAGTTTCCGAGAATCTCTTTAATCAGAGTAGTTGCGCGTCATGGCTTGAAACTGCCTAAACGATGTAGTCTCGGATATTTATCTATATAAGCTGGCTCCAATCCATACAACCACCCCAACTTCTTTTCTCCCAGGAATCCAAACACTTACAACATAGTTGCTCCAAAACAAGAAAACATGGACGACCCCCACCCCCATCACGTCAACAATCCAGGATAAACATGTCCGATCATTTTGCAGCCTCCCCAGGGCATTCCTTCTGAGAATCTGGGATATGGTCATCGGGTCGCCTAGGGTATATCGACTTGAGATCAACTACGCGTTTGAGGCAACCGTCTCGCCTTATCTTATCCAGTCAACAGATGCCCGTGCCACTCTCTATGTTCGTCGAACAGATCCAAGATTTGATCTTGCAGTACATCTTGACCAACCAACTCCCCCTTTTCGGCAAGGAGTGCTCTGTGACTGCCGCTGTCATGCGATACAATGCCGCGAAAAGCATCATGTGCCTTACTTGGCATTCATCCACATTATACTAGCCTATGATGGTGCCAACCATGCGGCCAGTTGCCCCATGTAGAAGAGAGCAGCGTGGATCAATAAAGTTCAAAAGTTGGCCCTGGAGCTAGGCCACGAAATGCCAACAACTGAGCAGACGGTTGGACATATAGCCCAATCCGTTTACGATTGTTGGTACGGTAGCTAGAAGAAATTGTACATTGTCGTTCCACAGCTGGATGGATTACAGGAGGAAGACGACACCGCGGAGGAAGAGACGAGGCCACTGGACTCCTTGTCTCAAGACACGTCCCATGAGACGACTTCGGAGATGGAAAGCATAGGCCTAACTCCTGAGCGCGAGCAGGGTCACGCGGCGACGATATATATCTCTCGGGCACGGTGGCTCTTAGGTGGCTCGGATGGAGACGATAACAACATCGTCTGGATTCAGAGAGGAGAATCGTATAACGGTCTGAAGGAGAAGTTGCCCAAGGGTGTACAGGAGGTCGGACACAAGAGTGAGCGCCCTACTGCATGTCTTTCAGGATGTTGGGGGCACCTCCGAGGTGGGCGGCGTAGTGGCAGAGCCCTGGAGAGTCGTTGTCGGTGTTAGAGCTAGAGCTATATGGGGATGAGGATGAATTCTCCTAGGAGTTGCAACCATCGCTGCGTTCTGTTATATAATGTCAGATACCTATCGATTGCTATGCACCACACAGATGACTTGAGAATGCCTGCCAGCCAATTTAACCTCTCTATCTTTTATAAAGGTATTTGCTAGCCAGCACCCCAAGTTGGTTGCTTATCCAGCACCCCAACTTGTACCTATACTACTCCTTCTAGTATCTGCTATTTTCTTCTTCCACTATTGCTGCTTTCTTCTGCTATCGCTACTTTCTTCTACCATCGCTACTTTCTACTATCGCTACTTTCTTCTACTATCACCCTATCCAATTACCATCATTGCTTTCTACTGCTTTACAGTATTTATTTTAGTTAAATCTGCGAAATTACAGCTAAGCAATATAACTTGGGGTACTGGCTGGCAAATCTTTATCTAAAATACTGCAGAGTAGCACAGAGTATCGACAGTAACTGAACGCCGTGATAGGAGAAGAAAGTAGCCATGGTAGAAGAAAATAGCAGCCCATACTATGTACTAGAAGGATGGTAAGATTAGTCGGGGTGCTGGCTAGTAGTAGTACTACTATGCAGTAGCAAATCCCTTAGATAGCTCGTGCTGCCAGCCATGACCACAATTTTGCACGTGCAAATGGAACAGAGCAGAGAGAGCCCCTTGCCAAGGCAAACAAAGTACATTGCTGGCACGCGAGGTACATGCTCCGTTGGACGGGCAATGTACCCTTGGTGCCCAGTACACGACCCAGGCGGTACACGCGACGCCTTTGCTGGCCCAATCACAAGGGCGTCTCTTACCAACCATGTCGCCACCAAGCAACGGACGAAACTCTGGGGGGAAGGGTCAAGGCAATTTGGGCAATTTGGGCAATTCAGGCAAATGGCCTGGACTCGGCCTAGTGCCGATGCTCAGCCAATGTGAGCGTGCTGATGGGACGACGAGTGGCGCGACGGGTTGGGATGCCTGAGGGGTAAAACACGGACTGCAGCCTCCGTCTGTGTCTGAGTTGCTGGCAGCGGTTTTCGCTTGTGCCGGTGCATCTTGCGGTGGCGACTGGACGGGGAGGAAAATATGGCGCATCTCGCATTGTTGTGTGTGCTTCGGCGTGAATACTATACTAGGTAGCTGTTCTGGGCGACGACGGTGAGTGCAGAGCGACTCCGCTGTCGGTGAGCGCCAACGATACGAGCAAAAGAATTGGACTCTTCAGCAGCAGTATCCGTATTACTACCTAGTAGGTAGTACTGTACGAGTACACGTTACAGTAGTAGAGGGCTAGACAGACAGACAGACAGACAGACAGACAAAGACGGAGAGCTGGGCCAACGAGGAAAAGGAGAGACAGCACAGCGCAGCACAGCACAGCACAGCACAGCAACTCTCTCTTGGTGGAGACGAAGCAGCAAAAGGGGATCGTGTGCCGTCTGGGGAAGTGGGCCAGAGGCAGTGGGCCAGAATCCATCGAATCCATCATGCCAAAGTAGCGTCTGTCTGGGGGCGGGGCGCTGAGATTTCGATTCGATTGATGTAAGTGCCGGAACGGACGGGAAGCTGAGGAGAGTTTGGTCACGAAGGCAGGACGGCGATGCTGGGGGGGAAAAGTGAGGCTCGCGATGTGGCCGTTTCGAGTAATGCGCCAGGCACGGCGGATGGTTTGTTGTCTGGTGCGATGCGAGGCGAGGTGATGCGATGCGATGCGACCCCCCCGGCTTGAGGACGGGACAAGGACGGGACAAGGACAAGGCAGAAAGTGGTGTGGTGCGATTGATGCAGTGATGCATGCGGTCTCTGGGGGATGAATTTGCTGATGCTGCACAGTGGCTGGAGATGTGCAACTCTCGTAATCTGACACTGTACCGTGTTAACAGCGGCGTTGTACTGCTTCATACATCCAGCTGCCGTCAGAGACTTGCACTGCTGCGACGCCCAGCTAACACCACACAGTTCAAACAGCTGCCCCCTTCTCCGCACGAAACTGGGTTCAGGCCAACGCAAAGCCAAACAAGCCAACAAGCGAACCAGAACCAGGTACTTCCAGCCGCCTGCTGATACCACGTACGGTACTTTGCCTCCTATTGTCATCCATGTCACTGCGAGTCTACCCCGCCCGCCGTCGACTTGGCCGCGTCGTACTCGGGCGAATTTTCCTGGATTTGTGGCCGCGTGAGGGTGGTGTCATCCCTGGCGGGGGGGAGCGATTGGGCGTTGATCCAGCCTGGGGTATATAAGGGAGACCGGGAGGGGGGTTTTGTGAGGGAGAGAGTGTGTGTGTTGTGGCCTCATCATCATCATCATCACCATCCGTTTTCATCAAAACAACTGCGACTGTTGGATCAGTACATTGGAAGGTATGTCTTTTTAATGCTATTCTTACACTCTCACTCCATTGCAGATAAACTGACCGGACATCTGTAGACCAAACCGGTTCCTCTTCATCAGAAACTCTTCATCTCCATCAATTCAACCCTTCAACCGCCATCATGCCTCCCCGCGTCCCCCGTCTCCCCAAGGCAAAGCCCACCGAGATCTTCTGCATCAGCGCCGCCGGCGTCGGTGTCCTAGCCCCCCTCTACATGGCAATGCCCGGCGCCGAAGAGAAGCTGGCGCGCCAGACCACCAAATGGGCGCCTCGCTGGGAGCGCAACATCAACTACTTCGCCTCCCCCGCGGAGCGCACCGCCCAGCGCATCGAGCCGCCCATTGCAAGGGCTATGAAGAAGCTGGACGAGAAGCTGCCGCTCGAGAAGATGGCCAAGGGCATGGAGAAGGGCATCCAAAAGTCCATTGCGCGCTTCCAGCCACCCAAGCCAAGCCAGCCTTGATGCCTGACTTGATGCCTGACTTGAATTGATATGACGTGTTGTATCATGTCTTCCATGTCTATATTTTCCCTTTGTTTCGTGTCGTCAATGTTGCATCCAAGCATATTGGATCAGGGGGTGGTGGTTAGGGATGGCTGGAAGCCTGTGATGTCACGGGCTCGCCATGGCGTTTTATCTTTGCTTTTTACCTCAGACACCTGCATGCTCTTCGTCTTAGCGAAGCCAGGTCAATAAATAAATATAAACATTAGTAAAACAAACTCTTGCCTCATCTCTTTTCATCTAACTTGTGATGCTCTTCCGGCCTATTGAATGCCGGTTTAGAATGCTACTACGTCTTTTCTTTGCTAGTTCAATACCCTAAACCATATATAATCCGATCCAGATCTGTCCTCCATATTGATTATTACAATTTGGGGCAAGCCTTGGGCTGGATGACATGCGTTTGCGTCCAAATGCCGGATCCCATGGATGCGGTCGCAAGAATCTTGCCGATTGGATCCTATAACCCAACAAGTAAGTGTATACGACTTGCTAGGTGAGTGTGTTTAACGAGATTCCAAACACAACTACAGGTGTTCTCTTGTGACGATAGCACTCAGCTATGCGTGCTATATCTGTGGATATGGTGGGATTCCTCAGATCGCTGAGGACAGGGTCATGACATGTAATTGTATCCGGGTTAACAACTGCGGCAAGCTATCCATTGGATCTGTGTTTCTAGGGTTGGTCCTCATGAAGCATCCTACTTTTGGCAATTAAATCCTTTGCTTGTCCAGCAACTATCTTGTTCCACCTCTGCTGGCACCACGCACAAGACCGCTCAGGTGCACGAGTCGGATGAGGCGGACTGAAGCAAAGTACCCGGCCTTTGTCAAAAGGAGGACCTCCGTATAAAGAAGCACCAAGAATGAGTGAACCGAAAGCCAAGGCCCATCCTACGCTTTGCTCATTTGTCGACGCTGTGGCAGAGATGTCAGTCCACGACGAGGACGTGGCTCCATCGTCAACGTTTCGTCGTTGCATGACCCTCCTCAAGCCACTCTATCCCAGCTACTACACGGCCTACGCCGCCGCTAAAGACGTTGAGATTCTTCATCAGACACCACAGTTGATTATCTGCTTACATCAGACAAAGATAGGGCGTCAGCGGCATAACCAGAGCCGACGCCATCTCGTACTCCGGCTCCAGCGTCCGCCTCAGCGCCATCTGTCCCGGCGATATTAAGACGCCGACGATGAGTGCTCGAGTCTGAAGCTAGATCGATAACACCCACTGCATGCGCGCGTTCACCTGCGCAGGTTGGTACAGCTCGAGGAGATTGCTGACGGCATCGTGTTTCTAGCGTTTCCAATAGCTTTGGGCTGGGCTGGCGGTGGGCATAGTGCGTCAGCGTGTTTTATACTTCTGGTTTTGTGTATTCAAAGTATGAAAGTGAGTTCTTATATAATGTCAGCCAATGGATGGGCGGTAACTTGGTGCATAGCATGTACTGGGGTTTCAGCTATGTGCACACACGAATAGTTCCCAAGACCTGCGGAATTGGGTTTTACAAAAACCTGATTGCCATTCTCCCGCCTTCTTTTAATAGACACAAACCCATCCAACCAAGCTGACATTTCGACGGCTCAAAACTATCTTCTCGTTCCAACCAATCCCTTGCCTATTCCAGACGGAATTTCCCCTTGCGGCCGCAACCCGCTGACGCTGATCCGACCAGATATCGACTTGCTGCAATCCATTCTCCAACAGCTACAAAAAAGAATCAATTCCTTGGCCTCGTCTGGTCCAGCCGTCTCCAATCGTCTCTCCAACGGCGTTGATGGCTAGACTCGACTCCTCATGACTCTTGCTTGTTGGCTTCCCCTCTTCTCTCCGAAACACCCCCACGTTCCCCGTTCTCGGAATCCCATCTTGCGGCACACTCGGACAACCCACCCCCCGAGAAAGAGAAAGAGAGAAGAGCGATAAAAAGGGAAAGCCAAAACTACAAGATTCTACAGCTAGATTGATTTCCCTCGGCTAAATCAACACCTTTTATTTTCCTCTTCTTTTTTTCTTCTCCTTCTTCTCTCCTCCTTTTTCCTTCCCTCTTTAGTTCTTTTTCTTTTCTCTTCACTACACGTACTTTTTAGTCTACCCCAGCTTTTCCCAGGTTCCCAATTTAGCCTGCGCTGCAACCGTGCAGCCAATTGTGGAATTGGAGAAAAAGTAGATCGGCAGGGGTCCCTTTTTCGCCTTGGTAAAAAAAGCCATCCAACCGTCTTACTGTAACAAGGGAAACCTCGGTTCCTTTAACCGTCTTCCCGCGGTTTGGCGCGCCCGCCATTGAAGGGGGGGGGAGGGGAGTTGACGATCGCTTCAACACTTTAAGAGGGTCAGCGTGACCCCAAAAGAGTCCCACTGGCCGTTCTAAATTTTCTCCAGTGTATGTTTGGACTTTGCTGTTAATTCAAATCACACCCTTCCTGCTTCTCCGCCGCTCTCTCTACATAAACACCAAAATCTTATCCGTCCCGCTCTCCTCTCTTTCACAATGCCGCTCAAGTCTTTATACGAATATATCGACATTCCCCAAACTAATATCCTGACCTACCTCTTTGGCGATGGGTCCACGCTCTCCCAGGAACCTATCTGGATCAATGCAAAGGATCCCAACAAGAACCTTTCGCCACATCAGCTGCTGCAATGGATCCGACGCCTGGGGCTGGGGCTGGAGCGGATGGGCTTGAAGAGAGGAGACGTGGTCATGATGTGTACGCCCAACCACATCTTTGTGCCGGTTGCGTATATGGGCATCACGGGGTCGGGCTACATCTTTAGCGGTGCCAATCCCATCTTTACGGTTCAGGGTATGTTTTCCCCCGGATGTCGTGTAAGACGGGTGTCGTGTAAGACGGATGGCTAACTCGTTTCTCTTCGCGGCATCGCAGAGCTGAGCTACCAGCTCTCAACCACAGAGGCAAAGGCCGTCCTCGCCCATCCCAGCGTCCTGGACAAGGTTATCGAGGCCACAGCCAAGGTCGGCATCCCCAAGAGCCGCGTCTTCCAGTTCTCGGACGAGGAAATCCCCGTCCAAGACGGCATCGCCGACTGGAGATCGATGCTCGCCTCGCACCAGGACGCCTTCAGATGGCAGTGGCCCGAGTTCAGCCCGGCCGAGGCTCGATCGACCGTTGCCACCATCAACTTCAGCTCCGGCACGACGGGCCTCCCCAAGGGCGTCTGCGTGCCTCACTCCAGCCTCATCGCCAACGTCGAGCAGGCCAACCACCTGCGCCGCGTCCACCGCCAGCCCGAGTGGGATCTCATGCGGCGCGACCGCTGGGTCGGCCTGCTGCCGCTGTATCACGCCTACGGCCAGCTGTACGCCTGTCTGCTTGCCGGCAAGACGCTGACGCCCATCTACATCATGGCCAAGTTCCAGTACGAGGACTTCCTGGCCACCATCCAGCGCTACAAGGTCACCCAGCTGCAGGTCGCGCCGCCCGTCGTCGTCATGCTCGCAAAGCGGCCCGAAACTGCGCGCTACGACCTCTCCAGCGTGCGCCACGTCATGTGCGGCGCCGCGCCTCTCTCCAAGGAGCTGCAGCTGCTGTGCCAGCAGATGTTCAGCTTCCGCATCACGCAGGGCTACGGCATGACGGAGCTCACCTGCACGGGCATCAGCTTCGCCGAGGGCCTGGAGGGCGACAGCGGAGGCTCCGTCGGCCGGCTGCTCCCCAACTGCGAGTGCAAGCTGCTCGACGACGACGGCAACGAGGTCGAGGCGGGAACCCCCGGCGAGCTCTTCATCAGGGGGCCCAACGTGTGTTTGGGATACTGGAGGAACGAGGCGGCGACACGAGAGTCTCTGGATCAGGACGGCTGGTTCAGGACGGGCGATATTGCCATTTGCAACAGCGACGGCCTGTTTGCCATTGTGGACCGGAAGAAGGTCAGTTCGTGTCATTGCCCGAGACATTCAACGATTTCGGCTGCTAACGCCTCGCGATATAGGAGCTCATCAAGGTCAACGGCTTGCAAGTTGCGCCAGCTGAACTCGAGGCCGTTCTATTAGAAAACGAGCACATAGCCGACGCAGCAGTCGTAGACATTAGATTGTACGTGACGAAAAAAAAAAAAACCCCCCCGAAGAAGAAGAAGCAATCTCTCGTATATATATATATGCTAACCATTACCCCCCCACAGCGGCGAAGACGAATGGCCACGCGCATACGTCGTCATCCAACCAATCTCAAAGGGCAAAGTCACGCCAAAGGACATCCAGGAGTGGACGGCCGCGCGCGTCGCCAAGCATAAGCAGCTTGTCGGCGGCGTGACCTTCATCGACGAGGTGCCCAAGCTGGCCAGCGGCAAGATTGTCCGCAAGCTGATGAAGCAGTGGTCCAAGAAGGATGCCGAGGAGATGGAGAAGAATGGCACGGCGCCTGTGCGGGCGAAGCTGTAAAAAATTTTTTGTTTGGGGTATATTTTTATATTGACGTCTTTCACTTGCACATGCATGGAGGGGTTGGGGGGGGCGGTAGAATGCAATGTTCTTGAGGTTCGCTACTGTATTTACAGAGTCGCAATATATACAATGCCTTTGAATATGCACAAACAATCCATCTGGTTTACCTTATTTTGGCAAACGTAGCCATACAATGGGGGTATCCTCTCCTTGCTCTCGAGTGGCAGACTGACCATCCCAGATTAGAAGTAAAGAATGGACAACCAAGGCTCCCAGTAAAAAGCTTCGTCAAAACACTTCGCAATGTTGACGACAGCCTCATCCAACTGCCCACAGCTTATCCAAATGCTTTACACAGCATCATACGCCATACTCTCCCATTTCAATACCCCCCCTTCATCTGAAAACAACATCTCACAACTCCTTTCAGAAAACCCTCACTTCTTCTCACTCCGATACTTGTCCAAACTCTTTGGCTCATTCCTCAACGCAACTAAATTTTCCGTCAGCAAACGGAAAGAAATAACCCACACTCTCCTTTCCATCCCATCATCATCTCTCTCTCTCTCTCTCTTCAAAAAATAAAATGAAAGGAAAAGAAGAGAAAAGAAAACTCACGTCTGTCAAACAAATAGTAACTCGTCACAAGCAATATCGGCAACGCAATAATCGTCGAAACCCACTTCCGCGCCGCCACATCATACCTCTTCTTATACTCCTTCTTCGCCTCCTGCTTCTTCGCCTCCTCCGCAATCCTATCCTGCTGCTGCGCAAGTCGTCGCATCCGCGCCGCCCGCAGCGCCGAGTCCCGCGCCTCGGCCGTTCTCAGAGCTGCTCCTGCGCCTGCTCCTGCTCCTGCGCCTGCCGCTCTCGCCGTTGCTGTCGCCGTCGTTGTCGAAGATGTCCGTGGAGAAGACGTCGATCCCGGCGCAGGCTTATTCACCGCTCTCGAAGCATTCGCACTCGCATTCGCATAGCTTCTCGTCGACGCCCGCGCAAAGGCAAAGCTCCTCTCCGAGCCATTGGCCGTCCGTAAGCAGAGCTTCTCGCAGATTTGCCTCTCGTACCGCTCCAGCAGCCGGCTGCGTATCCGTGAACGAAACATTGTGTGTGTTGTTGCTGTTGTTTCTTCCCACCTTTGCTATGTGGGATTGTAATTGTAGTTGCCAAGTCCAATGGTACAGTACAAGTAGCTGCGGCTCGGCTCCAACTTTTCGGCTGCAAGGCTATTCGGCCGAAACTCGGGCCACCAACTCCGGAATCCACCCCCCAAAGGCATCAAATCACCACAACAAAACCCACAGCCTCTTCATCAAAATCACAATGCAAATTGGCTTCCATCTTTATGCAAGAGATTTTCATTAGTAATACGTAAAAAATGTCCCTATTTACTTTTTTTCTTTTCTTTATAGCCACGCGGTTCCTGATCTTCCTTGAAATTTGTCTGCTCGAACTAGCCAGGTGCCAAGTTCTCTGTCTGCTCTTCGCCGATATTATTGCAGTTTTAATACCAAAAAACGCCATATCCACCATTTCAGAAATAAAATATTGCTCGACTGACAACAGCCCGCGGAGACGCTCAATCATCATCTGTGTACCTCGGGCCGCTGGCCGCAGGCGTCTCAGGCGCTCCGTAAGCTGAAGGCGTCGGTGCCGAGTAGCCACCGTAGCCGGACGCAGACGGCGTTGGTGCACCGGCTGCTGGTGTTGGTGCCGAGTCCGTTCCTCCCCATCCGCCTTGCCAACCACCGGCAGGTGTCGGTGCGACTCCCGGGGTGGGAGCGTTGTAGGCGCCGGGGGTGGGCGCGCTCAGGGCACCGGGAGTAGGAGCTGACATGGCGCCTCCAGGAGTGGGAGCATCGTAGGCGGAAGACGTGACCGCCCCAGGCGTGTAGCCCCAAGACTCGTTGCCACTGGCTCCAGGCGTCGGTGCCGAGACTCCCCATGCGGGTGTCTTCGAACCGGAAGACCAGCTTTCGCCTCCACCAGCAGCGTATGCCGGAGTGCGCGAGCCAGCACCGAATGCGTCGCCCGGCGCCGGTGTTCTGGCACCAGCTTGCCAGGCCGGCGTGCGTGAACCGGACCCGTAGGCAGTGCGACTTCCATCATACGGATTGACAGTCCTCGATCCATCTGCCCAAGCTGGCGTTCGGGATCCAGAGTAGTCTTGGCCTTTCCACGCGGGTGTGCGGCCGCCAGTTGCGGGAGCTAAAGTCTTTGTTAGTGAAAAGGGGGGAAACAAAAGTAGACGAGAAGCAACTTACTTCGTGATCCCCAAGCAGGGACGCGGTCTGCGGCGCCGGAGCCCATGGGTGTGCGAGATCCTCCTTGCCAACCCGGAACCCTTTCCCCAGAGCCACGTCCAGCTCCGGTCGGTGTGGGTCGTCCTCTGCCGTTGATATCAATGGTCATGCCGGTGTTCTTGTCCTTGAAGCTCAGGCACTCTCGAGGAACAGTAATGGTCTTGTTTTTGGTGTGGAGCTCAACGCGAGCATGTGTGTCTGTCGTGTCCTTGACGATACCTAGTAAACCTTTGTAGGCTCCCTTCTTGATGATGACAGTTTGGTTGATGGCACGATCTCGGCCAAACGCCTTGGCAAGCGGCTTGTTCTCGGTTCCGTTCTTGTGAATCTTCAAGGCCGGGTTCATGGTGGCCAGGTCAGGCCCAGACGCTGCTGCGTTAACACGGCCTCCCTTAGCAGCGATCGTGTTAACCATGCTCGCCTTGGTGACGAAGACACCTGCATTCTCATTGGTGGCGTGAGTGTGCAGGAAGACGTAGGAGCGGTGGATGTGGATGATCTTGCCCTGGCGTTGCTGTCCAGAAAATTCCTTGACCACGTCGTCCAGGCGGATTTCCGAGCCCTCTCGGTCAGCTGCAACCGCTTGCTTTCTCTTGGGAAGCTTGTTGGGAATCTGAGACGGCATGACCTGACGAGTGTCTCCAAACTGATCCAGCACAACCAACGACTCCCGGTCCACCTTGACAATGCAGCCGACAGTGGTGGGATCCAATTGCACAAGGTCATGAAGTTCATACTGGCCCAGTGATCCTTGTCCGCCAATGTCGCTGGCCTCTCGCAGGTCCTTGCTGAAGACCGTCACTTCATTGTTTGTCTGATCCGTCAAGAGTGTGACGCGGTCCTCGGAAATCTTGACCACCGTGCCAACTTCGTCCTGGAACTTGCTGCCGCCAATCACCTTGACATGGTCACCAATCTTGAAGCGCTTGCGGAGGCCCTTGATGGGAACTTCGATGCTCTGGCCCTTCAGGTCACCCTCTGTGACAAACATGGAAACGATGTCACCCTGGACATTGGTAGCTTTGCCAACGACACCCCTCTGCTCTCCAGCGTACACCTCGATGATGTCGCCAGGCAGGTACGTGACGAGAGTGTTGCTGTCCTTCAAACTGGCGGCCAAAGCCTTCAAGTCGAGATTCTCCGTGCCATCGTCAGCGCCACTGGCGAACCGCGTCACCTCTTCCAAGGACGGGTTAACATCCGTGACCACGAGCTGCTGAATCTTGACATCCTTGACCTGGAAGCCGTTTTCAAACTCCTCGGCCATATACGTCCAAGTGTTGGTTGTCGGGTTGCCCTGGATGTGACGGGGGTGGCGCTTTCGCGCCTCAATCTCGCTGAAGAGTCTCTGGGGAGGTCGCGGGCCCATTCCCGGTGGCCTCTTGCGCTTTCCATCCGCAGTCACCGCAGACAGGGCTTCATCGCGCATGCCGTAGTCGAGTCTGGGGATAAATCGGACTCTGGCCTCCAGGCCATTCTCCGTCACATCAATGACTTGAGCCAAGTCTCCGCTGTGCTTGGGCGGCCGGCGCAGTCGCACCCATGCCCCTGGCTCCAGTGTCGGTGTCTTAGTAACACGCAGAAGCTCGGGCATGTCTTTAATGTCCACCAGCGTCAGCTTGGAGTGGGGGTAGACGTTAAGAATGCCATCGAGAGCCACAAGAATGTCAGTTTGTCTTTGGGTCTCGACGTAGACGAAGCTCTTCATGACGGAGTCTGGGCCGCCGCGCTCGAAAGCAGCCGTAATGGCCAGTTCGTCCTTCGTGCCCCTTCGCTCCTCTACTCGCTTCATGATGGACATGACGACTTCGCGCTCCTTTCCTTCTTTACATCGCACGGCCCAGATGCTAGGATCATCCACACTGGGAAGAAGGAGACGTTTGGGCACGACGGCCGAGTCGCCAAAACTCTTACCAGGTCGTCGGTTGCCGTATCGCTGGCGCAGGATCTCAGCTTGCTTCTCGGCATCCATGCTGGACTCCATCTCGCGGCGGCGGTCAAGCTCGCGGTGCCTTCGGTCATCGTCCAGTCGCGAACTCTCGGCCAGGTCATCGGGGTGAGCGTTGTCGATGATGAAGTCCTCTATCTCCTCACCATCTTTTTCCTCGTCTTCACCCTCGTCTTCGTCATCGACTTCGGCTTCAATATCGATGAAGGCGTTTCGCCTGTCGCGCTGGCGCTTTCTGCGATGTCCCTTTTGCCGCCTGTGTCAGCATCTCCAATTGCAGGACACTCCTTGTCAATCACCATGCCTGGGAGCCATACCTGCTGAACATCGTCATCGTCATCGTCTTCGTCTTCTTCATCCTCGTCGTCGTCATCATGGCGACGGCGAGTGTCCTCTTCTTCCTCCTCGTCCTCTTCGTCATCGTCATCTTCATCATGAGCTCTTCGCGATCTGGCCGGAGCGGGTTCGTCGTCATCATCAACTTCCTGGCGGCGATTGGGGCTGCTGTCTCGCGCCCGGCTTGAGGCGTCATTGCCATCCTCGTCTTCAGACATGTCGGCCGGTGCAGGGTTGAAGTCTTCTTCATCCTCGGAATCATCGAATCGGTCCCTGTTGTTGGACGCCATCTTGAACTATGGTATGCGATACGTGTTGCTAACCATGCGGCTGTAGATGGAACTTGGAAAAGGGAGAGGGAAGAAAATACAGTTGGCGAGATTCGCAAGAGGATCGCCTTGAAGAGAGAAAGGCGAGTCGGCGACGCGGGTAATTATCGGGCCAAACGCGCTTTGGCTGGATTTAAAGTTCCAACAAATCACCGGAGTACCGTGCTGAAGTTTAAACCAAGAAGCTGTACTCCGTAGAGTGCAAGGAAAAGAGACTCATTTTGTTTAGCTGGTGCACGAATTGGCTGTGGTATAGCAAACTCCGTAACAAAATGCCCGACCATATTCTTCAATACAGCTGCGTGTATTGACCCATATTGTGTGCTCTATTGTTGACGACACAGTGCTGCACTTGACCTGTAATCCGGCACGCACCCACCTCATTTCGCTACAACATGAGACTACCGTGACATTGACTTCACCCCCAAACTTGAACCAGCGTCTTGAATAATCATTCTCAATGGCGGTAATGAACAGTTCATATGATGCATCTGCTCGCTGTATTCATAAAGCCTGGCCTTCTAGAATCTCGCGGCTTCAAATTGCGATAAACTAAATGTGTAAAAAAAAAAAACTCCCATATGACATGGCACACCTCGCACTCCCTTTTCCATCCTTTCACCAAATCCATTTGACCGAACTTCCAATCGTTACTCGTCACGTCTCCGTACTCCAAAGTTGCTAGTTTCATGCAGCCAGGGCCATCGGTACAAAACTCCAATAAATCCTTTCAAGTAGGTGATACATTTACCTCCTCCACCGAACAGCCAAGTCTATATCAATCGGAATGGGTGGTTTTAAGGAGCTGAGGCGTCGTCCGTAGTCGGCTTTGACGGACCTCAGCTCGTCTCCAATATCCATCAAAAGGTCCTTACATCACCTTGACGCCCCAGACACCTCGACCTGCACCGACCCCGAGCCACTCACCGCCGTCGGTACCTTGCAGGTGTGGTACCCAGCCCAGATTCCCAATCTCGTAGTCGCAGTCCCAGCATGCGACGGGGCTTCTCTGATTCTCTGGTTGCTGACTGCCATTGATGGATGAGGAGTTCATGAGGTCCCACAGCAGCACTTGGCAGTCGTCTGCTCCTGAGGCCAACGTCCCCCTCCGTGTGGGAGACCACTCAATGCAATTGACGGGACCAGAGTGTCCCCGGAGCTCGAGCAGAGCCTGTCCGGGCTGCCGAACGTCCAGGATACGGATCACGTTTGAGTCCTGGGCAAATGTTGCCAGAAGATGGGTATCATGAGGGGATGTAGCTAGTCGAAGGAGCGGGGGAGGATTCGAGAGGGTCTGCTGGGCAGTTGTAGGGCTCATTCGCTCTCCGGATTCTGTCGTTGAAGCAGTCAGCAACCAACCAAACTTGTTTCTCTGCAGACCGTCTCCCGGGGCTAGGGGGGTGGGGAGGGGGGGAGGGGGGAGGGGGTGACATACCTCGATCTTCCTTTCCTGTAGGCTCGTAGATAATGGTGGAGTGCTCCAGGCTCCTCAAGTCAAACATGCGCACGCTTCCATCCTGACCGCAGCTCACAAATACATCGACGCTCTTGGCACAGAACCTCACGTCGTATACCTCCTTGTCGTGCGCAATCAGCTGCGTCTTGGCGGTTAGAGAGGGAATGTCCCATATTGTGCAGGTGGTATCGATGCTCGAGGTGATGATGAGGCTGGGAGAAACGGTGTTCCAGTCGAGAGACGTCAGCGGGGCCGTATGATCGGGCGTCTTGGAGTTTGACAAGAGGGCTAGAGGGGTCAATTTCGTGACAGCAGTGTCGCGCTGCGGGCGAGTAATGGTGTTTCCTGGATTTGCCGAGGTCTCGGATGGCAACGACCACAGCCGCAAGTGGTCGCCGGAGGTGGCTAGGA
The DNA here is from genome assembly GCA_010015515.1 of Trichoderma sp. TW21990_1. NCBI lineage: Eukaryota > Fungi > Ascomycota > Sordariomycetes > Hypocreales > Hypocreaceae > Trichoderma > Trichoderma sp. TW21990_1. The sequence goes on from WXUD01000027.1 coordinate 434,590, forward strand.
GATCGGTGGACTGCTTCTGCGACGACGGCGGCTCCCACAGCAGCCGCGTTACGGGATACGAATGCGTGGCCTCGGCCACCTTTGTGAACTCGAGATTGTACTTGGACATGCCGGGCGTGTATACGTCTTGGGGCGTTGGGACGACCTGGCTGTCTAGGATTTGGATCTGGCATCGGCCGTTAGCATCAAACGTCCCGGGGTCAACATTCAACCCCCCACGTCCCACGGCAGCGGTGGCTTACAAAGTTGTGACCGTCTTCCAGATAGCTGCCGACGGCAACCTTGCCGGCCCCGTTTCCGCGCGGCGTCCATTTGCACCAGTCAAAGGCATAGATGGGCCATGGAGCCAGGTAGTTGCTCGGCCCGGGCTGCGTGTTGGCGACGTCGTAGCCAAGGGTGCCGGGCGCCCCATCGGACATGCTCGAGTCGGCGCGCGGCCGGATGTCAGCCAGACCCAGCGGCGTGTTGGAAAAGGCACGCTGGGAGCCCGGGGCATTGTACTTGGCATCCTGGGGCGAGATGAATTGCGAAGACGAGCCGCTGGGAGTGGTGGGCGTGTAAGCGTGGTAGGACGAGGACGAGGCCGGCGTGTCGTAGTTGGCCGCGGGACTGGAGCGAGAGTAGGTGTGCGACATGTTGAGGACGGGCTTTGGCGGCGATTGATAGTCCTGCTGGTGTTGCGCAGAGGCTGATGCTGAGCCAGCGCCTGAGCCAGAGCCAGAGCCAGAGCCAGGACCAGAGCCAGACATGGAGTTGTTGGCAGACAGAGGCGGGCGCGACATGCCGCCCGGCTGGAGCACGTTGGGCACGGGCGACGGCTCGAGCTTGATCTGAGGAGCGTAGTCTCGCGATGCCATCTGGCTCTGCGGGCTCATGCCGGACATGTGAAGTTCGTCGAGCTGAGCGCCATAGGGAGCCGTGGCGGACTGCTGCCGTCGCGGGGGAGGCAGCTGATGTGATTGGTTCATGGTGCTTCCTGGGGGTTGGCCGGTTGGGGGCTGGCCTGAAGCGGGCTGACGGCGCTTTTGCTGGGCGCTTTTGCTGGGCGCCTTTGCTTGGCGGTTGGCTGTGACTTTTGCCCAGGTGGTCAATCTGGATGGCGATAGGCGAGGGGTTGGAGCAGCAGGGCTGGATCACGAGGCGCCAGACGGACCCCCCCTTTGCTGGCTGTCGGCGCTGGTCTGCAGCTGTTTCGTATACGGAGAGACGACGGAAGGGAATGGACAGATAGCAGGACAAGGTGAGAACCCGCAGGAAACGCTCGAGAATCGGATCTGAGCCCCAGGGCAATGGCCTTTTGCTTGCTTTCGTCAGCGTCCGGTGCTTATTGTATTGACGGGGTGGCAGCGAGGCGAGGCGCCAAGGCGTAGCGTCTAGCACTACGCTTTTAGCACTCTGGCTCCTCTTTAGCGGTCTCCCCCAGCTGGGCCGCTCGACTGGATCGCAAAATACGTCCAGCAGCAAACAGCGTTGCTTTATGCATGTAGATTCGATGCAAGACGGCGAATGGACCCCATGAACAGGATACAGAGCGGCCGCGCGGCAAGCTCCGTCGGCGAGTACATTATGTCAGACGCAGAATGTTTGGGCTTGCTGGCCAGAGATGGTTTTAGCTCTACTTGTCAGTGCATCTGGCACGATTGTTGATACGAGAAGCTTCGTGGTGCCTGGCAACGGCGTGAGTGTACATGATGCTGATCCATCAGATGCCTCGTCATCATGAAGTCGTTTCTTTGTAGGTACTGGGTGTGCATTTGATGTTTGTTATTTTCTACATGCATCGCCAAAATGCTGTGTTTTGTCCATTACATGTCGAACAAAAGGCGATGACAACACTGCCCACTTTAGTGTCCTTGCTGCAGAAAGCTGCCCACTGTACAAGCACAGCCCGTGCTTCTCTTTGGGAACATTGGACGCATTAATGAATCCATCCATGGCTTTTGATTCAACCATTGAACCTGTTTTAAAGCGGTGCGCCACCAATCATCAAGGCCCGGACGGCATTTCCCAGCCAATAGTCCTTAGTGCTAACGGCAGATGTGTACAAAGTCCCGATCACTGGGCCGATAAGCTCCAGAACACATGCACATGCCTCGATTTCAACCATACCTGTCCTCGTGAGCAAGCTTGAGAACACGCTCCATGGCCCATCCACCATCGAATGTTCCTTTTCCATGCTTCTTACAAGATTACCCTAGCTTGGATTTACTTTTTTGGCTCTGAATTTCCGCGGCCGTCCCGTCAATCGCTTCTCCTCTCCATCTTGAATAGCCCACGACAGAGCTCCCCGTTACCCAAAACTCCAGCATGAGCTTCTTCGACCGCATAACAAGCCCCCATCGCAAATCGCCGGGTCTGCCTCTCCATAAATCTCCGATACGATCACCCAGCGAATACCAGCTCAACGAACTAGATCCTCGGCCTGACGATGCCTTGTCGGCCGATGGGGACCTGCCGAGAGCCTGGTTGGCAGATTATGATGAACCAGCGCCGTCGTCTCGTGGGCTATCTCCAAACACATGGCGTGGCAAGGACAGTCCGGCTCAGGCATACTCCAAGATGAAACCAAGGCCCATGTTTGCTGGTCCACCGCCGCCGATAACTGCATCAATGATGCTGAGCAAGGACTCGGCCCGGGCAAATTCTGTCGGCCCTTCAGGTCGCAGCAAACACACTCCCTACAGTCTTCTTGGTGGGAGCCCTACAGAGGCCAACAGTGTGTTATTCGACCGCAGGCGTGAGGCTGGTGTGCACAACACAGATTCCATCTGGCGAGGCTTGCGGAGGCAAGAGAAGGCTTTGGAGCAAGACGTCCAGCGATTGCTTGATCAGCAGGCAGCCGCGCTGGCAGCCGGAACAGGTAATGAGAATGATGCTTCCAGCACGGGCAGTAGCACACCAACCGGCACCTTTTACTCTACAAAGAGCTCCAAATCGAGAATGACTAGCTCCCTCTATGTACCACCTCGAGCTACCCGCGATGGTAATGTGGTTCCAATTAGGCAGCCTGTAAACGACAAGCCCCCTGGGTTGAAACCTACACGAGATGCTCTCCGGAAGTTGATTGCCTCCATGACAAAGCTCAAACGAGACGAAAATGCCCACATAGAAGACGCGATGGCCCAGCGAGAAGACGCCCTCAACTACCTAGACCGGTTAGGTACTAGGACAACTGATATACAAGCAGAGTTACACGATCTGGAGGAAAACGGTGATGAACCATTGGCGAAAGAGCTGCGAGAACTGGGTACACAGCATGTTGCCCTGAGCGAAGAAATCCGGCAGCTGGAGGAGAAATTAGCGGCTATGCGCTTCCAGTGCCACACGCTGGAAGAGAGAATGGACGACATCAAGAATAAACGTGAAGCTGGGCTAAGTGGATATCACGGAGCATTAAGGGACGTAACAAACGAAGTCAAGGCATTTGTACAGCATCCCCCTATTCAGCCACTTGACCCGGACCTATTGAATCATGGCGGCGAGGCTGAAGGAGACCCAGCCGCTTCAGGCGGAGTGGAATTCATGCGACTCATCCCCGAGCGACGGACGCTAGAACTGGCAAGATCATGGTGGGAGGCAGAGATGTCGGTATTGGAGCGCTGCAAAGAACGCATCGAAGCAGATCGTCAAGCGTTGGAAGAAGGGGGTCAAGTTTGGGATAAGGTCACACAGCTGGTGTCTACATTTGAAGCAGATTTGCGAAAGGTGATGAAGAATGGCTCGACATCTCCCTCGGACTCAAGCTCGAAGGGCAAAGAAAAAATGCTTTCCCAGGAAGAAGTCATTTCGGCCCAGCTTTCCCGAATGAAGCAGGTGATTGAGGAGCTGGAGAGCCACATGCAGCTGGCCGAGGAGAAGCACTGGAATCTTTTGATCTGTGCCATTGGCGCGGAACTGGAGGCTTTTAAGGAGGCCCACAACGTCTTTGAAAGCTTGGTCCATCCCCCTGAGGAGCATGCTGCCAGTGCTCTAGATGCGCCCATTGAAGAAAAAAATAACATAGAGCCAGAGGACCGGCCTGCTCATCACGGCAATCACTCAGCCGATGAAGAAAGCGACAACGAGGTGCCTCCGGACTTGCTAGGCGGCGAACAAGAGAGAGATGATGAGCATGCTCCTGCGGCTAATACTGAAGGCGCGCCGCCGCATAGGTACGACAGCGAGGACGATGTCCCGCCGGAATTCCTGGCGGAGCACGCATGAAGTGTATGACATGGCTTTTTTTCCTTCTCTGTTTTCCCGTCCGTTTATACAAAAAATATTGAATGGTGCGTCTTATATTGGTATGGCTTGCGTGGTGAAGGTTTACAGATGGGCAATAGGAGGTATACCCTTGGCTAATACTATGTGTTGACTTTACGATCATGATGTTTAGCGTGTAGAGTAATATTAGATGTTATTAGAGAGCGAAATCAATAATTAAAGCGAACTTGTTTAGTTCAAAGGACGATCTAACCCGTGTTTCCTCGAGGCAGTAGACACTGCATCTAGTCGTGTTGCTGTGTTTGTTCATCTATCTCTGGCTATTGAGAGCGTTGATCTGGGTGACAACTTTATATATATTGGAGTTTTACTCTAAATTAAAATTAAACTCGATAGTTATAATCGGTCCATAAAAACATATACGTAGCACCTCCACCATAAGTTTAAAAGGAGTACTCCGTAACTAGAAAGTGATGCTTTGTAAGTAGAAGATATTGCAATTTATTAAATAAAAGTGATTTCCTTAACGGCATGTTCAAATCTTAAGATAGCTCACAAAGTATGAAGTGATAATGGGGCTACAAAAGTAGTGAAATTTGGGCGCATGTTCTTCCAGTGCAAAGAGCAGAGTTGCAACACAATTATATAGGGTAACATATATTACAGTAACCATCACGACGCTGATTTGTAGTTGCTGACAGCGGAATCAATAGCTGCTAAAACTCTCCATCGCATAACCTACTTTTAACCCTTTTTCATTTGTTTATATTACCCTGTGAAACTTGCAACCACTGACTTATTATTCGTATTTTGGAAGATCCTCTCGATTGTTGCGCGTATCTCAAGACCTTGGCCTAAACATAGAACCATAAGACGCTTTATCATATAATATTAATTCGGCTTTTATTTTTCTGAAAAAGCCTTTTGGCCGCTAAATTTTGTCTACAAATTCATGTATTAAAAACTTTTTAAAGGAAGTTGTGTGCTGTAGTCGAAAGTAGATTACATGTAAGTTGCCTCTGTGCGGATTGCCATGGTGGTCTTGGTGGGCCTGAGTAACCTCGGCTAAGGTCAACGATCACAACTACTAGGTACTTGTGGAGATGCGACCAAGGCCAGAATTTGACCCGGGTGGAAGGATAACGATAAGAACAAGAATCATGTCGTCGATATTTATTTCTTTTCTTCTTTTTGCGTAGTTGGGTCATTTCCTCATGTTCAGCAATTACATCAAAAAGGCACCCAGTTGCCCCTTCAAACGCCCAGATGAAAACATGACTTTGGCACTGCTCATTCGTCATAATAGCTCAAAACGAACTTCAACTTTGTGGGCATCTCCCTCAGCCTTTGCCCAGGCGCGGCTATCAACATTCCAACGCACGTGCACTCCTTTGGCAAGAGAAAAAAGAAAATCGCAACTTCAGAGTTCCATGAAACCAGACGGGTCGGAGCGAAATGGCTCGGCAACTGCCCTCGCCGCAATGTCACCAACCCGGTATTTGAATTCGGCGGCTCAAAAGGAGGTGGTCTGAACGATTTGCGGGAATCATCGCTTGCGCTCAAAGAAGCCGCTGGAGCCGGCGATGGCAACCGACTGATCCATCACCCACTCGCCGACACCGAGGTACTTGTCGATCCATTTGGAGACCTCCTTGTTTTCGCCAGCAACTTTGTCGCTCTTGAAACTGATGGGCCCGTTAACCTGCCGCTCCGAGAGACGAAAGCACAAGACTTGTTGATAAAATCAATGAAGTTCTAGCAAACTCACGTCAAGCCGGTCGATCGCTTCACGCCGGCGAGAAAAGCCGAGACTGTCACATGCAAATTTAGCCAACATTCGACATATCGAACCACAGGGAGCGGGCCAAGAGATCTCTTACGAAGAACAGCGTCAAACGCATAGTGTGTCAACCGTCCAACCTTTGACCAGAGGCCCAACGTCAGCAGGTCGAGAAGCTGCGAGCAGTCTTAGAAATGCCAGTCAAGCAGGCGACATCTGGCACAACTCCAAGCGCAGCGCCCCGAGGACGCCGCGACGGAGGGCCAGCACGGAAGCAGGCACCGGGGAAGGAGACTCGGATCGGGGGAACGTACCACCATGGTGACTGATTTTTTTTTTCAATTCGGTCCGAGGATAAAAAAAATCAGAGGCCGGAACGGGGTTTTTTTGTTTGTCGAGGGGGATCTGGAGAAGCTGGCAAGGGAGGTCGCAACGGTGAGAGGCTAATCCTGTACAGCAGAGAAACAGCTGAGGTGACGGCACCGCCCCAACTCACGTGCTCGCGCATCCCATGCTGGTTCAGAATGGAGCTTCGGAAATCGGCGCCTCATGTTCCGGAAACTGGCCAGAGCTCCCGGATGAGTCAGCAAAAGCACATGCAATATGCTTAGTCAGTCATTCCAACAAGCTCGACGACGCTAGGCAAGCCAGGATCCAACTCTAATCCTAATTAGGATAGAGGGGCAACAGAAAAAAAGACAAAGGTACGAACCAAAAAACAGGCCCGAAAGCTACTATGTATATCCCCGATAAGAGTGGACTGGGTGCTAATTGCCCGTATTAGCAAACATCACGATACTAAGTCGTGGGACTCGACAAAGAGCATCGTGTGATTGGGAGGACAAAGGCGAGCGAGACGCAGGATTGCGAGCGTGTTGCCTGTATTGCTCATCTGACATCACAGGCCACGAAGCGGTAGGGATGCTGTGCTTCCATTCCCCGAGACTCGCACTTCGTCCAACACTTTTGACTCTTGTCTTTGGCCACGATCCGGCGCTAGAGGGACGGCGTACGGCGTGGGGGAAAGGCTCGACAGGACAGGACAGTAATAGCACCGAGATCTTTTTTTTGTTGAGACAAGCCGAAACACGGAGCCCTTCCGAGTGCCCTTGTTGTACGGAGTACGGAGTGCAGTGGCAGCAAGGGGCGGTGCTTATATTAGCCAAGCTGAGGAGGACGGGAGGAATTCTCAATGCATCACCAGGAGCGGCACCGGCGGGAGACGCTGGCAGTTGCAAATGCCTCACGACGAGATTACCTGCAATGCCGTGTCTTTGCGATTGAGGTGAGACGGGACAAGGGACTGCGTCAGTCCTATATCATATTGACTTGACAACGACGTGCCGAAAGGCCAACAAATGTTGCGCACTCTTCTTCTGCACTCCGCCCCGCCGTCCGTTTACGGCGTGCTGGATTATTACTTACATACTGCAGTCGGTTTCTTTTACGCTGCGCCAGAGATAACGGTGAGACTACCGAGTAGCGGCCGGTCCCTCTTCGCTGCAGCCCCTCTATTAGCGCAGTGCCCCTCACCTACGATGCTCCAGTCTGTAGCACCCTTGGCTTGTGCTGATGGAGGCTTGAGGAGGGGCAGCAGCTGTTGGAGCAGCGAGTTGATGCGTGTCATGGATGGCCGTCATGGATGACATGTTGATTCATTAGCACCGAAAACTGCGCTCGCCGCTCGAGACGCCTCAGGCTGGCCAATCGCGGGCCGAGCTTGGCTCACAGATCCCCTTGCCGCGTTGCTGCGATACGATACGTACCTTGAAGCTACAAGCCCAGCCAAAAAAAAAAAAAAAGAAGGGAAAGAAAAAAAATCCAACCACTGACAGCTGCTGGCTTTCCCACCCCCTCCACACCACGCAGGTTGAGGTAGCATCACCCAATCCAACTGCTTTCCCTTTTCTCTCTCTCTCTGTGCATCGCCTGCCTCTCTCCGATCCTTATTTATTTCCCTCTCCATCCTCATCTGCTTCTTCCTTCCATCATCTTCTCCGCATCTTTGCATTCTTCGTATCATCGTCACCTCTTTCTCACGGGAGCTTGACGAATATTTGACTCGTGAGCATAACCACTTCTCCCTCTCCCGACCGGCTTTGACTTCCAGCGAACGAAGCCGAACCCCCTCTTAACAATGTCCCAGATCTCTAAGCCCGCTCGCACCGTCAGCATCATGGCTACCACGGCCCAGGAGCACCTGGACATTGGTGGTCGCATCAATTGGCTGGCTTCCCTCAACACAGCATTCACCCCTGCCCGCAACTTTCGCCGCACTTCCATCATCTGCACCATCGGCCCCAAGACCAACTCGGTCGAGGCCCTCAACAAGCTTCGTGATGCTGGCCTGAACGTGGCCCGTATGAACTTCTCCCACGGCAGCTACGAGTACCACCAGTCTGTCATTGACAATGTTCGTGCTGCCGTTGCCGCCAAGCCTGGACGACCTGTCGCCATTGCCTTGGACACCAAGGGCCCCGAGATCCGCACTGGTAACACCACCGGCGACGTGGACATCCCTATCACTGCCGGCACTGTCATGAACTTCACCACCGATGAGAAATACCTTACTGCCTGCGACACTGAGAACATGTAAGATTTTCTTGTTTGTCTGAGGACAAGGAGGGGGAGGGGGAGGGGCAGGGAGGGGCTCAGCAGACGCCTCCCCGCCCTCCTTTGTGGTAATGCTCTGCATGAGAATGCAAATGAGCGGGACTGCTTGGGTGCCAATTGATGCCCTATGCTTTACCCAAAAAAATACCACCCCCTCCCCCATTGCCCTTTCTCATAGCTGATGGCTAAGCGAATGCTGACGACGTTATAGGTATGTCGACTACAAGAACATCACCAAGGTGATCCAGCCTGGTCGTGTCATCTACGTCGACGATGGTGTCCTCGCCTTTGACGTGCTGAGCATCAAGGACGACAAGACCGTCGAGGTCCGCGCCCGAAACAATGGCTTCATTTCCTCCCGAAAGGGTGTCAACTTGCCCAACACCGACGTCGACCTGCCTGCTCTCTCCGAGAAGGACAAGGCCGATCTTCGCTTTGGTGTCAAGAACGGTGTCGACATGGTCTTTGCCTCATTTATCCGACGTGCTCAGGATATCAAGGATATCCGTGACGTTCTGGGACCCGAGGGCAAGCAGATCCAGATCATTGCCAAGATCGAGAACAGACAGGGCCTGAACAACTTTGCCGAGATTCTCGAGGAGACTGACGGTGTCATGGTTGCCCGTGGTGATCTTGGTATCGAGATCCCCGCCGCCGAGGTTTTTGCTGCCCAGAAGAAGATGATTGCCATGTGCAACATTGCTGGCAAGCCCGTCATCTGCGCTACCCAGATGCTCGAGTCCATGATCAAGAACCCGCGCCCTACTCGTGCTGAGATCAGCGATGTCGGCAACGCCGTCACTGATGGTGCCGACTGCGTCATGCTTTCTGGAGAGACCGCCAAGGGTAACTACCCTGCCGAGGCCGTCCGTGAGATGCACGAGGCCAGTCTCAAGGCTGAGAACACCATTCCCTACGTCTCCCACTTCGAGGAGCTGTGCACTCTGGTCAAGCGTCCCGTCTCCCCCGTCGAGTCCTGCGCCATGGCTGCCGTCCGCGCCTCCCTCGACCTTGGAGCCGGTGGTATCATCGTCCTCTCTACCTCTGGAGACTCAGCCCGCCTGCTGTCCAAGTACCGCCCTATCTGCCCCATCTTCATGGTGACCCGAAACCCCACCACTTCTCGATTCAGCCACCTGTACCGTGGTGTCTATCCCTTCCTGTATCCCGAGCAGAAGCCCGACTTCGACACTGTCAACTGGCAGGAGGATGTCGACAAGCGCATCAAGTGGGCCGTCACCCACGCCATCGAGCTCGGCACGCTCACTGCTGGCGACACCGTCGTCGTCGTCCAGGGCTGGAAGGGCGGCATGGGCAACACCAACACCCTGCGCATTGTCCGCGCTTACCCAGACCACCTGGGCATTGGACAGATGGCTTAGACGGGATCGGAAAAAAGGTATCGTTTGATGGATTTGGGCAGAATGGGATTCATGTTTGTTTTATCGAAGAAAAGCAGAGAAGATCGATGTGCTTTGAACGGCTATGAGGGTATAAACGCGACACGCCCGAGGTATGAGCTAGTTAGTTTTGAGGCGGTTGCACGTAGGCCAACTTATCAATTAATGAGAAAAAAAAAATAAAACTTTACGTCTTGACGAATGAAAAGAGCAATACCTCACAGAGAGGCTCCTAAGCTTGCAATTGTGTTAGTGAGATGAGAGAGTGGCGTGAACGTGTTACCGATTCCTTGCGAATATCAGGTTACTCGTGATAGCCTCAACACTTGCTTTTAACAGAGACGTTCATCATTTATTTTATACCTTCCCAATGGGTATATATCACAGGATAAAAATACCCCCCCGGTCCCCCCTTTCTTCCAATTAACCTGCGCCTATTCTTTTGTAGGTAGCCCATGTGAAATGAATGGTTCCGCTCGAGTAAGTTCGCCTGTTCCCAATGATTAAAACCAAAAACTAAAAAAAAAAAAAAAATCCTATGCGACTGAACCCCAGCCGATTTTTTTTCATTAATGCCAACGTGAAATAATTTGTTTGTATGATGATTTGATTTCTGAATATCTGATAATCGATGGTGTGTCTAAAATCGTGTCGTTTCGCAGCAAGTCTAGAAAAAGTTGGAATAAAAAGAAAAAAAAAAAAAGATAAAAAAAAGATAAAAAAAGCGCTCTCATAAATTCTTAATCTCAAATCTCTTGCGCAGTTTCTCGCCGTGCTTGAGAAAGAGCCATGCGACGGGTGATAGCGCGAGGCCGATGAAGCCGAGGATGCTGTTGCCCCAGCCCATGCCGAGACGATCGTACATGGGCAGGCCGGCGAGGGGGAGGACGGAGCCAGCGATGGAGCGGACGACTGCGTTTGCGGCGAGGGCGGACGCGGCGTAAATGGTAAAGGTGTCGACGAGGTACATTTGCAGGGACTAGAGGTTGCGATGTGTTTAATTGGATGTTTCGTATGACTCGAGACAAGGGATGAGGCGCTTACCATGTAGACGATGAGATCGCCAACGCCGATTACGACGGTGCCAATGATGGGTGCGATCCAGTGGACCTGATATTCGGCGGTCCAGCCGTAGATGAAGAAGCCCATGGGAAGCACGAGGGCGCCAACCATCAGGGGCGAGAGGCGGTACTCGGGCTTCATGCCTTCCGGCACCCTGCCCTCTGCCTCTGCCGCCACGGCTTCCTCGGCTGCCTTCTTTTTGATCGTCCTGTCGCTGGTGAGGGAGAAGAAAGCGACGCCAATCATGCTGCCGAAGCCGATTCCCAGGAACGTGAGGCCCGCGTAGCTCGTCTTGAAGTGGTAGATTTCCATAAAAAGGGGGGTTAAGCTGGTGAAGAGGAGGTAAAGGTATGCGTAGACAACGCCGACGTAGACGCCGCAGATGATGCTGATGGGTGACAAAACCAGCAACTTGAACGGCCGCAGGATACCACGCTTGAGATATGCTGCGCTTGACAGCCCCGGGTCGAGCTTAGATCGTAAGAGGGGGTTGCCCGTCTCTTTCCTCAGCCTTCTAGCTTTGCGGTCGAGCAGCACGGAAGCATACGTCTCGCTGGCAAAGACAGCGAAGAGCAGGGCAAACGTGCCCGCAAGTATCGCCATGATCCAAAAGACCCAGCGCCATCCGAGCCCCGTGGTGATGAAGCCGCCAACGACGGGGCCGACGACGGGGCCTAGCAGGGGGCCGATAGCGAAGCCTGCCATGGCAGCACCGCGCTTCTCCTGGGTAATCATATCGGTGATGGTGCCGCCGCCGTTTGTGATGGGGCAGGAACCAAAAATGCCACTGAAGAAACGGAATACGATGAGGGCGTTCATTGACGGCGCCTTTGCACAGGCGATGACGAAGACTTCGTGGGTGTTAGTTGTATCATGCAGGCAGTCTATGGGAGATGACATGCATCTCTTTTGGGCTGTGGGATGGGTTTGATAGGCTGGAATCTTACCAATGAAACCAACGTTGGTGACGTTATAGACGATTGACCGGCCATAGAGCTCAGACAGCGGTGCAAAGAGCATAGGCCCAGCAGCAAAGCCCAGGACATATACAGAAACACAAAAGGCAGCCAGTTCCTGACTTGTGCTGTGAAATTCCTGCATGAGATCGGGGACACCAGGAGCAAACATGGCTATAACACGGTGACAAGACATGTCAGTTTTGAGGAATGAAAATAAGAAAAAAGCAAGAGGAAGAAGATGCTCATACATGATGCCAAAGGCGTGATGAAAGACAGAGAGCTGACGAGAACGCTGTTGAGAACTTTGCGCCACGCCGGCCAGTTGTAGGGATTCTGAGGGTCGTCATCGCCGTCCCACCACACTATATTCTCATCGTCATTGGCATCTGCATCTTGGACAATATAGATCTGCTTCTCGGTATCGATGGCTGTGGGATCGGCTGCGTCGTTGGAGTCGCGAGTGTCTCTGGAGATGCTGGCAGAATTTCGCTCGAGGTCGTGTTTCTCGTCAGCGGGTGGATGCAGTGCAGTTCCGTTTTCTGAAGATTGGGATTGAGCCTCTGTGGAGGTGTTGGAGGAGGCCATTGTGGCCGTTGGTCGCGCTTGTCGTTAAGTTAGCCAGGCATATTTATTGTTGGTTATGATGTCTATTGTCAAGTCGGCGTAGGTGCAATGGTTGACGCAATTGAAGAACACAGTAGGCGCATGAAAAGCGAGTACATGGTTTCTCCCTTTCTTTCTTTCTTTCTTTTTTTTCCCTCCTTCTATCTTTTGGTGGCGGAGATTTTTAATTTGCTTTGGTTTCAATTTTCAAAGGGGAGGGCAGGCAAGTTAATTGGGTGTTTGAAATAACATTGATCGGGCTTAAGCGTGCGGGCTCGGTATTATGGCATGTTTGTAGAACTTCTTACCAAACGCTAAACCTAATAGGCGGCACCAGCTCTTAGTGATTCGAGAAATCGAGGAGTCTTAGCCGCGGCTTAGGCCAGTGCCAGGGCTGTGGGATCGGTCTTGTTCAGGTTTGCATCTCCTTGGTAGGTGCTCATGCGAAGATGCTCATGCGAAGATGATGTGAAGATGCGATTGGAGCGTCATAATTGGTAAGTGATGGAGAGGAAGAGGATGGGAAGGGAGAAAGGGAGGACGGGAGGACGAAAGAGGAAGGCCTCGAGAGGGGGGAAGATGGACTCAAAATGCGGCAGAACGAAGTTGACCTTGCAAACAAGGAATTGGGACAGGGTGAGGGTCGTCCGATGCACCACAGTAACTAGCGGAGTGCAGCACGAGAATACGGGCCATGGATGGCGACCAGGGCCAGAGTCGCATTGAACGGCTTTGTTCCAAACCAGCTGGAGTTCCGCCGTCTGCACATGTACTGTACTATACTGCACAGTATCGAGTTGCCAAAGCCGTCCGAGGCGATTCGCTTTTCTCCCTCCTGATGGGCCGTGCTGGGGGCCAAAACGAGCATCAACGAGCGTAGGCGTGCTGCACAGTAGTGCAATAAGCATACTTTGCTGTCGAGCCCGACGGCGGCTCTCCAATCATTGCCAGATCGCGACAAGGGCCACTCCCCCACACACCCCCCGAATGATTCTCCTCTCGGCCCTGGAGTCGCTGGAGGTATGGAGAAGGGGAAAATATGTGGTGGCGGCGCCGGTCTTTCGCCCCGATCCTGGGTCGGCCGCTACTGTCAGCGCCGGTTTGTGTCTCTGCTTGCGGCACACCTGCAGATGCGCTGGCCAGCGACGGCCAACGGAGTGTAACAGCAGCAGCAGCAGAAGCAGTTAAACCGAGGCATATTGGGCAGGAATAGGCGCAGGGAGAGAGTAGACAACAGCTGGGCTCGCATGATGGCTTTTGAGTACGTATGTGAGGGTTGTTGATCGTCGGAAGTTGTCTGCTGGAATTAGTATTAGGCGGTTGTTTGCCGTCTTGGTACGTGCACTTAGTGCCCTGAACCCTTGGACCTTCCATCTTCTCGAAGGGGCGTACCAGGCTAATGCTGGTACCAGGCCAATGCGTTCCTGTGAGTCTACCGGGGAGCAGCCGCGAGTATTCGGTACTTCCAGGCTGCCAAAGTTACGGCGCTGGCGGGGCCTGCAGAGCGGTGCATGGGGGGCCTTTCAGCAGTCCCTTCCGCACATGTGTCTTTGCAGGCAAAAGTTCCCTGTACTTGGCCCCAGGCGACTGAGTTGTTGCGGTCAGGTACTTGGCACAGCTTTGATACCTCTTACAGTACCAAATTACGTGAACTGACTGAATCGTGAGTTCTGTGCAAAGGCGGCAAGCCCATTGGGACGTTATCGTAGCATTAGAGGACCGGCTTTGTAAGCCCGAAGGAGCTTTTGATTTATTAATGTACAACTCGTATGCACATCATCCTCCATCTGCTGTTGATCTTCGCTACATGTGACCACTTAGAGCAGCTTCCAGGTTCGTACGCCCAATGAGCGGCGGACTTTTTCCGACGTGTGCATATAACCGGCTGTCGCTACTGGCCCCGGATTTTCCGCTTCAACGACGCTTGTCTCCGGAGGATTTACTCGACATGGAAATCATCCAAGCACCAGCTGTCTGTCTGCATAATCACGGGGTTTGCTCATAGCAAAGCCTGTGCCTGTGTTCGAGCTGCAATTGGGTCGGCCTCGCTGCAACAAGCCTCCCTCGAATGCTCTCCGAGACATGCCATCGTCGTACTTGTGCGTCCTCGAATGGCCTGTCTCACCGAAGGACCACACTTGGTAATGCCGAACGCCTGGCGCTGCATCTTTCATTCCATTGCTCGTCTTTTTCCTTTTCGCAAAATTCCGGTTCTCCGTGTGGATTGGCAATCCTTCCGGATGAAGGGAGTTGTTCAAGAGAGGCACTCTATACTCTGTGTTCAGATGAGTCCAGATGTCTCAGAAACGTATTTATCGCAGGCGGTAAACCACGTTGACCTCGCCTCTCTAACTAGCATTACTCGGCTTACTGTCGATCACATGCTGTTCGTCCCGTGGTGAGACATTGAGTTGTCAACTTGGCTGTGCTATTTCTGGAGCTGCAAGTCGAAATACCTAATTTCCACAAGGAATGACTCGCACGAATCACATCCAGCTTCGGTGGGAGAAACGGCACCTGCCAACAATAGAATTTTGACACGGCATCACTGAAGTTGGAAGCCAGACAGGTAACAGTCTTGCTGTCGTACAGACCTGCATACAGTGTGCAGTCTCGCGGCCCTCCGGACTTCGTTGGGCTCCGAACGATGCTCAAGCGACTATCACCGTAACGACCATAACAGCACCCCGGAGTTTAGCAAAAACGGCAACGGTCTTGTTACGCGTACGTTATGAATGCCGCTGCCGGGTGTCACGGTGCGACCCTATCCGCACGCTGGATACGGGGGCACTCTGTGTGGGAGTACACGCAATTACAAGCAAGAAATTTGGTGACGCAGTCTTTCAGCAGCCTCTGCGTTTCCTTACTATCCGGTCTAAGCTGTCTCTCTGCCTACGTGTACGATTGTACGTGCACGCGCGGAGTTTGGCCCTCGTTTATTTTTAGTGTGATGAGTCTGAGACGTGCATGCGTCTGAATTCGCCAAAATCCATCGTGTTACCATCTCCGTGTTGAGCGGTAGGCATTTGAGATGGGAGAGACAAGGATATCGATCCAAGAGAGGTGATCACTGTATAGAATAGGTATGTTAAAAGGAAGCCGTACGTCAAAAACCCCAATGTTGTTACTGATACTGGCCCAACGTAGCCGCTTATTTCAAAGGACATGATAGACTGCAATAAGCCCCGTGTTTTATACATGATCAAGTCAAAATTTGCGGAATACCTCTTGTATCTGTGTCAGAGGACTTGGGTATCTCTATATATGCACATATTCTTTCATCAAAGAACCCGTAGCCCTCATCTCAGCAGCCTTGCACTTACCAACCCGTCCCTGAATCTGGACACCTCCCCCAGCGTAGACTCTGCGCGCTCTTGAAGGATCTCGCATTGAAGACCGACCACCCTTGCCTCCCTGGCTGCTCTTGGGTCATCTCTTACCTGGTTGATGATGGCGGCCACATCCTTGGTTTTCGCCAACAGCACAGTTTGAAGCTCTACAAGGACAGAGAGCAACATTGAAGCAGCAGTGTTGGTAGGGGCAACGAAAGACCCGACGCGAATTTCTGGGACCGCAAACTTGGGGTCGTAGTCTGGAGGAAGAGTTGCCACCATAAAGGCGCACATTCGGCCATGCTCTGCAAGCGTGTCCATAATGTCGAGAAGACGGATATGGCATGCCATGACGAGATTCAACAGGGCGTGGTCTATCTTTGGCAAGGGCGCTGTGTGCAAAAACGTACGATCTTGGTGTATGCAATCCGGAACAATGCAAATGGCATCAGACTCAACGGCTGTTGTGCGCTTGTTGATGGCGGCAGATGCAGCCTCGGGGTAGAGCGAGGCGAGATCCTGGGCGTGGTGGAGGAGACCATCGAGAACTGTCTGCAAATCAAAGCTGTCCCCCACATTGTCGGCGTATTCTCTCAGATGCTGCCTTGGAACGTGGTGCATGTCAAAGGATGACGGTATAGCCTGCAACATGCGATCCAGGGCCGACAGAACTCCTGCGAGGCGCTCCGAAGTAGTTTGAGCGGGAGTCTCAAACGCCTGGCTTGGCGTCTGATGCCCCTGTTGCTGGTCCAAAACGATGAGATCCGGCCAGTCAAAGCCATTGTGGCCGTGGCTCAGGGGATATCGAAACGGCCTTGTTGGTGGACTGAAGACGCAGGTGACGTTGGCCTTGGTGCAGCGGCTGCAGCACAGAGAGCCTGGCGGCCTTGGACATCTGAGTTTCTTGTCATGGCATCGATCACATGCTTGCCGGAGATCCATGGCGAATCAGAGCATGTCTGGGGTGGTGGAGTTGTTTGAACATGGACAATCGACGGGATGCAAAAGGAGAAGCGGCTGGAGTTTGTTACCGACAAGCCTCATTGGGAGCGCTGGGGACGATCCGATAGGCTGCGTGGCACTATCGACAAGTGCTGGAGCATCCATCCATCAATCACATCCGTGGATGGCGAATAACGCCCGCATCAGTGGCGCTAGGTTGGTGCCGTCGATGCTCGTATTGGCGCATCTGGACACTAAGCGATGCAGCAATATATTATTTGGCTTTTGGTACGAGATGAAATCTGATTTGATCGCTTGAGTTAGGGCAGAACGCAGTATTGAATGGAGGGACTGTTCTCCTGATGCTGCTCACTCCTGGGATCCAATCATGTACCTCCTGCGCCAATCGAGCGCCACGGGTACCTGCAAACTCGCGACGGCTGACTTTCAATGGATCAGTGACGCTTTTTGGCGCTGCGGGGCCGCTACGGCCCTTGAAAGTTTCAA
Organism: Trichoderma sp. TW21990_1; assembly: GCA_010015515.1. Lineage (NCBI taxonomy): Eukaryota > Fungi > Ascomycota > Sordariomycetes > Hypocreales > Hypocreaceae > Trichoderma > Trichoderma sp. TW21990_1. The sequence goes on from WXUD01000027.1 coordinate 451,991, forward strand.
GACTCCGCCCTGCCCATATGGACGTGGAGCCACTGCATGCTAAATTACAGAGTTCAATCAACTGCCATTACGTCGTCGCCACAGCATCAGAGCTCCCTCGTATTTTTCTTTCGTACATCCCACGCCACCTGCAATCCTCATCCCACGATCCTAGAAGCTTCGACATCCTTCCACCATCCCCTAGCGACGCTTCTCAATTGTATGTGCTTTAAATCACTATAGCTTGAAGCCCTGCGTGTCACTGGCCGCAATCGCCATGCTGGCCCTCTTTCGCACGACCGACACCCGCAGCTTGTCGCCATGTCGTTGATCCCATACCAGCCTCAGGAGGGCCGCGAGATTGTGCTGTGCGTTGCCCCCATCTGTGCTTTTCGGTCAATCGGAGAGATGCTGGAGTTGCTAACATCGAGTCGCCCCTGTGCTACAGACGACATCGTAATGCCATCGTTGTCCGCGATCCCAGTTCGCAGCGCCTCGAGATCCGTGGCCATCCAGAGTGTCCTACATGCCACCGTCCGCTAGGCACCTCACCGTCAGAACATTCATTCGATCACCAGTTTGGCGTCGACCCCGAATCATACGTAGACCCGGGATATTTCCGCATGCTTCGCGCTGGACACGCCGATTCGACCGCAACCAACCAAGCACCATCGAGTCTCATTCGCCGGCTGTTTCGACCGCCACCGGGAGGCGATGGCCAGAGCTCGCGGAGTTCGCCCGCCGTAGACGATGATGCCGAGTTTATATCCAGCACGCCGGGTGTGCCGCAGCACGAGGGAAGCAGAATCAAGAGGGAGGCCTTTAGCCCAAACTATTTCAACACCTTCTTTGTCGAAGAGAAAGTCTTGGGCAGGGGAGGCAAGGGAGTGGTGCTATTGGTGCGGCATGAGATTGATGGCTGCCAGCTGGGCCACTTTGCTTGTAAGCGAGTGCCCGTTGGCGATGATCACGCTTGGCTCGAAAAGGTTTTGATAGAAGTTGAACTTCTCGCCAAGCTCTCTCATCCTAATCTGGTGTCGTACCGACATGTCTGGCTGGAGGATGTCAGATTGACCGTGTTTGGGCCCAGCGTCGCCTGCGCATTCATTCTCCAACAGTACTGCAACGCGGGTGACCTCCATCAGCACGTTATTGGTAGTGTGCCCAGGGAGGTTACGAAAGAGGAGCTTAAGGAGCGCATTCGCCGACGATCGCGAGGTCAGATTGATGCAACCCGTGACAACCTGCAAGACAAGCCCAGGCTGTCGGGGGAAGAGATCTATTCGCTGTTTAAAGACATTACGTCTGGGGTTGCATACCTACACGGGGCAAATTATATCCATCGGGATCTAAAACCAAGCAACTGCCTCTTGCACCGTGAGGGAGGCAAGCTGCGGTGTCTCATCAGCGACTTTGGCGAAGTCCAGCCAGAGCATGTGGTGCGGAAATCGACGGGCACGACAGGCACCATTTCGTATTGTGCGCCCGAAGTTCTTCGTACAGATGACACTGGGAACTATGGAAACTTTACGACAAAATCGGATATTTTCTCCCTCGGCATGATTCTCTACTTCATGTGCTTTGGTAGGCTTCCGTATCAAGCTGCCAACGCCGTCCAAGAGGAATTGGAAGACATCGACCAGCTGAGAGCTGAGATTACTGACTGGACGGGCTTCCAGGATGAGCGGCGTGAGCGGCCGGATCTTCCCTCAAAGCTATACATGCTACTGAAGAAGTTGCTTGCTCTGGATCCGGCCGAGAGACCCAGTGCCAATGAGGTCTTGAATGCCATGAAAAGCGAAACCTACTTTGACGGAATTACAAAAGATCGAGGCCCTAGTCCTGCCGTCGGACTTCGAGGTAACAGAGTTCAAAGCTTAGATTCCCCTGCGGTGCCCAGCACGCCGGTGCCAGGTGAGTTCCCCTAACCTGCATTCCCGACAGCACTTGATCTTATGGTTTGGCAGATTCACGGCATGGCTATCACTCTCGCAGTCTTAGTGTGCCTCAGAGCGATGCCGCCTCATGGCCCGCTACCGTCTCTCACGACGAGGACATCTTGCAAGACGCCTCTGTCTTTGACCAAGCCCACCTGGAACCGTTTAACGCGATTGTCAAAAGCCGTAGTCAGAATGGGCATCATCGCGACCATGACCAACATACTCTCCAACCAGCCGGCCAGAGAAATCTTCCCATACAGACTAACGGCCATTCTCGCCTTGACGGACCCCTTCTGCTAACGCCGCCCCCCAATGGGGCTTCCGCAATACCCCATGGGGCAGGACTTTTTCTGATACGGCTCTGCGCTGCGATAGGCGTCACTCCAGATACTGTAAGATACTTTGGTCGACTCGCCTTGTTTCTCGTCAAGCTCGCCACCTTGATTCGCCCCTGCTGGCCTTACATGGCCAGTCTCGAAGTCGGTATCCCCCTCGTGCTGCTGGCTGTGCTGGACTTGGGGCTCCCCACCAGCACGAACACAGCCCCTGCTCGACGTCCTAGCCATGGTGAGCTCGTAACAAGCCTGTTTCGCCAGACGGGGCTAAGAACAAGACTTTTGTTTCTCGTGTTGCATTTGGCTGTAATTTGGCTGGCTGGCCGCTGGGAGGCTCTCTGCGTTACTGTCCCTCGTGATGAATGGGCTAGCTGGTAGACACACACTCTTTTCTTCATCTTTTTCTTTTCCAAACTTTTTTTAATGTATTCATAATTGTGACATGGAAAGGGGGGAAAGCGCATAGCGTAGGTTCAAAAAGGTTATGCCAGCTATAAAAAAAAATAGATTTAGTCAGAGAATGGAATTTCCACAATACTACTTGGACACCAAAAAAAAGATCATACAGTCTGTAACACGACAACCAGATAACCTCCCTACATCTTCATCGCCCCCTTGACCCCAAACATCCTCCTCCTCGCCATCTCGACGCCAGCCAGAGATATCCCAGTCTGATTCTCACCACGCCGCCCTCCCCGACTCCCAGCCGCACTAAGCCTCCTCCCGCCGGTGATGCTCCCGAAGCCAAAGTCGGGATGGCCGCCCAGGCTGCCGAAGATGTCGCCGATGTAGTTGGCCGGGGCCACGCCGCGCGCAAAGGTGCAGTTCCAGTCGGCGAGGATGCCGCGGACGACCTGGATGCCGGCGGCGTAGATGTTGGCGATGGCGATGTGGAAGCCGTTTTGGTCTGTGTGCGTGAGATGCTCCCAGTCGGAGCGGGAGAAGGGGGGACGGTCGAAGTTGGAGCCTGGTGTGACGTTGTGTGAGTAAGGACGTAGGATTTTGTATGATGTATGATGTTTGATGTAGGATGTTTGAATAAAGGGGTATTGCTCACCTGTTCTCATGGCAATGACACGGCTGAAATCAACCAGCCCTTCAATCGCCGCCCGCACCAGCACCTCGAGCGTCGCATTGTCCTCCTGTGCGCTCATGCAATATACACCCGTGCCATTGGTCCACAGCGCCGTCGTATTCTCAAACGCCTGCGCAAGCCTCCCGCCGGAATAATAGACGTCGCTCGTGGCGCTGTCGCACTTGACGACGCTGGGCGGCATCACGGCCATGCGGTACGACGAGCCCATGTCCGAGTACAAGAGGCGGTAGGTGCGCGGTTCCTGGGCGTCTTGCAGCTGTGCTCGCTGGGCGAAAGCATGGGCGGCGTCACGTAGGTTGGCGTTGAGCTCGAAGACCTCGGTGCCATAGGTGATGCACGGGTATTCGAAGGGGTGGGCGCGGCCGTAGGGGATGTATCCGGTCGGCCAATCTTCAGGCAGAGACCGGGGGTCGATTTCGTATTGGAGAGCAACTTGGACGGCGTATCGAGCGAAGGCGACGCTGCCAATTGTTGCATACCGCGGATTGACGCCCGCGATGCCGGCAAGGAGAAAGTATGTCTGCGTGAGATTGAAGCTGGTGGATAAGACGAGGGCCGTCATGGAAACGGCCGAGTTGATTTCCCCTTCGCCAATGGTCAACTGGCAGACGGTGCCTGATTGTGTGCAAAAGATACGGGGGAAGAGCATCGAGAGACCTGGCGTAGCGATGGCTTGCGAGCTGAGGTTCCCCAGGCCGGACTGAGGGAACTGGTCGTGCCATATCTGGCCTTCTGGTTCAAACTAGAAGGGGGTGGTTTCTGGTTAGGAATGACGAGGCAGTGACGGAGACGAGGACGGGGAGCAGACAAACCATGGATATGATCATCACCTTTGGGGAGATGACGTCTGGAAAAGGCTGGGCGTGGATGACCATTGCGGTGAGAAGCACAGCCAGGATAGACCCGAGAAGCATCATTATGGCGTGAGTAAACACTATGCCTGAGCTTGAGAGGCATGACGACACCCACATAGCCGGACCACATGGTACGGAACATCCGATGAGATAGATTTATAGTTACGCTTTTGAAGCTTAAAAATAGACTCAGTATGATCAAGCTTTAGTTGGAGCGGCAGTGATATGCAGACACCATGTCTTGTGTAATGAAGCTTCTCTCAACATCACTTTGCTTTGTTCCAACGACTTCATACTCACTACCCAAGCTTGGTCCAAGTCCCGAGGGCACGGAACATGATGGACGGCTTGGCCCAGTTTGGCAGCATGTCTGCCGAGGGTGACTGAAACATGGCCGAGAAAGACGTATGAAACATGTATGAAAACGGTATCCAGATGACGGCTTCGTCAAGAAGCGTCTGGGGCTTCTTTGTTTGCTGTCTAGACGATTGTTTGTAACATGTTTGTGTAAGCAGTTTGGCCAGTTATGGTCGTGTTTATTGTTAGATAGCATCCAAGCTCCTCTTCACGGACCCTTCAATGCGAAGATGGGAGCAAATAAGGCATCTTTAGGCGTAGATTGGTCTCGGCAGTGAAGACTTGATTGACCAGGTCAAAGACTCGTAGACGAATTTGTGCATGACGAATAGCCGAAGTCGGATTCAGGCGAGCAGAAAAAACGAATGAGAGCCAGTTCCTGGCTTGGGGCAACTGCCAAGAGAGACGACATACATTTTGTATCAGCTGAAGTCAGTCTCAGTGACGCTGGCGCAGGGTGGTTGATAAGCTGGCCTGAAAAAGCCATATGACTACGGATCAGCGGCTACGAAGCAATGGAGTACAAGCTGCAAGTATGCGAAAGGAGGAAAAAGATAAGGGGCTTATTGGTTTGTCGCTCTTGTGCTCTGTGCAACCCAAGAGTGCATGATCTAGCGACTGTCTCGGTAGAAGCGACCCAGATCCAGCGAGAGACCGCAATAGCAAAGCATGGCTACGTTTATTATTGGCTCCTGGAAACGATGTCCGCTGGCCTCGGTATTCGGAGAATGTTGTGATGACTGCATGTGGAATTGGGCAATCAGGATACATGTCACTGTAGAGGGACGTGAATGTTATTACTGGTTTTGACACATCTCTTGCCGCATCAAGGTAAGAGGGAGAGGAGGGATTAGTCCAATGGTATACGTGCAGATGATAGGACCTGTTGTGGGATGCGAGTTGCCAGGAAGAGAGTTTAGCTTGTTGTTGGTAGCTATCGCCTCTCTCACAGTTAGACCTGGTCGCATGCTCATCTGTCTGATTTCGGGCTAGGCGTTATGCCTCGGAGATGTCCTGAGGGTGTGTAAGCGCCAAGCAACTTGGCTTTTGGTGTCGTGATCCTATTATGGAGCGCACTTGGGATGCTCCATAGCTCTCCAAGTTCCTGCTGCAACTAGAATGGTTGGAATGCAGAAAGAATCATTGCTTCAAAAAAGTTTTCGGAGGCTTGCTTCTTCTTCTTCTCTCTGCTCCGCCTCACACTAAACGGTCGTTTCTGGTACGAATTATGCCGACAGGAGTTTCGGACAATAACGAGGCACGGGATGGCGTCTGGGTGTGGTGGCTGGCGTCGGTAGCTGAGCATCGGTTGCGCTTAAATCTGGTGCTAGATCCCATCTTTGGGGCGTCAACGTTGAGAAAAAAGAGCTATAGAACAGTCGCTAGAAGTATGGCTGCTTCTTGGTGGTCGGCCCTACTGGCAAGCCACACATCGGCCGGCTGACGGCGTCGCGCCTCCTTTTCCTTCACGCCGACGGGGGCACCGCAAGCTCGAAGTCAACAGAGAAGTGCTTCTCAGAACCCCGTGGATTTGTGATCGTCAAAAGCATGATGCCGGCCAAGACGGTTAAGCGGCCTGCCCAGGCTGTCGTCGATTGGCTCTAGCGACCAGCGATATCCGGGTGCCGGCACTCGACGAAACGGGACACACTGGTGACGCCACGAAGACTGTCTTGAAAGAGAACGTGCCGTGGGTGCGATTGCGATTGAAGCTGCTGCTGCTGCTGCCGCCGAGGAGACGAGTTGCCAAGAGGCTGCCAAGTGAGGGGAGGACGCCTCTTCTTTGCCCAGACAACTCGGGGTCTATCGGGGGCCAAATGGTTCGATTGGCCGGTTCCATTGCTGCGCGACTCCGCAACACTGGGCCATAGGGCTCGTTGATCAAGTAATCATCTAATGTGTACTCCATGCTCCGTACGGAGTCCTCGATGCTTGACCTTGCCAAGCACAGTGCCGGAAGGATTCGCAAGGCACTTCGGCCGAACCAAGGAGTCCTGCCTTAGCATCTCTGATCGAGCTGGTGATGGCCATTGGCTGCCAGACCCGATTTTCACTTGGCTGGATGAAGAGAAAGGCCTGCCAAGGCTCTTCTGGAGGCGAGTCACCGTCTGGTTGTGCATGAGTTAGTATTAGTTGACGTGCTAGAGTGGGGAGCAAGACGCGGCCCTCCCTTTTAGCTGAGGCCCGATGTGCTTAGTGCTGGTACGGAACATAATCTCGGAGGCTGCAGGATGCTGCAGCGGCACAGGCGGGAGTACAGGCAGGTGGGTGGCAACAAGACTGCTGTGCTGTTGAAGGCGAGAGGACGAGAGAGACGGACGAGAAGATTCCCAGAGGTCGGTCGTCTGTTTTCCATGGATCCTGGTAGAGTTTGAATCTAGCAGCTTGGCGCCCGTTGCTTGGTTGCCGTCCAGGCGTCCTAGTGGCATTGTAGTGCCTGGCAGGCCTGCGCTGCGGCGGGTCTAGCTCCCTGTGGCGGCCGGTCCTCCCTGTAAATCCCCTCAGGCTCCATCTGCCAAAGCGTCGGTGGGCCCCAGACTTCGAAAAATCCCATTTATTGCTGGCACTGGCCCCCAATCCATCGCGCATGGGATTCGCAACTCCAATCCCGCCGCGAGAGAGAAGCCGTGTCTCAACTGCAGATGCTTCCCTAGGACCCGGCCCTGGCATCTGGGCTCTCCCCCATGGACGAAATCACGCCCGCCGACTCGGTTACGCGCCACCATGTCGATGCCGGCAAGCAGGCGACGGAGCTTGTGACGGAGCTCGAGGCCGAAGGGCCGCTGCCGGCAAACAACTTCGCCTTCACGCCATCCCAGCTGCACAAGCTGTTGAAGCAGAGGAGTCTCGCTGCTCTCCATGTCTTTGGAGGGCTCCGTGGCCTTGTGCTGGGCCTTCGGAGCGATCTCACCGCGGGCCTGAGTGTTGATGAGGCTAATCTCGATGGAGCCATCACCTTTGGCGAGGCCGTTGCGGCTGCTCGCCAGGACCGCGAGCCAGTCCTCTCTCCCGTCGACGTGCCTCTTGCTCGCCCAAGCTTGACGTTCCAGATAGGTGGATCAGATCATCAGTTCATCGACCGGAGACGCATCTTCGGCGCCAACCGGCTACCCCGACGCCGGCAAAAGTCTTTCCTCAAGCTCATGTGGATTGCCTTCAACGACAAGCTCATGATTCTGCTCACAATCTCCGCTTGCATATCTTTAGCTATTGGACTGTACCAGTCTCTCACGGCTGACGAGAACACGTCCAACATCGAATGGGTCGACGGGTTGACAGTTGTGGCCGCCATCATCGTCATTGTCCTGGCCAGCGCCGCTACCGACTGGCAAAAGAACCACCGCTTCGAGAAGCTCAACGAACGACAGCAGCAGCGTGACGTGACCGTCCTCCGGTCTGGCAGGATACAGCAAATCTCGATATATGATGTCATGGTGGGGGATGTCCTGCACGTTGAGGCCGGCGAGGTCGTGGCCGCCGACGGTATTCTGATCCAAGGCTCCAGCTTATATATCGATGAGTCGTCCATCACGGGAGAATCTCAGCTGGTCCGCAAGATGGCCCCAGCAGATGTCAGTCGTTCTCGATCTGTCGCGGCTGATCCCTTCATCTTTAGCGGCACTACTGTATGTCGTGGTGTCGGCCGCTTTCTTGTCCTTTCTATAGGCGAAAACTCGACCTACGGGAGGACACTCATGTCTTTGCGAGAGGATGTTGAGGAGACGCCTCTCCAGGCCAAGCTGGGAAGATTGGGAAAGCAGCTCATCATGTTTGGTGCTGCTGCAGGCGCCATCTACTTTTTGATCCTCTTTATCCGATATCTGGTCCGATTACCGCACTATAAACACGCTCGACCAACTCAGAAAGCCGAAGCCTTTCTCCGTATCGTCATGCTTGCCGTTACCATTGTCGTCATCACTGTTCCCGAGGGCATGGCGCTGAATGTCACTATCGCTCTTGCGTTTGCAACCACAAGGATGCTCAAGGACCACAATCTCGTTCGTCTTATTCGGTCCTGTGAGATTATGGGCAATGCCACGTCCATCTGCTCTGACAAAACGGGGACCCTTACGCAGAACAAAATGGCCGTTGTTGCTGGCCGTGTTGGACTCGAAAGCGGCTTCGAGGATTACGAAATCCCCGTCACAGGCTCGAGCTCAAGCCCTGCCTCGTCGGTGTCGAAGCTTCCCTCGGCCAGACAATTCATGGCGACCGTCTCTCCACAAGTGCAGAGTTTGATCAAGGACAGTATAGCCCTCAACTCCACCGCCTTTGAGAGAGATGACTCCGCAGAAGCCGACTTTGTGGGATCTAGCACCGAGACAGCCCTGCTCAAATTCGGCCGAGATCACCTAGGCATGGGTAAGCTCAGAGAAGAGCGAGCCAACAACCCTGTTGTCGCCATGCTTCCGTTTGATTCGGCGCGGAAGTGGATGGCCGTTTTGATAAAGCTTCCCAATGGCAGATATCGACTCCTGGTTAAAGGAGCTGCTGAAATAGTGTTCGAGTACTGTGCTTTCATAATTGCGGACCCGACCTTTCGATTAAGCACTGCTCGGCTTGAAGAATCGGACAGGGAGAGCTTCCGTACAACGATTAATGACTATGCCATAAATCTTCTTCGCCCGGTTGCTATAAGCTTCAGGGATTTTGATGAGAACGAAGTTCTTGAACACCCAGATGATGATCCTGCCTCCGTTAATTTGGAATGGTTGGCGTCGGGCATGGTATTCATCGGCTTCTTTGGAATTCGTGATCCTCTACGTCCAGAGGTGGTTGATTCTGTACGCAAGTGTCAAGACGCCGGCGTCTTCGTGCGCATGGTTACTGGCGACAACTTCCTCACAGCCAAGGCCACTGCTGCGGAATGTGGCATATACACCCCTGGAGGTGTTGCCATGGATGGGCCAACGTTCAGAAAGCTAACGCCGTCGCAACGCGATGCCATCATCCCACGTTTGCAGGTATTGGCGAGATCCAGTCCTGAAGACAAGCTGTTGCTCGTCACACGCTTGAGAGAAATGAAAGAGACGGTGGCAGTCACTGGCGATGGAACAAACGATGCGCTTGCACTGAAGGCCGCAGATGTCGGCTTTGCCATGGGTATACAGGGCACCGAAGTTGCTAAAGAAGCTGCTTCCATCATTCTACTTGACGACAACTTTGCATCCATTGTGAAGGCCCTGAGCTGGGGCCGCACAGTGAATGATGCCGTCAAGAAATTCATCCAGGTAAGCGGCATCCTTCATATCGATCAAGGCTCAGGCATGAGACAACAAGTGGCTAATACATCTGTAGTTCCAATTCACCATCAACGTCACAGCAGGCATCACAACCATCATTTCGGAACTTGTGGGTGACTCCATTTTTACGGTCGTGCAACTGCTCTGGATCAACCTCATAATGGACATTTTTGCATCCCTCGCATTTGCTACCGACCATCCTTCGCCTGATTTCTTGATGCGGAAACCCGAGCCTCGCAACACACCTATTGTGAGCATTACCATGTGGAAGATGATCCTCGGCCAATCTATTTACCAGCTTTTGGTCGTCTTTTTGGTACATTATGTCGGCTGGGACCTGTTCAATCCCGGAACCAAGCACGAGATTAATAAGTTGCAAACGCTGGTGTTCAACATTTACGTCTGGATGCAGTTTTTCAACCAGCACAATTGTCGAAGAGTGGATAATAAGCTAGATATTTGGTATCAAGGAATTCTAACGAATCCTTGGTTTATTGGAGTACAGCTTCTGACAATTCTCGGTCAGTTCCTCATCATCTTCAAAGGAGGCGAAGCTTTCGACACGAAGCCATTGACGGGAGCTCAATGGGGATGGAGCATCTTGTTTGGCAGCCTGACCATTCCGCTCGGCGCTCTGATCCGCCAAGTACCTGATGAATTGGTGGCAGAGTTATTCTTTGGCCTGAAGAAGCTCTTCCTTTTTATCATCACCCCCTTTCGAAACACTTGGGCTAGAATGTTACATAAAAAGAAGGTCCAACTCAGAGATGGATCTCAACAAGAACTGGGTGTTGTTGAGACCTCGGTTGTTCCGGTCAGCTCGCCAGTTGCAATCTCGTCACCTAGTGAGGCAGATCAGGTCACTTCAGATAGCAAAACGCAGCCTACAAACAGCAGCAGCATAGCCGAGAGCTCCGCAATGGGCTCCATGGCCTTCATGTCTGAAAAGATGGAAGTCGACCTGCAAGCATTGATTGATGCTGCCAAGTTGGGCCGACTCGCCGACAAGGAGATGCTCGAGATTCACCCTCGCACGCTGAAAAACGATCCGATCTTGACACCACGCTCAAACTTGGAGATACCGCCTAGTCAGGACCCGTACATTCTGCGGCACTTCCTCAGAACTAGGAGAAACCGCGTCCGTGACTCAACCAGCAGGCCAGCTCACCGGCCCACGGTCCCTGCTCGAGTTACTTGGGTCGAACCAAGACGACCAGCTCCTGCTCGAACCAGACAGCAGCAAAATCGGCGAGACTGGGTGTCTTGGGAAGGTTGGCTGAGGACAAGGAGGCGATAGAATTGCTCATAAACTCAGACGCCGTCTCAATGCTCCCATTTCCTTTTTTTCCCCCCTTCTTTACTTTTCTTCTTCTTCTTTCTGGTTTCTTCATCTAGCGCTTTTTTTTTTTTCTGGTGGTTATGCACCCTTCTCTATATTCATTAGAGAAACTAGGATTTAGAAGTAACGGCCGGCAAATATCATGGGGCATACACATTATACACATACACATACAACCGGCGAGTTGGGGCATGGGTCTTATCATCTTACATATTTATTATGCTTCTTCTTCTTCTTTTTATGGCAAATATACATGGGGGGTGGGCGAGTTACATCATGACGTACATGTTCTTCCTGGTGGAGGATGGATTGGCGCTCTCTATGGATACATAATTTTTAGCCTCCTTTCATGGAGGATGACCTGGTGTGAGGGCTAAACAAGAACATCATGTGTTGCAGGAGATGCTTTTACTCGTTGACGTTGAGCGGCAAATTAGAGGCATTATTATATTGAGACGGTTAACGTGTATACTTTATAATATTTCATGAATGGACCTATTGATATACAGAATGAACTGGAAAGGCTTATTATGTTCTAACCATATTTGTGTGGACTAGCAAAACGAGAAAAATGCGAAGCAAAAGTTGAAATAAAAGGATGCAAATAAGCAATAGCAGCAACTCCACGTTCAAGATTCATCTCCTCCATGCCATTCACCTCTGCTAATGAGATGTCTAAAAGGACCCCTGGCCTTCATCAGCTCTTCATAACTGCCCTCCTCAACCTTGATGCCACCGTCAATCATGACGATATTATCACAAATCTGCATCATATCAGGCGTATGCGTAACAACCACAATAGCCATCTCGCTCTGCTGCACCTTAGCCCGCTCCACAAGCTCTCGAACCGTCCCACGAATCATGCCCGAGGACTCTGCATCGAGCGCACTCGTCGGCTCATCCAGAACGAGGAGCCGCGGTTGACGGACGAGCGCACGGGCGATGCTCAAGCGCTGAGCTTGGCCACCTGAGAGGCAGATACCGCCGTCTCCAACAATGGTGGCGTAGCCTTCGGGGAGGGATACGATGAAATCGTGAATGCCGGCAGCTTGAGCGGCGGCGAATACGTTGAGGCTATTTCTGAGTGGAGAGTCTTCGGGGAGGCCGTAGGCGATGTTCTCGACGATGGTTGCGGGGAAGAGATGCGGTGTTTGCGAGACGTAGGCCATTGTGGAGCGGAGATGTTGCTTGTCGAGCTTGGAAAATGGAACTCCCGCGTAGGTGAGAGATTCCGTGTTTTCTGAAGGGCAGTATAGACCCATGAGGAGAGAAATAATGGTCGACTTGCCAGAGCCAGAGGGTCCGACGATAGCAGTGCAGCTTCCTCGCGTGATGTCAAGGGAGACTCCGCGGAGGACACGGGAGTTGAGAGACTGAGAATATGCAAATTGCACATCCTTGAGATTAATGGGGAGAGGCGCTGAGATCTTGATGCCGTCTTGGCTTTCTTCCTCCGATTCTATCGACATTGCTGCGTAGGCTAGCAACTGTGTTGCGGTTGCTTGGGCCATTGTCAGCTGAGGCATGCTGCTCAAAGCACCAGTCGAAAATCCGATGCTAAACAGCAGCAAGTTAATGACTTGCAGCACCTGCGCAGTGGTAACGCCGTCGCCTTTAGATATTAAAACGGTAGCGTAGTAGAACACCAGCGCGGTCGTGGGAAAATTCAATGATTGGTATAAGCCAAACAGTCCGCACGTATAGCCCGCCCTCTTCTTCCCCAGGCTAAAGGTATGCGATACCAGTTTCTCAAACTTTGTGCTGAAGTACTTCTCAAGCATCAGTGCTCGCACGACGCGGATGTTGACAAAGGTCTCATTCAAAATTGCGCCGGCATCTGCGGCCTCTTGGTTACACTTGGTTTCCCACTTGCCACTGAGAACCATGTATCCCTTGACAGCGCCAATGATCACAGGCAGAGGCGAAAGTGCGACGAGAGTAAGTTTCCAGGATATCGAAAGAGCCCAGATCACAGAGATGGTAATTGTGCCGGTAGTAGTTATGACGATGGGAATGAATCGCCCAACAATGTTTCGCGTCTCCTCTGCGTTTCTGTCGAGACATTCGTTGATTCGACTCGCAGAGTTCTTTTCTTTATCGAACCATGACTTTGGTTGTCGCAGGATTTTCTTTAAAGCTTCCAAGCGAAGGGTGTTTACCCAGGACTGGCCGGTTCTCTCTACCAAATAATGGCCATAGCCAGTGGAGGTAGCATCAACGACCGCTATCACCACCAGGTAAATTGCCCATCGTTTTGCTTCAGCCGTCCTGTTGGATGGCAAAAACAACACTCCAAAGAGCTTTGCAAGGCAAAATGAAAACATTGGTGTTGCTGCTGAACTAATACAACACAGCACGACTCCGAGAATGAAGACGGCTCGATTTTTTAGCGTGAGTGATGGCCAAACAGTTCCTAGAGTTGCTAGCAGAGTGCTCCGCTTTGCTTCTTTGTGGTTTGAAATCTTGTCCTTGCCAGTATCTTGGTGTGGCTTTCGGCCAGAAGCAAGTCGCAAGTCGCGGATACCATCTCGGCGGTCTGCTTTTCCAAATACATAGAATAGGTCGTCTGTGTTATACCCTGAATCATCAAAGAGATCGACTTTGTAGTCGCTTTCTGGGGAAGATATGCGGCCAGGCTCTGGTGCACTGCATCTGCGAGGTTGCTCAAAGTATTCGTCGAAAGAGTTGCCGGACAGCCTCTTTTCCGTTTCATAGTACGTTGCAGTCCTGTCTGCTGTTTTTGGTCGTATTTTAACATCAAAGCAATCCCATATCTGGTCTTTTCTCATTTCCAAAGCAAATGCCGTACCAGCTCCCAACGTCTTATGCTGAAATAACCGGTTCCAAGCCGGATCTACTGTATTCTTATTTAGCTCCCTGAGCATAAACTCAGACATGGATAATGTCTTATCTTGCGGCAGCTCGACAACTGTCGAGTTACTGGAGCTAGCCGAGCTTCGCGGACTGGACTCATCCATATCAGCTGGTGTCGGAGGAAGAGGTGATTCAACAGGATCCAGACACTGCATAGCCGCAAAAGATCCAGTGGAAGACATCATTAGCTCTCTCCGTAGTCCCTTCTGCACCAAAGAGGCGTCTTCCATTACATAGACAAAGTCTTCATCTTCGATTTGACTGATATCGTGAGTGACGATGATGGTTGTTTTTTCTCGTCGCCACTCCCTGATCGCATCAATCACCAAGCCTCTGTTTATTTGGTCCAGACTGCTGGTCACCTCATCTAGTATGAGCACAGTTGGGTCTCGAATTCTTGCTCGAGCAAGCGCAACTCTTTGCCTTTGGCCTCCGCTCAGCTGAAGTCCGTTTGAACCAATGCGCGTTTCGAGGCCTTCTGGAAGGCTACTAAGGGTGGATTGTAGCAACGCAAATTCGCAGGCAGAGGAAACAGCTTCTCTTGTTACATTCTCGGGATCACCAAGGCCGACGGCAACGTTATTAAAAACGCTGTCGTCGAAAACCACGCTCAACTGCTGGATCAGAGCAATATTAGATCGGACCCAATCCTGATTCAAAGCCGTCAGGGGCTGTCCATCTAAACAGACAAGTCCGGATGAAGGCTCATAGAATTGAGCAATAAGATTGCCGATTGTGCTTTTCCCAGATCCGCTTCTGCCCACAATAAACGTAAGTTGACCCGGAGAGAAAGAGAACGATGATTTGTTGAGAACCGTTTTTGTAGGATTGGAAGGATAAGCAAAAGTGACCTGAAGTAGACCATTGTTAATTGCCATACTTTAGAAGAAGAAGAAGGGGGTCGACCACACATACATCTACCAAGTCCACATTTCCAACACAGGTCTCGGGCTTGGTCTGAGAGCCACTTGTTTCGGCACTCTTTTCATCCTTTTTGTCCAATATGGATGACAAAAAGGCACCCGCAGACATGCCTTTTGATAATACAAGCCAATGTGGAAGCAATGTTTCAATGGCCTGAAATGCCGAAAGAACTGCAAAAAAGGTGGTCATGACTTGGCCAGGTGTTAGTCCTCCATCGACGAGAACAGTTCCATACCAAAAGCCCGCTACAAACATGCCCACGACCCAGAAGGCTACATAGCCCATCTGAAGGCAATTACATTGAGCTTGAATCAGGTATTGCATACCAGCCGACTTGATGACTTCGTAATACTGCCAGAGCTCGCGATCGAATCCGTTAAAAACTTTGACAATCTCGATCGCTTTGATAGACGAAGTAGCAAACTTTGACGCAGTCTCTAGCTCACGCTTCTGGGCCTGGATTGCCGGATCGAGCCGCCGGGTTGCTAGTGACATGGCCACGAGAGATATGGGTAGAGTTCCCAGCAGAACCAAGGTGAGTTTCCAGGAATGAGAGAAGGCTATAGCGAGCGAAGCGAGGGACAGCATACAGTCAGAGACTAAGAGTCCAAGCACTTGTGATGTCGCCAGTTGAAGCTCCCGCGTCTGCCTGTTTCTCGGTTAGTACTCATTGATGCCCTTTACAAGAGGGAACGGATGTGAACTTGCGTCTGGACTCTAACCAGCAGGCTGGAGACGCCCTGGTCTAAAGAGTCATACCAGGACATCTTCTTAGATAATAGACTTTTAAAGATGCTTTGGCGAACAGATTTGGCTTGTAGTTCTCCGAAGATGATCCATGATGCCAGGAAAGCCGTGCCTGAAGCCCAATTCGCAATGCCCATACCCAGCAGTATCAAGGCCCAGTGAGATATTTTGTCCATAGTTTCACTGCCAGAGCGATGGCCAGCCCCAAAGTCGGAGACGACGTTGAATATGCTGCCCAATATTACAGATTGAACCGATTTGACCAAGGCAAATGCGGCAGATGCAACCACTGCCGCAATCAGTGATCTCGCATGATTCCATCTCGTAAAGGAGAAGAGGTGCTTGAAAGATGAGCGTTTGGGTTTACTGTCAGCGGCTTGGCGATCGGTAGAGGAATCAATATCAATAACCGTAGTTGAACTATCCGCTGGAGCTGGTGGCGGCGCAGTCTCTTTATCGTTTGAAGCCATCACACAAAGTTTTTGGGATCGGCTTGATAGGGAAGCCTTGAAGCCTTGGCACAAGGAATGAGATAGAGATATGACACATGAATGCCATGGTGAAGACGACCAATAAACATAAATTCGCCTTACACCATAAATTGACTCGCAAGTAGGTAACTGATTCAACATGCATCAATCTGTATGAAGACAATGTAGAAAGTCGATGGCGAAGTGGGGAAGCGAGGCTTGAGTTTATGCATTGTCCCATCTCCACTTGGTATTGTTCCTTGAGGATATTCGGGGGATATTCGAAAGCCAACGCGCCGAGCAAAAAGAATCAATTCTTTTCTGGAGCACGCTACAGAAGACGAAAGCCGTTGCAGACAAGCTAAGGATTGTTAAATAGGACCCAAAGTCGCCGCTGGGATTGACCCGGAAGATTCGGATCACTTGAGCGCATGCTGCCACCCGCACATCATCATCGTCACTACTTGGTGAATTCATGTCACAAGAACTTCACATCTTTGAGCCTCCGCATTTGCTCCAGAATCGTGCCAATGGCCCCAGCGCAGGAATGAAGAAGCCTTGACGTCCATCTAATGCTGCGCTGTTGGTGCGTGATGGGCAAAAGTTGAGACGACGAGCGTCCCAGAGAGTTGTCGCATCCCGGAAATGGGTATAATATCGGCGACGGAGCTGAATACTGCCGAACCTAGTGGGTGACATCTATCAGCTGTCATGAATCCCGCATGATTGAAGCCTCAATATTGGTGGAAAGTGAAGCAACAATCGACAGCTGCAGAAGAGATGGCGGGATACATGAACTTGAGAAGAAGTCACTGCAAATCACACCTCAGGAATCAATACGGTGTAGATAGCACAGTGTATCCTATCGCACATACTGTACACTGACCTCATCATTGCCCCTCCAAGCGGCCCGAGCCCCACGCTCGAGATTTTGGATTTTGCGAGGACCGCAAATTGAATCATTATTCTTAGATACTATCACACTACCAAATCCGACACCTCAAACTCAGAAACAACCGTCAAAATGGATCCCTTGGAGAGCATGTCAACTGCAGGCCCCGTGCCCAAGGACTTCGATGCCGAAAATGCGGGCAACATGGAGGATGTGCGTTTCGTCTACTTTTTCCCTGGTGAAGGAAGCATGGAGATGGAAGTTACTGGCTAACACAACAATCTCTTGCTTCCGGTTGATAGATGGAGAAGCAGTTTGCCGTCAAAGGTACATCAATCGCTCTTCTTTTGACATTGTTCATCCGCCTAACATGTCGCAGTTGTGCAGCACATGGCAACATACTGGTCCATCCTCGAAAAGGTCAAGGGATCGGCCCTGCGGCTGACCAAGATCGATGACGAGATCTACGAGCACCTCAAGGAGGCCTTCCCCGAGTTCGACCCCGTGGCGACGATCGATGAGGACCAGATGAAGAGCAAGGCCGGCAAGGAGAGGTGGCGCGCCTTCATGATGAAGTACGAGAATACGGTGGACGACTACAACTTTGGAACCATGGTGCGGAACAACGCCAAGGCCGAGTACGAGCAGGACACAACCATTTTTGGTGAGACTTATTCAATAGCGTGTGTTTCTTTGGGATATGCAGTTTTCTGACAGTTAGACAGTTCCTAGGATGCAGTTTTATGCCATTGAGATCGCCCGGTATGTGTAACCATAGATTCATGATGGATGTTATATCCGCTGACCTTCAGAGCAGAAACCGACACGGCCTCAACGACTGGATACACGAAAAGGCCCTGGAAGAGAAGAATAGCTCCAAATAAATACCCAGAATACACAAACCAAGTCAAGTTATTTTTGTTAGCCGCGTGCCTTGATCAACTAAAACATTCAGGATTCACGCAACGGGGCGTGGATATAGTTGGGGTGTGCAGATACTTTTTCGACTACTTTGCAGTTCTATTCAATAGGGAGATGTGAGAAAGGAAAATAGAACTGTCCGGTTTGAATGGCCATGGGAACCTACGCCCAGGACTAACATGTTGCAAAATATAACTACCTGTCACAAACCTGACAATTTCACTGCACTGTCTTCTCCCTTGCCTCACCTAAAATGCTACAACTTCTTTGCTGATGATGAATAATTCGGTTTCAAATGGGCACAGACCGTCTGTCTGTTTGCTGGCTGTTTAACGTCTAATCTGTCCCAAGACTGCCCGTCACTTGGCCAGCTGGGACCAGCTGCACAGGCACCAATGCCATCAGAAACGAGCCGCAAGTGACAGCCATCAGCTCAAAACGCCAGCCCCAAAAGTTTGCTCCATCTGTTTCATTTCCACAAAAACAACAAACGCGAATAAATCACGTCTTGGTTGACGGTGGGGAGAATCTCGAAAACTTTCCTCCCGCAACCACCGGCATGGATCAAACATCGTGGCTTGATCTCTCAGCGGATGGCGATAATCCCACCTCGCCATCGCCGCCAGCCTCTCCTCGTAAGTCACCGTCGCGGCCCTCTTCCACGTCGAGATGCCCATCTTGAAATAATTTTATTTCATGAGCCTCATCAAATATCCCGCTAGGAGATTCACAGAGGAGTTCCTTGCTAATTCTGCCATAGCAAACAGCCCAGTCAAACTCACTCGATCGAGATCCATCATCGAGCGCGCCGCCAGCAGAGCCTCCGAATATTCTGTTTCTCCCAACACGTCGCGGAGTGATGACCAGCTCGTCGGTCGCTCCAGACTCCCTCCCTGGGACAGAACTATGGATATGGTTTACCACAGGTTCAAACATGGAGAGGCCAAGCCCGACAAACGCGTAGCCTTGAAGGCACTGACGAACAAATTTTGGTCTCTGCACAAGAGACAAAGGCCGAAAGCGAGAGGAAAGCGTCAGGGATTTACCTAGAAGAGATTTCCTGAGCATGTCCGCCGCCTTATCCTTGAGAAACTCGTCGCGACTTATGAGGTGCTAGGATCCAAGCCCATCAGCCTCAACCGGTTCAACTGGGACCAAGATTGCTGGGAAGTTTCAGACTTCATCCCTCTCAGCGAGGTTCTCGTGACTTTTCGTCCATACCTGAGCGTCTCATTTGAATTCTATGCTACGCTGCTTGTCACAATACTTTCAGAGCATACTTTTCACGTCACTTTTTCTCCGTTCATCGCCCAGGGACTCAATCCCCTAGCCACCATCTGGCTCAACAAATACGGTATTTTCATGAAGTCCCTCATGATTGAGATCGATATGTCTCGCTTGGGCCTTGGCCCAGCCCCCCAAGCCGCTAATTTACTCCCTGCTGTTGGTCATATTGAACGCTTGCTTCTCGATTTTAGCTTGTCCCAGCTTGAAAGAGCTCCAGAGGCCCCCCTCGAGGCCCTAATTCTCGCATGTCGCCGCTTTCACGGTCAAAGGGAGAGCATTCCTGATCCGCCCGCAGAGGCTTTGGAGAGAAAAGACTCTGTCAGAGCTAGTTCTGCTAGCCCTCAAAGTCGATGCTCATCCGCAGACAGCTCCAGCAGACTGTCTTTATCCGATACTTCTGACACAACCATTCGAGCCGCCTCTCCAGCTCCGGAGGAATTCTTTGATCAGACTGACTTTGATCCTGAATACGATGACGAAGAAGATGATGATGATGACGAAGACGGAGAAGACGAAGACGACGAAGAAGAAGATGATGATGATGATGAGTATGCGGACTCTGAAATAGACTCAGAGGATAGTGACATCGTTGACATGTCCTTCGAAAGCAGCGACTACTCCTCCGAATCCTCCTCCGGCTCAGATTCAGCCTCGAATCCCGACACAAGCCAAGCTCATCCACCATCCATCCAAGAAGAAGTAGATCCATCCTACTGCCCAGAGAAATACTTCTTCATATGCAACCACCTTCTCCGCCTCCGCGACAAGGTCACCTCCCTCCGTATCGCCGGCTTCAGCGACACTTATTCTCACGCTTTCATCGCCACCTTGTTTCCCGAGGCCAAATCCGTTCCTATCGCACAACATTCCTACCGCGTTGCCCCTTCTACCCTCTGGCCTCGTCTTCGCGGCCAGAAATCTTGGGTTGACGCTGGTCAAGGAACGCTCGTACTGGATGACCACGAGGTCACACCTGAGCCTTGCGTTTTCCCTGAGGGCCCTATGCAGCTGCCACCACCAATCATCCATAAGCCAAGCATCAGATCATCGAAATTGTACCCCGAGCCGGCGAATCGCCCAAGGAACAACACCGTTGGCTCGGGCTCAAGCCTGCCGTCTCAGAGAAGTCTGGACAGCAACGAAGAAGCAAACACTTCAAAGGGCTCACGATCTAGTTATGAGAAGTCTGTGATGCAGAAGCTTTTGGGAAAGTACAAGGAAAAGTCGAGACGGAGGCCTAGACCCATATCAGCCCCTTGATTGTGGCATATATTCAATGATGTCTGAAGGTTGAGCAATTTAGCTGCAGTGTAAAGGTATTAGAGCTATGGGTATGTCAATTAGTGAGCAAGTCTATGTACAATGAGATCTCTTTAAATCATTATCGCTTTTTATCATCTAATATGCATTCGCTGGTTACCCTCTCATAGTAGGGCCAGATTCGCCTTCAACGCTTCAGCAAAATTCCAACAAATTACGCTCATCTAATTCTATACTCCAAACATCATCGTTTTGATAGAATCTTCACAAATTTGTTAGCAACTATAGACATCGAACTCCTCCCTAAGACGGGGGTAGAGACTTACTTTAGCAAATTTGCTTCTAGCACGGATTCTTTCTCCGTAGAAGAGAAGTACCCAAGGAATAATTGTCAGTCCCGTAGCAATCCCACCAAGCATAGCGCCAGCACCTCTCAAACCAAGATTGGTAAACATGATGCTTGTAATCAAAGGAAAGCAGCCACCAAGGACATTCCGGCAGAAACTCTGTGCTGCAAGAGCAGAACTTGCGTAGATGTGGTACGTATCTGCTAGATAGTTGAACGTGGCGAGGTAAACGGAGTAGATTCCCCATGTCGCCAGTCCCAGACCAACTGCCATTAAATATCCAGACTTTCCATGAGATCCCAGAAAAGCAATGAAGAGTCCAACAGGTAATAGTAAGGCGGTGATGCAAGTGAAGTAGAGCCTTGCCTCTGGTGCTTCAGCCGGGAATCTTCGTCGCATAAAAGCCCAGAACTTGGAATCGGAGTACTGAAAGCCTTCTTCTTGCTTCTTCCATTGGGAGTGCTTCAAGAGGTGTTCCTGGTAAACACCAACAATCGTCGCGACAGCTGAGGCTATCATCATCGCCACATACACTCTGCTCGACATGCTGAAATCCGGGCCGTAGAGAAAGGGAACAACCGAAAAGGAGAGATACAATATGCCCCATGAGAAGGCAGCCCAGAGAGAGAAACAGAATACGACGGGTTCCGTAAAGAGAAGATGAAATGGCCTCCTAATGGATGTCATAACGATCTGTCCCAAAGAAGCGCGTTGTTCATCTTCTTTGACTACCCATCGGATTCGCCGTAAACGGGGAGTCGTGGACGGATTGCGTTCGTTCAGATTGCCCGTGACAGTTGCTTGGCTTGATGCAGCTGATGCCATTGCAGCCAGCTCGCTGTTCAGCCATACCCCATAAATGCCATATGTTTCCATCTCTTCATACCATTTGTTAAGCTTCTTCGCTTTCTTCGACAACAACACCGAGGCCCGACTCTCCTTGAAGAAGAGGACAAGGGCAAGCATGAGCACAACATCGAGGATGACCTGAACCCAAAACGACCACTTCCAAGCACGGTTATTGCTTCCCACCGTTTCAATCAACGCAGCAGAAACCAGCGGTCCAGCCCCGGTGCCTGCCAAAACGGCACCGCTAAACAGCGCCATTGGTGTGTTCCTCTCTTCCTTTTCCCACAAATCAGCCAACACGCCTCCGACGACCGCAGAGAAGACTGATCCGCCGACGCCAACCAGGAATCGGGATACCAGCATTCCGGCAGCATCCGGCATGACAGAGCAGACAGCCTGGAAGATGACGAAGACGGTGCCGGCGATGATGAAGATGGGGTGCCGCCCCCATATCTCCGACATTGGCGCAAGGGCCATTGGCGCAAACGCAAATCCCATGCAGAACGTCGTGATTCCCACCAACACAACAAGCCGAGTCGTCCCGAAATCCTGAGCCATGATATTCGCCGGTGGCGCGTACGCACCCGCCGTGTATGCCGTCAAAAACGTCGCCAAGCATGACAGGATGAGCAAAATGCTCTTGCGAGGAGCACCCCACGACAACGGCGACGTGTAAGCCGCCAAGTCTGGGCATGGGGGCGGCTCTCGACCGTTGAGGCTGAGCTCTTGCAGCGTTGGGGGCGATGGCAGTGCGGTGTCAAAGGTGAGATAGAGATACGATATCGGCGTGTCGCTTCCTAAACTCGTCGCTTCAGACTGCTCCGTCTGTGGTTTTTCGCTCGATGAGAAGTCTTCTTCGCGGTGCGAGGGGCCGCCGAGGCGAACAGCAGCATTACCGCTTCGAACGATTTCGAAATCTTCCATCCCCTGTGAGTCAAGGCATCCCTTTTCTTCGGTGACCATCGTAGACGGCCTAGACACGAAGAGAGAGCGGGTACGTCTCGTGAATGCGAATCCAAGGCATCGATAACTCGTGGCGCGAAACACCAAGTATGTCGCTGAAAACACCCACAATGTACCCAGCAATGACCTTTGAGGGGGATCTGCTCGGATTCGAGGAGCGGCGATGCCTATTTATCAAAGGCGAGAAGGCGTGAGTGGAGCTAATATTTCGTCGACGGGAATAACCAGGTCTTCTTAGAACACCGGTTGGATCTGCCCTCGCATGGACGGGGGCCCCCACGCGGCTGACAGGATGACAATGATTATTTATTTCTTTATCAAAGCCGTTTGTCTAGATGCCGGCAACGGGCCCGTAACTTCTGCACGAATTCAGATTCATATGTATCGAAGACGGTGAGAACGCCTCCGAAGATACTATAATCTCATATACATCACCGTCCATCTTTCTCGCCAAGACAGAATATTTAACCGATGCAACTTGCTGGCCAGTGTTAGTCAATAGATTGACGGGAATAAGCGGCGGAAATCCTAGTGTGCGCTTCTCCACAAACCAAGCTTTACATCTAGATTCCTAATCCGTCCCCCGCAAAGTTCTGGGCCGAAGAGGTACGTACGAAAGCGGCCCAAACTTACGTCCTAAATCCGAAAAAAAAAAAAATCGCTGCTGAAGCTGAATTCCGATTCCTAGGTTCCAATCCAGGAGGATCCCTAGATAGAACTCAAGCCAGGCCAATAAAATATCGATTAAAGGAGCTGAGTGGATGCAGAGTCTGGATCTTGGGCTGACGAGGTGAGATTCAGGGCATATTATTCCCGACTATGGCCGCCGGCTATTGGGGCCACGAACGCAATTGGAGGGCCGAGGCGTTTGACTTCTGTATTGCCGTTGAGATTGGTTTCCATTACAAAGGAAAAGGCTACTAGTGTACGGAGTATGACACGCTGCTCCCCCCTTTATAATTGTGTCCCCACAGAAGCTTGTCAATATGTTTGGCCTGAAGGAACCCAAAATACCTCCTCCCATATTCGAACATTCCAGGAGGTAGACAGGGGCGTGCGTGTCCCGTATGGGTGATGTTACATTGGGAAATTCAGACCGGCTTGTTGCTTATTTGTAATCGAGATCACGAGCTGTTTGGCTAGACTAAGAGCATCAGATATGAGTTTGTTTAATGAAAAAGAACTCGAAAGATTTACCTAGTACAGAGGGTGGGGTAAGATTCGCTAAACACTGCGATTAATAATGCTCTAGAACTCAGAGGTCCAAACATGTGCAAATAAATATCTTGAAATTCATTGTGTGGTGATTTCCGGGAAATGGGTCGACATAAGTTCTTCCTCCGTCCTAGTCATGCCCCCGCACAGCAATCCAGCAAATGGGGGTTTTAGTTGTTTTGTTCTATCGCTTGTGTCGTTTTCTGAAATGGATCTGCTGCAACTTCCACGGGAATAGCATTGACACTAATGTGGCATGCTCTAGGCGTATAAGGAGGTTGTTCGGTGTATGGTTGTGGCTCCACCGGTAGCTCTCTCAGTTCCATGGGCTTATTTTCCAACTCAGCAGGGCGTTGAGTGCCCGACAACTCGGTGGGTTCTTCTTTATGCGCGCCCTGCTGACACCATGTGTCATCTGTGATCCGACTTGATCCTTGGTATTTCCTCCGGCGGTGTAAAAAGAGAAATGTAATCGCTGAAATCACAACCAGGAGCCCCAAGCAACTTCCAACTGTGATTCCAGCAATGACCCCGGGACTAAGAGCCAAATGTGGCTTTAATGGGGGTGAAGATGATACGCTGGATGCCGAGGATTGCACACTCGTGGAAGAGATTGGCAGAGTGGAAGTTGACGGGGTGACAAATATGTTTTCGGCAGTAGTACTAGTAATCAGCCTAGATGTCGGCAAATCAAATGTTGACGTCGGAAATGGAGTCGGAATCCCAGGCGGAAACATCTCGGTAGTTCTGATTGCGTGGGCTAAGTCCGCACTTCTCCATCGGATCTCAAAGGCCGGTGCGGACAAGGTAGTCCCGTCGTAATTGGTCACCGCATATTTTTGATCTTTAGTCATGTCGTTGCAGTCGTAGCCGCTTTAACACCATATCATTAGACTCTGCCCCCAAACTAGCTGCCATATCCACTTACTCGGGAACACATCTGACAACCGTCTCTTCGTTCCGAATCGGCCAGCCATTGCTCACCGGCGTCGTCTGGGTGCACATGGCACGATATCCCTCAAAGCACTCTCCCGGCGAATAAAACCCCCCGTTGGACCAGAGTTCGATGCCTCCTGGAATGCGGCAGCCGTCAAAGTCAGACTGGAGGATAGGGGGAGGACACGGAATCGCCTGGATCGTCATTGGCATATACAGCACTTGCTTGGTGCCGCTTGAGAGCGTACGGGCCGCCATTCTTCAAAGCGCGGTGTCTACTCGATCGAATCCGAATCCGAAGTCTCAGAACCGCTGCTTCGTGACAGAAGTCGCTGTAGATGCGCAAGTGCCGAAACTACTCCCGCATCTGCTTACCAACAGACAGGAAGCCGAGGATGAACGAAGGCAGATCAAGTCTCAAAGTCTGCGCAATGAGAGATTTTATTCTGCTATTCGCATTACAAAGGGGGCAGTTCCTCAGTGTTTGTGGTCGCTCTTTCCGTTGTTTGGCAATTAGGTACTGCGGCACATGTATCACCCTCGCCTACAAGAGCCGTGAATCGCTACCAGATTTGCACAGAATCTCTCTTCTACCTTGGTACCTTAATCAACAGCAATCAATTGGAAGTTCTACAGCACATCTTTATAGTCATTGCGTGTATTTAGCAGTTCGATGGACACGATTAGCCCGCAATCATCTCGCCATTTAAGTACCACCAATGTACTGGGTAAGTACTACTAGGTATGTACCAGGATATCATGCCCAAGATCCAACGTCACGGCACTTGGCGCAACAGCTCGGTCAACACAGAGCAAACATTCACACTACAAATTTGTTTGAGGTAGGGAATCAATCGCTTTTATATCTATCTTACAAATACAGTGGTCCTATCTAGATGCCGGAAGAAAAAAGAAGAATGCTTTTCCGCCTCTCTCTAATCTACGTCCTCGTCGCGCGTATCGAACCCATTTGCAACGCCATTGCTCTCGTAGTTGCCCTCTGCGTTTCCGTTCGAATAACCACTAGCATCTCCATTGGCATGACCATTGGTATGACCGTTGGTGGTATCGTTCGCCCCGTTTGCAACTTTCACGGTCCCATCTTCATTGATGGACTCTTCAAGGTACAAAGCAAAGGTGACAACCAGATACACATCCCCAGTCATCTTATTCCGAAGGACATATCTCAGCTGATGTGCGAGCCTTCCGCCATTCCTACACCACATCGGTAAGTATAATGTCAAGCACCCATAACGAAAATGGCTCATCAAATCGTGTCGAGCCAGACTTACTTCAACGCCTCTGCCCCCAAATACCTCGCAACCGAGAGCTGAAATCCCGGCAGCCGCAACGCCAGATTCGCAAAGTCAAGGTATGGGTTGAAGAAGTCAATGCCATACGTCTGGCCATACTCCCAAATCCACTTCTCCTTGTTCGAATCCGATAAGGCCCACTTCATTCTCGGCTTGCTCTCCTTGGGCACCCCATTCACCTCACGCACCTTCTTACCTCTATGATCGCCTCCCTCCTCGAACCACAGGCCGCCTCTTGATTCGTCGAATACTCCCGCACCGACCGATACGACATTGAAAGAACTCAGAGCTGGGCCGTACAGATATGGCTTGTCTGCGTAGGCATCTCCCTCGAGGCCTGGGTCAATCCACCATTTGACAATGTTCATGGCGGTGTTGAACCCCGGCGGCAGCTTGTCCCTGATAGGGCGGTCAAAGTCGTTGCCAAACTGCAGATCCGCAGCTCTGATCCCCAAAGCAAGATCATCTGCGGAATCCCCGGCCTCCGTCTTCAATGGATTGAGTGGCGTGAAGCGGAATGAGATGCTGTACTGGTCTTGGTTGCTTGCATGCGGCTCCGTGGAAAAATATGCAGACGTTGATGGCGAACCACGCGGCAGTCCCTTGTAATCCTGTATCCGTACATTGAGCTCGACGTCGGCAACACTGCTCTTGATGCGCACCGGCGCAGATTCGTTCACCGGGACCTCAATGTGAGTGTTGTCATCGTAGCTCGATCCCGCCGTAACGCGAAGAATGTATTTTTCCGCCATCTTTGCCTCTCTATGTATGAAAATCGGGATCTTAGCGCTCGTCCGTCCGCTCAATCAGATTCTTGGGATATATAAGTTCGGAAGTGGTTTAACTGATAGCCCGATTCGGACTATATAATATTGCCTGTGATTGTGGCTTTACACTCATGGCTCATCCATCAGATTCTTAAAGTGCTATTAATAACAGAACGGGTTTTCTTAGTGCGATTTGGTCTGTGTGAGGTGGCGAATGGGGCGCGTCAACGGCACGCTACCCTGGAGCCAGGACCACCCGATGCGGCAATATATGTAGTATTTCCCTTTCTTGAATATCGGTACATTTTCATCATCCCTTTCTTCCGCATGCCGAAGTGCGTCTAAAAGTATTTATCCTAGATGATACCAAACGGGAAATGATTTCGAGCTTGGGGCGTGAAACGGCATCTCCGTCGCCGAACGTTCCATCCGAGTAAGGCCCTATTAGCATGAAACACTGGAGTTAGGAGTTGTGTCTTTACCAATATCTTTCTTTCCAATATGAATATGCAACAAGGAATTTCCCTATGCATATGCATTGCGATTAGATATCAGCCGGGCGCACATGTAAAGCAAGAACAATATTGCATCATGCGCATTATATCGGAACAACTCATTCCATCTCGGGCAAAAAGATAGCTTTGCTGGTTCGGCTGACTCGGCACACGACCTGCTCATCACATTGCTTAATCACTCAGTCGGTAAGACGTTGATAAAGTGAGCGGCTAAGCGACCAAACAATGGACGTTTACCAGACAGAGGTATGATACGTCGCTGCGGAAAGGTTTGATGCTGCTATTGACTCGGGATGCGGAGGTCGACCGGCCGGTTTCAAGCTGTTTCATTTCTGCTTCTATTTCTTCTCCATATTAGATAAAGAATTGGCCAACGCAGCAAAACCAAGGCTAGATGAAGCTCATATGCATAGGTGTGAATGCCAAATTTGAGAATCGAGAGGGATGCCAAAAGTTATGCATGCCTAGTAGAGGTAGTTATTCGGTGTCTATCAAAACGAGGCGACACGATGGCAGTGTGTTGATTGACCGTCCATAGGTACCTTGGTACCTTAGTACTACTAGGTACTAAAGAAATCCACCCACTACAATACCGACTCAGTCGCATTATGCACAAGTCAACCTATAACGGTTTTCAAGAAAAAAAAAAAAAAAAGAAAATCACAAACTGTTTCATAACTGCCAAATTGAAGCATCTTTTCTTTTTCTTGGTTTCAACAATCAAGCCCAACCTCATGGGATTCTGTGTTTGCGCCTCCAAAGCTGATAACGGGCCGCACAGGGCGGGCACATGTATTTCCGCCGCGAAATTTGTCCCTGGAGTGACATTGACGTCATGCCCAATCAGAAGCCCATGGGTCCGTCCCCGTTTGCCAAACTTCTCGGGCACACAAAAGTGACATGTTCAGGCTTTCGTCCACTCTTTTTCTACCTACCCGCCATGGACAAGGTTTTAGAGAAACCGGAGAATATCCCACCTGTCACCCGTCACATCGATATACTTTCGCAAAAGGTCGCTGGTGGCGTCCAGCCAGAACCCTCCTCTCGAAGATGATAAGCAACAGTGTCAGAGGCTGGTTCCTCATCCGCCTCTTCATCGCCGTCTTCCGATATACGCCGTCCATTTACATCACCGCCTTGGCGGCCGTATACTTGTGGTATGGCTGGGAGTCAGCACGGCAGACAAGTGCTGCCCAAGTTCTATGGGGTCTGATCTCGGCCGAGGCCCTGTTCTTCTGCTTCATTTACCTCCCGTACATGCACCAGCTGAATCGCAAAGCTGTGCATCCCAAGCCCCTGACGTCGGAAGAGCGATGGGCTCTCTTCAACCAATGCTTGGCAAATGTCCATTCCATGGAGGTGTACCTGCGGTGGTGGTTCCTCGGAGCTGAACTAAGGGATATCCGCCGAGACAACCTGCGCGATTTCCTCCTCTGGGGCTTCTTCGACCAGGCTGGGGAAGATGTCGAAAGCAATGGCGGCCACTCCGAGGCTGATGCGCGAGATTTGGACGACTTCATCACAAAGGTCGAGGAGAGGTTGGGACACCCTCTCCGCGATGGTCGGGGTGCGGCCAAATGCATTCGACTTACTTTGGATGACGTCGAGGTAACTTACAGATCATTAACGTGGTACTTGGTCATCTACCTTGTGGATCAGGCCGCACACTTGGCCCTTTCATGGAACGGTTTCAAGTTTTATGCCAGAGGGCCTGTCACAGCTCTTGCAACGTTCCCACCGCGCCCGCAGGAGATATTCGCAAGCCGGCGGTCGCGTGCTCCGCAGCTGAGCTACTGGTACCGGCCTCATGCATCCACGGACTGCAACCCCGTGGTGTTCTTTCACGGCATTGGAGTTGGGCTTTGGACATATGTCAGTTTCCTTGCAAACATACATGCGGCTAAGGATATTGGTGGTGGTGGCCAGGGTATCGGGGTCATTGCTGTGGAGATTCTCCCCGTATCCTTTCGACTGACTTCCCCGCCTCTGGGTAAGGCCGAGTTTCTGCGTCAAATGGCCAAGATATTGGAATATCACCAATGGGACAAGTTCACAGTCACGGCGCACTCGTATGGATCTGTGCAAACCACCCATATGCTCCACTCGCAGAGTCTCGGGCATATGATCACATCCGTCGTGCTAATCGATCCGGTAACGGTGATGCTCCATCTCCCCGATGTCGCCTACAACTTCACTCGCAGAAAGCCCCGGGAAGCCAATGAGTGGCTGCTATGGTACTTTGCCAGCACGGATCCAGGCGTGGCACGCTGTCTTGGCCGTCACTTCTTCTGGCGGGAGAACATAATATGGAAGGAAGACTTTAGAAAAACTGACCCGAGGGATCGTCGGAGGGTTGCCGTCTGTTTAGCTGGCAGGGATATACTCGTCAACACCTCTAGTGTTGCGCAATATTTGACTGATCTTGGAGTGGCGGGAGTAAGCCAAGGCCAAGGTGCTGATCAGGCAGCCGAGGTGGAGGTGCTCATGTTCCCCAATTTAGATCATGCGCAGATATTCGACACCCCAGCAGACTGTCAAAAGGTAATCCGGCTTATCAGATCATATTGCAGTGCAGGATTAGCGGAATACACCAGTATATAGAGTCGCAAGAGCTGAAGCGTGCTGCAGCAGCTTGGCGGAAGCGGGAGCCAATCTCGATAACGAATCATTCAATAGTCTTGATCTCCTGACCCCCCCAATCAGTCAAGATGGCTCCAACCGGACGGGGGCCGCTTTGAGTGATGACCCAAACAAGATCCTGGTCTGAATCATTCCGGGCCTGGTGCTCCGTCCAAGCCGGGACGAATGCAAAGTCTCCCGGATGAAGCTCGTGATGTCGCAATTCGCCCCCAAAGCCCTCCTTCACGACAAGTGTCCCGGTACCGGACACCACGTTGATGATGGCGTCTTGACGGCGTTATCAGAAACCGAATCCAACCAACCAAAGAAACCCATTTTGGGGAGGGGGAGGGGAATGGGGATGAGAGGCCCCAGAGAGCGGGATGTGGCACCTACCTTGCTCGCTGTTGTGGTGAATTGGGGACCAGGAGTTGGGGGGTATGCGAAGGACTGTCCGAGAGAGAAAGAGAGTTACAACGCAGTTTTGGGCACGCTTCGTCCAAGGGCTAAGGAGAAAACTCACCCGAAGCACACATCTTGTCACACTTACCGACAATGGCGGAATCTCGGATGGATCGCCCTTCATTATCCAGTATGGGCTTGAGCTGGTCCGCATGGGTCACCTCAGTGGTAGAAGGCAGTATCATGGGCAGTATCTCCGTGATGAGGGGGAGTAGCGACGACATAGCCCAAGACATTCAATGGCGGAGGTGGGATTACTGTCACTCTTGGCGGCATGGACCAGTCGCAGTATCAATGCGTGTCAGTTCAGTTTCCTAGCGCAGCAGACGTCCGAGTTGCCCTCTTTTTTTTGTGCGTGTGCCCGCAGGTGCGTGTTCGTTTAGGCTGGGGGTGCGAATGCAACGAGGATACACAAGGGGGGAAGACGAGGCCCAACTAGGAAGGCGAGCCAGTGATGTGGTGCGAGGATGCGGAACATATAGAGGCAGTTTAATAATAGTAGTAGGTAGAAGGGGAGAGGATGAGATCGGTAGCCAAGCGCTGGATAAGGAGATTTGATGGGGACGAAAGATGATGGAGCGGGCTCCTCAAGAGAGAGGCCGGGATATAGCTCAGCCGGCTGGAAAAAAAGACCAAGCTATGGGATATGACGTGTCGATGCCGCGATGATGGCAAATGCAAAGCCGCAGTGATGGAGCGATGTTAAGGAGAGCCGAAGTCTACATAAGGTGGTAATAGATTGGGGATGCATGGCAGCCCAGCAAATCGCGATCGTCGGCGGATTTGTTTTTCCGCTCAGGCTCCTACCTACCTGAAATCTACAAGTACATAGTACAAGTGCATAATATGGAATTGGGCCATTTGCAGATGGCCGACTTGGATCATCCCAGTAACAGCCCCCCATCTGTCGTATCCATGGGAATCGGATCAGGAGAGGATATATGGTTATTAGCGGTAGGAAAGAGAAGAAGAAGAAGAAGGAAGGAAAGAGGACACAGAACGAGGGGCGTCCATGGGTGTATAAATCGTCCTCGTCTCTAGATTTGATGCTTGACCGAAAAGAATCGAAGCGGCATATTTAATCCACGCACGACACGAGCGTCTTCCGCTGCTGAAGAGCGCCTTACCGGGGGGGACGCCCCATCTCGCCGCGGAAACTGGGCGCTGTGCTAAATCTACGAGGACTTTTTTTTTTTTTTTTTTTTTTTTACAGTATCCGTCTTCCGCAGAGCACAGAATTGCCCCAAAAATGCCAAGATGTGCAGATGCTAACCGTCGTCTTCCCAGGATCATGCCCCGCAAAGCGCCAACAAGATGCGCCAGCAGGTATCCGCCATAGCCATTTGGCGAAATTTCCCCCCTCAAAAGAGACGGCACGGAGTGGTTATTCCCTGCTTCTATACGAAGCTGCTAGCAGAAGGCCTTTGAGCTGTTGTTCCATCTGCTCGAGCATGAAATCTCCTGCTTGCTGCTGCTGCTGCTGCTGCTGCTGCTGCTGTTGCTGCCGGCCCCACCCCGTCAAAAAGGACCCCTGGACAAAAGAGCCAAGGCAAAAAGCGAGCTCTGACCAGTCGACAATGCAACAGTAAATCTCGACGGTGAACCGCTGTGCTTTCTACAAGGGGAAGAGGAGGAACTTTCGCTGCTGATGCTCGACAAAGATACCCTCTCGGTCGGGCGATGGAGGATGCAATATCGCCGAGCGTACCATGTACCGTTTCACTTGGAGATATGTGTGTCCGTCCAATGGCATTGGGTCTGACTCCGATGACGGATTGGGCGATGCGGCCGCTTCGTTTGTCGAACGGTATTTGCCTCTCTTGCACCGGCGACGACTCGTAGGGCTCCGACATCTGGCCGTGGGTGGCTTGGTGGATGGGGTGCAGTCGGAATGTCCAGCCGAAAATCCTCTGCTGGTTGGTGCTGCTCGCGCGAGCGCACAATCACGAAACAGAAAGTTGGAAGGGTGTCGAGCTAAGCAGTGCCCTGTGCTCGTCTTCGTTGCAAGGCTTGGTCCCATTCCATCCGCTCTAATGGTAATGTTACCTACTCGTATAGGGAGGTCGATTCGGGGCTTTTGGCATCCCCGGCAAAAGCCAAGTGCACACTCTTGCGTCTGCCCGCCTGGTTGGTCGGCTGGTGCTCTTCCACCTCAAACCCTGGCTGGCAAACCCCGGGAAGCATGCCTGTTGGCACATGGAAAGTCTCCCTGCGGCTAGTGCACGATCCCGCTGGAATGGGAAGCTGGGTTAGGCCCAGAAGAGCAGGTGAGCGTCTAGTCGCGGATGTTGCTTTGTCGACTTACATCGTGGTGTTTCTGAAAGCAGAACAAGTGCGTCTAGAAGTGGCCGCGTTGGTTCTCTGCAGACACTAATTGATGGCTAGCTTGAGGCCTAAAGCCTCGAGATTCGCCGACGCTGCTGGCCCACTGACCTTGGGAGGTGAGACAGTGGGTAAGATGCTTAAAGTGTCGATCTAGATCTGTACATGTTGGTTGCTTGTGCTCTGCCAAGGCACATGTCCTCGCACCTATAGCTAGGCGTCAGCCGGGAATGACAAGCGCAAGCCTGGTGTGACTTTTTTTTTTCGTACGACGAGGCGAAGCATATGCCAAATAGGGATCACAGGCCGACTGATGGATCGCAAACTGTTGCCCCTTGTGTTGGATCGTTGGTCCAAGAAACATGACCCTCGGCGAACTAAATCACCTCGTCCGCGAGCTCATTTGATTTCTGACCTCGCTTGGACATCTTGGCCCAATGCCACTGCTCCTCTAAGATAAGTACGAGTGCATGCCGTACGGGGGATGCAGGATCAGTGGTGCTTCCATGTTGCGTCAATGATACATGCTGTACAGTATGGGTATCACAATCTTACATGTACAGTATCTTATATTCGGCGCTACATACTCCGTACATGGGTGCAAGCTGGCTCCGGCATCCGTCACATCAGCCACGACATGAGACGAACACTGGTAGGCTCCCTCAAGCGCTTGGCGCGACTGGTGACGCAGATCAAGCACTATCAGGTCATGTAGAAAACGTCTTGGTAGCATTGGGATGCTCACTCGCCCTTGGGTGCCGGGAGCTGGATCTGATTGACGGCAAATACTCCCTCGGCTACGCAACCCTGCGACCGCCTCAAGGACTCCGGCACACCCTCTCGCTCTCATGGTCGTGCAGGCACTCGGCAAGTAAATATCGCAACCTGGAAACCTTACCTCACGCCCCGGAAGACGACGCCGGACGCCTAGTGATGAAGCGGCGGCGCCGGCGGAGGAGTGTGGAGAAGCTGCCAGGATTCTGTCACCGTGGGACTTGGGGCAGTCCCGGCTCAAGTCGACGGCTATTCTGGAGGGGGGGTGTTGTATGTACTGTATGGACGAGGACAATAATACGGCGTATACGTACTCCGTACGGAGTACAACAAGCATCGCCCTGGCATGACCAGGTAGGCAAAAGTCCGGTAGCTTGCAGAGGCTCCGGAGTCAGCGAGAGAGCCAGCATCGGGGATGGCCTCCCTTTGGGGAATAGGGATCATGACCATCTCGGACGCCAGGCAGCCACCACGGTCACTGGTTATTCGGTGTATACCTCACCGTTGGCCAGCGTCATCGGAGACTGAGGGCCGCGTGCTTGGAGGCTTGGGCTCCGTCCCTCGGCCGAGTTGGCCGGAGGAAAAGACTTGTTGGCTGTATAAAAAAAAGCGACGGTCCTAGTCGCATCACCAATCGTTTGCCCAGACTCCACCAAGCCTCGTATGAAGTCATGAACTGACGATGCCCCATATCGCTATCCATATCGCTATCCATCTCCATCTCCATACCCATCTCCATACCCATTCCCGTACCCATACCTCCCTATAACAGATAAAATTTTCGTTTCCAAGTCCTTGGCCCGGTGCAAAGCGCACTCCTGGTCGCCCGTTGCAGCTGCTGCGACCCTGATGGACTCGCTGCGCTTGGCTGCTACGCTGCGTCGACAAAGTACCGGCTCCCGCTATAGACTCAAGGTCTGTGCTTGATCAGGGACAAGACGAGGCGCAGAAGAGCCCTGATTTTTCCGCTCCAATGGTCAAAACCTCAACCCCATTCTGGAAGCCGGCGGAACCTCGATTTGCAAGGGGGGTATCCCGGCAGCTGTCCGTGGAGTTGAGCTCAGTACAGTAATTAAGGTACCGGGATATTACTACTAGGTACTACCTTAGGTACTGTACAGCATCACAGCACGTCTGCAGACGGCCAACAGACGGCGGCATTCCATCGTCCATTATACCGACTTCCCGAGTGACCTTGGAGCCTGCACCTTGCAAACCCTTTGCGAGGTACCGGTACCAGCCCACAATCCTACTTCCTGCTAAGCACACGTTTCGCCCAAATCTCGATTTAATCCCTTTTTAATCAAATCACTTGATCCGTCCCTTTTTAAACTTCGACTTGGCCCAGCTCTGCCGCCATGGACTTGTTAGGGCTGGTTAGCGGCAAGGCCATAGACCAGAGTGCGGCGTCGTCATCACTGGACACGACCTCAACCTCAACTCCGGCTCCAGCTTCAGCATCAGCTCCAGCCACAGCTCCGGCTTCAGCTGCAGAAATCGCTGCGCCCATCATCTACGGCAGAGTCGACGCCGAAAACGAAGACAACCTCGAGCTCCTCAGAAGCGTCGCCGAGCATGGCGCCTTGGGCCGTGCAAAACTACTGAGGCCATCTCCGGTTCAGCCCAGCGCCCAACGGCGTGACGACGCTATCATGCAAGGTACTGCAGCTCTTCCAGTTCCCACCACACCAATATTTCCCGTCCTGTCTCCTCTGTATCGCATCGTATCTGCACCTCTGCGATCCGAGCCTCCATATCTTGCTTTTGCGTTTGCGTTTGCTTTTGCTTTTGCTTTTGCTTTTGCTTTTCTTTTCGCTTTTCTTCTTCTTTTTGTTTTCCAGCAAATCCATCGCTCTGCTTCACTATAGTCAGTTAAATCTAACGATGCGCATTTGGATACACAGACGCAGCCGATTCGAGCCATCTCGAGCGCGCTGAAGACGAGGACGAGATCCAATCAGGCCACCACGCATCGCTCTCCGACAAACCCCCTCCGCTACTCGCCACCCCCCCGGAGATCATCGACACGATCCTCTCCCATCTTTCCGCATACGACCTCACTTCTGTTTCTGCTACGTGTCATGCTTTGCGCCAACATGCCCTGTCTGATCTCCTCTGGCAGCCCCTCGTCCAGCAAAATGTCCCTGCAGTCCAGGTCGCCAGCACGGGCGCATGCAAGAGCTACCGCGAGCTGTATGCAGCCCACGATAGGCTGTGGTTCTTGCCAAAGTACAAGATCTGGTTCTGCGATCGAGATCTGATTGGAAAGATCATCCTGGTGCGCTATGACCCTAGGCGCAGCTGCATCGAGGGCTACCAGCTGGTGGCGGTCAGCAACCAATCGACCTTTGAGCACTGGTCGGCAGATCACGACGTTATTATTCACGGCTTCGAGCCGGTGGTGAGGCTGCATCTCGACAAGCCCGTCCTGCAGTTCCGCGTCCAAGATAGGCAGGAGGATGGAGGCTTCTCCAAAAGACCCGGCGCTAACCGCTTTGCCGACGACATTCCCATGGCCTTGGATGAACGGCTGGGCGGCATGTTTAGCAATTTCCTGCTCACGAAGCCCTTGACCGCTGAGGAGGCGGATCAGCGCGTGGGATTGGGCTACCCCTACGGCAACATGTGGCCGTCGCCAGTCATCCCGGCGCACCACTATGTATCCGGCGCTCAGGTACGTCCGGGGCGCTTTACCCTGACGCAAGACCGCCCTCGCACCAGATCGCAAGTCTCGGACCAGACTTTCTGCATTCGGCAGTGGATGCAGTTGACGGGCACTCCCAGCCCTCTCAGGTTCATGGGCCAGGGGGGTCTCGCCGGAGCGCTTCAGGCTTTAGTCGAGGAAATTGTGGAGGAAGAGGCGGCTGGTGCTGGCCCTGGTGCTGGTGCTGGTGCTGGAGGCCCTGGTATGCATATTGGCGAAGAATTCATCACGTACTCGACTCTTGATCCGGCTCTCTACACCCCGACTCGAGAAAAGCCGTGGAGAGGAATTTGGGTCGGCGACTATAGCGCACACGGCTGTGAATTCTTGCTAATCCACCAGCCTGATGATCCTCCGGCCACAGATGCCGAATTGGGTATTTTCCGCGACGAGAATGAGAGTGATGAAGCATGGGAACAAAGAAGGCTAGATGCTAGGGTATACAGAGGTCGCTTAGAGGGCATCAAATTGACAGGCGACCCAAATGTCCCGAGGGGGGAATACACCTTTGTGGCCAACGACCTTGGTCCTGATGGCTACATTAAAACAGCCACAGACGCCCAATTCTCTGGTGCTAGAATAGTGAAGAGCGAAGGTCACATTGCAGCCACTGGGTTTCTTAGAGGTAAGCAGATGAGCGTAACGCAACTTGCTGTTATTTTGGCCACAAGCTAACAAGGTGGTGACAGATAAGTTCATTGAAAGCCAGCTAATCCTCATCAGCCCAAACAAGCTTGCGCAGCACTGGGTCGGGTTCGGCCATATTAGCTTTTTAGAGAGAGTCAACATTGACCAATTGCTTGTGCCTTGAGAAGGACAGGCATCCAGGGGGGAAGCTGGATAGCGGTTAACGATAGCATTAATGGACGGGGCTACGATCTTTGGGACAGCACATCAACCGGTTTTACACACAACGATACCCGCTATGAGGAAACATGGCCATTTCTGGGAGTTTGTCTATTTGGAAGGGGGAGGATTCACAGGCTTGATTTGAATTGGACGCTAAGTAATAAGGCTAATATAAACATGCGTTGCTCAGAGGTTACCGTGTATATAGGAATTATTATAGCATGGACAGCAAATTTTCATGAAACATTTCACTCAGATGGGGTATAAATGAAGGCCAAGAAGTGTGAAACTACACATACTCATGTAGTCATTTGCTATACTACTAGGTAAGTATACTAGGCATAAATATATATATAAAATTTATATCCATCATTAGAAGATAAGTACCCATCCTAACACATGTTCAAAAGTCCTTGACTCATATCATGACCGGTCTTGAATGCAAAAAGAATGTTCAGACTTTGGCGTTTTGTAATTCCGCAATGACTAGTCATTTACTGGGCTCCAAGGGGAGTCTCGCAGAGAAGGCCCTGGCCAAGCTTGAAAAATGTCAGTAGCTGACCAGACGACTCAAACACGCGTGTATTGTTGTCACTTACAACGGGAAGAACACAGCATCGAGGTCGCTGACCTTTGGCGGCACAGGTCTTCTGGAAGGCGGCGGGATTCAATGGTAAAGTAGAAGCTACGCATCTCTCAGTATGGAAGATATTTGTCTTGAAGTAAAGGGGGTAGACATACGGACGGCACAATCCAGATCGGCGACGCCGAGAACGTCGGTAGCGCAGCACAGAGGGCTGGAATAGAGACCAACTGGGCAAAGTGGTGCATAGCCAGCGTTGCCGTTGCCGTTGCTGGGCTTGGTAGAAGGCTTGCTGCTGGTAGAAGGCTTGCTGCTGGTAGGAGGCTTGCTGCTGGTAGGAGGCTTGCTGCTGGTGGGAGGGAGGCTGTAGTTGGGAGGAGGAGGAGCATAGACCTCAGTTGGGACGGCCATGACGGTGGCGACGAGGAGAGTGGCAACGGCGAAGAACTTCATTTTGAATGATTGATTGAGGTGTCTTGAAGACTGGATTATTAAAGATTAAGTAGAAGAGAGTGGTGGATAAGTTTGGATGCTGAGATGTGGTTGTGAGTGATGAGGGAAAGAGATTGGATCGAGGAGAGATGATGGGGGATATTTATATTCGAGTCGAGTCGAGTTTTTTGTGTTTGATCATATATCCATCGTTGTGCATTTCTTGCTTCTCTGTTTACCAGCTGATGCTATTACCGTCTGTGCTCGGCAAGGGGAGTGAGTTGTGGCTTGTTTACAGCCCATGCTGTCCTTCGCCCTTGCGTGAGTGCCTATCCGTAAGTCCGGATCTACTTGACAGGTTTGACAGTCAAGGTTGTTATGCCAGCATGAATATTGCCCTACCACTGGAAATTGTGATGGCCTGTCATAACCACTCTCGTTGGTCTATTTGTGGATGGGATGTCTTAGTTCAATGGAGCTGTGATCCATTCATGTAAGGGGAAAAAGGGGGCAACGAGGCTGGGTTGGCTACATGAGAGGGACAGAAGGCTTATGATTGGTCCCATGTAAGCTGCAGCTGGGTGTGATCTTGGAGCCAATTACCACATATGATTTGTAGTATGGTGATCACCTGCTGATTAGATGGATAACGTGGCACAGCATATTATCAGCATATGTACTTGTTAATAACTGTAGATTAGTGCTATGCTTTGTTTACTTTGCAGCATCATCAGCTTTTCACTGATGTTTTTCACTGAGGCTTTGAAGAAGGCCGCTTAGCAGAGACAGCACACTCCGTAGTCCATGTGGGAAAAGCAAAATGCGGCGGAAGGATGCATGAGCTACCACCTTCTGACGTGTCTAACCTAGCCATATCCATGTATTCATAACCTCCTTGCTTCAATCCTGTGGGCCAAAATATGATCCATAATCGCTTCGTGTAAATCCTAATAGACGCCTCTTTAGGTAGACTGAGACATACGTTAAACTATTGAACCTTAGACACTCATTCCCAAGACCGGTGTAAAATCTCGGTTTCTAAAAAAATCTCGATGCCACTTCAGCACTCCTTTACTCTGACCCGTGGATACCTTCATTTCACCTGCATAGATACGAGGTAACACCACAGTCATATATGTGTGTACGGCTCTACGGAAGCAGGGCTCTGCGGAGATGAGATGATCCCGAAGCTGACCGGCAGTTGGCATACCGAGTACAGACACGGAGAGTTGATTTGCCATGATACCCGAGGTTACCAAGCATCATCGCCAGCCCGGCAGGTTTCCCGACGATCCGCGGAGTAGAAGCGATTACCCGTAGTCATCGATACTACTTCATACTCCTACTTGTACCTTGTTTCACAAGGGAGTCTAAACCCGTGACTAGGGTTTCGCCTGCGGAAAAGAATATAACCTTGTTTTTTCCAAGGTGAGCCAATCCGATCAGCGCCGATCCATTCAGGCACAAGGATCGCCACGATGGTTCGAGTCTTACCTGCACACTCGTATGAGCAGAGTAGCAATGGACGAGAATAGCGGGGCGTTTTGCGGTCTTCGGCACGCCTGTAATGAAACAGCCCATGATCAGGCACAACCTCCTTCATATCCCGAAGGTAACCAGTGTTCTTATTCGCTGCCTAGGAAGCCGTAGGAACCGACGGTCAATAACCGAGAATCCCACAATGCAAGGGAGATGTCCATGTCGTGGCCAAGCAGCTGATGCTGTACACCATGTTCATATTATTCAGGTTTCATGTAAGGGACATATGCTAGCTGAGCTACGATCAATAGTCACTCACTCGCTTACAGCATTAGCCAACCAAGCCTCGGTCTATGACTATTAAACAATGACAAAAAGAAAAAAAAAAAAAAGAAAGGCTCTCGTCTAGACCAAGTCAATGACACCGCAATTCCTAGGCGCGCACTAGAAAGGCAGGGTTGCATAAATAATGAGTAGCACGAGTCCATGTACGGAGTATGTAAGCTAACATTGACCCTGGTAAGTGAGGCGGCTAGAGTTGACCCCAGTCTCTCTCGATTGCCAGCTCTTCCGGCCCATGCCCAAATAGTAGTTGCCAGATTACCCCTGTTCAAACGAATGGGATAATCCGGACGTCGCTTCCAGGGCTATTATCCTGGCGCTTGGACGCGGCTGAAATCAAGTTTAATCGAACTAGGTGTTTTCCTAAGACAGCAAAACAATCAAGGCGCTCAAAACATCACGCCTAAGCATTTTCCAAACATCAAGCATCAATTCAAAACATGAAAACCCAAGACGAAGAGAGAAAAAAAAAAAAGAGAGAGAGAGAGAGAGAAAGTGACGGCGAGATTGAGTATTCCGATCGGCCGGACGCAACAGTAGGAGCAAAATCACCGGTCCGATCGTTCCTCACAGCTGTCAAGAGCCTGTCCCACAGCTCTAACCTGGGATGAGTTGCATTAGTCTGACAGCCCTAGATTGTCTTTTAGATTAACCTGGCTGGGCCGCCCATGCTTTGACGCCCAGACAACCCCCCCCCCCCCGATGCTACTGGCCGATTCAGCTTCTCTTCTCATGCTAGCTTCATCGGCCGGCTGCTGCGAAGGGCAGGCAGCAACTTGAGGTGGATGGCAGCTTTCCTTTCAGAGTAACGTCGGAGGAAAGTTTGGTTCCGAGGTCAGATAGCAAAAGCTCAATTCGAATCGAGATTGAGAGGCATCGCAGAGGAATCTCGATACAGTATTAGCAATGAGAGCTGCGCTTTGATTGTGGGCTTATATTCCGTAACGCATGTAAGCCATCCTTACCGTCTAATTTTACAAAGGCTTTAATGCAAGGGGTCTTTTTTGTGGCACACTATGAAGTCTAAATTGATTCATATACGAGGCAACCTAGCGATTGGAGGAATCGATTGGTCCTGGCTGAATCCGAGTTACATGTCATACACGCTCCCTGCATAAGACCTGCGTGATTGATGGAACCACGAAAACTCATACCCCAACAAAATTTGTGCAATCAACTAGCTGCAATGTATTAATCTGAATAGGGCGAACTCCTGTCGACTTGACCAATGGAAGTTTGGCGTTTTTTGTTGGATTAGTTGCCCCAAGTCGCTCCCTCTTGGGTGTGGCATCAGACGCAAGAACAATATCCAGTTCTTTGACTATCATAGACTTCAACTGTGAACAGCGCATATTGAAGGAATCACCACTCGGGGACCAACTACCTAGTGGTCGGTAGCCACATGCACATGGGTAGGTCTTACTTGAATCGAGCCGCCCAACTGATATGTGACGTGGACTGTCAACAACCACTGTCTTGCCGTTTTTTTGCGCACATGACAAAATTAATGATTGAATATGTCTCAGTTACTACTTCCCAGTGACTGCAAGGGAGATATCACGGTCAGACGCTAGTGTTCTCCTTCAATAGTGTAAGGTAGGGAGATTGCGGCTGAGCGTCAACTGAGACTGCGCCACATGGAATATACGCCATGTTGACTTGTGATGAACAGCCAGTTATAATCCATGTAGCTAGTTTACAGCTAAGAGCTATTCGGGTAGGCTCAATTCTATTGGAGCCTATGGCTTCAGACAAAATGAAGCTTTTGTGTGTATCACATTAGCCCGTTGACCTAAAAGACGGTGAATATGAGATAGTCAATAGCTACCGCAGACTCTATTTCCGCCAAGTGAAGTTCCGGTGGCTTTACGGCGGCGGCTTCGCAGATCATTAGGTACCTATTGAACTACGAACAGGCAGACGATTTCATGCTGCCCATCATGATTGCTCAATTAGACACAAGCTTCTAAGTCACCCAAACCTGGGAGATGATGGTTTACCCAATGTCAGAAACAGCGTCACTAGTTTATTACGTGAATACCCATAGCTAGAAGACCAGGTAACAATGCGTAGCAGACATTGTTCCCATTGGTGGGATTGTCCTCATGGACCGCGGCCAAAATTTGTCAAGGTTGAGGGCTCGCAACCATTTGATCGTTGAAGCCTTGTATGAACTATAGCAGCCATTTGCAACTATCGAGGCCATTGAAAGAAAATTTGTGTATTGTGAGCGGTAAAGCGACCTGTAATGGGTTACGGGAATTCTTCTCTGTGGGAGCATTGGCTTTTGATGAAGCAATATGTAACCATCTATAGCTGCCTTGCTTAAGCGCCTGACTGCCCACTTAAGAGGAACAATTGCAGATAGTTGCAAATGATTTTACTATGCTAGATCTACTTATCGTTGCCACTCTTGTGCTTTAAGAAGTTTGGTCTTGAGGGTGAAACCAACGCCAAATTCCTTGTCCGAAGATTAATTGTTTACACGCAATTTTTTTGTGCTCTCACTATTAGGATGGCAACTCGCATTGGTGTCTGGGTAGTAGCGCAACAGCAGACACTAAGCCTATATGTAAGCTTCTACCCGCAAACAAATTGATCTTTTCGCCGTCATCCCGTCGCATCGAAAGCTTCAGGCACAGGCACGATGAAATCATCGGTTTCGTCTGGTTCTCTCTAGGGTAGCGGTTACAAGTCGCCGTTACCAGAGATGGTACCCAAGTGACACCTCGTGGTCCCGCCGCAGACGGCAGCGCTCATGTCGACGAATCACAGCGCTGCAAACGCCGGATTTGCCACTCAGCTCCAGCGCATCAGCCGCCTGCAGCCGCTGAGGCTCACTGGATGCGCCACTGT
Source organism: Trichoderma sp. TW21990_1 (assembly GCA_010015515.1). NCBI lineage: Eukaryota > Fungi > Ascomycota > Sordariomycetes > Hypocreales > Hypocreaceae > Trichoderma > Trichoderma sp. TW21990_1. The sequence continues at coordinate 494,836 of WXUD01000027.1, forward strand.
AGCTGGGTTCATGTACAGGTATCGACGGGGTACCGCTGCTGCTGCGGCCCAGTAGCGGATACCTGGCGGTACACCGAGCTCCGTCCGCTCCTCAATCCGGCGATCCGCCTGCCGATTCTCCGTACAGTACATATTGGCTCCAGCTCAAGTCAACCCAAGGCATCCAAGTCTCACCATCGCCTTCACCTCGCGCCATCACCAACTTCCCGCTCAATGGGCCGTGAATTCGTCCACGATCCATCTGGGATGGCTTACGAACCAGCCGGCTAATATTTCCTGCACAACTGTTTTCCTATCGTATCCACGGATCCTCGCCGTCGGCCTCGCAGCGGCGCTGTGCTTCCCCAGATCCCCAGCTTGGAGCGGTGAAACGTCTCGTCATCGAACGCCATGTCAGAGCCGGATCCCGTCGGAGCTTCAGTCGACGGCCCAAACAGCTCCGATGGCGTCCATCGACAGGCTGCCATCCTCGACCGCCATCTTCCGGAAGGCTATTCGGCCGATCCGGAGGTGAGCCTGGCCACCGAGCCCATCGAGGTCGCCGTGGAGCCTGTTCTCGCTCCCTCATCGGCGAGCCAAGATCTTTTCGATTCTCCCGCGGCCTCTGCGACAGAGCTAGGTGCTTCCAAAATTGGCAATGGGCAAAATGGAAGCAGTGACGCAACGCCAACGCTGGAGACACTGGAGTCCTCGCTGAAGCTCCAGGGTGGCGACATCCATCGCGACATGTTCAAGATCAAGGCCCGAGCAGGCTCCCTTCGCCGATCCAACACGTTTTCTCACCACCCTTCGCCCCACCTGGGCCCGGCCGATGAGTTGACGCATTCCGAGCAGCTTGAGCCGGGCGGCTTCAGGCGGCAGCACCTGCTTCGCCGAGCTCGACAAAGGCGGCAGAGCGGACTCGTCATAGCAAACACCTTTGTCGATTTCCTCGACCTATACGGCAGCTTTGCTGGTGAAGACCTCGATGATACCGACGAAGAGGAAGACGAATCTGCCGTCACTGACGAGTCTGAGGCAGCTATTGAGGACGAGCGACGTCCGCTGCTGGTGCGGCCTAAAGCCGATCGCCGGAAGATCTCCCGGCGCCTCGGCCGTGAGGGTGATGCTAGCACGGTCAAGACCTTCTTCACCCTCATCAAGGCCTTTATCGGCACGGGCATCTTGTTTCTCCCCAAGGCCTTTCGCAACGGCGGTATCCTCTTCTCATCGCTGGCGCTTGTTTCCGTATCATTGATCAATTGCTTCTGCTTCCGCTTGCTGCTTGACTGCCGTCACAAGTATGGCGGTGGGTACGGAGAGATTGGAGAATCTATCGTCGGTCCTCGCTTTCGAAGTCTTATACTTGCGTCAATTGCCATTTCCCAGCTTGGATTCGTCTGCTCGGGCATCATTTTCACGGCAGAGAATCTCTTCTCCTTCCTCGACGCCGTGACCAAGGGTGGTGCCGGTCATTTTGGAGTGTCAGGGCTAATTGGGCTTCAGTTCCTCCCCCTCATTCCACTCGCCTTGATCCGCAATATCTCCAAATTAGGCCCTGTTGCACTGGTGGCAGACGCCTTCATTCTCATTGGGCTAGTGTACATCTGGTACTACGATATTGGAAGTCTGGCTCGGCATGGCATCGAGCCTAGCGTCAAGTTGTTCAACCCTACCGACTTTCCGCTGACGCTTGGCTCAGCCATCTTCACGTTCGAAGGCATTGGTCTTATTCTTCCGATTCAGTCAAGCATGAAGAACCCCCATCACTTCAAGGACCTTCTCTACTTTGTCATGTTCCTCATCACGGCCATTTTTACATCGGTTGGAGCATTCTGCTACGCTACCTTTGGCGAGAACACTAAGATTCAGATCATCTCCAACTTCCCTCAGGATTCACCTGTTGTCAACTCGGTTCAGTTTCTCTACTCATTAGCAGTGCTGGCGGGTGAGCCGGTGCAGCTGTTTCCTGCGGTGCGTATCCTGGAGACTTCAATATTCGGCGAACGAGCCACGGGCAAGAAGAGTGTGGCAATCAAGTGGAAGAAGAATGGCCTTCGGGCGCTGACCATCGCCGCATGTATCGGCGTCGCGGTGGTTGGTGCAAGTGATTTGGATAAGTTTGTGGCTCTGACGGGCTCTTTTGCCTGCATTCCATTGGTCTACATGTATCCAGCATATCTGCATTATAAGGGTGTTGCTGAGAGTAAGCGAGAGAAGTGCTTGGATCTCGTGACAATGGTCGTTGGAGCAGTTGCCATGGTCTACACAACATCCGTGATCGTAGCACAGTGGGTTCAAGATTGAATATCTATCATGTAGAACGGCTCCTAGGCTGTGGCTTGAGCAGCTTAACATAGTACCACCGTCTGACGTCTTGCATATATGTTTGACTGAATCAATTGGAACGGCGCCTTCAGCTGCCTATGGTTTCGTTCCAGAAGCAACTGAATCAACAGTTTATGCACATACCTATCGTGGCATCGCATAGTTACATCATTTTTAATAATGTCAATTCGACTAGTTACGGCTTTTTAAAATTTCCTTCAAAATTTGATGTCAGTCAGCTATTAAACAAGTATCCTTTTATTTACACTTGATCCATCTTGTGATACTGGTATCACGAGAGCCTAAATGATAACAGAGATTCTAGATAATACACAGCGCCTCTTCAATCACCACTACCACCCAAATGCTTCTTCAAAATACTCAATATATTTGTTCTGCTGACGCATAGCCCGATACGTCGCCTCCCGAGCTGCATCTGCCATTTCGCCGGGACCACACGCCATTACAGCAAGCCGTGATCCGGACTCGGCAGCAGAGGCCGCTGCCTTCTCAATGATGATGGGGATATCAGGCCTACCCGCTTTAATAGTCAAAGAATTGGCGTCGTATGCATCATCTGTCGATTCAGATGCTTCTGTCTCTTCTTTGCCCTTGAGAACACTGCTTTCTGCAGTCGCTTTGTACGCATCTCCAATGGGGGATTCTTCTTTCGACGGTAAAGGTAACGAGTCAATCGAATCCTTTGCAGAACTTGTGCAATAAAATATACACCTGACATCGTCCCGCGTGAGCGCCGCCGCGAGTTCCCGTTGGGCAATCCGATGGATAAAAGCTTCATTGCGGTTGGACCAAACAAGAGTCAGTCCACGTGTGCGTGTCTGGCTCGGTTTGTTTGATGCCCGTGAGATATGGTCGAGTATGTACGGAACCATGGCCGCGATGCCAGACCCGCCTGCAATAAGAAGGACCTCGTCGAAAGCCCACAAGGGCTCAGCAATGCCGTAGGGGCCTTCAAGGAGGATGGTATTGCTAGAGATTGCAGGGAGCTGGGGCAGAGACTGGGACTTTAGACAGATATCACGGAGACGGCGAGTCCAGCCATCGTATGGGCGGATCCAGAACGAGAGAAGATACTCGTCTTCCATGGCTGCATGTGATAGGCTGGGCTCGGATGATGCCACAATAGAACCATCTGTAGTTCTCGAAGGTGTCTCTGTTGTGCTATTGATAGCTTGAGGTGCTACCTGTCCTCTGCGTTGACTCTCGGCGGTTTCCTCTGCGGACTGGCTCCAATGGGCTAAAGTGAAAGGATGGTTCTCCCAGCCAGTGAAGCGGAAGGGTTGGTAGAGATAATAGTGCTGGCCAGGTCCTGGCTTTACGTGCGTGTTGATCTGAATTTGGATGATATTAGAGTCCTGGTCGTAGGCTATGGCAGCGATGCTACGATGGATGGCCTTTTTGCGTAGTCGAACATGGAGATTGCAGTAGACTACCCGAACAATTCTCAGGAAACGATCGAAGCTCCAGATAGCAACGAGAGGCCATAAGTATGGATCGTAATCTCCATCGAAAATGGATGTGTGGCTATGATGTGATGAGTACATAGAACAGGCACTTGAGCAGCGTCAAGTTAACGTGGGAAATACATACTAAAAAAGAGCGACAATCATCACGACCGATAAAATGATATGGATCAGAAGAAAGGATTCGTATATCTTGTGTCGAAACCAACTGAAGGAGAAGAAAACAATAAAGCTCATCGCAATCGTTGCCTGGAGCGGGCCAGCGTCAGTATATAAGGCTACGATTACCAGGGACCTTGAAGTGATGCCGGTTAGAAGCAGCGTCTTACCACAACTCCGAGATAGAACCAAGACTCATGATACTCTTCCCGATAACCTTGCCCTAGATGTGGTGTGAGTGGAGGAGGGCCTCTATGTAGATAATGATGGGAGCATGCAAAGCAACGTACCATCTCCGCTTGTGAAATAGAATGCTGTGTATCCGACGGAATGGATGATGGCCTGCAACGTTGCTACGCGAGCAATGTGTCTGTGAAAGAGGTTGAACGTGGAGAATTGCCAACCCGTTAGCCAGATAAAGATATTATTCCGACCACTGAACATCCACAATAACGGTAGGTTGGAGTAAGCCATGATGCCCGTTCGGTCAGCAATGTATCGCCATATCTGAGGGGCCACTGCAGACCAGCTTCCATGAAACTCGTGTTAACCCCCTATGTCTCGCAAATAAAACTTTCTTTTGTTTATATAAGTACTTACTAAAGATTGCCCTCGAATCCGCGGTAGTTGACACAACAAAGAACGAAACTGACGACCCAGTATGAGAAGACGACGAATAACTCGATGCGGGTTGGTATACTGCATCCGAACAAGAGCTGACGGTGATATGGAGGTAAAGTACTTGGAATAGTTAGCTGCTTGCGGATTCGTGAGTACAAATGTGCAAGTGGCTGGAGCCCTGCTATTGATTTCTTGCGACTATCTGCTGCTCCGGTGTCTTCAGGACTGGTGGATGATGGAGGCAGCCGACTTTCAACGATAAAGGTGATGAGTCGTTGTAAAGTTCCGAAGACGAGAATGGCGCCCCAGAATCCGTACATTGCGAACCTAAGGTATCAGAAATGTCAGTCTTTGCTCTTATCAACCTAACTAATACCACAAAATGGCGGGACTGCGTCTCACCCATAAGCAGCGTGCGTTCGACTCTCATAATCCCACGTATCCTGTATGATCTTAGTTATGCTGCTAGAGAGCGAGACAATGTGCATGAAAAGAATTGAAATGAAAAAAGAGAAAGTAAAAAAAAAGTACCTCTGTGCGGAAGCCCAAGTCGAACCAAGCTCTAGAGACCAGAATCGGCGTCGTGAGGTTCGTCGCAACGCTCTCATCAGTCTGATCAAGGACAGGAAAACGGCTAATTGCTTCATCTGTCAAATTCGCAGCCACATCCGCCTCTGGCATAAGCTCCACGCCGCCATACGTCTGGCAGGCCCAGCTGAGATAGTCGAAACCGGGATCCAGGTCAGTGGGCGGACAATAGGCTTTGGCGATGGCATGGATGGAAATGACTTTCAGCGGGTTCTGGCAGACGGCCAAGTAGTAGTCACCGTAGCCAATGCCTTCGAAATTGAGACCCCCGATAATACCGAAAACAGCGGAAACACACTCCTGATCGACAGCGATAGTGCTGGATAGTCCATGTGACGAGAATAAGCCCACAAGAGTCAGGCTGATCCCGAGGAGATGTCTTGTGGCTGCCATACCTAAGAGGCTCCCAACTCCCGGGGAGTTGATCTATGTTCTACAACAGACAGGCGAAATCCTCCCGGATGCCAAGAGATACATCGTCAGCTTGGCACACTTGCAATATATAATATATAATAACCCTCCAGCAACCTATGAATCACATGACGGTATCCGCTCACGCCGTTGTCGGCTTTCAAATAAATCTTCTACCTGCAACTCAACAATCTGTATTCCACTTTCTTCATTCATCATGACCCAGACTCTATGAGCCAGTAGGCTGGCACGCCCTTTCGTGATCGTTCGCAGCCTCATAAAGACTACAACCGGATTATAAGAGAGAAAAAATTCGACAAGGTGGAGGCACATCGCCTGATATGGACTTGATTTGCGGTCTAGATCATATTATTACATGTCTAGCGTTGTAAATGACTCAATCTTTTAGCTAAAGATGAACTGATCTTAATCTTATCAGATGGAATTTGAGTCATCAGATTAGATTAGATCCGATCCTAGCATTTTAGTGGTTCGATCAAAGGAAGGCCCACTTGAAAGTCTCTCTCTGCCTTGCCTGATTAGGAACGTCTGAATGTTTATTCTCCATCCTGCCTATATGAAATACTTCCTTAGGGTAGTCGATATTCTCTCTTCCTTGGTTATTAGGTAGCGGACCCATATTATGGCCTGTAGTCTAATTGTAACGTTCCGGTCCATTCTCTAGGTACAGAGTAGATTGTTATGCGATAAATACGAGGTCGTGGCCTAATCAAGAGAGTTTTGGAGATGCATCACCTAGGGCACAAGACTAAGCTTTGTAACCGAGGTTCCTATTCAAATTGAGGCAAAGGGGAAAAAAGCCTCACCGCAATCCTAGTGGTACTGGTATGAACTAGATGATTGTTCTGGTCCCGTGACGCTACGATGTATTTGTGGTGTTAACCATAACGCTCGGGCTGCGGTTAAGGATACAAATAATATCGCTTAAGGTTCAAAAAACATGCCAGAAGTCGTATATTAGGTAACTGTATTTATAAAAAGAGGATATAATCCAGGAAATTATACATATTGAGCACATAAATGAGATTGAAACAGGGAGTCTTTATCTGAGAGCTACAAAGAAAATTGTCGTCCAGGAGAATTATACCCAATGAAGATAGGTTTGCATCGTCTCTGTGGGACGAGCCTCTGACATTCTAGACTGACAAAAAATCCTATCTACTAGACGCTGTTTGTCTGAGTGTGGCAAATGACGTTCCGGAAATCGCCCTTTTCGAGGCACAGATTTGCAAAGCTACCCAACTCAACTACAGCGCCACCTTTAGAGCTAAGGATTTTGTCAAAATTAGCAATAGTGGTGAAATATTGCACCACGGTTATAAGCATCAAGTTGGACAGCTCTTTTCCAAGGGCCTTTTTCGGTCTCTGAAAGATACATCATATATCTACTCTTGTCCGACCCAGTGATGCATGACGTGTTGTTAGGGTTCGAATTCAATTCTCATAAGCTCTCCATCTAGCCTCTATTAGACTAGGTTTTCTCTCACTCCAGCGTTTATGGCTCCAAGAACAACGTCAAGGATAAGTAGCTCGGTGCGTGAATAAAGAGTCCGTGGTAACGCCGTTCGCCACCTCTAGCCGTCGCCCAAGGCAACACCTCTCCATCCCACCAATGTTAAATCACCCTTTTCCAGCGCGTCCAAATCTTTTTGTAAAAGACAGCTGTAGGTGTAGCTGTAATTTGTGCTGATCCCTGAGGAATAGAGGACACTAACTTAGAAGCAGCTGTTTCGTCGCGATGTTGAAGTTTACCGCCGTATAAGCTGCCTGCGCGATCGATTTAGTGAAAAAGATGGCTTAAAATAGAGAAAATAAAATAAACAGTTTGCATATGTAGATATCTAGGAACAATTATTCTTATAACTAAGCATCGATGTAATAGTAAATATTAAACCAAGCGCAAGCATCTGAAAATCGCCAGCGCCGCCTGTTATTATTCTGCAAACCAGGCAGTAATCTTTGTTTATTCCTGACAGTCTCCGCATACCGACCGAAGCTGAAGCTCCTAGATTAAATATTAGTGATAAAAATGTTCCAAGTTGCGAAGCTAGCAAGAGTTCCCCTCCGGCTTGCTGGGTTGGTAGCAAAGGCAGCGTTCTGGGGAAATAATTCCGCGTTTATTGAGAATAATCTGGATAGTAGGCGATGACTCTGACATCTATCCACTCAAGGGTAGGGCCACAATTGGCAAGATGCACTCCTCTGTATTAAATTAGAGATTGGCGCAATTAACCCATAATAAGAACATTGGTAGCTAGACTCTACTTGCCAGCTAAAGTTCTGGGAATGAAAAGAGCGATTGTCGCTAGCAGAACAGCGCTACGACAGAGCATGTCGTTGCCCAGTCACAAATTACATAATCTTTTTGTTTGTTTACATACACAAAACGCTGGACTCTACCGCCTGGTTGATATACGGCATCACTCTGGGCAAGCTACATTACATTACTTGGATGGAGATTACACAAGTCAAGTAGGAAGAGAAATATTCATAGGTATAGAAACGTTCAATTCTATATATATATGATTGCCTAAACTCTCTATTCAATATATAGAGGATCCCCCTCCAAACGCTGAAAACTTCCAAATCATTCGCTGGTCCCCTGAAGGACTTGGTATCATGATCAAATAACAATTTCACGCTGTCGTAAACCAGAACCCAATGAAAATGACTGAAGCCGACACCATATCTGCCACTTGGGCTGTCTATGGAGTCTGGAATTTGGGGTGGTGAGACCACTTGAAGTTTTTGGCCCTTCTATCCACACATCGTGTGCATGGGCATGTTTGGCAATGGTCGCCTGGGGTTGTCTCCCAGGTGGCCGTTGAAGAGCGTTGGTGTGCTCGTCCACTATGGGGATTGTAATATAGTGGCTTCGGACCAGGAGTGGTCGCAGTGTATGGGTTGGCCTTGAAACCAGTATTGACTGGAGTGTATTTTGGCTTGGATGGAATGCAGCCCATTGTAACTGTTGTTTGAGTTGTGTTTAGGTGTGTGTGTGTGTGTGTATGATGATGATTGTCTGGAAAGACTGTCTGACAATGTCTGGCTTGATGCCTGATTGCTGTCTGGAAAGACTGTCAGACAATGTCTGGCTTGATGCCTGATTGCTGTCTGAGGGACTGCCTGACGGTGTCTGGCTTGATGTCTGATTGTTGTCCGAGTATGTGTCTGAGAGACTACCTGACAGTGTCTGGTTTGATTCTTGATTGTTGTCTGTGAATGTGTTTGAGAGACTGTTATTGTATCTGGCTTGATACTTGACTTGGTTTGTATATTGGTTGACTGTCTGAACTGGTATGTGGTAGTGTAAGATGGAAGTTTGAAGTCGAAATCCAAGGGCGGGAGACGAAATTATATAGACGTCGTTATCAGGGAATCGAAGACGAGGGCTCTTGATAGTGGCCATCTATAAGCTTTGAAGAAGCGATATTGCGACTATATTGACTCACTTCGAGGCTTGGTGAAGATAGCAGCGAGCAACTTTAAAGGCTAATCTGCTGTAAACAATCACCTCATTTACCGGTATATCGTACGCGTAAGTTACATTTCTATCCATTAATATGCTTCTATCCATGGGCTATATCTTTGCGTTGGGAGGTATACGCTATGTTATTACATACTAAACATACCCTGCTGTATTCTGAAGAAGATGGCGTTCATAGCGCCGAGGATTTGGCCTACTGGCCACTCCTCTCCCGATACCTTTAGAATATAGCTAAGCAAATAGTTGAGCAATATCGATGTGGCTGGGATGCGTTGCTCCTCGGTAACGCCCGGCTGGCACTGTTACCAATGTGAAATAATGCCGGAGCAACCCTTCAGGAAGCTAATGCCGGTAGATCTTGGTGGTCTTGCTTGCGGCAGCTAGCTCTTCAATACTATACTTGGCGATAGTCCAGTTCTCTGGTGTTTATCTCTATATGCAGCAATACTATACGATTGCCGCTAAGTACTGGGGAGAGGCTTATAGCTGAGCGAGTACAAGGGTTTTCTTCGCTGGTTTAATTAAATACTACATAATTACGTACATTGATAAGCTACCCATCAGTGCACTAACAAACTTAAAGATGTCGCCTCTAAGACAAAAAAAAAAAAAAAAAAAAAAAAAAAAAGGCAACAATGACAGAGAAAAAGAAAAAAGGTAAAAAAAAAAAGAAGAAGAAGAAGAAGCAAAGATAGCAACTAAGAAAAGGGAAAGAAAAAGAAATCCTGCAAAGCAACATAGATTGATGTTTCCCTAAATCATTTACTTTAGTACACAGACTCTAACTCGCAAATATACGCAAGTGCGTTGCGTAAACGATATCGATGCAGTAGCGACCATAACGGTGGTGATATGTTTTAAATTTATTTTGGTATTTTTCTTTTTTTTTCTCTCTTCCCATTTTCCCGCTTCTCTCTCTTTCTCTTTCTTTCCTATTATATAACATTATACTATATAGTGCTTATCTTGTAAACGGTCGCATGTCATTGATAATGATTGAGATACAATGTGCCACGCCATGGCCGGCGTTGTTGATTAGTTGGCGATCATGCGGCAGTGGCTGGGGGACTGAGCCACTAGACCCGAACATAATATAGAGCCTATGAACGCGATGCAACTCGCTTATATCTTATCTAAACAGAACAGAAAATAAGAAGGAGGAAGAGAATAGAATAAGAAAGCTAAGAAGAGAAGAGAAGAGAAGAGAAAAGAAAGACAAAGAAAGAAAAGAAAGAGTAGCAAGCACAACCGGTTGATCTCAACGCTCACCATGGCCACATTGACTCGAGATTCTTGGTACACTTACTGTCGACGGCAAGCCTGAGCTGAGACATATTTTGATTGGGGGAGAGAAACAATGGTAGTAATTCATAAACAAGTCTAGAACATCTTGGTTTGATATCTGGCTACGAAAGCGGAGAAAGTATGACAAAGAGAAACAAACGAAAAAGAGTATCTTCTCCATTCTCTGATGTCCTTTTCTGTGATAGGCACTCTTCGGTAGTTACATGACGTCACTGTTACAAGGGCAACTTTCAGCTTTACAAATGGAATTCAGCAACATTCAGCTCTATTTATAGTGATAAGCCGCAAGTATGTTGTGAGGTAAGGATACAGGCGCAGGACGCAGTAAAAGAAACGAGTCGAAACCTTAAACGAGGATCCGTCTTGTCTGCAAACGCACCATTATTAAAAAAATCCGCCGTCGATAAATTAACACAACTTTAAAGTAACCCAACTGCAACATTCCAGTAAGTCTTTATTAGGGAGCCAAGGTTTATTGTCAATGATCGACTCCCTTGGTTACTTGCCATTGTCGGTTCCCCAATCACTCTCGTCTTGTGACTCCTGTCCTCCGCCATCAGAAGGATCATAGGCATGGCGTCAATAGACTTCCGGTTTATTGCCAATATAGTATTATGTTGCACATTGGCGCAGCCATTGTCAGACATCGTCAGACATTGTCAGACATTGTCAGATGCGTTGGCCAATTGACTAGCGGCATTGAACTATTGGCGATGTGCATTTGCTCATTCCTCCTCGTTGCGCCTCCGCCATTTCAGGTGGCAAATCGCTATGTCTCGCTTCTCTCGAGTCACAAGCCACGTCCCCACCTTCGCAAAGCTGCGGTGTTCTCAAGATGCCAACATTCCATCTCGAAGTTTATCATCAAATTAACATAGCATCTCTATTACTACTTCATTTGCTTTTTATGCCAGTAAGTGAACAATGATGAAGAAAGAATACTCAATAAGTCAGAGAAGGACGACTGTTGACGTTGGTGGCCGCTGAAACACCTCGTCTCTAGATGCACGGTAGTCTGAGACATGGCTGCCTGAACATGCAGGATTGCTTATGGAGGATTGCACTAATAGGCGAGATTGTGTGGCGTATGACAGCATGAAAATGGGTGATACAGTGATAAAAACGCTTAAAAGGGGATGTGAAGGCCCGGTCTCTAACGGGAACTCATCACTTCTCTTCATTCATCTCATTCCATTCCATTTCAAGAAAGAAATTCATCACTTATACACTATGAATCCCGACTCTTCTTTTCAGGGCAGCCAGCTCAGGCCAGGAACTGCAGCCTATGAGCAGGCAAACAACATCTATGCTACGTCCACGTATGGAAAAGAGCGTAACATGAACCCTGGAGAGATTCTACAACCCACATGTGTAGAGGACATCCAGGGTGTTGTTAGATATGCCAACAAATTTCGCAAGCCACTTGCCATCAGGACTGGCGGTCACCAGTACAGTGGTGCATCTTCAACTGGGCCCGATGGCATTCAGTTGGACTTGCAACTTACGTTCCGAGATCCGAAGAAGGATCTTGTACTGATCCGCGATACCGACAACGACAAGGTCTATATCAAAGCAAGTGTTAGCTGGGCCCTGTCCGAAGTCTTCGACTTCCTTTTGGCCAACGGCGTCTTCATGCCGACAGGCCAATGTGCTACCGTTCATCTCGGAGGACATGCCCAAACAGGCGGCTATGGGATGCTGGCTCGATCCTTTGGACTTCTTGGAGACTACATCCGTGAGCTCCAAATCGTGGATCACACTGGCGAAGTGGTCACGGTGACCAAAGAGACGCAGCCTGACTTGTTCTATGGCCTTCTCGGCGGCAGTCCCGGCAACATAGGAGTCTTGACCCATTTCAAAGTCGAAGTCCAAGATGACAAAAAGTATGAAGGCTCCAAGGGACTGTGGATGGCGTTCCACTACCGCCAGGACACTCTAAAGGAGCTCCTCGACATCTTGGTGGAGAAGGGAGAAGACCCAAACTTCCCTCGCAGCTACGACTTTACCGTCAACATCGTTAGTAGACAGGCAAATCTTCTGGACCTTTTCCCTGGTACAGAAGATGAACTCAAGGACACATTGCCAAATAATATCCACGACGGCAAGACAAACTTTGCTGATGTGTTCAAGTTCAAGTACGCAGTCATTGTTGTGTACGCCCAATGGGTCAATTTGGGGACCGATGAATACTCCCCGGAGCTTTTCGATCGCATCAAGGGCGTGTCCCACAGTCTCTTCAAATTTAGCAAGGAGACACCTGAAGGTACCCCAATGTCCTACATCACCTCCATGTGGCTCTTCAGAAGCCCGCGCGAGTTCCCCTACCCTTACATTAAACGTACCAACACGACCAACTCAACCCAGCTCTCCAAGACTGGGTGGTCTGACTGGTTCTCCGGGCGCATTAATGAGATTATCGGCACTAGGGGCAATGGCCTATGGGTCTCGTCCCAGCTGCAGGTCTATGGAGGAAAGGACTCCATGTTCAAGAACAATGCACACAACGGCACTGCTTATGGCTGGAGAGATTCCACTATTAGCGGAACTTGGGATGTCTTTCACCAAGATAACTATGAGGGGGCCAAGGAATGGCAAGAAGAGAACGACAGAGGGGCTGCTACTCACTTCAGCAAAGATGACCGCCGCGTTCTCTGGGGCTCTTATGGTGACTGGGATATGAAGAAAGTTTGGAAGCACTATTATGACTCTGATACATATGCGAAGCTGCGAGACGTTAGGAAGAAGGCTGATCCCAATGGTGTTTTTACTGCCAATCCATTCTGTGTGGAGGCAGCGCAATAAGGGACGTAATGCTTTTTGTAGCCAGTCATTTGTCAATTGAACTGTTTACTACACATAGGAAGAGAATGTCTTTAGCCCTAAGTGTAGGATTGAATATGATGTTTTAACGTTTATTTAAGATGAATTGTTCATAAAAATAGTCAGATTAAAGATCTGTTCAACAGGATCATATGTGATCCCAGAATTAATCTCTGGCGTTTGAGATATTCCAGTTGCAGAGCTTTGAACATTACGCACAAAAAAGCGAATGGCTGGCTTCAAAATTGACCATAAAATTTCCAACCTGCGTGTGGCAGGTCTTGAGGGCCCGGGTGAGAGAATAAACAAAGATAATCATTATAGAATCAAGATGCGTTTACCAGCTCTCTTGAGTAATTTCTTGTCGAAGGTCGCCATCCATCTGGTTCTTTACCAGGCCGTACTGTTGCGCTGCTGACGAGACGATAGCTTTGGTGCTCCATCGTAGTATCATAGGCACAGGAGCGCCGTCAAAGATCCAAAGTTGGTCAAGGCATTGCTCCTGAGGTGTGGTAAATAAAGTAATTTTGCGTCTGAAAGGTCCGCGACACTTTTGATTTCTCATAGCTTTGGTTCAAGTATGTAGTCTGTTCGATCGACAGAAAGCCTATCTATAAAGACACCGCGGACTCCTAGGGCCACGGTCCAAGTACCTTGCGGGCTTTTGGTAATGAGAAAGGATGCATTTGCGTTCGTATTCACCGTGCCATAAAAAAGGTTCCATGGTCTTGGGCCTACATGGTAGTTTCGAACGCTAGAAGTCTCCTTACACGTCCAGTCCACAACCCAAAAGAAGGTAGCATCTTTCGCCGGGACAATGCTGGAGTTACTGCGTAACATAAAACATCAAGATTATCTTCAAATAATATGATGCGCTTTGTAGTCTCGATAAGCACCTTAGAGATGCCATTGTCAGTCGATTAATTCGGGATAATGCCATACCTGGGTCTGCCAAGCCGAGGAAGGCGAAAATCTTAGCCCTGCCATCAGAAGCCTTGTAATACCTGGAATATGCAGGGATTTCCTTGAATGGCGATAAATATTATCATGTATTAATCAATATGACTAGATTAATGCTGATGCAGGAAGGTTATCCAAATATGGAGATAAAAAGTCCAACTACCTATTCAGCGAGTGCCTATCTCGTAAGCATTCTATGCTTGTTACCTTGGAGTAGTATTCAAGTGTTCGTTGGTGAATGGTATGTTCCTCCCCATGATAACTATTACCTACCCGATGTGTGATATAAAGCCCTTTACTTAAAATACTAGTACATACGACCATATCCGCTCGAAAATACGGGATCCCGTCCGCTCTCCCATCGTCAACCGAGTGAGAGGCAGATTAGTAGTCAGGTGGGTGACCACTGGCGAACACCGGCTGTTGTATGTTTTTTGCTTTTTATTGTTATATATATATATTTGACTTGCTTATTTAAAGCCAATTACCTCTGTTATCGAGCACATACGACCATATCCACTCGAAAATACGGGATCCCGTCCGCTCTCCCATCGTCAACCGAGTGAGAGGCAGATTAGTAGTCGGGTGGGTGACCACCGGCGAACACCGGCTGTTGTATGTTTTTGCTTTTTTGTTGTGTATATTCTGTGAGGGATCACGCGAGAGGGATCAGGAATAACAGACAAGGCAAAGAGTGAAAATAACAAGAATACCAAAGGCACTAAGCTGGATTGCGTGAAGCAAGCTACATCACTTGGGAAACTGTATTATGATAATCGAGAGAAAAAACTAACTAGAGCGCAAGCGAAGAGGAGAAGACGACTATGAGAGAGTGGGTCCTGTGCGTGTGAGGTCACATGATCCCCAACATATTCAGCTTGTCTTCTTCAGGTCAATTAGCCCAAGCATATACTACAAATATCAAGATCCTTATTTGAAAAAGGAGGCGTTTCTCCTGCTGACCGATGAACAGCAGTTTTAGAGTCCAAGGGTTCTCCGGTGGCTAGTGTGTCTACTCTGTATTTTCCCATGACCGGAAAACAATAAGAAAGCCGATAAAGTCTCCACTGTGCAAGTTACGTGGCAGTCAATGAAGCGCCCAGGTTCATCCGCAGCTCATTCTTCAAGACTAGAAGTGGCATCACAGCCTCGTCTCTTGGCAACTGAGGGGAAACATCATTGATGCCTAGCATCCTACTGTATGCGGCCTGACGCTTACCTGCAACTTTCTTTTTCCTCCTATGTTCCGTAGGCTGTCAATAATGTATGTTTTTTTTTTTTTTTTAAAGCTAGAATCGTGTATGAATCTTCTTGTAACTTGCTGATTTGCGTAGCTCTATTTTATACATGTAGTTTTGCTGTTAAAATCCACAGGCAAGCTGAGCGATCCTTACTATTTATGTACGCGCGAACCTGCATGGATTCCATGTCTCAGGTTACGCCATCTCTGACCCGGCGCCGAGCAGCCATTGGATAATACGGTACTCTGTGATTTGGAACAGGGTGTGGTGCTTAAATGAGGTTACCTTCGCAAGCCTAGGAGGTTGGGCTGTGATGGCTGCCTTGATGCCTGACAGCTATTTTTTCGCCGATATGAAATGTACAAACACCGTGATCTCACGAATGCCTCAATTCACTGGAGCTTGGATGTGCCCTCTTTTGCGTACACAGACACGACACAGGCTTCCTATTTCCAGGTGACAAGGTGATATCCATTTGTACTGCCTTCATTCACCATTGAAGTTGTCTTTGCGAGCGTCTGCCTGATAATACACACAATATGGCCACAGCCAAGAGGGAAAGAAAGAGGGACTTGTTGAATCCGGTTAACTGGTTTAATCGATCTAGATCATCATCTCGAGCATCAAGCGAACGTCGGGTCGGTATATCTTCTCACTCGCAGGAATTTTTAGAACCAGCAAGACTCTCACTGCCTTCTCATACATTGGCGCCTTCTTCGCGCCATAGGCCACCTACATCTCTCGCAGACTCTAAATCCCCTGGCTTTTATACAGCCACACCTTCGTCAACAAAAGAATCGTCGACGCCTCTTCCTTCGGAATCTGCTGAGCCTCCAGAAATTCTCGTCGACTCTCAGTCCCCTAGCTTTTATACAACTCCACCTTTGTTAGCAGAACCATCAACGCCTCTTCCTTCAGATCCTTCAGAACCTGCTGAGCCTCCAGAATTACCCGAAACCACTGAACTACCGCCAACTCCGCTTCAAGATCTCTGGAGTCGAGCATTCCAGGAGGCTAATGATGAAACTCAAAGATGGCTCCGAAAAAACGCACTAGATCCTACAGCCCTTACTCAGAAAGGTCAAAAACACCAAATAGAAGAACTCATTGGCCTTATCGAGAACAACAAGCTATCTGAACAAAATGACCAACCCCTTAAGATTGAAATCGGAAATCAGACAATCATTGTCCGGGAATATGTCTCCGATGCTATTGCCTTTATTACTATGATTGGTGATGCTGCTACCGCTTTCTCATCAGCAGAGGCCAGCGCCCCGTGGCCGGTTGTAAAAGCAGTTCTCAAAGTAAGCTTTTCTCTCTCTACATGTACACTCTCTATACTTTCTATTTTCTCTACTGTTGGCAATAACTAGTTGTAGACAATTTAAAACTGACTGGTTCTAGATTCCAGTCAAACAAATCGAGCAAAAAGCCGCTCTGCTTGGAACAGTGCAATGGTTTGCGCGCATTGTACGCAGAGGGCAGATTTGCGAGGCTCTATACACGGCAGAAACTAATACAGACGATAGAGCTATCCAAAATTTGCACGCTGCTCTTTTTGAGGCATACAAGGCCGCTCTAGAGCTGTTAGCCATGTCAGAGACCTTGTTTCTTAAGGGAACTGCTAGACAGGCATTATCAGCCATCTTAACGCCAGATGGTGCCACTGGAAAGGTCAAAGACCTATTCCAGAAAGAACAACAGCTTAATCAAGAAGTTCTGATCTGTGAAGGCTCACGATCTGCTTCATCATCCGAGCAAACAAAAGACGGAATAAAAGCCCTGAAGAAACAGCTTGATCAATTATCTTCACCGATTTCTCGGGTTGATAAGGGAGTGGCTAGTCTTCTAGCCAAAGTGGAAACAAAAGAGCTGGAGAAATGGATGGATTTCATAAGCACGGAGATGTTCGGGAAAAGCCACGCTGCCGTTACAGAAGCTAGGATAGAAGGCACTGGACATTGGCTATTGGACAACAGGGATTTCCGTGCTTGGCAAGATATACCTTCTTCTTCAGCTGTATTATGTCTTAAAGGGACTGGTAAGTTCTCTATTGAAATGTATTTCTTTGGCATGTATCAAGGCAGTTCATCTGACACAGATGATTTAGTCGGCACCGGTAAAACATATCTCACTTCCAGAGTGATCGACTATGTGAAGCAGACTCTAGAAGCGTCACAACATGATGAAGGGTTTGCCTATTTTTACTGCAACCGATCCGGACCATCCATGCAAGACCCAATCGCCGTCTTGAGAAGCTTTGTTCGTCAGCTGGCAGGAAAGGCCTTTGATGAACCTGACCTTATTCAACGCAGTCTCATAAAAAAGTGCCAGACAGCGAAGCGAGAAGGGAGAGACCTAGGCTACAAGGACTGCAAAGACTTGATCCTGGAATCTTTCAATCTATATTCCAAGACGACCATAATTCTTGATGCTTTGGATGAGACTGACATTACGACATATAACTTGTGCACTATCCTTATCGAAATGATGGAGAAGTCTAGAAGAGCTGTTAAGGTTTTCATATCCAGTCGACCGGATCGGGAATACTTGAAAGCATTCGCGGATAAGTGTATCATCACTGTGGACGCCAGCAATCAGCAAGCAGATATTGAGCAATTTCTCACTGAGAAGCTCTACTCAACCCCATTCTTTACACAACGAAGGCAGGATATCCAAGAGGAAATAAAAAAGGTGTTTACAACACGGAGCTGTGGAATGTGAGCTATACAAAGAACTGATGCCATTTGCATTGATTTTAGAGCTGACTAGCGAAATGACTGCAGGTTCCGATGGGTCTACTTGCAAGTGAAGAATCTTGAGAGACGTACTACGGATGAGGCAATCCGTAACTGGACTCGCAACTTGCCAAAGGATTTGATGGCAGCGTACGATCAACTCTGGGAAAACATCAAAGAGCAAGATGAGTTTGATGTCGCTTTAGCTGAGCGTGCCATTATGTGGGTATTGTGTTCCTTCAAGCCACTCCAGTCAAAATGCCTCTTAGAAGCCGTCCGGTATGCTGTCCAAGGATCTACAGTGGTTCAAAAAGAAAAGCAGACGCAGCAGCAAATTCTATCACTTTGCCAAGATCTACTCACTATTGATGAAGAAAGGGGTGTGTGGATGCTGCCACATGCCTCTGTGGCTGAATATTTTGAGGCAAAAGGCTGGATGAGTTGGAAATGCGACGCATTTGCTTCAAAGGTGTCGCTTGGCTTTCTCGAAAACTTCCATCCGAACTTTCAACCGAACTTCCGACTGTACCTCCAACCGAGAGCGGCAGAAGATGGCACGTTTGCACGTTACGTGCAGGAGAACTGGGGCCGCCACGTTGGGCAATACGACGAATGGCTAGGATCGAGAGAGGAAGGAGACACCGACCCGAAAGAGGCCGACCCGGATCTCGTCGTCGCTCTGAAGCGCTTCCTGGGGTCGCCAGATGAAAGCAGTGCCAACTATCGAAAATGGGCTGCGACCCAAAGAGGTGGCTTTCTGAAACCAAAAAACATGGCTGCATTTGCCATGTGTCAATACGGGTTTTACTACACCTTGCGCGACTGGTGGATGCAAGGCAGAATCACTCAGGAGATGGCCTTTAAAAAAAATGATTATTACAAAAACTTGCCTGAGATCGCAGCTCAACGCGGCCACATAACGATTTGCAAGCATTTGATCGGATTGATCGATGTCATGCATTCGGATGCAAAGACATACAATGGAGTAATGATACAGGCAATCAAGGATGATAAATTTGACATTCTCAAGTTCCTTATAGTGGAGGCAAATGCAGACGTTAATTTTGCACCGCCTGACTCTGAAACCGCTGCACAGTTTGCGGCCATACAACAACCCAAAATGCTGCAATGGATGATTGAACAAGGGCTTGTGGACCTTGACAGAGAGAATGACAGCGGCTGCGACTATGGCAACACCTTGATTGCAGCGGCGGAGTTTGCCAACGTCGAATCAGTTCGAATTCTGCTCGAGGCCGGAACCAATGTGAACGCTGCCGTGCAAAATGGCAGGTACGGGAGTGCTCTTGCCGCAGCAGTAGCAGTAGTGTATTTGTGCTCTAATGAAAGACAGGTGGAAACAGTCCAGCTGCTCCTTGACAGCGGCGCAGATCCGAACCTGCCTCTGAAAGGTGGAGACTATGGCAGCGCGCTTGAGGCATCAGTGGCAACAATCGGTAATTGGTTTATGCTAGAAGTGGTAGGAAACCACAGCAAAATTGAGCAATTGTTGCTTGAAGCTGGTGCGGATCCCACGGCTGTGTTTGAACGAGGAGAACATGGAAGTGCACTGGCCGCGGCAGCACTCTACGGACGAAAGGACTTCCTCAAGGCCATGATTGACCGTGTTGGGGCGGAGCGTGCCATCAAAGTCCTTCGCCAGAGTAGACATCCCGAAGAACGAAGATTTGAAGATGAAGAGGCTGTCCTGCGCTGGAAGGACACAGCCAAGTATCTTGCCGAAGAAATGGGAGCGGGTCAAGAAATTCTTCACAACATCGGCTTGTGGGATGTCGAGCCTGAGCCTGATGATAGTAGTTGGATTGGAGGATTTATATTAAGATATACGCCACTGGAATAGGTATTTAATATGGCAATTTGCATTGGCTTAACAGTATGTCATTTCTTTCTTTAGGTGATATGTCTTTCCTGGGCGATGGCACTCGTATCGTTTTACTGTATGTATATCGTGTCATTTTTCTCTTATTTCTACATTCACCGACATGAAGCCACACGATTCTTTGACCTTCTTTTTACTTGAAAAGGGACGTGTAATATCCAAATTTAAGCAACCTATGCTAAGACGCCACGTTAACGATACCCGGATTCCTTTGTAGAGTCAGGACATCTTTGGCTTTGGGGCTTTCGTAGTGATCGCCGATATCACGCAGCAATAGGATCTCACTATCGGATATTTGGGCTCGCAATTAATAGGTTCGTGATAAATCTAGGGAAATGTGTCCAACTAGATCCGCTTTGCCACTTTTGGATAATACAAAAGCAATCGGGGCATGTTTTTATTGGAATACAATGTAAATATACAAGTTTTACATAAATCACCACATGGGTGCCTCCCAGACAGGTAGAGATAACACCCGTATACATGTATAATAGCAAATCACCACTAGGCCTCAACTGTCAAATGACTCTGCGCAACATTCTCTGAATCATTCATGTTTCCCTGCCTCCTAGGCAACAAACTCAAAGACAGTGCCAACCATTTGGTAGATCCTCCCAGTTCTTCTCACAAACGCAAACTACAGTAAGCGAATGCTTAGACGCACTCAGACTGGTGATGGAGTACAAGCCCTGCTCCACATGGCGAGCCACCTTGATCAACATGGAGTCAATGTCCTCATGGACGGGAATCCAGCGGAACGTGGTAAAGGTCGAGTCAGCATACATGTTATGCCAAATACAGTCGACGCCACGAATTGTATGGACGCCGTCGTAAATGTCAATGACGGTTTGAGATTTAGACTCTGCATGGTCTTTGCCAAGTGCAATCGCTTGTTCAGGACTTGATTCTTTTTTATCCGACAGCACAGGATCCTCCTTGGAGTCACCAGGCACCGCGTTTGATACTGGAATATCAGACATAACGCTCAGTAAGTTGCGTAGAAATAGAAAATCCCACGTAAATGATTTAATAGCTTAGGAATTGATAAGAAGAAGAAGAGGAAGAAAAGACAGCAGGCGAAACTCAAAGCACGCTCCACGAATTGCACTGTTAATAATCATGTAAGTGGGTGTGAGTGGATACTGTTCCATCGCGACAGCACAAATCATTGAAGAGTCCGACATTGTATTAGGCAGGATGCCTAGGATGTGACTCATAGCCACAGGCTTCCAGCAGCGGTGATTGGCTTACTGTAAGACGTTGTGTTTCACCGACTTACACGGGTTTCGCCGAATTACACAGGTGTCGTCTATACGCAATGGTTAGCATTACCCCGTCGGCGCGACTTTTTAGAGCATAGCAAATTCGAGATTTTACAAATTGCTATGTAACGGCAGTTTGTCGCTATCTCACTGTCAAGACGTCGTGGCAATTATCAGTATTGCTTGCTGAAAGTGTTCCGCGCGATACAGTTGTGAGCCGAAAGCGCTTGAGCTGTGGCAAGATACAGGCTAGACAGGGTGTAATGACTTTATCCCAGCTTACCCTCTTATTTGCTGGTTTCTCCAAGGGTTATATTGTAAATAACTGTCATTGAACAGCGTAAAGAGTTTGGTGATATCCCTGCTGCTATAATTTTTCTCCAAAAAAAGAAAAATCTTTGTATCGGAAATTGGTGAAATCATCGAACCCATTGCCCTGTCAAACGGCAACTGTATAAAGACCAGCTCCTCGTATATTTTATCCAGTTAAACCACTTGTAAAATAGGGCAAAATGAAAGGAAACCCTCCCATTCCATCCATATATGATGCAACTAGGGAACAAGGGACGATGGCAATGATGCGGACGACGAAATTATTAGCCTTGGGAACGAATCAAATACGGGGATCAGCATCTCAATGCAGGAAAAGTGTTGAACAAGGTTGCAAGCGCTGAAAACCACTGCTCGGTTCGAATTAAGCATGGAACCTTGGCTTCAGTGTGCTATCCACAGTATTGATAAGTCTAGTATGAATACCTATCCTTCAGTGACCCGATTGATTAGATACCTGCTCCTCGAGTGAAAAGAAAAGGAACATGTTGATGAGAAGAGAGAGTAAAGAGCAATTCCACTGGCTTGGGGGTTATGTAATCCAGACTAGCCCAAGTCGTTCACCCGAGCCTGCTCAAAGCTGCCGGCGCCACTTACTCCATCTCAGCGTTTTGCATTCTTCATCCAACAGAGTAACTATATACACTTCAAAAATTGGAGACCACAGACCATTGCACGAGTCAAATCGTTCACATAAAATGAAATAAATAAAGTCAAATCCCAGTGATGCACCACAGTTCTAGACCACCTCTTCGTACCGAAAATCTTCCTCCTCTCCCGTGGACCCTGAAAGTTTCCTATTCGGGTAACCCAGTCAGCACGGATCCATCAAGCGCCATCGCATCCAGCCCTCTTACTCTCGTATAGCCCATGCTTCTTGTTCCGTACTGTAAACCGCTTCTTTATTTAGGTGTTATGGGTTTCCCAAATCCGAAGATCCCGTCCTAGAACGGAGAAAATGTACTATGTACTGCTTGCCTAAGTTGATCCACTGTTTACGGTTCCGAGGTCTTGAAGCTTGTGATGGGCTTGCAGGAAGCTTGGTGATGCCCCATGCTGCCTTTGTTACGGATGGATAGGTAGGTTACCGATTGCGGCGCTTGAATATGTGCTACCGGCGGGATATTACTTTCTCAGAGGAGAGATGAAATGGAGTGTGTGTGCGTGAATCAGCACTTCCCCTTAGAAGCGAAATCTCATGTACTTTATGTACCTAAACTACCAATTCATTCAATTCAGCAGTTGACCTCGATTCAATGGCAACAATATGCTCCGACCCTGCATATCACCCAGGGATGATCATTACTGGCAATTGAAGCTCAGCCATACCAAGCTTTACCCTGCTCTAAGATCATGGGACTGTCGTATGTGATAACAAACTAGAGCATGTTTCCAAGATCGACTGCCTATCTATGCCCATATCCAGACTCTTTACGCTTTCTTTTCACTTGCAATCATCTTCTAGACTCCCTTAATACTTGCATCAATAGCACCACACACACTACCATTAACAGGTGCGTTACTTCGTGCCCTCGAATAGAAATGCTCATGTGGGGGATCTCAAGTAGCGCTTCCGGGGCGTTTTTTAGCGGACGTTAGTGGCCAGCTCCCCCACAAATCAACCCCAGGGAAAGCTCCAGGGCCGCCATCCTTCAAAAGCCGGCTAACCGTCGTTGGTAACCCGAAGCTCATGGTGGCACTCACAAGCTCAACGTGCCGCAACAGACTGCAAACTTGCTTCTCCAAAAAGAAGACTCTGTTTCCGGATGAATCCCAATCTTGTCAGCTCGCATTTCCAGCCTGGGACCAGATGGAGGGGCTTTTCAATGTGAAGTCTGTCCACGCGACTTGCCATGCCCCCTCCCATTCGCCCATTCACTCCTCTCCTCCTCCTCTCTGCCACCCCCCTTTCCGGAGCTGAAGCACCTCCCCGGTCCAGCCTCCCGAGCTCCTCGAGAGCTCTTATATCATTCTTTTCTTTCAGATATTAGCCGTGTTGTCTTCAGGCTCATCCGATCCCTTGCTACTGCCACTCCTCGAACCAATTGCATACTCCCCTCCCCACCCAGTCCCCAACCTGCTTTGATGCCCTCGTGATGACCTGCGGCTTGCTACACGCAAGTTTCCCGGCGTTCGTGATGCTGTTTGTACGTATCGATCGTGAGTTCGGCGTAGTGTTGCCTCCATCCCCTCACGCCACCAAGCCTTCCCCGCAGCAGCTTCGGCTGCATTGAGCTGTACCCATCTCCTCGTGCAACTTAAAACCCAATTCCCATCCGCGTCCTCTTCCAACCTTTGATCATCCCATTCCATATCATCACAATAAGCTTGTCTGGCTCCTTAGCTTCACATAGCTCATCCAAAGCCTTTGAGTAGATATCTACTCAGCATCCATTGAGCATACAAGCTTTGTTTTCAATTCTTGTCGCTGCCACACATCAAGTAATGTCTCGCTTCGCTCCCGCCCTTCGGCTGCTCGCCAGACAGCATCTCGCCATCAGAGCCTCTAACCGTAGTAGCGCCCTCTTAGTAACCGTTGCTCGTCGAAAAATGCATTCCTCCTCCGTCCTCCAATCTCCTCCAGTGGAGCCTGCCGCCACTCGGCCGCACTTGCTGGCCGAGTTCAGCATGAAAGACAGAGTCGTCGTTGTTAGTGGTGGTGGACGTGGATTGGGCCTGGTTCAGGCCGAGGCGCTGCTTGAAGCAGGTGCCATTGGTAAGCTGTATACCATCGCAATCTGCTTTGCCTTGTGCTAAGCAATGTGCCCTTCTTAGTGCATTGCATTGACAGACTGCCCGATCCAACTTCGGATCCTGACTCTGAGTTCGCTCGCATCGCTAAGCGCGCCAAGGAGGAGCTCAACTCCAGCCTGACGTATCACGAGCTTGATGTCCGCAACGTGCCGGAGATGAACAAAATCTTTGAAGGTATTGCGGACGAGAGAGGTCGCTTGGATGGCTGCCTCGTCGCGGCCGGAATCAACTACGAGAGCCCGGCTCTCGAGTACCCCCCCGAGGAAGTCGAACGAATGATGAGCATCAATGTCTCTGGCGCCTTCATGACCGCTCAAGCCGCCGCACGCCAGATGGTTCGGCTGAAGCAGCCCGGAAGCATCTGCATGATTGCTAGCATGAGCGGCACCATTGCCAACCGTGGCATGTTTGCCCCGTAAGTCTCACGGTCCCCTAAATCCATCATTGGTGCTTCAGGAATCTGACCACTTCATCATAAAGAGCATACAACGCCTCCAAGGCCGGTGTTATTCAGCTGGCCCGAAGCTTGGCTGCCGAGTGGGGCGAGTACGGCATTCGAGTCAACACCCTCTCTCCCGGCTATATCCTGACTCAGATGTTGCTGAATCTGTTTGATGACTATCCTCAGCGAAAAGAGCAGTGGCCCAAGGAGAACATGCTTCAGAGATTCAGTGTTCCCAAGGAGTATCGCGGCGCCGCCGTCTTCCTCCTCAGCGACGCCAGCAGCTTCATGACGGGCAGCGACCTTCGCATTGATGGTGGACACGCTGCCTGGTAATCAGCCAAAGCAATTTTCATCACCTATTGATATCGTCGAACAAAAGACTGCAAATAAATCGGTTGACCATTTTGCTATGGCGTAACCTGGCGAGCGTGTCGAGAGTGATAGAGAAGCATTTCCTGTAATATCTAGTTTTTTTTCCCCTATACATATTTGCATTGTGTGTTTGGAGTTGGGAATAGGTAGAAGATGCATTAACTCAATCGCAATATCCAATCAGTGCATCTTTAATTTGCAGCAATGTGTGTCAAGACACCGGAAGGTCCAAGTTTGCCCAACAATCCAGGAGTGAGCCTCAGTCTTTTCTCGACATGCGCAATAGGAACCCCATTGTTAAGTAGCTGGACTGCGTCAATAATGGTCCGCATGTCAGCCTGACGGCGTCGGCCTCCGTCAAGGCCCATGTTCTCAAGGTCCTCAGCTGCTATTCGCTCTAGGCGGCGCCGTGCCTCGAGCACAGACAGCGTAGTGTTTAGCTTAGCCGGCGGGAATAGCGGTCCCGGAGGCACATCTAATGACTCGGGCGAGAGATTGGGAGACGCCGTTGAAGAGTTCGAAAGCGTAGGATTTGGCTGTACAATGCCCATCTGGTGGAGGCGTCGAGAGAAGTCGACGGGGGCGAAATCGGGATCCATGGCGTCAGCGCGAACAGCTAGAGACCTGGTTAGACAGATGCGCGTAGCACCGAAGAATCGATCTTCTCACCATCGTCTTTTGATCCATCGCTACGAGGCGCAGGCTGCTGGGGTCTGGCCCTCGTGGTAGCTTGAGGCACAGCTCCAGGAGCTCTGGTGGGATATTTGCGAGCGGCTCCGCGAGCTGCTGCTTTTGACGACGATGCGCCCATTTTTGCTTTCACTCTTATTTGTTTGTTTGTTTGCTACTATGAGCGATTATAGAAAAGGAAAAGTGTGGTTTTATCGAACAACGGGAGAGGTTGTAGCTGAATCTATTGATCTGCTTCTTTAGACGATAAAAAATTGAAGCGCGGGAGCCATCAGAATTATGTAACCTCAATATCCATGTCAAGCCAAAAGTTTCCAGCAGCGAAGCAGTCCATTCCGTCCAGAGGGGCCCCCACTAAACCCAACCGCTAAACCGGACGCTGACAAGCCCAAGATGCCCTGTGGCGTTTTTCTTTCAGGCGTCTCCACGCACGATCCACCGGTTACAACCTCAATTGTAGACGTACATGGAAACTGCGGATTGCTTCCAGGTTCGGTTGATCATTCTTGGTACATGTACACAGCTGGCGTTGTTGCTACATAAACGTACCTATGTGCAGTAGTCGAGAGGAGATGGAGACTGATAATGGCCGAATAACGATATGACAGGTACATGCATCCTTTCACCAGTTCACACAAAATTGCTGGGTACATCATCATTGATCTTGGCCGGTATTGAGGCCATGGCGATACGCAGCAGGCGGTAGATACAACAGGCAACACCGATAAGGGATTATAGATGGACAGTTCATAGGACCATGATGAAATTCTGCAAGTTGAAGATTTCTGCATTGTAGCCTCGACTCCATCCTCATTTATGGAACTCAAAGGCCTCGTTGTAATATTAATTCTTCAGAGGCAGCCTTTTTACGTATCGGCTCTGTTGTGCGGCAGATTTTTTGCCCTGTGGTATAAACTTTTCTGTGCTCTCTCTCTCTCTCTTTTTTTTTTTTTTTTTTTTTTTCCTTTTTCCTGAGGTATCAGCTCGTACACATTTAGCGTTTGTCGTTATCATGATGCCAGTAGACTCCAATCGCACAGGGAGACCCTACACCATGCATCACATATTCATGGATATCAAATGCCCAGGGGCATGCCGACATGGCTTCGGTTTCCTGATCATGGACGCACCACCTTTCCTAGCAACCAAGAGGTCAACAGAGAAACAAGATACATGTATATGCGCGGACGCTGGATGATCGAGCGCCCTAGCAGACAAGCCATCGCTAGCCAAATTCTACCTCACGTAGAAATTAGTAGTAAGGCATAGGTAGAAGTACAGGTAGATTTTAGTTCCATTGCTAAAAATTACGTATCATGCTCTGCTCCGATGAATACATGTCCATACACTATCAGGTAGTACCTAGGCAGTAGTGCTAAATAATGTCCTTCTACATGTACTTTGTGGGCACCTGGCAACATCCGGCAGAGGCCACAACCACTGATAACCTGAACCTACATACCTGATATCCGCCTGCCAGTAGGTACCTAGGTACAGTACCTTAGTAGTAGGTAAATTTTCGTAATTACGCATTCTGTTGGTGGCTGGGATGCGATACAGGCAGTCACTCCCGAGTTGAATAATAAACTTCCTTACACATCTACCCAGTTGGAGATAACTGCCCAATATTACATTCATTTTGAAGCTAGAGATTACACCAATCTAACTGTTTGACTTATTTTATTCGAACAGTGCCTTTTCGTCTCGCAGGTGACTTGAAAATTGTAGTGGGTGGGAAGAAAAATCCAGGTGGAGAGCTTCTCAGCTGCATTTCACTTTTGCCTCACAGTAGACAAATCTGCTCAAAATACGTACACATGTACCCTCACCCAACGCTCACTTTTTGCTACAGCAACATGAAAGTTTCCAACTTGCGAATTTACTACTTAAGGGCTTCGTTTCCCTCTCTCGATTTTTTCTTCTTCTTCCTCTTCACCCTCTACAGCTTTGCTCTCTCGTTTCGTGAGCAGTCTCAAAGCTTGATCGACAGTATCTCATTCTTCATCTTCTTATTCTGCTTTGAATAGCATTTTAACTTTCGAGAACCACAACCATAATCACTTAAGCCATTTGATACATGTTATCATGAATCCTACACCCAATAGACCGGGCTTGGTACAGTTTCCCCCTCTCCCTGACTTTGTTGAAGACTGAGTTTCCTGACCAGACACCAGACCCAGCCAATGACACCGATGCCTACTCCAGCTGGCAATGCGCAGCAGATTCGTGTCAACTCGACTCTGAATTCAGCGAATTTTGTACAGCCACCAGGAGTGAATCTGAATCGTACCCCTACGCCCTTTGTTCAGCCGTATGGGATGAATCAGACTTGTCCTCCAACTGGGCATCTGCAGCAGAATGGGATCAACAACCCAGCTGGCTTTAAGCGGTCGCCGGAGTTTGATCTTCCTCTTAAGCAAGAATTCTATGGTGCAAATCAGCTTCCCAACATACCAGTCAATAGGATGAATCAGTTTCCCAACGCAGCGGGCGTCGAGATCAATCGGACGCTCCAGCCGGCATGCTTCAAGGGCCCGAATGGAGCGAATCAGACTCCCAACTCCGCAAACCTTTTGCAGTGCGATTGGATGAAACAGATACCCGGCGCAGCGGGCCTTATGCAGTCGCCTAGAATGAACTGTATCATCGGAACAGCGAACATTATGACGCCATCTGGGACGCATCAGACTCTTAACCCTGCGATTTATTTGCAATCGCCCAAGGATCAGACTCTCAACCAAGGGAACTATTTGCAGATAAATCACAATTTGAATCCAAGCGGATACAGTCAACAGCCTGGAACGGATGCAAACCAGAGCCTAAAGAGATCTCAGCAGCAGTCCAAGTTGGCTTTTACTCAGTTAGGTATGTGTTCAGGCCCCCCAGCCTATGATGAAAGAGCAGCGAACTGACAGCATCAACGACAGGCCAAAACATTCCCTTTACTATGCAGGATCCTCAGGTCCCCCAGATGGGAATGTGGCAAAATCAAGTCCTTGCTGGAACCTCGGCGTCTAATGCGTTTGCTGATGCGCTACCTTGCAATATCCGTTTGCCTACAGCAATGCCTACAGCTTCTGAGTCCCCAATGTTCAACATGAATCAGCTTACCAACCCGAACATGTGTTCTATCATGAGCCCGAGCATGAATCCAACCATGATTCCCTATCAGCAGCAACAACTTCCTGTTGCGAACGGGCTTCAGAACCTGTCTACTGGAAACGTGGGTATGGATGCGAAGATGAACATGGCTCCCCCCCAGAAACCGCAAGTCCCTGTCGCCAACAGCCTTTACAATTCCACGAACATGAACATGAGAATGCACGCCGCCCAGTATCTTGGTGTTCCTGGCCTTCAAAATCCGTCTACTGGAAATGGAACGAACATGAACGCGAGCTGCCCTCAAACTCCATCTCTCGGAAATGGCATCCCAAACCGACCTCAATCGCAACTCTCTGGAGCCGGTTCAATCAAACCAGCTCCACGACGGGCTCAGAAACCCCAGCCTCAGATCTTGGGTCCCCAAAATCTTGGCTCAAGCCGAGTCAAGAAGGCGTTCAACAGCAACGGCAACTCCGTCCCCAACCTGAGCGCCAGTGCCAAGAACCACATTGCTAATCTCAGCAGCCAGCCACCAGTTGAGGGTTCGGTTAAGCAGCCAGTCGCGCAGTTGGTTAGGGAGAAGAAGCCCCCTCCTCTCTCTTCAGACGTGCTTTCTCTTCTCTCCTGCGATAGACACTGGGAATTCTGGCACCGATTGACCTTTATCGATGCCCTTGTGCTCGCAGACGCTCATCGAAGTGACGAGGGCATACGCCAAGCCTGGTGTCAACGCTTATCAGATCGCTGGTTCTCCGACGACTATAAGCGAGTCTACGAATTCGGCGGCTTTCTCTATGAAGTCAAGTTCGGCCTTGACGGGAAGTGCCAGTCATCGGCGCCGATTCCATGGAGAGAGTATGCGGGATGTGTGGCCTACATCCGCCCTGCCTGCTGCAGTTCTCTCGATCATGCCCAGACCCTGGTTGGCGTCCAGGCTCGGATCCGGGGTTATCTGCCACCTCAAATTTGGGCTCTGAACCAGGCCCAGGCTAAGTTCGACATCTTCATTGGGGAGATTAAGGCGGTTGCGGATGTGACGAAGGAAATGGATGAATGGATGAAGAGTCTCAAGGCTGATGCCGAGGCGCTGTCGCCTTGTGAGCAGATGGGCGATTTGAATGCTGTTCTGGGTGAGGTGAAGACAGAGTAGGAGTAGAGTATTCTGAATTTTCATAAATAGGGAACATGAGTAATGAAATTAGTTGCTACTATCACTATAGTCTTCTATCAACCACTATCACCAATTCTTCTGGCATCTATTACTATTGATCACTGTTTAATTTGGAATGTGAGATGCTGGGCAGCCAACATTGGGCTTTGGGTGCTGGCTACATGCACATATCCCCAAAACTTGCCTTCAAGTTAATGTTGACATTCACGTGACTAGCTGGATTTTTAGTTTAATTTCTGATTTATGCTTTATTCAAAAAAAAAATTAAAAAATTTTAAGCAAGTAAACAAACTCTAAAGAGTGACTCATTATCATCGAATATCCATTGCCGTCAAGCGTTCAGTAAATCCCAACTCACGAAGCTTCAGCCAACATTACATCCTCCGCTCCATATCCCCTCATCCAGTCATTTCATCTTTCCCAGTAAATTACACCATATATCTCCCCCCCCCTAGCACTTTGTGATGTACAATCCAATAGGCGACGGATTATAATCCTGGAAATACCTAAACGAAGTCTCTCCATCGTTTGCAGAAATCTCAAACGCAATAGTCTCTCCCGCGGGGCAATCAAACGTCGAAATCACGTAGCTGTTCCCGGGAGACACCGTCGTTGTTCCAAAGTCTTGCTTCTCGCCTGGCTGGTTATTCCATGTGGTGCCTTGGCTTGCAGGGCTGCTCAACCAGGCAAAGTCCAAAGCCCCCGAGCCGGAGAAGGTAAAGGAAGATGTCTGTAGATCCTTTTGCTGGGGGAAAAGGAACACGAGGCTGCATTTCTTGCCGTTGTCGCTGCTTGGGATGTCAAAGTTGAAGATGGAGGAGATGCAGTTGGAAACCTCGCCGAAGTAGGATGTTCCATGGGCACTGTTGGGATTGGTCTTGTCCACAGGGATGATGAGATGAGGGAATTCGTAAGGGCCATTGAGATTAGCCGGACAGGTCTCTGGAGGAGGAGTATAAGGCGGGGGTGGGGGTGGGGGTGGAGGGCATTCAGAACGGCAGTTATCAGCATAGAGAGTAATTTCGTTGCAGTTAACACCCTGCCCATCGTTGAGATAGACGTTATACTGCCCACTCTCGCCGGTCTGGCACTCCCAGAACTCCGTCTGTCCGTTGTACGAGACACAGCCATCACAGCCAACCTTGAATCCGTCGTCTGGCCTCTGATCCCTGTCACACTGTAGCACATGAGTCGGGGCTGTCTCACATCCATTCGTCAGCACGCAAACCACGATTCCAAGACATCTCCAGTCACACGTGCATATGCATGTCTCTGATTTAAAAAAAAAAAAAAAAAAAAAAAAATCAAACATCAAAAGTGGGAGGATAAAACTTACGAGTCCACCAGCACCCACGGCCCGTGTCATCCCAGAGCTGGTCTCCCTGCAGAGTAAAAGTAGTCGAGCTCACACCGCTACCAGCTCGCACCTGGCCAGACCAAATCTCGCCAACAGGACCCGAGATGGCTCCCGAGGCCGTGAAGTGTAACTGGCAGCCATAAGTCCGCACGACGGCAGCTTCAGCCATGGCCGCGCCGAGGCCAAGAGCAAGGAGAGAGTATAACATGGTGAGCGGATGTATTGCTCCTGTTCGTGTGAGGTTGGAAGTATGGTGTAGCCTTGTGAGGCAAAATGATGCTATTCGCAAAGATGAACTGCCGCCTTTCAGAAGAGCTCAACCTGTTTCTTTATAAAACAGAATGTCTTCTTGGGGGGGATACAACCACAGAAAATGCGGAAAGAAGCCATCATTATATACACAAAAGAAGAGTCTCATGGCAAGAGCCCGTCTTCATCCAGCCTTCCGAGATCTCACCAAGCCACCGACTCCACGATGCTGGACACATGCACACCAGAAAGAATATTCCCCAAAGCAGCCTGAGAGATCCCCGGGAACCCACTCATTGACCTCACCACCTCTTCCTGAATACGAGAAACAGGCCAACGCACCAAACCATCGTCATCCGGAGATCAAAGAGGGGGAAAGCTCGCAGCCAGCCAGCCAGAATCCTCTCGCCTCCCCAGAAAGAGAAGACCCCAACTTCATCGAAAGACTGCATATAAAACTAAGCCAATCCTGGAGGCCAACGCCAAAATGGCCTGAGGACTCGAGGTGGAAACAATGTCTTACACGTCCGCGACAACACATCCCGTTAAGCCGACGCCAACAGCCGTAGAAGCAAGGCATGTAAAACATTTTGACGTACTTTCATGCGTCATGCTATCAGGCAGCAACTCGCTCAAATCAGCGAGAGGAGAGGTCGTTTTAGCTATCACCCCGAACACAGTTATCCAATACCCAACAGGTACTTGAGCATTCCCCCTTGGATAATCCATGAAGAAAATGGACAGCTGAGATTCAAGTACAATTCTCCAGCCTCCGAGTTACCGGACATCAACCCTCGGTGTGACGCTCTCCTATAGACCAAAGCAGTGCAACCAGCCGAAACCTGGACACATCTTTGACAGGCAGCTCCCCGGTTGGAAATCCCGTTAGAACCATCACTAAGCTTCGGTTTAACCAACCGCCGTCATCCCAGCCAGCTGACCGGCGATCCGCTCCAGCTAACAGAAAGAGGAGACGTCTAGTTACGCAAGGAGGAATCTTAGGGTGAAGAAAAAAAGCTCGTATCTGGCCCATCCGGGAAAGTCGAACAAGGTTTCATTCAACCTTGATCTGGCTGCGACGGCTCTGAAGCCGCAGCACGGAGTACAAAGCTGTCATAGTAACTCATGAGCGGTTTGTTTGATGAATTCCTTTTCTGCAGTGCGAGACATATCAATTCACACTACAGGTGGAACAAGAACCCCCTACATGGCAGATGCTTGGAAGAAATGGTCAAGAGTTGAGACAAGAGAGAGGCTAAAATCACAGTCACGATAGCTCCGTTCAAAATACATGTAGTAACGTAACACGAATACATTAGGGGGTATTATTTCAACTGGTCCAAGTCTAATTCATGTCAGACAGTGTAGTCCCAGGTCTAAAGAAGTCTGTTTACTTCCCAGTCTATCCGAGCAAGTCCCGATCATAGTGGATCGACATGTCCCTGCGGGGTTGCCCCAGCTTCGACAATTCTTTAGTTGCTGATTTGGAAGAGACGGTGTGCTTGTGAATCGGCCGATTTCCTAGAGTGGACCGCGATACACAATAGCCACGAGCAAAGCGTCCTCGCAAGGGCAGCTAGATGTTGCTTTGCCAGACCTTGGCACCTCCCTAATGACGTCTTTAGGGAGCACCCATCGCCTAAATCCCTGCGCTCTAGCAGCTACAGCTTTCCTTATGTACAAGACTTCCTAATTCCACATGGCAAGGCCCCTCAAAGCCCACCTGAAGCGCTTTATGCTCGTGAGTTTAGTGTGGGATCGAGATCCGTGACTGGCCAATGCTCATATGCTTGAGATATTGCCAGTCCGGATACCACGGGTCTTCTTGTACCGCACTAGGCAGCCTATCCTAAGATGTGTTGATCTTAGCTAACAGCTTGTCTTGGCTGACAGTGCCTTGACACCAAGCTAGCATCTCTTCTCTACCAAGCCCCATATGCTGCTCGAAGTGGACGTGACAAGCCACTTCCAGAGGTAGCATGGATAGATAATGGAATTCTCAAGCTTGTTTGAGAATAGTGCTGCCATTCGCGTGTGTGGATTAATGTAATCCCGCTTCATCACTTCTTCACCGTCGTTGTCTCTTGCTGGGTCGACCAGCTTTGGATGAGATTTGGGATACGGGAGCCTCGCCTTGGCCCTCGTCACCGCTTAGCTCGCCAATAGACAAGACGTCGTCAGACTTGCTCTCAGCGTCGCTCTGTGCTCCACTGGTGGCACCAAACGAAGGCTTTCTCGACAGTGCTTCCTCAGTGCCGCTGCCGAAACCCTCAAACTCCTCGTTGTCAGATGACTCATCTCCCTCTGCCTTGCCTGCAGGGGCATCAACATCGGCTTCTGCAGTGCCATCCAATGTCTCGGAAGCAGGTCGCTTCCGAGGCATCTCACCAAGCCTGCCACCGCGGCCGTTAACGTTGCCACTTCCCTCCTCGCCCTCCTCATCTGACTTGGGAGCAGGAGTGTACCAGGGGATCTTGCCCCTCATGAAATCATTGAGCATCATTTTCGCCACACCATCGAGGTCAGGTTCTCCTCCGCGAAGAAGACGGCCGGCTTTGCGAGCAAGGAGCTCGAGAAGCTCAGTTCCGTTCTCCCATCCCTTGACGTCATACGTCTTCTCCATGTGGTGCTTCTTGACTCTGCTCAACAGAGCGTCAATGTATTGCTCAGGGTGTTCCACCTTCTCGACTCGCACAACACCTCGTAAGACGAGATCAGTTGGTGTGTCTGTACCTGAAGGAGGCACAATACCAGGGCAATCGATGAGATAGATGCGCTTCATTAAGCTCACGTATTGCCACACCTTGGTTTCTCCAGGAATTGGCGCTACAGTGCACACCTTCTTCTTTGAAAGAGTGTTGATAATAGAAGACTTTCCAGTATTGGGGCCACCGATCAAGCCAACAGAAATCTGCTTCCTATCTGTGTGAAGAGCAGAGAATTGTCGCAGCAGCTGGATCAGAGATCCTTTGCCAAACGAGTTGTTGATGCTTGCATGGAACGCAAGTGTTGGGTATTCCTTGGAAAGAACTCGCACCCAAGCAGCCTATTCTCATGTTAGACGAGAACATTTAGATGTAAGATTTGGAAAGGTAAAAAAAGGAAGAAAAAGAAAAGTTAATGAAAAAATGTGTGTGTCATCACTACGAAGCTCCTTTGGATGCCGGTAAAGGCGAGGGAAGGCTTCAACTCATCAGACGCACAGCCTTCTCTTGATAAGTAACCAAAACGGCACCTATCAGCCTGCAGCCGAAGCTGAGACAGTCGAGATAGCAATGGATCTCCCAATGTTGTAACAGACGGTCCTCCACGGAGAAATATGTGAGGTGTCCTGACAGGATTCATTGGGGGCACGAGGCCAGGAAGGGATAAATAATGTTGAAAGGGGAGAATAAACGCAAGGCCAGTTACTTACAGCAACACTAGTAGGTACCAAGTCACACTTGTTGAGGACAAAGATCAAGTGCTTGTGAGGTGCCTCGTCTTTAAGATACTTCTCGACACTTCTGCATCGAGTTCCGACGGGATCTCTAGCATCGAGGACGTGGATGATGACATCTGAGGAGTCGATGACCTTGTAGAGCTCGTTCCAGATACGCTTACTCTGGCCTTTGTCGAACACAGGCTCGATGGCCATGGTGAGCGCATCAGTCTCGCCCTCGTTGCCAGAGTTTCCACTCAACAGCTTGTTATGCTCCATGCGCTCTTCGTAGGTATCCATGCTCTTCTCAGTGTCCTCAGCGAGATCAGACACGGTGCTGACCCCGAGCTTGACACGCTTGCGCTGAGCCTTGGGTCCAAAGACACCAGCAAACGGCGAGGTCTCAATGGTCATCTTAGCCTTGTGCTGCTTGACGCCATTGGTGGTGTCCTTTCCGCCGTCGTGGATAAGACTCATGGGGAGCTTGTTTGTCTTGAGCAGAACCTGGTAAGGGTCCTTGGCCTTTTCAGCCATGGCCTCACGGAAGGCTGTGAGGGTATCCTGAGAGACAACACGAGTATTGGTAAACCACTTGCGGTTTGGCTCGATTCGGGCATTGGGGATCTCTCTTGACTGGAAGCTGGCAGCCTTGGTGATTTTCCCGTCCGCGTCTCTCTGGGCCTTGCCATCCTTGTACATGTTCACGAGCTTGACCTTCTTCGCATCGCTTTAGGCATCTTTGTTAGCATGCTTCCAAAAAAAAAAAAAAAAAAAAAAAAATTCTTCATCCAGAGCACAAGCAGCACATACCGATAAAAGTTCTCGCCCTTGACACGCACATTTCCCATGCCATCGCCGGTTTTGCCCTGGCGCGTACGCCGGGCAGCTTCCTTCTTCCCAGTACCCATGGTGAAGGTTTGGGCTTGCTAGCAAGCACAAAGATCTTGGGAAGAAGTGAAAAAAGCAGAAGAGATTAAAATTGCGGCTGCTGCTTCTTATCACCAACTTTTTTTTTTTTTTTTTTTTCGAAGGACCCCACTAGCCCACATCTCTGCAGACGGTGGCTGGTCAACTTAGTTAAGCAGGACAGGGGTTGCG
Organism: Trichoderma sp. TW21990_1; assembly: GCA_010015515.1. Taxonomy (NCBI): domain Eukaryota; kingdom Fungi; phylum Ascomycota; class Sordariomycetes; order Hypocreales; family Hypocreaceae; genus Trichoderma; species Trichoderma sp. TW21990_1. Next base: position 531,126 of record WXUD01000027.1, read on the forward strand.
CGGAATCTCGGGACTAGATAATCCGGGTCGCTCTGCGGGTTTGGCAATTTTCTGTAAGTCGATATCACACAAGACCTCTGTGGACGAGCATCAAGTGCCAATTCGCAGCTCACCTCGGGTCAGAATGTCGCTCCATTCAGCAAGCAACTGCCTCAGGCCGGCAGTTCGGCAATTGTCGTCTGCTTCACGAGGCTTCTCAACAACTCCGGCCATTCTCTCCAATGCCGTCCCGCCGCAATCCCCCTCCTACATCCGACTTCCTTCCCCTCCTCAGTCCCAAACCGACGAAGCCAAACCGCCGCGAGTAAGAGGCACGCTGCCAGTGCCTCGGCAGGTTTTCCCCCGCTCAGAGGGCGATCGCAAGATCAAGCCCGAGTACATCCAGCAGACTGCTCCCAGGTCTGCCAACGAGCGAGAGCCTTCGAACGAGTCCCAGCGATGGAAGCGGGAAATGGCCGAGAGCCGAAGGACCAATTTGGAGCAAGGTCTGAAGGCTCTCTATACACGGCGCGAAAAGAGCGACGCAGCCAGGAATGCCCGTGTCAGCCGTAAATTCAAGGAGCACAACGAGGCTGCTGCCGCGCCAGAACGAGAGGACGACCGGCTCACACGAAGCACCGTCTTGGATGCCATTCTGGACACCAAAGTGTATCCAGACCCCGAGCGCTTTGCCCGAGCGCAGCGCAGCAAGTTCAAGGTCCAGGCGAAGGAAAAGGCCAAATACGAAGCCCGACGGGACGCCCTGATGGAGCTGTACATCAATGCTTCCAACTTCATCGTCCAAGAGAGCGAACTCAAGGCCGAGATCGATGAGATTTTCAGCGAAGACTACTTTAGGAAACAAAGCCAATACTTCCAGCGTATCGGCACAACTGAGAACTCTTGGGGTATCTATGGCAAGCCTCCTTCCATTGCCAACATGCTGGAGACCACTACTGGGAGATCAACCAAGCTCATGGATTACTACGAGTCGGAGTATGATCGCTCTGTTAAGCGGCAAAAGAGGATTGCTGAGGAGTTTACCGGAGGCAAAATGGAGTAGCGGCATGGGCCTTTTGTTTTTGTAAAACTGTAGAATATCATGCGCCTGTACTGCGCACTACATGTATTATATCAGTATCACTTGGAAAAATCATATTCACGCTTCACGAACTCAAGTCATATCAATTCCAACGTTCTTAAATTGAGGGACATGAAATATTGGTGTTTATTAAGACCAACCATATTACTACACCAATGCCCAAAACTATAGCCATAGAATAACACATGAAACAGTGAAGAGGGTTAAATAGTTGTGCTCCTTAAACGCCAATTGTGCAAATTGCCAGGGAGTTTGCCCGATTTGAGTATGTACATGTCGCAACCTGCACAGAAATGGTTCTTCGCGTTGAGGATAAACTCTAGGTTGCTAGTCTATCGCTTCTCGACAAGCAAGACATGCATCGCGGCATAGGCGAGAATGATGAAAGCCGCAGCGAAAATACCCAGGTTTCTAATGTCGGACCAAAGGGCGGCATTTTGAAATCCAAATGAGCTGAGAATGGCTGCTCCAGGAACGGTAATATCGAGACCATACTTCTTGTCTACCAGTGTAAGCTCTATTACTTCGTTGACGATGAGTGACTCAAAGCCGTAGTGGAAGATGGACAATGTCTGGAGCCATAGAGCACCCTTTGGCGTGGCATCATGATTGAGCAAGAAGCCAGCGAAAAGAAGACTGAACAGCATCACCAAACTGCCGATCAAGTTGGCCACGCCACCGTCTTTACAAACGATGCCGATGAACAAACAAATGGCTGCAGCTGCAAGATTAAACAAAACCAGGACCAGCATGAACTTGAAAAAATGCGTAGCATCTGGAACCAGGCCCGTCATCGGGTAGATGATAGACCCCATGAGGATCGGAGGGATGATTCTCAAAGGAATAATGTCGAATAGAACCTTTGCTGCAAAGTAAGTGGCCGGGGAATAGTAGCCGTTGGCTCTTTCTCGAGTGAAGAGAAGACGTTCGCTGGCAAACACGTTGAGACTTGTAAGGGTACTGAAGCCAAAGAGAGCCAGAAGGAAGAAGAACAAGCCAAGTCGGTTTTGGAAACCAGGAATATCATCGGTGAGGCCATAGAACAGGTATCCAGAGAACACAGCCAAGATGATGGCAATTGCGTAGTGTGTGAGCATGAGCATCGGGTTCCGGTAGAGGTTCTTCCAGGTTCTTCCAGAGATGATGACGAACTGGCGCAAGTATCCAATCCGAGCGTATCCCTTTCCAACCGCGCTGGTATAAATATTTGGCCCGTCCGCAGCATATCCATTCGTGTTGGTCCCATTTGCAACTTCGGCTTCCCTGATTGCCTGTTGGATGTCTTCACGAATAGAAGTCGCAATGTATGATTTGCTAAAGGACCGGGTGATAATGTCGAGATCTGTTCCTGTCATGGCTGGAGGGGGTAGATCATGAGGGTCTTCCAGTTGGCTAGGCAGGGCGCTTCCAGGGTTGTTCTGCAGCCGATAGCCACCTTGGTTGTCGCCACCAGCATCTGAAGACGCGGCAGTGTCAGTCTGTTTTCTACGCGTGAACAGCTCTCGTTCTTGCCGTAATCTAACCGAATCGCGACGTCGGTTCTTGGGTCGCAACGACGGCTCAGCGCTCGCTTCGCCGGCACTTACAAGAGAGGCACTCGCAATAGACTTCACAGCCCGCGTACTGCTTGGACCAATGCTTCCAGCGTCAAGAACAATGCCACCGTCATCCAAAGTCTGCGTGCTGCCTGCATGCATGGTGAGGTCTACAAGGTAGTCGGCAATATTGAAGCCTGGAGGACATTCATAGCCGATATCATCGAAATAAGCCTGGCACTGAGAGAAGAGTCCGGAATAAACCAGTTTGCCCTGGGCCAACAAGATGAGCCTGTCGAAGAGAGCGACAATGTTGGAGCGAGGTTGGTGGATGGTGAATATGACGGTTCGCTTGTAGTTTTTAGCCATTGTAACAAGGCATTCGATGACGTTGTACGCATTGTAGGCGTCCAGTCCACTCGTGGGCTCGTCGAGGAAGAGGATAGAGGGGCTAGTGACCAGTTCGCAGGCAATTCCGACACGTCGCTTCTCACCGCCTGAAATTCCACGGCCATTTCCTTCTTCAGAGCCGATAAGGGAGTCTCGAATATGGTAGATTCCAAGCTCTTTCTCGACTTCAGTAACTCTCTGTTCCTTGGCAGCACGGCCCATGTCGCGAGGGAGCCTCAGGAGAGCACTGTTGAGAATAGTCTCATGAACAGTAAGAGTAGGCAACATGGTGTCCTCTTGATCAACGAATCCAACCACGTTCTTGTACTCGGTATCGCTGACCTTTTCACCGTTGACGTAGAAGTCTCCGCTAACATGACCGCGCTTATTCTTTCGAGCAAGGATATCCAGGAACGTCGTCTTTCCAGCACCCGATGATCCCATGATGGCAGTCACCTCACCGGGTTGACAAATTCCTTGGATTCCAGTCAGAATATGCTTCCCATTGAGGGAATAAGCGACGTTCTGAAAGTATAGAGCAGCCGGCTTGTGATCCACCATGAGCTTGGTGCTCTCATCGTCAGAATCCTCCAAGCGAATCGCTCCATAATGCAATCTGCGGCGGGACAAATACCACGTTGCGATGATGACGGCAGCCAGGAAGAGCGCGCAGCCGCCAATCACGCCGGCGATGAGAGGGGTATTGATTTGCTTGACGGGGCGGTGATAGCCCGGCACCTCGGTCTCGTACAAGCACTCGCCCGCTTGGCAGTCCAGGAGGATACTAGAGTCTCCGATTAAGCTGACGATCAGGTTGTCCATTTCAGGCTCTTTAAAGGCACAGTCATGGGCACCGCCGCCCTTTTGCGAACATTCGAATCGGCCGGGGCCTTTGATTGCTTGGTCCAAAAAGTCGGTAAGGTCAAGCGAGCCATCCTTACCACACATCATACGGCCGGGAATGCAGCTGCAGCTGATGTGATCGCATTTGTAGGCAGTGGTGTTCTTCTCATCAGAATACGAGGCACTAGAAGCACAATCTGACAAGTGGCAGTAAAAGGACTCAGCCTCGTCGACCCAGACTAGAAAGAGCGGTTAGTATATGTAATGGGGAGAGGTTGAAAACAGATGGAACCAACACTGGAAATCGCAAGTCGCATCCTCCTCCTTGCAAGTGAATGTGACTTGTGGCTTTTGCTTTCCGAGCAGATCGGTAATCTTTTTGTTGGTGACTTTGCAGATCTGGTTGTTATATTTAACGAGCTCGCCATTCTGATAGCAGACACCGCCGCTTCCAGTTTCCATGAGAGCATTACAGGCGTTGTTTGATGTGCAGACATTGCAGTTGATACCGGTCCAGCCCTCGTCGCATTCGCACGTCGAGTTTGAGCGCATGGGCCGGTCTCTACCGCGCCCAAGAGAACCACACACTAGGGAAAAGAGAAATCGCAGGTTAGTAAAGCTTGAATGCGCGAATTATCATGGCGGTGCCAAATGCCGTGGTAGCATCAGGCTGACGATGGAGACGTACATGGTTCGAGACAGTCGTCACCGCCGAAACCATCGGGACAGTCGCATTTGCCGTTGTACTCGTTGCATCCTGCGTATTGGGCGCAGGTATGTGCAGGCAGGAGGCAGTTGAAGCTATTGAAAAACAAGGCGTCAGCAGCGATGTCGCCGTGATGGCGAGCCAATTATGGGATGCGCCTCTTACCATGGTGGGCAATCCTTGGGGCGGTCGTCCATAAGCGCGAACTGGGCTCGCAGGAGGTCGACGTTGTAGCTGGTGTTGGCATAGGCGGCTGCAAGAGAGGGCAATACAGCCGCGATGCCTACGAGCAGGCGTCGGCAGCTGAGCGGCGCCATGGCGATGAGCTGCGGAGGATGCGAAAGGCTGATGCCCGGTGAGGTTGTGTTGGAGGGAAGAAGCAGAAGGTTTGAGGCACCAGCACCACCAGCACCAGTGCAGGTACGTACTGTACCGCGGTTCGGTTCCTGGCGCGAAACAAGGTCGTCATCGAATCGGTGGTCTGGGGCAACCCCAAGTCCCTCAACAACCCCCGAACCCCGCCTTGCTGTCTGATTGGTACAGCGTCCCTATCAGCTGTAGACTTGCTGGAATACGGCGCGTTACAAGACACGTGGTGACGATCAGTGTGTGAGAGCTTGTACAGATGCGGCATGCCCGCCGTACCTTGCTTGTACTGCAGCGACAAAGAGCTTTGATATTTTTACGCGTATTCGCAGTGACATGATTCTCAGGCCATGAAAAGCAGCCTGTATGCAGGTTGTAGTATTAGCCGCTGGTGCTCAGTTTTCTGAAGCTGCTGCACCAAGATACTGATGCAAGTGGCGAAGATGTCGATATTTTTCTCACATTCCCATCAAAAATCGTATGAGGGCCGGCGGCGGAAAATGACGGTTCCATAATCTCGATGTTCAGTCCTGATGGGGGAGGCTTTCCATGATTAGCGTAGCGATGTAATTAGAGGGGCGATAAGGAACTTGGAAAAGACGAACATTGTAAGAAACATTAGCAAATGACTTGCGAGAGCAATTGCCCAAAGAATGAGGCGTATGCAGAGAACATGGAAGAAATCAGCATAAGCAGTGGAATATGGGAAAGCGAGATGAGCATGGTGCAGAGGTATGCTGTCGAATCCTAAGGCGAGCGAGCTCTGGTGGTTCCGAGTCGGTAGTTTGTTGTGCTGATTGAACAGTTTGCAATCATGTTCCAGACATTAAAGTTTGAGTTGATTATTGAAATGGACAGTTTTTTTCGTTGGATGGCTGATGCGCGAAGCTATGTATAAAGGTCGCTGCCATAGACTAGCAGTTTATGACGGCCATGCCTAGGACCACGGTATCGAAGCATGCAGATTTAGAAGTGCATGTGCCCAGTAGGCAACTTAATAGATGATAGAGTCAGGCATAAGCTGATGTCACCGTTGGGAGAGCTTTCGGATTTGAGGACCTATCATCGTCGTTAGAGCCCGAATCTCAGATTCACGGATTGCGTGTCTGGGTCGCCAAGCCACTCGCCGTTATGCTGTGCATAACAACGAACTTTTTTTGGCTTGTCGATGCAGACCTGGACGAAATCAACCTGCAAGCGGGGACATACGTTAATTTATTTAGTCGAAAGAGCGTAATCTCAGTTTGTCATCGAGGTTACGCAGCTTTAAGGCAGATGATTATTGGAGAGGCAGCGAGGCATGCGGCATCGAGGCTCGATGAATGGAGAGAATCGAAGGGGAATAATAGCTACAGAACGTTTCTGTGTACAGGCGCGTGCAGAATATTTACTCGACGTGTTTGACCACTGGCAGTTGAGGTGAAAATGAAGCGCGGTGCTGCTTGTCAGGCGGCAATCAGGTGATGCTTGTGCTCAGCCGCCTGTTTAGGCAGAGATACAAGGGATATCAACCGCCAGTAAAGGACTAGATGAATAAAGATGATAAGGGCCAAAAGGCATCAGCGATCATGCGAGTGATCCCCATTAGCCAACTGTGAATAGTGCCTCTTTTACTTCCATCTTCAACGTAATATGGAGTGACTTATAGCAAACTGTCAGTCTATGGAGAGAATCGGCTATCAAAAACTTGTCAAAGAGCCAACATTCGTACCGTGTCTCACTCTTCAATATCAAGGCAAATGCTTCAAGCCGAGGTAAAAAAAATAGATGACATGCATTTAAGGGCTCTGTCAGTGCTGTCACAAATCTAAACTATACTTTGACAACCTAAGACAGATCCATGCCTGCTTCACTCCTCCATAACTCACAATAATGTACTTAATACCTATGTTCCGATAACTAGGTAGTTACATAGTCTCTTCAAAAGGATGCCCCAATCCGCCTAGGTATGACAATTTAACAGCAGGCCCTGAAGTTGTCAAAATCCCATGTTGCTGCAGGCAGTCTGCGAATCCCGGTTATAGAATCGTCGATATGTAGAAACGTCCTCCTCCTTTATAGGTAAAATTTGTTCACACCAGTGCCAATTCACCAGCCTAAGCCATAGTAATATAGTGGTAGTATATCAGTTTGTGGACTAAGCGAAGCACTGACGGCCGAGGTTCGATTCCTCGCTATGGCATCAATTTTTGTCTTTTTTTTGCTACTGCCGGCAGCGACGGATGCGCCAACGAGCGTTGAATAGCTTTGTGGGCCTCGCGGAGCAAAATGTGCGTTGCTTGTGTGTAGTATCAATCGCTCAACATGGTAACATTGGGTAGTCCTGATGCTTCACTCGTGGTCCAGCCAGTGGATGGTGTCAGCTATTGCCAGTATATAGGTACCTCTATTGCGATTGTTCCCTAGCCTGGGCTATTCGCTGCCGAATTGCCGTGCTGCTAATCTTTGACGCAAATCCATTGCTCTGTGCTCCACTGCCATCCTCCACGATATCGTTTGGATCGAGCACGTCAATCTCAAACACCTCTAGCGGTTTCCATCCTTTTTCGGTTCTCCTATCATTGATAGCCTGTCCACCGCTCCGTGTCTCTCCAGAAACCACAATTACATCCATGACTTCCTCTGCGATGGTTGGGCCAAAGGGGTCATGGATGTTCACACAGCGAACCAGCACTGTGCCGTCGCGGAAAGTAGCGTGAAGCTCTTCCGGTGTGGGATTAGACGTGGGCGGCAAGGTGTTTGTATTGGATGAAGAAGCCGAGTTGAATATGGTGGAGAGAAACTGCAGAACATTGTTTACGCGCACATCCCAGGGCTGTAGCACTTGAGCGTACTTTTTGTTCTTTAGTAGCTCATCTCCGGAAATGCCAACTATGAGAACAGAGTGCTTCCCAGTGGATTTCTCAGGGATACCCATGAGCAGAGCAGTGGCGTGGAGGAGGAGTTTGTGTCCCGCATGAAGATGGTCAAACGTGCCACCCAGACAAACTACATCATAACCTTTGACGAAATCCTGCTCAGCAACAGGCGGGATATCGCTGGTGGACAAGGTAATGCCGCCTTCAACAGCAATTATTTGGCTTTGTAGGAGAGTTTGTTTCCCCTGTGAATATTCCAAGAAACCGTTGAGGAGCGCATAGCCGGCCTCAGTGCTCGGATGGAACACTGCCCTCCAAGGATGCACAGTCGAGGCAAAGGCGGCCAGGTCCAATACGGGAGTGCAGTTTGCCTCGTATTCTCCATTGAAGTTGCGCTGATACGTCCTTTGTCGCTCATGGTCGACCAAGACAACACGCGGATCAAGACTGCTACTGCCTGGTTCCCCTGATGTGTCAATGGTCAGCTCATCGCAAATGGCCGCGATGAGTGTGTAAATGCGAGCGAGAAGAGATTGCGCCGCCTTCCAGTTAAGGGATTTGCGGCTCGGTGAGGGGCCTGTGAGAAGAGGACAGGCGATTGCGATGACTAGGACATGGCTGACACCGGTGGAGTTGATATCGGAGTTGCTGATATTGCTATTGCCCTTGATGCCAGTGGTGAGGCGCTTAAGAACTGCGGTTAAAGGCGCTCGGTAGGCGGCAGCGAGAGAATGAGGATGAAGTGGAAGAGGAGGAGCTGGAAGTAATAGAAGCGAAGGCGCGCTGCTGGTTGATGGAGCCATGATGAACAGAAACAAATGATGCCGTTAACTTAAAGATGAGGCTGCAAGATGTTGTATGAAAGTGGTGTCATTGAGTATTCCATTATGACCGAGGCTAAATGGTGGGGTTAACGTGGGAGTAAGAGTACATCCAGTTAGGGGTCTTCATCCCCACAGTCACATGGCCCAACAAGATGGAACTCAGATTTCTCCAAGCATCTGCAAATCTTAACTTTGGAAATTAAGGCGATCGCTAATGCATGTGGCTAGACGATTGTGGTGGCTTGGCCAAAGAGAGATTACAGGGCTGGTAAACTTTGTCCTGTAAGTGAGAAACTCAGTCGTATCTGTGGTCAAGACATCCTACAAAAAGAGTGTAATGATGGACAATGACAGTACCAAATATAATATGTGCCCCTTCATTGATGTCTTTTCGGAATAGCTTATCTCGGTTTTTTTTGCCATTTACAGATATAGCAAAATGAACATATTTTGGGTGCTACTTATGTGTACCTTTGCCTGCTCTTCCGTGTACATGCTTGTACTTCTCAGAGCTGATATTTTGCAGTACCTAACCTGGACCTCTCAACATCACGTATTCGACAATCACAGGATAAATTAGCTAAATTCGACGAGCAGAGACTCATTTTCTGACCTTTTTCATGCCATCAGCGTCTTCATCAAATTGCCTCATCGTGCCATCCAACATAGCATGCAACTAAATACCTTTGACTGCGCATCCCAACGCTGAACCTCGGATTGACAATGACACTACCTATAACTAGATGGCGGCTTCACATTGCGGATTGGCTAGCATCAACACCGATTCTGGTGCTGGTTTGGATTAGCAGTACCCGATAGGCCGTAAATACGGATCTTGAAACCAATCGACGTTGAAGATGATCCGCCCAGACAACAAGGCGCGCCTTCACCAAATTCTCCGACAGTCGCCCTAGTCTTACCCCACACGGGGCGTCGGCTCAAACGAGCAACTATCTCGACCGCAGCGACTATTAATGAGAGAGGTCGGCCTGTATCAATCCTTTCCTCCGATTGGGTTCTATATTAACGCATAACAAATAGACAAACGAACGCTCCCATCATCCGCGAGAGTTTCAGAACGCCTGCATTAGATCCAGCCAACATGGTGCGCTTCCAACGGTTTGAGGTTGAGCAGTGGATGGACACTTATGAAACAACCCCTGGGGTCCTCAACATTGCTGAGACATGCGCTGAATCCGTCTCCATCGATGAGCTAGTCCAGCTATCCGAGGACAAGGCTGTGAATCCACTACGGACCAGCACCGTGCTCACATATGGCGCCATTCGCGGATCGTCGACGCTGAGGGAACGCATCGCGGCTCTCTACGAAGGGGAACAGCTGTCGGCTGAAAATGTCCTCATCACTCAGGGTGCCATAGCCGCCAACTTTCTGGTGTTTTATGGACTGATCGGGCCCGGAGACCATGTCATTTGCGTGTATCCCACGTATCAGCAGCTCTTTTCTGTCCCCGAGAGTCTTGGAGCAGAGGTTTCGCTTTGGCGCTTGCGGCCTGAGCAGGGCTGGGTACCCGACATGGACGAGCTGGAGAAGCTGGTCAAGGCAAACACCAAGGTCTGTAGCCGCAACACACAACCGGAAACAACAAGATTCATTCATTTGGCTGGATATTAGTCTCTGACGCTAACCCCACAAGCAAAGATGATTGTCATTAACAACCCCAACAACCCTACCGGGGTGCCCATACCCCGAGATGTCGTTTATAAGATTGTGGACTTTGCCAAAGCCAGGGGGATCATGATCCTGTCCGACGAGGTCTATCGACCGCTATTCCACGACGGAATAGAAAACAATGCAGACATCCCGCCGTCAGCAGCAGACTTGGGCTACGCAAAGGCCATTGTGACGGGATCTCTGTCCAAGGCATACTCTCTCGCCGGTATCCGAGTGGGCTGGATTGCGTCAGGCGACAAGGCCATCATCGAGCGACTGGCCGAGGCACGGCACTACACGGCAATCAGCGTCTCTCAGCTGGACGACCAGGTGGCAAGCTATGCGCTCTCGGCGGCCGTGCGCGGGCCACTGCTGAAGCGAAATATCCAGCTGGCAAAGCGGAACGCCGACATGCTCAAGGCATTCGTGGAGGCGCATTCCTCACTCTGCTCCTGGGTGGCGCCCAGCGCGGGAACGACGGCATTCATCCGGTTCCATGTGGGAGGCAAGCCGGTGGATGATGTGGACTTTTGCCGCGACGTGCTGGATAAGACCAAAGTCTTTTTCGTGCCCGGATCTCACTGCTTTGGACGGGGCCAGGACTTTGCGGGCTATGTAAGAGTCGGCTTTGTTGGATCTACAGCGGTGCTGGCAGAGGCGCTGCAGAAGCTGGGAGACCATGTGCAGCAGCTGTAGAAGCTGGGCCAATAAGCCAATAAGCTGGAGGCAAGATTCTAGGCTGTCACTGGGCCGAGTTCCGCATTAGGCAACATTGGAAGCATGGAATGCATGGAATCAGAGCCTCAGCCACAGGCAGCCTTCTATTTTTACACCAAATCCATCCTTGTACTTTGTACTTTTCCAACCAGCTGAAGTGTCTCGGACATGTGCTGTACTACCTGTATTAGGTAACATGGGGGATCCGAAACTTGCAACTTTAGCGATGGTTCCCGACATCCATTTGCATGTGCCGTATTGCAACTAGCCCTCGGTACTACTAGTAGTAGTCGATGGTAGTATAGTACTAACTACCTCTACATAGTATGTAGTATTAGTGGGAAGAACTTTCACAGTCATCCTGGATCCATCTGATTTCACACGAGGGCTGAGGCTGAGCGCGCTCCATAACGCGGAGGCGGACAGACGCATGGGCCGGCGGAAGAAAGAGTGGAAGAAAGAGAAAATCGAACCCAAAGAGACGACAAAGTGCATCAAAGAATGTTAAAAAAAAAAAAAAAAACTTTTCCAGCCCCATCGTCGTCATTCTCCCTCTGACAGCTCATCAACACCCGTTAAATCCGCTGCAGCGGCAACGCGCGTTTCGCTGCCACACTCGGCGACTCGGCATCGCCCTAAGCGACTCAAATCCCCCGTTCGCCGGCAATCCCCACTGCTTTGGGCGCTAATGACGACGCCTGTCAGTGCAGCTTCTCCTGTTTCAGCGGCCGTCTCATTTCACAGCCACGCCGCATGCGTCTGTGACAATTTATAACAATGGCCCGGGCCCTGAGTGGGATCGCGAGCTTGGCTTTTCTGATTTCTCCTTCGATTGTTGAATATCTCTAGAGTTTTTCGTTCTTGGCTGTCTATACCCCGGAGTTTTGTGCGAACCATCATCTTGGCATTACCTGTTGCTTGTGTTTTGTTGCATACTACCTGTATACTCACCAGACGGAGCCTCACGATCCTCACGGAGACGCGCGGCGACCCATCCCCTGACTCAGAAAGCCCTACAAGGTCGTCGACACTGTAGTATTGCCAGTATTCTTTATTCTTTCCATCGTATTTCTCCAGTAGCCTTGCGCCATGAAGGCCTCACCCCTGGCCGTTGCAGGCGTTGTCCTAGCCTCAGCAGCCCAGGCCCAGGTCGTCCAGTTCGACATCGAAAAGCGTCACACGCCGAATCGTCTTCGCCGTCGAGATGCCACCATCGACGGCACTTTGTTCAACGAAAAGGTCCAGGGCGGATATTTCATCAACGTCCAGGTTGGAACTCCTGGCCAGAACATCACATTGCAGCTCGACACAGGTAGCAGTGATGTCTGGGTCCCTGCCTCGACGGCCGCCATCTGTACTCAAACATCACAGCGAAATCCTGGCTGCACTTTTGGAAGCTGTAAGTTATAAGCCTTTCCTGTATTCTTCTATACAGCTCATCTAATTGGTCTTCTAGTCAACTCTGGTGATTCAGACACCTTCCGGGTCGTGGGACAAAACCTGTTCGACATCACCTATGTAGATGGATCTTCTTCCAAGGGCGACTACATCCAAGATAACTTTCATATCAACGGCATAAACGTCCAGAATCTCACCATGGGCCTTGGTCTGGACTCATCCATCCCCAATGGCCTAGTGGGAGTGGGATACATCAACGACGAAGCCTCACTTGGCACAACCCGGTCCACCTATCCGAACCTTCCTGTCGTCTTGCAACAGGAGAAGCTCATCAACACCGTGGCCTTTAGTCTGTGGCTGAACGACCTGGATGCCAGCACGGGCTCCATCTTATTCGGCGGCATCGATACCGAAAAGTATCACGGCGATCTGACCAGGATCAACATCATTTCCCCCGACGGTGGCAAGACCTTTACCGAGTTTGCCGTTAACCTCTACTCGGTCGAAGCTTCAAGCCCCAGTGGAACGGACACACTCAGCACAAGTCAAGATACGCTGATTGCTGTTCTGGATTCGGGAACCACCCTTACCTATCTGCCACAAGACATGGCCGAGCAGGCGTGGAACGAGGTGGGAGCCTCTTTCAGCAACGAGCTCGGCCTGGCTGTTGTTCCTTGCTCTGTCGGCAATACCAACGGCTTCTTCTCCTTCAAGTTTGCCGGAGCCGACGGCCCTACAATCAACGTCACCTTGTCTGAGCTCGTCCTCGACCTCTTCAGCGGCGGCCCCCCGCCCCAGTTCTCATCCGGCCCCAACAAAGGCCAGTCAATCTGCGAGTTTGGCATCCAAAACACCACCGACGCTCCTTACCTCCTTGGCGATACGTTCCTCCGATCTGCATTCGTCACCTACGACCTGGTCAACAACCAGATTGGAATTGCTCCCACCAACTTCAACTCAACCCAGAGCAACATCGTCGCTTTCCCTAGCAGTGGCGCCCCTATTCCCTCTTCCACCGTCTCACCAAACCAAAGCAACACTGGCCATTCTTCATCGACACAGTCTGGCCTGTCTGCCGCTAGTGGCTTCCAGGATGGCAGCAACGGCACAGACAGCGCCGCCTCCCTTACAAGCGCCTTTTCTGGCCCTGGAATGCTTGTTGTCGGCATGACTATTTGCTACACTCTTCTCGGAAGTGCCGTGTTCAGCATTGGGTGGCTGTAAATTTGCACACTCGTCTACCTACAACCTATAAGTGTTTATGAACTGTTCAATCTGAATGATATTGGGGCGCATTGGTATAATATGGGATCCTGTTTCTTTTCCTTTTTTCCTTGTCTTTTTTTGCATACAAGCAGGCATTTGCTGGAGTTGAGGCTGGCTGGCTTCCGAGACATTCGCTATAAAAGAAGCGTTCAGATACCTAGGCTACATAAGTACACATAGAAGTGCAAACTTGGATTATAAACCAAAAAAAAAAAAAAAAATTCATCATTATCTACATTCTTCAACAAGCGTTCTGTGATTGTATATCAAATTGAGGCTATTTCCAATACACACTGTGGTGGTGGTCCGATTTGCGACCGCACGTGAGAGCTTGAGCCAATTGGAGGGACCCTGACAGACTAAAAAAAAAAAAAAAAAAAAAAAGTTTCAAGCGGCCATTAAGCCGATGGCCGATCTCTGAGTGCCATCAACCCACTTTGCCCGTGGACAAGCTCGCAATATGAGGGCATTTGGGACTGCCAGATGGCTTAATTGCCATCTGTTTGCGGATGCCCAGAAGGCAACTTCTGGAGCTCGCAATTTCCAAGCTGCCATTCTTCCCTTGGCCTTTCAGAGCCAGCTGCGAGCTTTCAGCGCATCTGCCCCGCGGCGCAATGCTGCGCAGGAAGCGTAAGGACCACCATTCATGTCTTGGACTTTCAATTGTTAAGCATCACAAGGGCTTGATGCAAGTGGAAGCAATGGGACTGACCGTTGGAGAATGAATAGTTTGAAAAAGGCACAGAATGATGCTGCTAGCCTTACTGCCGAATCTGTCGCCGCCAACCTGGCTCCCGAGGAGATTCAGCGTCTCGCTTCAGTTCGGAACATCGGTATTGCGGTACGAGACAACCTTTGCTGTTAATGGCGCATATATAAAAGTCGAAAACAGGGGAGAGGAGAGGACAACGAGAAAGAGGAGAGAAGAACTGACAGGATGTAAACAACACAGGCACACATTGACAGTGGCAAAACTACGGTAACGGAACGAGTTCTCTTCTACACTGGTCGAATCAAGGCAATCCACGAGGTCCGAGGCAAAGATGCCGTCGGCGCCAAGATGGACTCTATGGAACTGGAACGAGAAAAGGGTATCACTATTCAGTCTGCGGCTACATTCTGCGACTGGAAGAAAACGGTAGACGGAAAGGAAGAAGAGTATCACATCAACTTGATCGACACTCCCGGCCACATTGACTTCACCATCGAGGTCGAGCGTGCATTGCGCGTGCTCGATGGTGCCGTCATGATTCTCTGCGCAGTCTCTGGTGTTCAGTCCCAAACGATTACGGTCGATCGCCAAATGAAGCGCTACGATGTTCCTAGGATTTCTTTCGTCAACAAGATGGACCGCATGGGTGCAAACCCCTGGAAGGCCGTCGAGCAGATCAACACCAAGCTCAAGATCCCCGCGGCTGCCATCCAGATCCCCATTGGCGCCGAGGACGAGTTCGAGGGCGTTGTCGACATTATCGAGATGAAGGCCATGTACTTTGAGGGCCCCCGCGGCACCAAGGTCCGAGTTGCCGACCAGGTTCCCGCTAATCTGCAGGAGTTTGCCGCCGAGAAGCGACAGGCCCTGATTGAGAAGCTGGCCGACGTTGACGACGAAATTGCCGAGCTGTATCTTGATGAGCAGGAGCCCACCGTCGACCAGATCAAGGCTGCCATCCGCCGTGCCACCATTGCCCGCAAGTTCACTCCTGTCATGATGGGTTCTGCTCTGGCCGATAAGGGTATTCAGCCCATGCTGGATGCTGTCTGCGACTATCTCCCCAACCCCGGTCAGATCGAGAACACTGCTCTGGACAAGTCCAAGGGAGAAGAGACGGTTTCGCTGGTCCCCTACAATTCGCTTCCCTTTGTCGGCCTCGCCTTCAAGCTCGAGGAAAACAACTACGGCCAGCTTACCTACATCCGCGTCTACCAGGGAACTCTCAGCAAGGGCACCTACCTGTACAACTCCCGAACCGATAAGAAGGTCCGCATCCCCCGCATTGTTCGCATGCACTCGAATGAGATGGAGGATGTCAACGAGGTCGGCGCCGGTGAGATCTGCGCCGTGTTCGGTGTTGACTGTGCTTCTGGCGATACCTTTACCGATGGTGGTCTCCCTTATACCATGTCTTCCATGTTCGTTCCCGATGCCGTCATGTCCTTGTCCATTAAGCCGAAGCGCACTGGAGACGCCGACAACTTCAGTAAAGCGATGAACCGATTCCAGCGCGAGGATCCGACCTTCCGTGTCCACGTTGATGCCGAGAGCGAAGAGACCATCATTTCCGGCATGGGAGAATTGCACCTCGAAGTCTACGTTGAGCGTCTGAAACGAGAGTACAAGACAGAGTGTGTTACCGGCCAGCCCCGTGTCGCCTACCGTGAGACAATCTCTCGTCGTGCCGACTTCGATTACCTCCTCAAGCGACAGAGCGGTGGTCCTGGTGACTTTGCTCGCGTCGCTGGCTACATTGAGCCTAATGACAAGCCGGAGGAGAACCATTACGAGAGTCAAGTCATTGGTGGACACATCCCCGACAAGTTCCTGTCTGCCTGCTCCAAGGGTTTCGAGCTTGCTTGCGAAAAGGGTCCCCTGCTGGGCCACCGCGTCATCGGATCCAAGATGATTATCAACGACGGTCAGACCCACGTTACCGATTCTTCCGATTATGCCTTCAATTTGGCCACCCAGATGGCCTTCCGCAAGGCCTTCCCCGAGGCCGGCGGCCAGGTCCTCGAGCCGCTGATGAAGACGACCATTACCGCCCCGAACGAGTTCCAAGGAAACATTCTCATGCTGATGAACAAGCGCAACGCCACTATCCACGACACGGAGATTGGCAGCGAGGACTTTACGCTCATCTGTGACTGCAGTTTGAACGCCATGTTTGGCTTCAGCTCGCAGCTGCGTGCGGCTACGCAAGGCAAGGGTGAATTCAGCATGGAGTTCAGCCACTATGCCCCTGCTCCTCCTCACTTGCAGTAAGTAATTTTTTTGTCCCTCTTGTCCTCTGGTTTGTCCCTCGCCAGATTTTTTTTTTTTTTTTTAAGATGAGGCATCGTTATCGTTTCAATGCGATTGTGACTAATACCGTTTACAGAAAGGAGCTGGTCGCCAAGTACGAGGCCGAGCTCGAGGCAAAGAGAACCAAATAAAAGGCTCGCGGCTAGCTGATGAAAAGACGCAGCCCACCCCTGGACAAAAGTGATATCATAAAACGCTTACTGATTGGGTGGCCCGGGCTGCCTTGTACGAATACCCTTGTGAAACAGTGTCTTGTGTATGGAGTGCGGGAAGAAAAGCATGCGATGTGACTGGTCCAATATGGTTTCTAGAAAACGAAAGAAGTCTTTCACGTGCCCAATGAGAAGAAGAAAGAAAATAGGGTTCAGGGATATAAAAAAGCAAAGTCGCTGATTATTGGGACGGGCAGGATTAGATGCAGATGGATAGACTTGGGTCATGCATGTACGAGTAAGCTAGAAGCATAAATGGACTTGACTCTCCCCCAGAAAGCACCCGCCAGTGCTCCGTACTCCGTAAAGCATTTCATTTCGTGTAAGCCATCTCGATATTACATTAGGGTACCGAAACAGATCCATTCAGTCATCTCATTAAGGAAGAGGGCTCCGTATGCCAGCCAGCCCAGCCTTGACAACATGCCTACGCTGCGGTAAGTATACAGTACCGGGGAGGCTGGGAAGAAAAAAGAGACATGTGGGAACACCTGCGTTTTCGTATTTGGCCCCAAAAGCGAACCGAAAAAAGTCTCCATCTCGCGTGTTGCCGGGGCTACATTTTCGCTTGTCTGGGACAGGATCCCCCAGTATGAAGACGGGAAGATGCTAGAAGGCGTTCTAGGCTGGGGGAGGGTGCTAGCCTCATTAAAGCAGAGGAGCGATGAGGTATACTACTGGAAAGGGACGGGCACTTCCGAACAGGCTGTGGTTCCCGCTTTAACCCTTGGGTTTTGGCTAGGTATGAGATTCATGGATGAGGGTATCCGTGCGTTCCGTCGTGACACGGTGTCAACTCTTCTGGTGTATGTACATGCTAGTACTAATGGGCTGGGCTGTAATAGTATATTGGGGGCCTTTGAAGAGGGACAGTAATCATGCCAACGTTTAAATGGAAACAGCACTAGCAGTGATGCTCCGGATGGAGAAGCTGTTGAGCACGAGGGAAGGGATCGGTATGGGGAACGTGCTTTTGGCTGGGACCCCTTAACGCCTTTGCTGACTATGCAGGTGATGCGTCCATAAGTGCATGCGAGAAAGAAGAGCCTTGCCCACTCGAGCGATGCTAAAGAAGCGGCACGCATTGAGCAACAGCCCGATGACATTATGGAGCACTCTAGGATGGTCGAGATGTTGAATATTGTAGGTTATTTCTCTCGACTTTGTCGATGCGGTTGTCACGTTCGATATTGGTTCTACCAAGTAGCCTTGGTACCTGTGAGGTAGGTAGTAGTACGTAGTACCTAATGCAAGGGGCGGATGTCAACTCGTATTAGTGTTCGGTTCGGAAGAGGATCTCGCAGAGGCAATCAATGGGATGTGACGAGATGCTCAGCTGGAAAGCACCAGACGGGCTAGTACGGACATCGAGTAATACCTTGGTAATGTAATACCCCGAAACAGGGTGCTTGGGTTGTACCGTGCTGTACTCCGTATACCGACTCAACTGCGCTGTGCTGTTCTCTTTGTCTGAGTGTGAGTGGTGTCATGGGAACGCCCTAAAGCCGAAATGAAGCTGTTGATATTAATTGCTGGGCTTGTCTCGTTGCTCCTGACACAAAACCACCAGCGAGGGAGATTGCCAGCCTGGCTAGAGGTTGTGTGGCTGGGCCAATCACGGGCGTGTGTGTAAGCTGGAGTGGCCACATCTGATGTCTTGGGGGGATGATGGCTGGTGTCAGTGTTATTTCGAGCAGTGCAGTAGGTATTACAGTCATAATACGGCTGTGCAGACTTTTGTGCTCCTGCCACTGTAGCCAATCCAAGCCAATCCAGTCCAATCCATGCTACTGCACTCATCGATGCGGTGAGCGCTGCAGATGCATGGAAGAATCCGTCAGCAGCGCATGATCGGTGTCGGTCAGAGATGCATCATCACCCACTGTACCGTACAGTACCTACAGCACTGTAAAATGCCGGGGTTCGCTGCAAGTACCAGCTCTACGGCAGTACCTGTAGGCGGCAGCACAGGCGCTCGTTGCGGAAGGTACATTGTACATAGTACAGTACTCGTGTCTGCTAGCACAAGCCCAAGTGGCGGATCGGCCCATCCGAACCTCATTTCTCGCAAACGCGCCGTGTGACGGTGTTAAGTGGTGGATTCGCTGCCATGGCGCGTTCACGCAGGCGCAATGTCGCGTTTTGGAGGTGGGTTGACGGATGACTTGACTGGTGAGGTCGATTGGCTTGGATTGGACGGATTGGACTGGATTGGGTGGGAAAAGGGCGGTGCAGCATACAGTACCCAAACAAACTTGATGGTGCATGAACCTATTACGAGTGGATGCGTGTACTGAAGAAATCAACCTTGCCTTACATACAGGTGACTGTTGAGGGCTGTACTGGTCAGTAACTGGGAGGTAGCGGGTACCTTGTCGTCCTGATCCCGGAAGTACCACATGTACTCCTGTCCAGCAACCTCGCAGCGGCTCTCTTCAACGGTGACAGTAGCGAACACGCGAGTATAACCTGTGCATCTAGAACAATTGCACCAAGAGGCCACTTGATTCTATCCCCTGGCCTGGCACAAAAAAAAAAGCACTACTACTCATACTACATAGTACTACTACGTACTATGTGCTAATACTGTATCGCACTCCAACCCCTGATTCCCATCGACCCGTGTCGCGCCATGTATGGAGATGGAGTACTGTACGTACTAATGGAGAACGGAGCACGGAGGTACTTGTGTCGCATGTACTCTCCGAGGTACTGTACTCTACCTGCACCACCGCAAAGGGTCTGGTCCCTTTCCCTCCCTTTCTCCTCTAGCTCTATTTTGTTCGTCAATCTCTCCCCTACCGGCGGAAGCTATTAGTATACTTTTCCTCTTCTCCTGAATCCTCACGGATGGTCCTCCAAGAACCTCCAGTATCGATTGCGCAAACTTCATTCCCTAGAGCCTCCGCGGACGCGGCCCGTCTTTCACCATGAGCGCGGTCAAGAACCTGCGAGCCATGTTCGAGAACAAAGGGGACGCGAGCCCAGCGGACGATGATAGAGGTAGATCCCTTGGTGTCTCAACTCCATCTCCAACCCCAGGAGGTAATGCCCTCAGTGTGTGCTGATGATTTGCCATTCGCTTGCTCTCTCTTCCCGCTCTCCAGCCTTCCACTATGTGCCCTTCAAGAAGCCTGTTTGTTACTGTCCATCCCAGACGCTGCTGGGCTGCTCCTGTAGCTGTTAGTTCCGCTAAAGGCTGGAGGCTGCTCTAGATGCACACCTTAACTGCTGCCACCACAAGAGCTTAACTTGCGTCCAAAAAGCTAACCCGCTCTTCTTTCCGCCACTAGCTCGAAGCGGTTCCCCAAAGCCGCTCATCAATAAGGTGCGAAGCAGCTTTGTTGCCGTCGAACGAAACGGCGTCATCGGCCTGGTCAGGGAAGACAGCCTGTCCCGAAACTCCTCGCCGCGCGCCAGCCTCGACATTGACCGCGAAGCCATCTCGAAGGCCAAGATTGACAAGCCGCCCATGTCCCCTGCGTTCCTTGCCAGACTCAACTCCGCCATGAACCAGATATCTGTGCGATCCGCCCGAGCCTCCCTCGAGTTCCAGCAGGAACAGCAGGGAGAGCAGGGAGCTGTCACCGACAAGCCGAGCCACAACCCGGACAAGGTTGTTGATGAAGAGACGCCCACCGGCGTGCTATCGCCAGCAGATCCGACCACCGCAAGGGCTGAGCCTGTGGTCAAGTCTGCTCCCGAATCCGTCGCCGATTCTGCGCCGGAGTCTGCGTCAGAGTCCGCTCCCGAAGCTGTACCTGCGCCGAAATCCGAGCCTGAGAAGCCGGCGCCCAAGGAAACGGCTGCCCCTGCCAGCAGCACCGACAATGTCTCGCAGAAATCAGACAAGACGACCAAGCCAGCTGCTGCCACCAAGGCTGCAGTGAAACCTGCCGCAGCCAAGACTACAACGGCCACCAAGACTACGGCCACCAAGACGACTGCTACAAAGACCGCTGCAGCTCCCAAGGCGGCCGCTAAAGCTGCTCCCAAACCTGCAGCAACTGCTACCAAGGCTACTACCGACTCCTCCAGGCGAGCGAGCGTTCGGCCGGTGCAGAAGACTGCAGAATCCTCTGCCAGAAGATCCACTTCGGCCGTCCGATCAACTTCTGCTGCTCGGTCGACTTCTGCCATCAGATCATCTTCTACCGCTAGACCGACTTCTGCCGCAAAGACTGGGGCTGGAGCTGCGACTACCGCTGCTAAGAAGCCTGCACCTATCAAGATTGACAGCAGCTCTGCTGCCTTGAAGCCAAAGACCAGATCGCCCACCAAGCCGGTTGGTCTCCCCGCTTCCCTCACCGCTCCTACCGCCTCTTCCGTCTCCAAGACCGGTGCAGCATCCGGGGCGACTCAGTCTAGACAGACCAATTCAAGACAGTCTCTCAGCAGGCAGGGCGCGCATCCGCCTGGCCATGCAGCATCCGGCACCCGGACAGCCAAGCAAGACTCCTCTGCGCGGCCAATCAAGGAAAAGTCTGCTGCGCGATCTCGACCCAGCATTGGGCCGCCGCCCGCCAAGCCTGCCCGTGAGGCACCTAAGAAGGCAAAGGAAGTTGACGAGGGCTTCTTGGCCCGCATGATGAGGCCTACGCAGGCTTCATCTAGCAAGACGCAGGCAGAGCCAACCACACCTCCTAAGAAATGTGGATCCCGACCCTCTACTGCTGGAACGGCAGCATCTGGTGGATCAGATCATAGCCACTATGAGGGTAGTCCGAGCAAGAAGTCCTCTCCTAAGAAGATGACCACTGTCAAGAAATCCCCTTCTCCTACATTGAGCGAGGAGAAGCCCGTCGAGAAGCCCAAGGAGGAGGCTGTCGAGGAGCCCGTCAAGGACGTGGCTGAGGAGGAGACTGCCCCCGTGAAGGCCGAGGAACCCGAGCCTCTGCCAGTGGAGGAGGCGGCTGCTGTTGAGACTGCCAATGTTGAGACTGTTGAAGAAGTTGTTGCTGTTGTTGAGGAGGCTGAGGTCACCGAGGCTGCTCCTGAGCCCGTGGTTGAGGCTGCTGAGGTCAAGGCTGAGGAAACCCCTGCTGCCGAGCCCGTTGCCGAGTCTGAGCCTGTTGTTGCTGAGCCCGTTGCCGAAGCCGAGATCGTCGTCGTTGCTGAGGAGGCTCCTGTTGAGCCGGCTACTGAAGCCGTCGAGGAGCCCAAGGCGGAGGAGGTTGCCGAGCCCGTTGCCGAGCCTGTTGTCCCTGAGACCTCTGAGAAGGCAGACGAGGCAGCTGTTCAGGCTTCCTCATAATCAACAACCTATAATTCAATGGCAAAATAATAATAGCAGTTTGGTGTTTCGTTGGTCAGGGATGGCGTTTGTCAGTTTGACACTGATGGAGATGTTTTTTTTTTTGGTCCTTTTGTTTGATATTGAACCCCCTTGTCTATGTAATATTGGACAGGCCTTCGAGGCCCTCTGTCGAAAAGGAGAGATGTAGTTATTAAGATACCTTAGATACCTTGTTTATAGCGCCCACTGGTGATACTTTTTTTTTTTCTTTGGGACCTTGGGAGTATATGCATAAACTGCATTTTTATTTTGCCAGAACCATCAAACGAGAAACAGGATTTCTCGTCCATTTGATCATGCATACTTGTTTGTAATTGATTCTATTCATACAGTGAGATGTACCTTCTCTCTCTCTCTCTCTCTCTCTCCCCTTTGTGAGACAATACATATTTATATATATACACAACCACAACCATTGAAGCTACCTCCACACGACCTTTCCATCTTTTCTTTTTTTCAATTATATTTTCTCTTTTTTCGTTTCCGTAGTTTCCCATTGGAAATCATGATACCCGACACATGAGAACACCGCCAACCTTCTTCGCCAGCGCCTCCCTAACCTCCAGCACGCCTCTCGACGTAGACACAAACATGCACTCGCCAACCCCCAGCCCCTGCACCACGCCGCCCTTGATCTTCGTCGGGAACCCCCTCGTCAGACGGGCCAGCTCCTGGACATCGACGGTGAGCTGGCGCGAGGGCTTGCTGATGACGGTGGCGTTTGTCAAGACGGGCCGGCCGTCCCAGTACTTGAGGCCGAGCCAGATGCGCATCTTGGCGACGGTGGCGTTGGTGACGGGCTCGGGCACCTGGGCGACCATCTGCTCGGGCGTGGGCGGGTGCGGGCCGGCGCGGTAGACGGCGGAGAAGAAGCCGGAGCGGTGGAGGGCGAGGGCCAGGTGGAGGTTGTATTTGTTGCTGGGGATGGAGGTGAGGCCGAGGCGGGCTTTGGAGGCGTTTTGGAGGTGGGAGCACATGTGTGCGATGTTGAGGATGGAGGGCATGGCGGGCGAGGTGGTGTGATTGTTGGTTTGGGGAGGGGTTGGATTTGTTGTTGATTTTTTTTTCTTCTTTTTTCTTTTTTTTTTTTTTTCCCTCTGGTTATGGATGTTAGATGATGTTGGACGATATTGGGAGTGTCGTTTTGCTGGCGTGGTGGTACTCACAGCGCATCGTCTAGATGCTCTCTAAACCGGCCAATCGCCCAACTACAACTGAATCACCGATGGGGTAATTCGTTCTGCGAAAGATGCGCTCTGCGCAAGCCGTGGCGATTTGCAAAATGAGGTGGAATTGGCGGAGAGTTGATTGTCGCGATTGTTCGATACGGGTGGTGCTACTGGGAAAGCGGCTTTGTCAAAAATTTAGAGGTTCTGGTGACTAAGCAGAAATGTGGCACGCTTTTCTTCCGCTTTGGAGGAGCATCATGGGTGAAGAAGGCACTGATTGGATTGAATAATGTGATGTCTAACGAGGATCGAATTTTTTTGGGGTGTTTAATTGACTTGATTTGTTACGTGATTGGAGTTTGGTTTATCCCTATATGCGCCTGTATCAGACTGTGCCTCCCATATTGACCATATTTCTACGAGTCCCTTTGTGAAAATTCATCCAGACGTTGTTCCTGACCCACGCGAATATTCATGTACATGTTTGACACTGCCTCCAGGTTTACCTTTATTTGTGTTGCTCGCCATCTATCAAGACATGTATAGCCGTATTTCAGACACATGGCATGTCAAGAATGATAAAATGAGCGTTAATCTCGGTATCATTTCCAACCGAAAAGCCTGCCAACAAACGATACAAGAGATCCACGGCGCCTGAATGCCAGGACAAGGGCCGTCAGAACGACCGGGCTGGAGATGAGCGCAATGAAGCTCTGCATCAGTATCTGGCCCTGGCGGTCGCTTTTGCGCACCACGTCTGCGTATCCCTCGTTGCCGAAGCTGACTCGGGAGTACTTGGTCTGCCAGCCGAAGGACGGAAAGTGCACGCTCATAAACTCCTCGAGGAACTTGCGGAGCCTGTATCGCCTGGAGAGGACAGACGATCTCATCTCGACGTAGTTTTGCAGCGCCAGGTCGTTGATGGCGTGGGCGTCTTTTGCTCGAACCGCCGAGTACTCCGCCAGCGCGAGAGATCGCTGGAAGGCGGATGTCGCGGCCGAGTTGATGAGCTCTCCGTCGGGGTTGTTGCTCTCCTCCAGGTTCACGTGCTTGTCGAGGATGGAAAACAGAATGCGGACGTCTTCCATGCCAGCGTTCATGCCTTGGCCGTAGAAGGGCACCATGGCGTGGGCAGCGTCGCCGACGATGACTCCAGAGGAGCCATGGTGATAGGGCTTACACTTGAGGCTTATCAACGGTAGGTGAGGGTTTGTCTCAAACGACTTGATAAGGTCCGGTCCTGGTATCAGGGCGGTAACTCCGGGGAAGTGCTTGTCAAAGAAAGCCGGGATTGTGGCAGGATCTTTCTCCAGCTCGGAAATCTCACTGCTGGGTATGAAGAGGGTGCAAGTGAAAGAGCCGTTCTGCAAGATATTAGTAATTGTCATGATTTCAAAGTCGAATTTGTAAGCGGGAAAAAAAAAAAAGTCTTACCTCACTGGGAATGGCAATGAACATGAAGTCCTTGCCTGGCCAGATATGCAAGTGGTTCGGCGAGATTCGGAACTTGGCGTTGGGATCTTTCTCATTCTCGTCCACAGCACGAGGGGGCAAATGGAACTCGCACCATAGTGTGTCGATGTACTCTTGCTGATAATCCATTCTGGTAAACTTCATTAGGTGATAGCGAACAGCGGAGTGAGCACCATCTGCTCCAATCATGAGATCGAAAGTGATTTCGATTTCTCTAGGGCGGCCATTAGGAACGTAATCTTTGTCGCGGGCTTCAAACCAAGCCTTGTTCTTCTTGAAGTCAGCACCAGTGAGCTTATGGTTGAAGAACAGCTTGACATTGGGCATAGCCTCTAGGATGTCCAGCAGCCGCGAGTTGAGGGCTCCGCGGTCAATCGCATTGATAGCCTATGCGACGGTTAATAAAACGGGTTTGTAACAGAAGCGGCATTCAAAATAATTCAGGAAAATGAAACAAGACATGGAAGAACTTGAGTGCGATGGTTCCTTACCTGTCCGTTTATACCGTAATTTTGAGAGTGCTCATAAAGGCTTCCGTCTGGTGACTGTCCGTGAATCATGCGCCCGCGCATCGGAATAGTTGCAGACATGACATGGTCGACAAGCTTTGGTTCGCCGGACTGCTCCATGGCATGAAGTCCTCTTTCGGACAGAGCCAAGTTGATGGACTTTGTGAAGTTGAGCGGCACGATACTAGGATCGCGAAGATCTGCGGCCGGTTAGCGGAGCTGGTCCACAACCATATCGTCGAGACAGAGAAGTCTCTAGTTTTGAGAAAAGCAGAGGAAACAACACAGTGCCATTGGTAAATCGAGAAACAAGAGCAGAAATATTGTCCAACACGGCAGAAGAAGAAAAAGACGAATTATTAGAGTATGAGCACATCAACACCACGAGACCGAGTTCGGAGGCGTCGGACTCACGATGCAAAAACGGAAAAAATATAGCTTCACTTACCCGGCCGCAACTCATAGACTTCGACCTGGTGTCCTCTCTTGGCGGCATATAGCGCCGCCAGAGATCCAACAGGACCAGCGCCAACAACGACAATCTTAGTGTCCGCCATGGATTCCCGAGGCGAGTCAGAATCTCCAGCTCCGGCTCCAGATCTATTCTGCCGTTGATATTATGAGAGAGGAAGAACAGGATCTGGAGCTTTGGAGCTATAAGAAGCCCTGCCTCGGGCTAAGGGGCGAAACATGTTGGCACAAGCCGTGTCTGGCAATTAACATTCAGGCCGTATGAACATAGCCTCTGATCACATCATGCTAAGCGGCCACACTCGTTGCTCATGGATTATTGGCGTAACGCCTAGTACTCTGTTTAGTCTTAGTGGCTTTTTTACAAGCGAGTTTCAAGAGAATATGGCCTGTTGCATATTTCAAGAGCCTCGGAAAAAAAAAACGCAGAGAAAGAAAAAGCGTAAAAGCATAAGAGAGAAAAAAAGGTTCTGCGGCCGAGTGTTTCCGCCACACTCCGCCACGCGCAGGTCTTCACATGTACCGGCACAAACTGTGGCTCGCACACGAGACGGTGGGATTAAAGTACAGGTACCGGGTACGTACTTGCTGCAGCCATGGCAAATTCGAGCCTTCCCGTATTAGTCCTATCGCAAGTATTTTTATGCCGTGATCCACCTCTGCGATATCTGCGTCCCTCCACGGCATCATCTCTCAGGCCTTTGTAATTCTTTGTCCATATACTCTCTCCCGGTCCTTGATCTTTCCGCCATGGCCTCCGAACCCCCCGCCAAGAAGAAGTGCCTCAGCGCAGACTGCGACAATGAGGCTGGAGCTCTGCAGTGCCCGACATGTTTGAAGCTAGGCATCAAGGACAGTTACTTCTGCTCCCAGGACTGTTTCAAGAGAAATTGGGTATGTACAGAGAGCCCCATGGCGGGCGCAATGCTTCAAGAGGAGACAAAGGGAGAGACAGAAAGATAAAAGAGAAGGGGAGATACTAGACACAATGGCTGACTCCGCGTGAGTAGAGTGACCACAAGAGCATGCACAAGACGCAAAGTAATATCCTCCACCACCTGTTTCCCCCGAAAGCAATCTTACCAGATCCAGTCACCGGCTACTACAATCCCTTCCCGAGCTTCCCCTTCGCCGGCCCGCTGCGCCCCGTCTATCCTCTGTCCGAGCATCGTACCGTGCCCAAGTCAATTCCTCATCCCACCTGGTGGCAGGATGGCGACCCAAAGTACAGCCGGTCTCTGGTGAACCGCAACAAGATCGACATCCATGATGCGAAGGGCATTGCTGCGATGCGCAAGGTCTGCAGGCTGGCACGCGAGGTCCTCGATCTTGCTGCGGCCGCTGCCAAGCCCGGCGTCACGACCGACTACATCGATGAGCTTGTCCACAAGGCTTGTGTAGAGCGCGAGGTGAGTCGATAACATTAGGAGCACTTGTACGAACCCAGGAACCGCGATGTGATACTGATCTATGGGTTGGCATCTAGTCGTATCCCTCACCGTTGAATTACAACCACTTCCCCAAGTCTTGCTGCACATCCGTCAACGAGGTCATCTGCCACGGCATTCCCGATCAGCGTGTCCTGCTCGACGGCGATATTCTCAACATCGACATCAGCTTATACCACGGCGGATACCACGCCGATCTCAACGAAACGTACTACATCGGCGACAGGGCCAAGGCTGACCCCGATAGCGTGAGGGTGGTAGAGGCGGCACGTGAGTCTCTCGACGAGGCGATCAAGGCCGTCAAGCCTGGTGTCCTGATACGAGAGTTTGGAAACATTATTGAAAAGGTGGCAAAGCAGAAGGACTGCAGCGTCATCAGGACATACTGTGGCCACGGCGTTGGAAAGCTCTTCCATTGCCCACCAAACGTGCCGCATTATGCCAAGAACAAGGCGGTTGGCGAGTGCAAACCCGGTATGACATTTACCATTGAGCCTATGATTGCCCTTGGTAAGTATAGGGACATTACATGGCCCGATAACTGGACTAGCACAACTATTGATGGAAAGCGAACGGCTCAGTTTGGTACGTCTTATAATCCCCAGTCTGTCGTTGGTTGTCTGTGCGACAAGTCACTAATTTGCGGTTGCAGAGCACACCCTCCTTGTTACGGAAGACGGCTGCGAGGTTCTTACAGCACGAACCGCCGACTCGCCTGGAGGGCCGATTCCCATGCCGGAGAAGAAGGTGGACGGAGTGGCGGCTTGAGCGTTCGTCTGACAGTGTACGATGAATACAAGGCTCTGATTTTAGTGATTTGATACCACCATTATGTAGCGTATTGGATGATGCGGCATCCTAGAGTTGGGAGATAGGGTACTGGCGTCGTTGGGTGTGCTGCGAGTGAATAGAGCCGGTGTTCTCTGCTGCAAATCGTTGTGCAGTATTGTGAGCTGTTGTTGCCATGTCAAGGCTCGCGTTTATTCGTATGCTTCTACACGGTCAGCGTATGGAGATGACAGAGTTCAGTTGACAGAGTTCAGTTGACAGAATTCAATCGTTTGTTCCCATTTCTTTTGGAAGTTGGGGCAGCATGGGGGTTTTAAAGCTTGAGAGGGGAGCTGTATGTAGCACAAAGCTCAAGCTCCAGGGCTACGGCACCTCTGCGCTACTGTACCTCGAGATAAGAAGTGCAGGATGTACCTGTACCTGTGGGGGTGTGTGCCCTTGCATCGGTGAATTCACATGAAAATTCCTCTCGAGACGCTGCTATGCTGTATGATTGATGCAATATGCCGCCAACAACAGCAAGGCCGGAAGAGGGCAATTTGCCAATCTGATGGGGCGTAACAGTCTCAAGTCTGCAACTGGCGATGTATCGAGACAACATACCCTCAGCCAATGGATGGAACTTGGACAGAAACTATTGCAAGCTTGTGGCTGTTCCAGAGCCCCTTCTGCCAGCTCGGTCCAAGGGCACTGGCAGGGAGGTACAGGTACCTGCAGTCTGCAGAGCCCGCTATCAGCACAAGCTACCACTCTGGCAGCAGACACGTTAGTGCTTGCGAAGCGCTGGAGTCCCCGAGTCCCCACTGGCAGTCCGGACTGGTTGGCTGGCGGCCAGAATCTTGCCCAGGTATCGCCACTAATACCAGGCGAGGTCACCAGCTTTTTTCCCAATTGCCTCCCGCCCACAGACTTGGCTGTCCCTCCTCTCCACCGAACGCAGCGCATCATATCACTCGCCCGTTCCGCTTGAGGCCACCTCGCATCTTTTGCTTTCCGCCGTTTCCTGGTAGGCCGCAGCCACGAGCGACGAGCGACGAGCACAAGCACAAGCACAAGCTCAAGCTTTGTCACGAACCCCCCACTAATACCTACCTGGTACTAAGTACTGCCAAGGTTGTCCAGTTCCCCTCCTTCCTGCACCGCGCCGCAGTCGAAGCTCGTGACGGAGCTCGAGCAACACCAATCCGCTAGCTGATAAGAAGCCTCGTTGCTTCTTCTTCCTCTGCGCCCTCTCCGCCTCTATCTCTACTTAATACTCCCTAGCCCGTCTGTCCGGAGCAACCGCTATGATGTCTGGAGAAGCGTGGCTGTTCCTGTTGGCGGTGTTGATCAACGCCGTCAACCTGTTCCTTCAGGTTTTTTTCACCATCATGTACAGCGATCTGGAATGGTATGACGTGCTCCTCCGGTGTTCCTGGGCAGCGGCCACATGCGCGCAGGGCAGTAGCCTTGCCAATGCGTCGCCGTCTGCAAGACATGCTCGTACATGGCTGACTCGTATATCAACAGCGACTACATCAACCCTATCGATCTCTGCAACCGTCTGAACGCCTACATCATTCCCGAAGCTGCCGTCCACGGCTTCCTGACCTTTTTGTTCTTGATCAACGGGTACTGGGTTGCCCTTGTTCTCAACCTTCCCCTCCTTGGCTACAACATCAAGAAGTGAGCTGCCCTCGAACAAGATTATTGCCGCATATCGGCCTTTTCTCTAACCGACAACCACTAGGATCGCTGATAACACACATCTGCTTGATGCCACCGAGATCTTCCGAAAGTTGAACGTCCATAAGAAGGTGCGTCGTCCTGCGCTGGAGTCTTGGCTCCTCAGAGTACACTAACACCCTGATAGGAGTCCTTCATCAAGCTGGCCTTCCATTTGATCATGTTCTTCTTCTACCTGTACAGCATGATCGTCGCCCTCATCCGTGATGAGTCTTCGTAAACCATGCCAACTGGTTGGCGGAACTACCCTAACCCATTATACGATACCAATTTCTCTGGCAGGACCGATAAAACTAAACATGACGGGAACTCTGACGAGGGGCCGGTAGGGCAAGACAAAGCATGGGACAAGGGCCGTTAATGTTTAGAACTACGCTACAATGGAGCAGGCAAAGCGAATGGCGCGGATGTTTGGGAACGGGTGGGCTGCCTTCACTCTCAGTGTTAGGTGCTGCGTCCGGTGATACACTGGCGTTTGGAGCTTATCCCGAGAGCAATCTTTTTTCTCTCTTCTCCGGAGAGATGAGCTTCGCAACTCGGGTAGTACAGCCTCCCCCTTTCTTCATTTCTGCAGGAGGACAGGCTGTTTGTATGTGCTAGTGTGATGGAGTAATGATAAAACTTGAATGTGCGGGGGACGAGGTTCAAGCAGGGGCTACTAATACAGTTAATTGTATCATATCGTTGTTTGCGCCGATACTATATAGGAAGTGAAGTTGTATAGCAGGGTTCATTTTATTACGCTCTCTAACTCTGGCGTCATAGTTTGTTGCTTAGCTGCGAGTCTGACGGAAAACGACGATGAACTGCCATCTCTTGCCCAAAACGTAAATCTCGCGTCTATGGCTATCCTTCACATCAATCACCATCAGTAATACGACTATTTGTTTTACTGATAGCAGTGCTACCATTGATATTTACCTACAATATTTACCTACATTAGAACCTACCTCGAGAGAGGTGGTAGCAGTACCTCTTGCCTCTTCATCGCTGGTATATCACGTGACCCATCTGCTGGTCAAGACGCGCCACGCTCCTCTTCTCTCTGCTCTCTTCTCCGTCCCAATCTTCCCTCGACCTCAATCTTTATCTACAATTACGCAATCATGGCCGACTTTGGCGAATACCCGCCTAATATGGCGCCCAAGGATGCGCTCGTGGTGCGACAGCAGGCGCAGCCAGACCACGAGGTTGTTCCCTATACGGCTGAAGATCTTGCACGGACAAAGGCTGGCCCTGCCTATCCGTACAAGCAAGGAACAAATACTCTCAAGCGCAAGAATGTCTTAACCGGCCATGCTGAAGAGATGTTCCTGAGCGAACATTCCTTCAGAACCAAGCACCGAGCTTTTGAGACCAACAACGGCCCAGCCAAGATGCGACCCAGCCGAGAAAAGAAGGGGGACGCAAGCGTGGCCCAAGGGGCCGGCGAGTACATTGGTCCCTGGGCCAAATTCAAGACGAAACAATATGAAGAAGTCGAGGTGGACGATGACGATGACGAATACGAGTACGAAGAGGTGGAAGAGGAGGAAGACGAGGTCGTCGAGAGCGGAACAGTCGTGCAAGCACCTACGGGTGCTCTTGCGCGGCGCAAAGAAGTCGAGGATTTGGGAGAGGAAACGACCACCTTTCACGGCTCCGAAGAATTCGACTACCAAGGTCGGACATATATGCACGTTCCCCAGGATCTGGAAGTGGATCTGCGCAAGGAGGTCGGAAGCATCACAAATTTCATACCAAAGAAGCAAATCTACAGCTGGAAGGATCATTCAGGAGCTGTTACTGCGCTGCGCTTCATACCGAGATCAGGACACTTGCTTCTGTCAGCCGGTGCGGACACAACGGTCAAGATTCGCGATGTATACCACGACAGGGAACTGCTGCGGACGTATTCTGGCCACACCAAGTCATTGTCCGATATTTGCTTCAACAACTCAGGAACCCAATTCTTGTCTGCTTCGTATGACCGTATGATCAAGCTTTGGGACACAGAAAAGGGTATCTGCATCAACAGGTTCACTACTGGCAAAACTCCTCACGTTATCAAATTCAACCCTGATCCAGAGCACTCAAACGAATTCCTAGCCGGTATGTCGGACAAAAAGATTGTTCAGTTCGACATACGAACGCCAAACCAGGTGGTTCAGGAGTACGATCACCATTTGGCTGCCATAAACACCATTACTTTTGTCGACAACAATCGCCGCTTCATGACGACGTCTGACGACAAGTCACTCCGCGCATGGGACTACAATATCCCCGTGCCCATCAAGTACATTGCAGAGCCAGACATGTATCCTATGACGAGGGCTGCACTTCACCCCTCTGGCAAGTATGTCGCATACCAAAGCTCGGACAACCAGATCCTCGTCTACGGGGCCAACGACAAGTTCCGCCAGAACAGGAAGAAGAGCTATCGGGGCCATAACAATGCTGGTCTGGCGATTGATTTGGACTGCAGTCCTGATGGACAGTTCCTTGCTTCCGGTGACCAGGCTGGCTACGTATGCTTCTGGGACTGGAAGACGTGCAAGATGTATCACAAGCTGAAGGCTGGCAATCAAGCCGTGACGTGTGTGCAGTGGCATCCGCAAGAGACGAGCAAAGTTGTCACGGCCGGTCTGGATGGAGATATCAGGTACTGGGATTAAAAGGTCCATGGTGGAAGCGAGCATGATTTTCTGGCGTTGGGTGTGGGATATCCTAGAACTTGGGTTTGGAAAATATACTGGCATTGTTACGAAGCGGAGATGATTTATGATGTTTTAATTTTTGCCTCTCAAGGAAGGATATTTTTCTCTTGGTATATTTCACCTGTTGTGTCCCCATCTTTTTGCTAGTCTACTTTTCGTTCGACTCGTTTGCCTCTATCGACTCTCACCTTGCGGTCCTTTTGATATTCGTCGAGAAACAGCCCCTTTCCCAAGTTCCCATCCTCTTCATCCCATTCAGAGGACCGATAACCGCGGCCACCAGACTGTTCATCATTCGGCTCATACGCATGTTTATCTTCTTGCCAATCACCATAAGTCTCGCTGTCGTCTGAAGTCGCCCCGATATCTTCAATGACAAAACTTGTCCCCGTGGCGGTGCCAAACCCATAAGGGAACCATTTCATAGCAGCAGCTTTGAGGGCCAGCTGCTTGCGCTTGCGATCTCCTGGTGAATCATCGTATTCTTGGTGAAGGCGGGATGCCCTCGTTGCCGCAGAAGTGTTTTCTTGGATGGACGCCGGGTTGAGCTGTGCGGCTCTAATCGATTTCAGAGCTTCTTCCGAGCCTAGGTCAAGGTGAATCACGAAGCAAGGCAGCATTGCCCTCTCTTCGTAGATGATGTATTCAAACTTTCCATCAAAGTGTGAATCGTAGTCGTTGACGAGGGGGCCGTGGACAGAGCCCAGCTTCTTGTCCGATTTGGCGACATATGTCCGGCCCATGACGGTAGCGCAGACAAATAATCGCATGCTGGGGAGCATTCCGAGCGGTGTTTGTTCTTGTTGCCCGCTGGCGTAGGACATTGCGTATGCGGCGGACTGAGAGGAATAGATGCCGCGGTTGAAGGCGATGCCGGAGCGAGGCGACTCTACGCGTTTGCCGTTGGCGAATTTGCCGGGGAGGAGGAAGCCGTTGCGGATGATGGATCGGACGGAGCGGAGGCTGGTGCCGTGGAACGTGAGGCGCGGTTTGACCATGTCTTCAACGATGTCGTCGATGGAGAGGGCAGAGCGATAACGGCCTTCTAGAGCAGAATGCGGCGGGATCTTCTTTCGCAGGCCGGGCTGGGTTGGGAGAAACTCGCGGAGGTACTCTTGATATCGTCGGAAGCGCTTGAGGAGGTCCTCGCGCATGATGTTTTCGAAATGAATGACTCTCCATGCTGCGGGGATTAGCTGTGCGATTTGCTCAGGGGTCATGCCTAGGAGAAATGAGGCGGTGTCACGGATGGTCGAGACGTCGAGACCGAAGGGGTTGGAGACGATGTCATCCCAGCTGGAGATTTCAGAGGCAGACCAGCCTTTGGTGTGAGTTGTGGTGGGATTTGCGGGTTGTTGTTCTGCCTTTTTACAGTGTCCTGCTATGTGTTCCAGAGCTTGGAGGATGGCGATTTGAAGGTGCTCTTCTCTGATACGAGGTGGATGGTCATCTTCAGTGTAAAGGCTGAGAAATATTGAGCGGACGTGCTGTCGAAGGGGGTCGAGGATGCGGCGTGGGATGGAGCTGTTGGTGTCGAGAATTCGGGTTGATAGGAATATTTGGTGGTCTATTGAGAGACAGAGCTGGAATGTGAGGTTGGAGAAGTGGAAATGGAAAGTCTTTTCGTTTAAGTCTTCTGATATTTCCTGGGACCACGTGGTGACTGATGGAGGGAGACGATTGTCGATGAGATTGATTGGGAGGGCCATGATGGATGATGATATGCTGTAGGTGAATTTGGTAATGAAATAATGAGTGGTTGAATATGATGATTTGGTGAGCTGAAAGAATAAACAGACAAATTGTTTCTATATAGATGGCAGTTGATGTTATACATCTCTTTAATGAAGCCCGGTATATATAGAGCAGGCGACGCTGAAAATATACAAGGAAAGAAACATCATCAGCAGAATCTGTCTTCAATACGACGCTGACTTACGGCCATCCCGCGACAGAAGGGGTATCATCTTTCCGATGCGTAGAGAGGAGCATTTTATACGTGTTTGTAAGCAGATCCGACCAGGCAGCGACTGTTGGGTGAATCCTATTGGTCCTCCAATTGATGACATTGGATTTGATGTCGGTGAGGAGTCATAGAGGGGCGTAGGGCTGACTTTGTGGGTGGTCGAAATGAAGTCGTAATGGAAACGACATTGAAACGAAAATTGATTAGAATTCACAAGGATGAAATGGATGGTCTTGGATGATGAATGAATGAAAGCGCAGTTTGGGTAGCATGTACAAGCTTGGTATCATGTGTGGTATCATACAGTGTATAATTCGCTACATAGACAATAATACTATGGGTACAAAGTAAAGCACAACTATTTCGTCGTTAAGTTGTGGCACTCTTATTCTTCATATAAAATTTTTTGCAACTTGTTATTCGATAATAGTGTATCGCTTGGAGCACAAAGCTTGAAGGGGTTATACATGCTCCGGATAGCATCTCGGCGTAAAAGCTGAAATATAGGTCGCTCTTATCTACAATGTAAAGAAGAGTTAAAATTCCGGTCTATATGCCATTATAGACAAGCTTTCTAGATCCCTCTAGAAACATAGCTTGGCACTAAACTTTGAATGTTCTTAACAGAGCACTTCCCTTGGGCGATAACAATCTTGTTGATCGAAGCTTTCCGTTTCCCTTGGGCGATGACAATCTTGTTGATCGAAGCTTCCCGTAGTTCAAATACAACCAAAGCCTTCCAGATAAGCAAAACTTTGATTCAGGTAGATACATTGGTACAATACAGTTTAGAACATCTATAAATAATGAAATCGCGCCCACATGTTGCAACCTTCTTCCTCTTCCCCTTCACATCTTCCGTCTAACCGCAATACCCAACGGTCATTCTTGGCATACCAATTTATCCATGATACCATCATGTCTTCACAACGTGATTTGATGCGCAACGACGCGCTATCGCGTATATGACTTCCCAATATTCCAGCCCCCCAGGCCGCACAATATTGGAACGACGACGAGACGACGCTTGTCCCAACACTCTCGTCAACACTCTTGTCAACACGTGAGCACAAATTCCCATACCCCCAGCGACTCACAGTTCACAGGCACTAACGATGACTTATTAGTTGCGACTACCGCCGAAGAAGAAGATGAATATTCTGAATACGACGACGAAATGGACCATCCATTCGCAGATTATATAAGGAATTACGTCGCAAATGTCATCGCCCTCGCTGGAGTTGTCAGGCATCTAATCCATGTTGCCTCAATACTCCCCCACGTTTTGTATCGGACCACAAGGCGGTGGAGGGGTATAGGCACTGAATTCGTCGGACAACTGGTCGCGGCTGCAAGATGGCGGACTGGACATTTTGTTGGGAATAATTTTGAATGCTTTGACGCTTATTGGTATTATACTCGGGGACTGACGTCTGTGATTCCTTTGATAGGGTTGGCGTTGGAAATTGGCGATCTGTGATGGGTCACATCTGCGGTGGTTGGAAAATTCATGGTTGATGGATAAATTCCTGCGTCCTTCTAGAGGAACTCAGCTGTCAATTCCGAATCAATAGCTATAACGCCTCTAGATCGGTGTTTAGGCTGTAGTCTTCTTTAGTCTTATAAAATACATGCTACTATCTACGAAGATAAATCCTAATATATACTTCCTACGCAGGAGACTCCCAGTTCTAACCGCCTTATTCTTTCGCTGGCGCCTTGACTGGCTTCACAATCATAAGCTCAAGGATCGCATGAACAACTTCCACAGCCGCAAGTGCAGTAGTCTCTCCATTATCATCATATGCCGGCGCCACTTCAACTACGTCTCCTCCAATAACGTTCAAACCCTCCAGCCCTGCCAATATGGTCGTTAGTTCGCGGGTACTCCAACCGCCTGGCTCGGGAGTACCAGTTGCTATATTCCGTCAGCAACCAGAGTAAGCACGCATATTCGTTTCCACGTAAGAGCCTCGTACCAGGAGCGAATGCAGGGTCGAGAACGTCGATATCAACGCTGACGTAGACGTTGGTCTCGCCGACACGCTGCCGAATCTGATCAATGATGGATTGAACTCCTTTGGTATCGATTTCTCGGGCAGTAATTGTGTCAAAACCGCAGCGCCTGTCATTTCGCATATCGGCATTTCGTCGCGTCACCGGCGCGCGAATGCCGGCATGGATTGATGAATTGAGAATGAGATTCTGTGGGAGTGAGCTTGTTGGCATCGTCCTTAGAGGCGATATATATATATGTACCTCTTCATGTGCAATGTGCAAGAAAGTTCCATGGTTGATTCCCCTGGGGACATGTCAGTTCAAGCAGTCAAAATTGTCAGATTGATTTCCATACGCATAATCCGAAATACCACCGCCTTATTCAAGGTCAGCATCATAGAGGTTTGGGATAAGCCAGGATTTATTTCATACCTAGAACTGCCGGGTCCCAAGTATCTTCACCAGAATTTAGTATTTCCAGACATGACAGCTAATCAGGTTTGGATCTCACCAATGTGGCTGTCAAAGTGAATGACCGACACAGGCCCCCATCGCTTATATGTAGACCGCAGCGCGGACAGAGTCGTCGTGTGATCGCCTCCCAGCGTCACGATTCGCGGAATGGTTGACTTTTCGGGGTGAGCCGTCGATCTGTTAGAGATGACTCTGTGAGCTTGATCAAGCGTCTTGAGCGCAACGCGATTATCGAGCCACGTTAGCGGTGCGTCAAAGCAATCGACAACTCTGGCCCAGTCGTGGACCGCGTCGACACCTGAATGCGCAAGATGATTAGCATTTTGTCACGAATATCGTGTCGGTTTGTTAGATAAAACAATTGGAGTAGTTCTCACCAGAATATATGCTGTAGCCGTATGCCTTGGGTTTACTAGCAGTGCGGATGGCACTTGGTCCAAAGCGCGCCCCGGGACGTGCCGTTACAGCCTATCGATGCCTCTTTATTAGTCGAATGTAGCATTCTTGTAAATTGGCAGTTTAAGAGCGATACAAACCGTGTCAAAGGGGGCCCCAAGGATGGCAATATCGAAGCCCTCCGAAGCGTCGTTGTCGACGAAGCAATTCTCATACGGCACACTTGCATAAGTGCCAACGCCGCCAAAGTCATACGTCGACAAATCAATCTCACCGACGACCTCGGTGTGAGCCCAGAAGGGGATCTGGCTGCCGCCATGGGCCACGAATTGCTGTGCGCTGACGCTCGTATGCAGCAAGCATGTGAGCGGCACTATGGATGAAAGCAGGCGATACATGGTCAATGAGTCTTTCTCGAGGGATTCCAGTATTAAGAAGCTTCTTGTTTTAGACACGCAACAAGGCAATTGGCCAATAATTGAGAGAGTAAGAGAGTAAGAGAGTCATACAACGCTATGGGAATCACCAAGTTTCTAGCTACCCCGCTGAATGTCCATTAAGCTTCGCTGGTTATCAGGCCATGAATGCCGGGGTCAAGACAGCTCCATCCACATCCACCAGGGCACTAATAAGCCGCGATATCCGCCTTTCCCGCAGGGCCTATTGGACATCCTAGGATTATTAGCATGCCTCTTCCACCGCAATCAACACATTTTCCAAAGACCGGCCGTTGCGTAAATGATCTGACAAGATCCTTTGCAAACTCGGGAAACATGTCCATCATGATTTCCAGGGAATCTCGGATCTCATGACAGACTGGCGCTATCGTCAACCTCTCTCTCGTGGCGTCTGCCAAGAAGTCGCGAAGTACGTGGCCTGACTCGCATTGTAAGTCGTAAACCAGTGGTATACATTGCAGCAAGGTGCCTGGGTTAAGTTCTCTCCTAACGGCTTCCCTGAATTTCATCTCCGATAGAGCAAGAAGCCCATCAATGAGGTACTTGTCCGCTAGACTGAATAATTTGAGGTGAAGAGCCAGTTCAGAGGCTTCATAATCGCCAGTGTATAGGTAAGCGACCATTTGTTGGAATGCTTCAGAACAGCTATCTTTGATCTCGTATCTTCCAGACGACTCCTAGACAGTTGCGGATAGAAATGAGCCTGGGAAGAGCTGTATTTGCAAGTAAAGGTCGGCCTACCTTGTATAAGCCCGTGCATGCTGCTTTAATGACTGGGGATTGCGACAAGACAATAATTCTATGTGCGCTTAATGTCTGGCCATTGCATACAAGTTCAAGGTCACAGAACTCTCCAAGCTCTCTGGCCCTTTTTGGATACAAACATTCACAGTTAGTCTTGTGGCAACGGAGTTCGTGCAATGGTAGCTCACTTCGCTATGCTGTTGCAAAACTGCTTTGAATACATTGCCGAAGGTATTGGCATTTATTAAACTGAGTTGACCTGTAATGGAAGAAAATATTGATGCCCTTTGCATCAGGGATGTCAAGACCCGGCTATATACTATCGTACCGGGTCTTTGTTGCCTTGTTTTTTTGGTTGCAGTCACTCTTGCTCAGCGCTTA
Organism: Trichoderma sp. TW21990_1; assembly: GCA_010015515.1. Taxonomy (NCBI): domain Eukaryota; kingdom Fungi; phylum Ascomycota; class Sordariomycetes; order Hypocreales; family Hypocreaceae; genus Trichoderma; species Trichoderma sp. TW21990_1. The sequence goes on from WXUD01000027.1 coordinate 570,009, forward strand.
ACGCGAATGAGTCGAAACTGCCGCTTCCCGCATCTTCCATTATTAAAGCATTTAATTTGAAGTTTTCGACATTGGCTTCCCTTCCGAGAGAAAGAAACCCAGTGTGGAGTATAGGATGAAGGAACGAAGCGAGCAGCGCTATTATTATTGTCGATGCAGGAAATATATGATGAGCTATTATCCTCCTACGTGTTATATCGGGAGTGGCCACCCAGCTTCTTGGAATGTATCTACTTTGATGTATGGTAGCTACGGGCACATGGAAAGATAAAATCCTGAAGCCACGGTGTTTCCATTAATATAATACTATTCTAGCGGCACAAATGATAAGGGATCGTTCCAACTTTGAGGCGCTGAATACTCACTCCCTTAATTTATAAATCACTACTAGGCATGCAGATTCAGGTTGATGAGCCTTCATACCAAGAACCCAGAGGCGATGCACCGCCTCTCCCACATCCCACACACCTGCACTGCAACGGAGATATCGAAACCAACTTGCTGTTTCCACAGGTGGTGCAGCGTCCCAATATCGGCTGTTGCAGATATGACCGGGCAAGATCCCCCGCGAATTCGGGAATCTCGTCTATCAGACCATTCAAAGCCTCCTGAACGCTGGGCTTGAGCGGAGTCACCGCGATCCTCTCTCTAATAGACTCCACTACGATGTCGCGGAGTACTTTGCTTGCCTCGAATTGTAGGTCGTAAACCTCTGCCACAAACCGGGACAAGACGCAAGTATCCCGTTCCTCCCTAACGGTCTTTTGGAATTTCGACTTCGCCAAGGCGAGAAGCCCGTCGATGAGATATTTGTCTGCTAGACTGAACATTCTAACATGCTGGACTAATTCAGAAACCAGATCGCGCTGATTGGATGGTTGCTTGGATGGTATCTCCTCAAGCTTCTCGGATGGTTCTTCGCATGAATCCTTCTGGATGGTCTTATAATTACCCGTATATAGGTACTCTACCATGCCTTCGACAGTGTCGAAAGAACAGTCTTTGATTTCGTATCTCCCTGAGGACTCCTACGCGGTTGCGATTAGAGGAACCAGGCTTAGACATGGCTTCTTTTTTGTATAAGCACATGAAGACATACCTCATATGAACCAGTACATGCAGCTTTAATGACAGGAGATTGCATGCAGACGATGAGCTTATGGACGGGTATTCCAAAGCCGTTGCACACAAGTTTAAGATCACAGAGCTCTCCATGAGACTGGGCACTTTTCCAATGAGAAAAGGTAGAAAGAGAGATCCAGAGTTAATTATGTACCAGCCCATCAGTATAATCTTTACTCACCTTAACAATTGTTTGCACAGTCCATTGTAATGTGTTGTTAGCTGCGATCGCATCATTTTGTCGGCAGAAGGTAAGGACGGAATAAAACGGACAGAGGATTGCTTGCTTTGCGATTTCAAAAGGGAAAATAAGCTGGTGATTCCTTTAGAGGCGCTAAACCACAGCTTATATTCTTGCAAGCTTCGATCTCTTCGTCATATTGCCGTCACTCTTCTCGGTGGTAAGATGGTACTAAATAAGCCACACTCAACTCTAATGCTTACTTCCCGAGATAACGCACCACTTTGTATCAGATTATAGGAAAGTATAAATAAAGTTAAAAGGGCAATATAAGGTATCCACACGTTGTCTACAAGGATTGACATGACTCCATCGTACAAATTGTTTGCAATCCATCAAGTTGCACACTTTATTAAACCTTACGGTAAGTATCTATAAGTAATCTCCACCACTATTGATGTATAAGAATAGCCAACGATACCTTTATCAGGGCTAACAGAATTGCGATAGAGATCAAGAACGAGATCCTTATTCTAGTGTCGGTCGCTCCACAAACGACTTGGCAAGGTCTTGCGCAAAGTCAGGAACAGACTTTAAAACACATAATAAAGAATATTTAGCGTCCGGATCAAGTGGGCCATTGGCAATCCTCTCTCTGATGGATTGAACAACGATATCGTGAAAGCCTCTATCGTCATAACCTCGAGGTCGATAGACTTCTGGTATGCATTTAATGAGGTCGCATGTTGCCTTACCCTCAACAGCTTTCTTACATTTATTCTCCGAAATTCTGAAAAGCCCCTGAATCTTATAATCTGTTGCTAGGCTTATCATTTGACCATGAATTATTAATTCGTGATCTTTTTTCTGAGTCTCGGATAGGCCTAGAGAATTTATTATGTAATCGCCAGTGTATAGGCATTCGACCATTCGTTGAACGTCTTTAAAAGAAAACTCTTTAATAATAAAGCTGCTGCAAGCCTCCTATAAAGTTACAAATAAACATAAGTTTAGGAAATAACGATGGTCGTCCATATATAAACTCACATTGCTAAAGTAGGCCCAACTATGCCCATTCTATTAGATTGTGATAAGACAACGACCTTATGGACAAGTATCGTTCCCCCTTCACATTCAAGTTCAAAATCGCAGTATTGTCCATCCTTTCTGGTACTTCTCAATAATAATATACAAGGTTAGCCATATACTAAGTTTGGATAATAGTCACATACTTGTTAAATATCTCACAGCAATTGCACAAAGACATTGCTGAACATATCGTTTATTTTTGCCGGGTTCAAAGATAAGATGGGGGCTTATATCGGGATAAAATTGACTGCGCTTTGCTTTGCTGATATCAACAAGAAGCTCGTTAGCGTTCTCCTTAGAGGCGTGAAACCAAAGCTATATACCACATGTCCGCTAGATTCACCTATAGCGTATTGAAGTCACTTTCATATCCTATTAAAAGTGAATGAGCCACACTCTTGGCAGCTATTGCGGCTGCTTGCATAATAAACACGGGTTACTTCATTCGATGCTATCTACGCATGCACAAAGGCTATTTGCATTATAATAAGACGAAACTAAAAGAAAATACATCTTACTTAAATACGCATTCGAAGCCTTGTATAATTACAGAGACGGGAGACAGCAGTAAGATATGATAGGATAAAATAATTTAAGCGTCATTTCGTGCGTCACAAGGTGAAGACCCCAATTAATGCTAGTGAATAGGGATAGAAAGAGAAACCAGAAGTGCTAGAGAATGTTTCCTATAGAACACATTCACAAGCTGCCCGGAGGCACGAGTAATGCTCGTTGAACATTCTCCAAGAGAGGGTGACTTACATCACAACACATTCAATCACACAACCAAGTGCAATGCACACGTGGTATCCTTTATTGCTCAATATTATTATATGCATCTCAGTATCGTATTACCATTGCATAGTAATCATCGCCACCTCATTATCACTCAACCCCCTACACCCCCCACAGGTGCATCTGAAGCCATAGCACAAGTATAAGTCCTGCGGGCTCAGATTCTTCCCATATGAAATCTTGAGCTCTGTTCCAGCAGTAGTATCTTCTCGCACCATCATCGTAAGAACGTTATCGCCATGGTCGAACTTATACTCCACGTTGTTGACGGGATCGCACGCATGATTGAAGCGAGCAGCAATGGGGAACAGGCCTGCCACATAGCGACTAACAGAGAAACTGCGCGTCTATTAGTAACCTTGTACATGACAAGAAAAATAAATGCAGATATACTTGCCAATTAGTCTGCCAAATTCCGAGAATTAGAGGCGTGCCCCCTTTTATGAGGTGATGCGAATGAAGGCTCAGCGCGACCTTCTTAGCATCCCCGCCCAGCTTATAGAATTCGTGAAAGACTCGATCATTTTCAGCCACAAACAACGGCGTCTCTCTCAGGATGATGTCTCCCTTTATAAGATCCTGTGTCGCAAATGCTCCCCATCCGCCAACACTGGACTTTGCAACCTCAAAGAATTCGTTGTGATACATGGTACCCGGCGACGACTTGAGTACGGCAGGAGGAATCCGGGGCGCTTTCGCAGCTTTGGGCGCCTCCAAATGGCAATCTGTCTTATCGCCGCCCTCCTCCTTCTCGCAAACGTCGTTGGCTTCCATCTCAGGTATTTCGCTCATATCATCCGAGAATTCGCAAGTCGCATCATCCGAGCTCGATATATCGCTCTGCGTCTCCGTAGCGTAGCTATACCTCATCAGTATTTATTTCTTACTTAAAGAAAAGCACGCGAGGAAGGACAAAGCAACCTGGTGCTTTCCTCCTCCTCAGCAATTTCACATGCCGCGGCATTTCTCTGCTTATTGAGAATCCATGGAAGATCAACCGATAGAGCTCTGTGTCTTGTTCTGTTTTTCGCCATTGTGGCTGGATATCTTTCGACAGCTGTCGGTGGTATATTACTAGAGACGATCCATTCGTTCCGATGGATTGGAAAACGGGAAACGATGTCGATCCGGCCCGACCATGGGTGCAGGAGAGCTGCGACCGTCAGTGAGTACGTCATGGTGATGGTGAATTATATATAACGTGCGGAGTGAATGAGAATAGGTGAATATCGAGTTTTTTCGCATGGGTTGCGTGATCTTAGTCGAGGATGAATGGAAAAAGTGGGCGAGGTAATTAACATTAAAGCAGACGAGCAGGGAAAAGAGCACAAGGTAATGATTGAAGTTGGAAGTAAAATTAAAGTGAAGAAGTATAAAAGAGTTTGGAGAGGTAAAGAAGTGAGGAAGTGAGGAAGAATAGTACTGCCTACTATTTAAAGAGACATCCCGTTTGCTTCGGTCACGTTTTCAGGCCCGCAGTGCAGCAAAAAAAAGAAGAGGATTGTCATAACATACTCTTCAAAGGCAATCTAAAGATGGAGATGAAAAAAGACACAAACACCAAGGCAGAGCCATAAACTATCGTGGTAGCCAGTCGCTTGCCCAGCAAATGGCGACGCTCCTCTACCACGGAAATAGGCCGTATCTACACCGCCGTTTGCCTCCCAAAGGCATCATTACCATTACAAACATTGGCAGTGTTCGAGGAAGATACTGTGAAACAAGAGCTGATGCCGGATTGTCCAATGTATTAACTAACTTCAGTGAATAATGGATTTCCTTTTATGCCTATCTAATTGCGCCTTATAATATCAACCGCCAAGCTGATGCCCCAATACCCCTTTGCCCCCGTTGACGCCAGCAATGCATAGTTTCTCCTTGTGCCCATTCCCGTCTTGTGTCACGATGTTACGCATCGCTAAGCCGCAATTCTCTCTCGTCCAAGAGCCCATGCACGCTCTTTGCTATTATATCCAGTACCCAGGCTGCTGATATGCCTGACTCTAACACCAATGTATTACCTCGACAACCTGACCCAAAAAAAAAGAAAAGAAAAGAAAAGAAAAGAAATCCAAACTCGAGCCGCAACCGATAAAATGTAAATCACACGCGGTCTACGCCAAGCTTCCTCCTCGGTCGAAGGGGGCAATCGCCTTGGCAGTCGGGACACCGCAGGCAGCCGGGCTTAGACCAAACTTTCCTGCACCTGCAAACCCAGAGATCCCGTCCCGTCCTTGTAGTGAGGCAGTCAAAGGGAGCGTGTATCCCAGCCTCCACGCCGCAGGAGATGCAGAATCGCCGAAGCATGACGAGCCTATCCGACCGCGAGTCTGGCTCTCGATCTCGGACAACGTGTCCATGGACATCGACGTAGACGGACTGGGGCTGCAGCATGTCAAAATGCTCCGGCGATCGCACGCGAAAGCAAATGTAGCACTCGAAATTGCCAGGCTTGTAGTCATGCCCCTTTTCGCTAGGGCGGTGTTGCGGAAAGTCTTTCGCAGCTCTCATGACGAACTGTGCTTTGTCTGCTGGATCAGCCATCGTCTGAGGCTTCACGGTTTGATGAAAATATCGGTTCATCGTGGACAAGTGGATGAGGGTCTGGTAGTCCAGGTGAGAAAAGACGAGCCGCTGAAGCTCTTGCGGTAGGCGTTCGATGAGGGACGGCATGGTTCGCGAATGTTGCCGATGGTGAGAGGATTGATGAAGTGGCGGGGAACGATACTGGTGCTGCTGCAACGGAAGCTGTTGCTGTTGCTGGAGCATCGGGTGTTGCCTTGACGGCTGGTAATCTTGTCGATGATGGGGAGTGTGCGGAGGCTGAGGGCTCATCTCAGGCTGGCTGTGGTGATGGGGACTGCGAGGTTGGCGTAGAGGTTGATGTTGGTGTTGATGGTTGTTGTAAGGATGATAATAGTGGATGAATCGTGAGGTGGAAGACTCGATAGCTGTTTTGTGAGCACTAGGGGCTCCCAGATTCGGAGTCATAGTAGGTCTAGGAAGGACGATCATGACGGGCTAGAGAGATTTGTCGACAAGATTGATCTCGATAATATCATGCAAGACAAGGCATGCAAAGGCAATATAAAGCCTGTAACCCCGGGTCACCCAAGTGCTACTTCTGGCAGATTATCCTGGATCAATCTAATAACAAACCACTTGACTACGGGAAGCGCCGCCGCAAAGGTGGCATAACAGGAGGAGGGGGGAGTGGGCGTAAGGACAAGGGCTGGCTGGGCTTAGATGCACCCACGCGGTATCTTGAGCATACCCGCACGTTGGGATCGCAACTGGTATTTCCTCATAAACCCGCCGTTGGCTAGGTTTCATCTCCTCCGTACGGCTGAGACAAATTCGCCTGGAACATGGTCGGTGGGCCATTTCGAGGAAGCATGGCAATGGAAACAGAGGAAGCGCACATGGGAAGCGCTCCACCAAGGGAGCACAGCACCAATCCCCATAGCATATGGCTCCCTTCTCCTGGTCACCGTCTACGGCCGAGCGAGATTCTCAGCCAGGACGACTCTGAACCCCTCCCCGAAAACCTTGGACACGGGACCGACAGCATGGTTAGCTAGCCCGTTGGGGGCATGATAAACAGACAATCGCCGACTGATAGATCCCGTAGCTTGGCCAAATCTGCATGGATACCTTACGGTAGCTCGCGGCACTGACAAAAGTTAGCAGATGAAGGCAAGGGGGCGGAATATAGCATCACCTCATGTGTGTGGGTTTAGGTATGGAGATGATACTGCCGTTTCCGCATTGGCATGCTCCAACTCCTAGACATTTCCATTTCATCTCTTGGCTATCCACCAACCAACTGCCGTAAAAGTGAGTCGTTACTAGTAGTATTTGCTGCGGGCGTGGACCATGAAATGCTACTCAATTCCGGTGCACCGCTCGCCGGGCCACTTCCCCGGCCATCAACAACCCGTCGAGCCCGCCCTCGGGGTCATGTGTGCAAGATTGGAGTCCAACAACGAACCGTCCAGTCGGGTGAACCGCATGGGTGACATGTCGTTGTTGTGAACAAGGGCAGATATGCGATATGCCCTTGTACGGCGCTCGTGCCTAACAAGCGGCCCTTCAGCTGGAGCTTCGAGAGCAACGCCGATACTGCGCACGTACAGTACGGAGTACCCTATGCCTGCCTGCCTGCCTGTATCGTGTTGGCCAGCCTCGCAAAGAAGGGAGACGGCGCACTGACTGTCGAAGCTGCGTTATGCGTTGCTTGTACGGAGGTACCTGAAGCACGCACAGCAGCACTTGTCGACGTACAGGCCCACTCGCCATCCTCACTTGCGTTCGGTGTTGCTGTATTCCGCCACCGTCTCCCGGTGTGAGCGATTTCGCACGCATAAGTGCATCCACGATCCACCGGCAGTTCTCCAGGTCTCAAAGGGGCGGTGCCCCATCCTTCTCTCGTACTTCGTACTTGGACCGGTGATGCTGGTATGACCATGGCGGCCAACGCGGTGACCAGGGAGGACAGTCGCCCTGACTGACGGCGTCGGCCGTCCGCCTCTCGACAATGGCTATCGCCCGACATGTCCGCTGGCGACCAGCCTTTTTGACCGATCCAAACAGCTGGGCCGTCGAGCCTAGGCGGCTCACGTTTGTGCTGCACGTGGATCACGCGTGTGTGCTTTGGCGCTAGGCTTGGTTTGATGAAGATAGGGGACGAGGTTCTATCCCTTGAACAAGCCGCAACCTGACAGACAGGGCATCTGGCACGGCGATCGTTATTACGGGCGACTAGCGCTAAAGATCTCCCAATGGCCTCGGCTGAGAGGCGAGAGTCTAATCGGGGATAGGCAGCGTTACACGGCATTGCTTCATATGGCACAGCTGCTCTGCCCAATGCACAGAGAACTCGATGTGATTGATCCAGTCGGCCGGTAACGGGGCCTCGTGCTGTAATGTCTCAGGTGTCTCACAAACTGATGAGCCTGCTGGCATTGTATCGTCTCTTGATGAGCTACTACGTAGGTAGTAGTACCTAGTAGTAGTAGCCAACCGGCGCGAGACGGCGGTACGAAGCCCAGGTACTAGTAGGACCCCATGTTTCTGTCACAAAAAGTTTCAATCGCTTTTCTGAGATTTTTTTAGAACCAAGTCATCATCCTTGTGATTACAGCTGTCCAGCAGGCTCATTGGATTGGTTAATTGTCTCCGTAGAGGCGAGTAGAAGTGGAGTTTTGTCAAAGAGGTCGGCCGCACGTCTGTCCCGACAGCTGGGGGTTGAAGTTAAGAAAGACAAACGGGGGTGACCGAGCAGGGCAAGGGAGGAAGGACACAGCCACAGCTCATGAACTTCTTTTTCCCTTTCTTTTCCCCTTTGAAGACAAAACATATACCCAGATTGCATGCCTGCCGAGGACCACGGCACTTGTATCGGCGAGGGAATCTCGACATCCAATTTCACCAAGGGTCAATGTGGTGCGACAGCAATGATAGACATGCATATGAGGTAGTGCCACTCCGTTTTAGCAGCAGAGCATGTCGCCCTCTCCCTCTCCATTCCCGATGCCCAACTGTCACAACTCATTTAAGAATGAGAGGGGCTAGGGCAAGAACGTCGCGTGCCGGTAGGCTGACACGGCAGAGGATGCAGTTCCCCTCATGTGATTGTCGTTGTGATGTGTCTTCTCATCATCGGTGCTGGCGAGTAGTACGCACGTAGTACTAGGTAGGTATTCACAATACCCTGCAGTAGCACCTCCTCCCAAGCGGGCTCCAGCCTAGGAAACATGCAAACTCAAATATGACGGGATGCCGAGCTAGGTGGACAGACAGGGTTCCTGAGCTGCAGGGTTGCAAGACGCGCCTCTCTTCCAACGCTTGGTGGAGTCTTGGCCTGGCTAACTGCCGGGGTTCTATGGCGGCAAGGTAAGTGGGACAAGGTGGCTAGTGATGATCATCATCCAAGGCTTTCTCCCTTTGGGATTGGCAGAACGAGAGCAGATCCTGGTCTTTCTGAATCCTGCCCTCCGCATTGTCTGGCTTGTCATGTATCAACAGCCTTGTCGCCCCGAAGACCGAGCCACGAGCCACTGTGGCAGAGGCAAACAATCTGGGCCAGTCAAAGGTGAGCGGCTCCCGCAACCCAAACAGGCCTTGGGCGTTTCAAGACGAGCCGCCCAAAATCATCATCATCGGCCTTGTCCGTAGATGTCATACGAACAGATTGGATAATAATAGCTCCCCACCGTCGCCAAGGCATCCAAGGTAAATTTGCTTTTTAAAGTAGACAAACGCAGGCGGGTTCGGGTTGAAATTTGATGCTGCTCGTAATCGCCCCATACCATAATAACATCTTTTCATCATGGGTATACTGAACTGCACGTCCGCACCCGAGTCCACCCCCAGCGATTCGGGTGTCGCAGGGCAAGGAGTACGTTGACAGGCACTCGCGACAGAAAATCCGTGGGGGAGCAGGCTTGGGGGAGCAAGCTCGGAGCTCCCCTATTATTGCCCAAGCCGTATTGACCGTTATCAATAGATTCTCCTTTCTTTCATGATCACGGCCGGGCTGGCCATCATCCTATCTGCGAGCGTGATTCTTGCAGACTTCCGAGGCAAAGAGTCAACAACCCGGCGAAAATTACTCAATGGGTACAGCGACTCACAGATCATGCAAGGGATCGGCATCCAAAGTAAGCTGCACGCACGAACCCCGGATATCTCCTGGTAGCACGACGCTAAATGAAAGGTTTCGCAGGCGTTGGTTTGGCCAAGATGAACTCCCTTGTACCGTATCACTTCTTCCTAATATGGATGCTTTCCCTCCTATCCATGGCAACGCACAATGCTACGCTGTTAGCGCTAGTTCGAGACTATCGCCGCGACTGGGTGTTGAGATGGCTGAGACAGTTGCTCATGTTCGTCAACCTGGCGCTGTCATCCGTCTCCGGGGTCTTCGTCCTTCAGACAGTGGCCAAGGGACTGGACAAGTCGAGTCTTCCCGTGGCCTGCGTCTGGAAAGTTGACGGAGAAAAGGCTCCGTCCAACGCCGGGCTGTCGTATGTTGGCACCATTGCGGCTATGGCGGGAAATTGTATCATTTTCGTTCTTGCGACATGGTACTTGCATAGCCGGAAGCAGAGGTTCTACAAGAGTGTGCAAATTGTGGGCTGGATCCTCATGGCAGCCGTTGCCATTGGGGCTGCGGTCCGCATCATTCTGCTCTCCCAGGCGTTTGGGCATCCGTCAGTAAAGCTAAGCGACGAGGGGGAGAAGGACTGGAGCTTCGGCCAGCTTCTCTCGATGCTTCTTCTGGCCTTGCCCGTCGTCTCCGTGATTGAAATCTACCGCGGCGAAATCAAAGTCGCGCCCCCTGTTGGAGACGATTGTCAACGGCTGTATGATGGTGAGCTACAATCGGATCCGCAGCTTCTCACGCCGTTCCAGCCGAATCCCTTTTTTGGCTCCGAGACAGACCTGTTCAAGAAAAGGGGGAACAGAACATAGAGGGCTAAAAGGGATTGTGCGGGGTTGGAAGGAGAGGTTGCCGGTGTTTCTGTGCAAAATTAGAGTTTATGAAGCAATCTACGCAGCGGAGCATAAAAAGAGGCTGGCAGCGTTTTAATACGAATACGTATATGATCAGGGACCAGAAGATGGTTCTATAATGGGCTGATTATGAGTCTGGAGAAATGAGTTCGGCTTACAAGAGCCGTAGGGTGCACTTGCCGAGTGCGCGGGTGATAGAATGTACGTTATCTCGTAGAACTTCATGGAAGAAGGCACCTATAGATTGTAGCTTAACAACCTGAACTTAGAAAGCATTGGATACCTTAAGGTAAGGTACCTGCAAGTGTCTTGTGTGCAGGTACTAGGTAGTTCCTCTTTCCTCGTGATGTTATATGCTCTTCCAAGGCAGGAGGAGGATATGCTACTTCCTGCCTAGTAGGTGATACGCAGAATGGGCAGGCTGGCGATAACCTGAAAGACAGTCGAAGCTGCCTTCTCAATCACCAGCTACACCGATACATTTCCATGCCTCTTGCCTGCCACAAATTCTCATAATTCGTCCAGGAATGTAAATCATTCTCACAGGTACTGTAACATGGAATCACGACTTGTCAACGTCCACGTCTTGACCCTCGCCCACTGCATCTGAGCATCGCCCTAAACCAACGTCACAATGTCACTCAATAGAACCCTATCTTTGGTCTTTTTCATAGCTGCCTGCTTGTTTCTCTATGCTCTTTCCAATCAGTGGGTTAGCGTAACGGCAGATGCCCTCCAAGAGAAACTCGTCTCTCATCTGTGTGTATTGCCTCAGAGAGCGGAGTATCAGCTGAGCTCTAGTTGAACATATAGCTGATGGTGCTATAGAAGCAGCTTCAACGACAAATCTACCGACAAACGTCCAAATTTTGAGCAGACCGCTCGAAAATACGGCACCGACAAAGTCACCACCCACAAATACCACTTCATGTACGAAAAGTACCTATCAAGCATTCGAGATGAAAAGCTAAAGGTCTTGGAGATTGGACTTGGCTGCAACATGGTAAGCCCAGACATTATTTGCTATGCCAAACTGACTTGATCATAACTCGGCATTTGCAGGACTATGGCCCCGGAGCGTCCTACTACACTTGGCTCGAATACCTGCCACTTGTCAATCTCTATTTTATCGAGTATGATAGGCAGTGCGCCGAAAAGTATCAGGACAAAACCGCCAACGCACACGTGTTCATCGGCGATCAAGCAGACACCGTCTTTATTGAAAGGTTCTCCGCAGAAGCAACGGCAGATGGCTTATTCGACGTCATTATCGACGACGGTGGGCATACGATAGATCAGCAGATTACATCCCTGGAATTTCTCTGGAAAGCTGTTAAACCCGGAGGTTTATATGTGATTGAGGATCTACAGACGAGTTACTGGGAATCGTTTGGTGGGGATCCTGCTGGGAGACGGTCGTCGAAGGAGACTACGATAACGCACCTGTATCAGCTCATCGACGACTTGATGATTGGGAAAAGCGCAAAGCAGATTAGCCACGACTTACTCTCCATTGATTGCATGGCAGAGATTTGTGCACTACGCAAGAAGGAGCATTTGTAACAAGGCCCGAGCACATGGCCATCGCGTAGTTAGAAAGAATAATGTACTTCAATTCTATTGCATCTAGGTACTATACTAGGTATTTGATTCGATAGCTATTAAAGCAAAGAATTGCAGGGGATATATATTATGTTTTAACGGTTTTAATAGGCCCATCACATGATGAGGCACTTGACTGGCAGACCACAGAAATTGTTTTTGCCATCCTCCTTCTCCTGGATAGGCTCCTGCTTGGGTGCGGCGGCAGCAGTAGCAGCAGTAGCAGCAGCAGCAGGTGTCGATCCATTGGTTGCCGCAGCCTTGGGGGCAGCCTTCTTCTCCGTGCTACCATGTAGTCAGTTGGAGAGAGCCTGGGCAAAGGCCTCGCCCTGGATGGTGGCGATCTTGAGCTCGAGCTCGGTAGGCTGGCGGGCACCGGTGGGGCCGGCAAAGGTACCGGCACCCCAGGGGGAGCCACCGTGGACCTCATCGAGGTTGGTCACCTCGGGGAAGGTCTTGGCGTAACCAAGAGGAACGTAGATGATGCCGTGGTGAGCCAGCGTGGACATGGCAGCGATGGCAGTAGACTCCTGGCCACCACCGGGGGTACCGGTGGAGATGAAGACACCGGCCTTCTTGCCCCAGTAGCCGCCAGAGGCCCAGATACCACCAGTCTTGTCCCAGAAAGCCTATAGTTGAGTCTTGTTAGTGTTGTTGTTTCGAAGTATAGATGGCAGAGCATATCATGATCAGTCATGATGAGGGCTGTTCATAAACGTACCTTCCACTGGGCGGGGAAGTTGCCGTAACGGGTGGGAATTCCAAGCAGGAAGCCGTCGTACTGGGTGAGGGTGGCAGGGTCCTCGAGGACGGGGATGTCGGTGGGCTTGGCAGGGGCGTACATCTTGGCCAGAACCTCATCGGGGAGAGTCTCGGGGATCTGGTAGATGTCGACCTGAGCACCAGCGGCCTCGGCACCCTTCTTCTCAGCCTCGGCGAGCTGCCGGATGTGGCCGTACATGGAGTACTGGAGAGGGATTCAGGTCAGCAATTGATTCAATTTAGGGAGTGAATTGCTGTGGAGAGGCATTGGGACGGGACGGGATGTTTGATGGTCGTGATGTGACGTTGTTGTTGCAATTGACGGCTTCATTCGAAGCTTGTGTGGGTTGCCAATCGTGAGGGGCAGCAGTAGCCCAATCGGGTCGAAGAAGGCAGAAAAGAGGGGAGTAGAGTAGACATCAACTTACGTAGACGACAGCAATCTTAGGAGCCATTGTGATGATTATTTAGGGGGGGTATCTCAAGAAAAGAAAAGAAAGTGCTTGTTCAGATGATTGTTTGTTGTGATGAAGCTTCCGGCTTGGAGAGGGGAGACCCTGAGCTCTTATAGCTGGGACGAAAGCCACGGATCCCGGGTCGACTAGGACAGACGCCGGGGAGGATCAATTGGCGTTAGTGGAAAGGCAACTGCATTCTCCGTAGCAAAAGATGGTGTGGACGCCCTGCTGGATTGGTTCACCTGTACATGAACAATACAGACTAATCAAGGCTATGAGATCATGGCATCGCAAGGTACCGGGGCCCTCTTTTCTTCGTATCGGCGATGGCACGCCTAGCAGCGACTAGTAGACAGTACAGAGGACAGTACAAGTCCTCAATAACGCTGCGTGAGCCTCAATCTCCTATGGACTGGAATGGATGGAATGTTTGGTGGCTGCAATTGGTAATCACTCGTCCGCCCGCCTTCCGCGATCCCCCTTCTCCGCACAGAAGACCAAAAAAGACGCCAGAAACAAGCCCAAAGTCATCATCGTGTCAGCATTTGCCAACCTGCAATTTGTCCGCGTATCGGTCTAGGCTCTACGGAGCATTGTAGGGCGACAATTGGCAGCTCAGGCCATGGCAGAACAGCAGCGACAATCAGCATTACTTCAGCCTGACAAACGGGTGGCCGCACCCCGCTGTGGACCGCGGTGGATAGAGGGGTTCGCGGTGGAGACGGGCTGAAGCTTAGGTAACGCTTTGCTAAGTCAGGACGCGCGCGGCAGCAGTGGGATTTTCCGGGCCTCGTCGCGGAAATGCTGTGCCTAGATTTGTGTTTATTAATGGCCCCTTTGTCTTCTCGTTGCCGTGCAGAGCAACCAGACGAGATACATGACGCGATGGCACTCGTCCATCGTGATCGCTGAATAAAAGTCGAAAAATGAAACCGCTGCGTCGTCACAGAGCCTGCATCCCACCTGGTGGCTGCAAGTGATTGTGGTGGGGCATCGCCAACAAAAAGCTGCCCCTGCGGCATCGAGCCATCGGAAAGGCGCGATAAGGTCCCCTTGGCAGAATATCTAAGCTTGCAGGGCAAATTTCTAAGCAGCAGCAACCAGCCCGTGCATCGTTTCATCTTGCGAGCTTCACGACACTCTGCTTTTGCCTGCAGACGGTCGCTGGGGGGGGGGAACCAATTGATGCCCGTCAGTCGCTCTCTTCTCTGCTCTCCCCAGCCGCTTGTGCTCACAGCATGTCAGCCAGTTCACCTCAAACGCCACGGCCAGTTCTTTCGGGGCCACCTGCTGTCACTGCTCCATGCAATGGCAACAAACCTTGAGCCTCTCTGAGTCCCCAAGGACACGCTGCCTGTCGCAATCCTGAACTCCTCCCGCCTCGGTTGTGTCGCCCGGCTGTCGAGCAAGCGCCACTTGGTGCTGCTGACCTGCATTGCGCCAGTGAGACCGAGCGTAACACAGTCTCAACGCCAAAAAGCTTAAAAAAAAAAAAGAAAGAAAGAAAGAAAGAGAAAAAGAGAAAATCGCTTTTCCGCCCGAGGCTGCTCAAAGAGTCCACTCGACACGATGAATGAAAAAGAAAAAGAAGCTTAAAGGCGAATGTCGCCATTATCCTGCTTCGCTCCAAGATCGCCCGACTAAGCGCAATCTCATTCCAACAAAGATGAGAGAGACCGTTCATTCTTCAGCAATCGCTCCTCATCCACGAGAAGAGCCCCTCTAGCATAACTCAATCCTTCATGTTCCGACACGGAGCGAGTCCCGTCCTCCAATCCGACATGCCCCTCTCTGTCCCCCCTCAGCTGCGACGCGACGCAAAACGAGCTAGAATATGCGCATATACGGAGTACGGAAAGCGAAAACTCGATTCGAGACCGCAAAGGCTAAAAGAGGCGAGATGGGTTCCGGGCACGTGAATTTGGGTCCAAGCACCATCCAAACAAAAAGCCCCTGCAAGGGATAATGAAAAAAAAATTAAAAAAAAAAAAAAAAAAAATACCCATGAGCCGAAAGCCAATGGAGTCGACGGTCGGTAGAGCTGCACGAGAATGCATTTACGACGGGCGAATCGAAGAGAGACAGCAATTCCTTCAATTGCACCAGATAATGGCGGTCAGTCGGTTGCCCAGGACATATGATGCGTCTGCTCCTCAAACCGCGTATTAAACGCGTCTTAGCTTCAGAGCATCCGGGCGCTAGAAATGAAGCAGAGTCATTGTCTCGTTCCTGCGGTCCACTCATTGTCACAAATGACAATGCCACCTCTTCGATAGCTAAGCTACCACACGCCGATTCATCTGTAGGATTCATATGCATAAACCAAAATCACGACTCCTCATAGGTGGAAAATCAAGGTAGGCAACTGTAAGTAATATAGGCTATAAATGGTGAGACTTCCTATGCTGCGGACGTACTATTCACACAAACCCACACTCTCGATTCATCCTTTTCTATACAAAAAACACCCCCTTTGCTCGCCAAAACACCGCCCATGAAGCAAAATATAGTGAGAAACCAAACATCCGTCTCCCAAAACGGGACTCAGTATGGACAGTATGACGCCCGCTTCGCATTCGTTTGCAATCCAATAAGTCCAAGCATTAGAAATAAAAAAAGAAGAAAAACATCGCCCATAAAATCATAGCTTCATTCCTGTCGACAAAAAGAGAGAGAAAGGATACGGCAAAGAGATGCTTCCGTATTCTTTCGTGGTGGATATTTACTGTCTTCGCTCAGCCTCCTGTTCCGGCGGCTGTGCGCTTGGAGGCTCGACCGCAATCGAGGGGAGCTCGCTAATTCGCAGACTCGGCAGTTGAGGAATGCCGCCAACACCGCGGCTGGACCGCCGCTGGATGTCTGTCGAATTGTCTTCGCTCGAGGCCGACACAAGAGACGGTGACGTCTGGCTCCGCTGGCTCCGCTGGCTCCTCTGAGAACCCGATCGATGGTGTCCTGGGTAATCCGGCGGCGGCTCGTGTATGTGTGCCATTGGTCGGTCCTGGAAGTCGTCGTCGTCCAGAGAAACATCTTCGTAGCCCGGGGGCGGCATTGCTTCGTCGCCCAAGTCTGCCTCCACAAGCTCGGGGCTTGATCCTGCCCTGGCCTCACTAGGAGCCTGGCCCGGGATGTTGGTGTGCGATTCTCCCGACCGAGTCAGTGCGGGCGAAGGGAAGTTGCTGTCCATGCTGATGACCGAGCCCACACTCATTCCACGGTTGTGTACCTGAGATCGCACATCAGCCATACCGATGCTCGCTGAATCCGAGAGTAGGCCTATGCGCTCGCTCTCGCTGCTATTGGCGCGGATTCTTGTGCCGTCGTGGCGAGCCAGTCCAACGTCCGCATAAGATACGCTCGACACGGATAGATTCCTATTCTCCTTTGCACGCTCCATTTCGCGCCGAAGTTCATCGATAGTGGTGCTGTTATTCGCAGCTCGGGTGCGGGCACGGATATCTGCCAAGGCCGCAGTGTCGCCTCGTCGTCGAGCCTCTTGTCGCTCCACCCGCCTCTGCTGCTGTTCATCAATCATCTGTCGCCGCGCAAGCCGGATCTGATACATGCTCTCCATCTCTTCGTCGCGCAGAGCTTCCAATTCCTCCTCGGTGGGCAAGTCAACAATGACGTCGATGCCATCTCTCTCGCCTTCTCGCCCTAGAACCTGTTCGTTGTTGGAAGCCATTTGGCGGTAAGCCGGCAGGGTCATCACCGAGCGGACCGACGTGTTACGATCCACATTGCTAGCAGCGGCATTGTGGCGATTTGACGACGCCGATGGAGGCTGGCCAGATCGGCCACCTCTTGATGCTGTTGACGAGTTGGCCGTGCGCGAGTTAGACGTCACCTCGGTGGTGTCGTCTCCATGGGCTCGCTCGTATTTGGCCTTTTTGCCCTTTTTTCTTCGCCTGAGCAATAATATGAGGAGTGCGAGGGCGACGATTACAATAACGACGCCTGCGATGATCTACAAACGGCATCCTGGGGTCAGCAAAACCGAAACTCATGCAGTCCTCATCCCTTCAATCGTAGACATACAGCGCCTATCATGCCCTTGCCCATCCCGTCCCGCCGCACTAGCGTATGAAGGTGGCGAGGCGATTGCGACAACTGTGCGCTGGCATCAGCACGTTGCGCCGTCCGACTGTGTAGATACATCCTCGCCGGCCGCGAGAGACATGTAGGAGGACCAGCGTCCGAGAGTTGCCAGGAGGAGGGAGACAATCGACGGATGTTGTTTGTGGCAGAGTGAGATTTTCGTCAAGAGGCTCTTTCACGAGTCT
Organism: Trichoderma sp. TW21990_1; assembly: GCA_010015515.1. Lineage (NCBI taxonomy): Eukaryota > Fungi > Ascomycota > Sordariomycetes > Hypocreales > Hypocreaceae > Trichoderma > Trichoderma sp. TW21990_1. The sequence continues at coordinate 587,819 of WXUD01000027.1, forward strand.
GTTGTCCGCATTGGGTCTGTGTCCGGAGGAGCGGCTCGTATGTGCCAGTCAGCGCCAGCGTCTCTCCAGTGACCGAGGATCCAAGCAGATGATACGGAGCAGAAGCACCAGCTCAGCCCGTTAGCGAGGTGGGCCAGCAGTCTTCGACTCTGTTTTGCGGTGGCACCGGTGCGGGGAACTGGCGGAAGCAATCGCACGAAATACGGCCAAGGCACCGGAGCACAAGGAGGATTGAAAAACAATGCACGTAGTAGTGCTATGTAGGAGGAGGAGGAGGAGGAGGAGGAGGAGGAGGAGATTCAAGAAAGACGAAGGAAGAGTGCTGTAGCGGGAAACAGGAGATGCAGGGTCGGGCACGCGAGACTTGCTGGGCCGATTCCAGCGGGTAGGCGTGCTAACTTGGAGCCCCGAAGGCCCTGAGAGGCGGCCAGCGAGACGCTAAACGGTTGCACGTCAGCCCCATCCGTGACGCTTTACGAGGAGCGAGGCTAAGCCACCAACACAGCCAGCATGGCAGACCCCAGTTATCCAGCCACGCCTTTTAGGGCTGCGAGGCAATCGTCCTCGTAAAGGCTAATGAATGCATGAATGCACGGCCAGGTGGCTATTGATGTCATTGGCGATTGGCCGTGTGGAATCGCCGGGCTGACACTATCCTCCGCCCGCAGACGAACCCTTTTTGGCTGCCAGCTACCCGCTGGACGGGCCGCCACTTTTGCTATTAATGGCTGCATATCGCATATCCTGTGATTGCTAGTGCGCCTGTCATACACCTTTCTGTGGTTGCGTTCGGGTCTGCATCTCGAGATGTAAGATGTGATATCGGATGGGTGGCACGAGCTCTGAGATCGGACGGGTCTTTGGCGTCCGGGTGGAGAATAAGGACGAAGGATTCCATGAGTGAGAACGATTGCAGCAATCAGACGGACGAGACAATAGTATGTCACTCATCAATAGGCTGGTGGTAGCTCCAACAACACAATTGGCGCACGGGCAATACCCACAAGCAGATTTTGTAATACATGTCATCCAAAATCCTAGCTTTTCGACTACCGCTGACATCACCACTACTGTACAGCAAAGGATAATTACTGCACATGGATGTAATATTAGCAGCTGCAGCTTCGCAGTTGCGACAGCACATGCGTCCATGATGGCTTCAGGCACTTCACGGACGCATGCTCATCCCGGACCTCGAATCTCACCGCCAACACATCACCTACCCGGTAATAGCTTGAATCAAAAATAGAACCTGCAGTGCTGACACCTCTGCCGACTAACCATACCCAATTCCGGGACAAAAGGTCAAATGATGAAAGCAGAGACAACCGTGGAAAGATAACAGTATTCGTATTAAGACGTCATGTGACAAAGTATATCTCTTTGGTAGAAACCCGTACTCCTCCTGCCTGGATATCCCTGCTACAGCACGCATCTGAAAATCACATCACATCCCCATCATATCCCTCGCCCACATACCCGAACCCATCTCGCCTTTAACCAAACTTTTTCTCAAACTTCTTCAGCATGCCCGTCACTCCTCTCTCGATCCGGCCAGCGTTCTCCTCGAATTTTCCTTTGCCTTCCGGCTTCGGCTGGTACTTATGGCCTGATTCCGCTTCCGTTGGTCGATATACCTGCTGATGTATTGAATAATCTGCTGGTCCCGACGGCGTGTAGCCTGACTGCGAATATGAGTAGTTGGAGTACCCGCCTGGTGGAGGGCCAGGAAGACCTTGATTTGCCACTGGCGGCTGTGATGCCGGTGGTGGAGGAAGGCCTGGAGATGCTGGAAAGCCTGCCCCATACGTGCCGGGGAGTCCGGGAGAGGGCAAACCCTGCGCTGGCATCGTCGCGGCTCGATGGATTCCAGGATGGACTGGCGGTGCCGCAAACTGAGGAGGCACAAGACCTGGGCTGTTAACTGCCGGCGGAAACTGGGACGGAAGACCTGGAGTAAACGGCTGCCCGCGATAATCATATGCCACCGCGACCGCCAGGGGATTGAGAGGATCCTCGTCCGGAGGAGGTGTCTTCTCGCGATGGCGGATGGCCTCTGGCGCAGCTGGTGCGGCGGGATTATAGGCCATGGGCGCAAAGCTTGCCGGCTGAGGCGGCGGCGGTGGAGGCGGCAAGGAGATGCTTGGTGTTTCTGAGGAAACGACCGAGGCATCCCCAGGCCCGCCAATTGAGCTCTGAGAAGTCGACTGCGACGAAACCGCCCCGTTGCCGTACTGAGGATCCGAAATCGCCGCGCTCTCAAGCTTCTGGACGACGGAGCTCATTCCCGCGGGCTGAGGCGGCGGGCCAGGCTCATCGAGAACCTCGACCTGGGCAGGCGGCAGCACGCGCCGGACACCGTTGACGAACTGCAGCGCATCCTGCTGCGTCCAGAAATAGACGTCGAGCGAGTGCAGCTTGTAGTGATACTTGTTCTCATTGCGCGGGTCGTAGGTGGGGAGATGCCACTCGCTCTGGTCAACCGAGTCGGCGACGGTCAGTGAGACGGCGCAGTGCTGCTTGTACGAATACCGAACATGCGCTTGATCGAGGACTATGCGAAGAAGAAATCAACGCCGTTAGACTATGCTCCACAGACACGGATGGTGAGCTTGCAGCTGGTCTTTTCTTACATCCGTAGAATGCATCTTGGTCGTCTGTGCCCGGATTGTTTGCGATCTCAATGCGGCATCGCCTCTCGCTGGCATTCTCAAACAGATAGACATATGATCCCTTGTCAAACCGGTGATGGCGAGGCTTCACATTCGCCGGAGAATAAAAGTAGTGTACATCTGCAAAGCTGCAAGTCTCGGCATCAGCAACGGTTGTAAGCACGATTGCGACCGTCATCCACTCACAGCGTAGCTACGTTCTCCTCACCGGGCCGTGCTGCCATCTTGTCCGTCTGCGTCCGGCAGAGATATTCGGCTTGAAACGAAACAGGTAGGAATCAAAACTCCGAGCCCCCTGAGCTCTTTTGCCGTATGCAAGTTGCTCTTTATACGCCTTGAGGGCCACTCGACGACCCTTACTTGTCAAAGCGAATCATGCAATCGCTTCAGCCATTTGGACCTATGAGATAATGGCGTCTCGGCGCTTATACGTCCTCACAGTGAGGGGTGTGAGCACAGCCTCTGGCCAATAGCAATCGACGGCTGGGAGTTCTGTCACAAAGCCTCTAAACCAAACCCCGCTGAAGGCTATGCCTAAAATCGCTGGGAGATGCCCCGAGCTTCTCACGTGATAACGTGTCGGTATCGTATTTCCCGCTCTTCACGTTGGGCAGCGCGCTTCCCCTGTCGGAATTCCGCTCGTACGTGAATGCTTCTATTTGCTAGACTCTGAGTGGCAGCATGATACCAATAATCCCTCTATGGTGTCTGTTACTTGATACTTGGGACTGCGACTTGATGGCCCCATCAATATGACGTCTGCGGAATCTACGGAGCAACCAGCGCATCCTGAAGAAAACCAAGAGAGACATCAGGAGGAGCACCAGGAGGAGCACCAGGATGATGCCCGCAAAACCCTCAAATATCACCTGCTCGGGCCTTCGCTGACCAAGGCCGGCCAAGACAAAGTCGACCAAAGCAAGGTTTCTGACCAGAATCTTGTCTCAGATCGGAGCTGCATTTGTTAACACGCAGATTCAGGTTTCAGAGATTATATACAATGCGTCCAAGGGATCCAAATTCTTCAACCGTGAAGAAGAACGAGACAAGATCCTCACGAAGAAAATCGAACAGATTTTGATACAGAAGAAAAAGCTGGAGCAGCAAGATCTGACGCGCGACCTGCGAAATGCTGATCGTCTTCTCGCGGAGCTCGAGCTGTCCAGAGACCTCACCCAGCACATTGTGCATCTTGATTGCGATGCCTTTTTTGCGGCCGTGGAGTTACTGGAACGGCCCGATCTCAAAGATGTCCCCTTTGCGGTTGGCGGTGGTGTTCTCACCACGTGTAACTATGTTGCGCGCCAGTTCGGCTGTCGATCGGGCATGGCCGGTTTCGTTGCTAAGAAACTCTGCCCACAGCTCGTCCTTATCAAACCGAATTTTCACAAATATGGTGCAAAGGCTCAAGAAGTGAGGGAAGTGCTTGCAAACTATGATCCGCGTTTTGAAAGTGCCAGCATTGACGAGGCATACCTCAACATCACTGAATACTGTGACGAACATGACATGGATCCGGCAGCGGTGGTGGAGCAAATGAGAAAGGAAGTCCATGAAAAGACGAATATTACTGTGTCGGCGGGAATTGCCGCAAATGCGAGGCTGGCAAAGATTTGCTCAAACATTAACAAGCCGAATGGACAATACGTCCTCCCCAAAGAGAGAAACGCCATCATGGCATTTATGCGAGACTTGCCAACGAGAAAAGTGAATGGAATCGGTCGAGTTCTTGAGCGCGAGCTCTTGGAGATTGGGGTCAAGACATGCGGTGATCTGTATGAACAGCGGCAGTATCTGAACCGGCTGTTTGGAGAAAAGTACTCCGTGTTTCTCCTCCGCTGCTATCTGGGCCTTGGCCGTACAAAAATCCAGCCGGCGGAAGAGTATGAGCGCAAAAGTGTCGGAACGGAGAGTACATTCCATGACATATCAGACGCTACAAAGTTGAGAGACAAACTCCGATCCACGGCCGAGGCTCTGGAGAAGGATCTGAAAAAGAATGAGTGCAAGGGCCGCACACTCTGCATCAAGATAAAGCTCCATACGTTTGAAGTTTACACTCGGCAAGTCGTCCTGCCAAAATCAATACAACTTGCCGAAGACTTGTACAACTATTCGTTGCCGATGCTTGCAAAGCTAGAGCAGGAAATGCCGGGCATGAGGCTGCGACTCATGGGGCTGCGGTGCACACATCTTGTCAGCACCAAGAAACCTGATACAATGGCATTCTTTGGTTATAAACCTCGCCGGCAAGATGCTGGGGAATCGAGTGATGCCGGGATAGTCAAGAGAAAGGCGAGTGAGGCATTGGAAAGAGAAGAGGAGTGGGAGAAATTCGGTGGAGATGATGAAGATTTACTGGAAGATTTGGATAACAACATAGGCGACGTATCTCATGAACACGAAGAGGGACAAGACGACCTGCTGCAGGATAGAAGACATGGGAAAGAAATTGTGCCCAATCCACTCCCTGACCGCGAAGCTCCGCCACAGGAAGACTGGTGGGAGTGCCCGATATGCCTGCGCCCCCAGGCAGCAAACGAGCGGCAGTTTAACGAGCACATTGACTTGTGTTTGTCGAGACAAACAATTCGAGACGCGGTCCAAGCTGACGACCCGAAAGAAACGAAAGAAACGAAGCCTGTCCAGTCTGATGTGAGCAAACGGCCCAAGCTGACGGAAAAGAAGCGGGGCCGTCCGCCTACTACGGATCCGAAGCAGAAGAAGCTTTCTTTTTTCTGAATGTGCACATGATGGGTTATGAATGACGATATCGGTAGAACTTCTTGGAATTTTTGGACATAGTCTTGTTGGGAGTGTGAATGGGCCTCAATTCACGTTTGAATGCCAGCCGCAAGCGAAGTCTTTTGGATGTAACGATGCGTTCGCGTCACTTTGTCCTAGGGTCCCATCTCCACTGATCTGCGATGTATCGACTGATGTTTGCATTTTCTGCGCATGGGCGTTGCTGCAAATAGGGACGTGATATGACGTATGGAAGGTGAATGGAAAGAGTGCCTAATGGCTATCGCTAACTGGGGGATGATCACATCTGGATAGAGTTGGACTCTAGTACCTGTATTTGATGGGAAAGTTTCATGTACTTTGGGGATCCGCTATGCGAACAAAAGGAAAATATTTACAAATCATCATCTCGTTTACAACTCTCCGTGACCCTCGTCAGTGTCGGCGACAACCGTCTTGGCGGCATCGGCGGCCTCGGAGGCGGCGCTGGCAACCTTCTCGGCCACTTTCTCGGCCGCAGGCTTCTCGGGGGCCTTGACGCCTTCAATTGCCAGCAGCTCGGTCTCGAAGACTATGACATCGATTAGTGATCCGGTGTCGATACGGCGTGGGGGTTGAAGCAGAAGGAAAGGGGAGTGGGCAGTAGAGGACGTACCCAGAGTCGAGCCAGCCGGAATGGGACCCATGTTGCGCTGGCCGTAGCCCAGCTCGGGAGGGATCGTGAGGGTTCTGGCAGAGTGATGTAATGTTAGCAATGGTAGTCCGAGCAGCTGGGGCGGCAGTGACGCAGTGTTATTCTTACCTCTTCTCTCCAATGCACATGTCAAGGAGACCCTGATCCCATCTGGAGTGGCGAAACTCGTTAGCTTTAGGTCGCGAGGAATCCTAACATTGTTGGGGGGGAAAGTAAGGACGAACCCTTTGATCACCTGGCCAGCACCAAGCTTGAAGGTGAAGGGCTGGTTGCGATCATAGCCTGCCAGATAGAGTCAGCCACGGACGGCTCGAAACAAAGAGAGAGCGTCATCAATGCCCCCCAGAGGAGGAGGATAGCGTACTAGCATCGAACTTCTCGCCGTTGGAAGCCAAAGTGCCGCGGTAGTGCATCGACAACTTGTCGCCCTTTTGGGACTTGCGCTCGCACTCGACGGCGTGGGTGACCTCAATCTTGAGGTCCTCGGCGGCGACAACGCCAATGGCGCAGGAGGCCAAGGCAGAGAGGATCAGGGCTGCCTTCATGGTGGCGAACTTTTTTGGGGGTGAGATGGTGCGCGGATTGGGGAAAAAAAAGAGGCGGATGGAGGGGGGGCGAAGCGAGGCGAGAGCAAGATGAAAGCGTAGAGGAAGAGAGGAGGAAGAGAGAAGAGGCGATTGCTGATGGGCTTCACAGACGAGATGCAGTGATGCGGCAGCTGAGGGGCTTCCAAAGGCCAGCTATCCAAACTCCACCGAGCTTCCTGATTCGAATGGACGGATTGGATGAATCTGCTTTGGCGGTTGAGACATTGGCCAATGAGATTGCGGCAGTCTGGCTCCCCCGCCAATGCCAATTCCCCGGTGCTTCAGTGCCCTGTATAATGCTCCGTTAGTATACAATGGATTCGGGTTTTGCCCATGGCTCGATTATGATGAAATCCAGGTTTTGCGGATGGGATTTTGCACAATGGCATCACTTTCGCTGGGAGGATTTCGAAATGTCGTCACCAAAGGGGGGGGAATTCAGCAGCACGATTATCACGCGTGATCAAGTGCGTGCAGCCTAGGACAAACCACAACTGCAAGAAACGCATGGCCATGGTAATTGGCTGGATTGTTTATACGAGGATGCAGCAAAACTCGGGTATTGAGCGCATAAGATAAACATGCATGGGAGGGGTAAAAGGAAACTTTTGGGTTTGGTACGTCATGGTCCTTTGGGATCCTGTTTCAGGGGTCATGTGGATGTGAACAAGACGAGAGAGAATCGTGGAAGGGGGCTGCGATGATGCTATACAGGAGGCCCCAGGACAGGTACAAGCAATGTCATGGCCTTTTGGCAGACAACCGAGGCAAACGATGATGAAGGATTTCGGGCTGCAAAGACAAGGCGTCTTTTGGGCAGTACGGCATCAACGTCAATACGGCCAATTCGAAATGTCAAAATCGGATTGTTTAATTTCCTTTCTGACACCTGGGAGGCAAAAACTTCAATCAATCCCATCCAATCTCATTGGTATGACGTAGTCGTTGAGCCCTGAAAACCCCCAATCCAGGAGCCACGCTATATGCAAGGCTACCAGGGAGGCTGATTGCAAAGCCACATGACTTTTTGCAACTTTGAGGCCCCCCCGACAACAGGCGGCGGCACCATGCCAAAAGAGAGAAGCCGTTTTCTGGCTTTCTGGATTCTGGACACGGGGTTTGTCGATCAAGGTTTCGGGTGCAAAGGGCGTCCCTTGCATCATGAGGCTACTTCCCCGGAGCACCTTGCTAGCCCCGTTTGTGCTCACCCACACGCCTCGCACACCTTACACGAAGGGGATCTTGTGTGGGTAAACAACTCTCTGGAAAGGGTGTAGTTGGGCAGAAACGGAGAGAAAAGCGGAAGAGAAAGAGTGGTTGCATCACCTAGTCAGAAGAGGGCGACAGTCGAAAGAGATGAGCCCCCCCGTTTGCTTTTGCGCCTCCAACGTATCGCGGACGAAGCCGGAGGGGAGGCCATGCCCGGCATCACTCCCGCGAAGCAGCATCATCAAAGTCGCCGGTTGGCGAGTTGCTCGGAGTTTGAAGCACTAAGTAGAGTTTTCTTACAGTTTCCATGGCACAACGGGGCTTTTTTCACGTCATCACCGAAGAGAGCAACGGACACAGCCCCTGCTTCCCATCGTGGCTTATTCACCCACGACAAGCCGCAGGACAACTCACGAGCAGAGAAGAAAAAAAAAAAAAAAAAAAAAAAAAGAGCCCAGCCAGCGCTTCACGTCGCACAACGATATGGACGCGTGACACGAGCTGCACTGCAGGTAATAATTCTCTGGCTTTTTGTGGCACCCGCGAGTATGCATTCGTGCATACGCATACAGGCCTCCCTCGCAGAACGCGGTTCCACCAATACGTGCGAAGGTTCCCAGCCACCCGCTAAAGAGCAAGTGAGGGGAAAATTAGGAGGGACAGAGAAGCAGAGAGAAAAAAAAAGAGAGAGAGAGAGACAGACCAATCCCAACTTCCCACCTCAACCTGCCGCTTTTGCGATGCCGTTTCTCGACTTTGGCGACGACTCATCGGGATGATGGAGCACTCCGCTGATGCCTGCACTTGTGTGCTTTTGCGCCTGGCTGCCTGGCTCGTGGGGTCACTTGGATGTCGGGTTTGTCGAGCGTTCGCTGGCAGGTACCTGTGCGGTACCTCTGTGCGGACGGCAGAGCGCCGCAGCACCGCTCTCGGTACCTGTCCGCTAACACGGCTCCGTGATGGACCCCCGCGGCGCTGTTCGTCGGCCTGTATCTTGGCAGCCGCTGATTCGTCTCAAACGGCTGCAGGTCTTCTGGACGGGTAGCGGCGGTGCTCCATCTCGTCCATGTTACCAAAAACACTCACCGTCGACGCGCAGTCGCCGTGACTGTGACTCGAAGACGTGCAGACGCACCGGTCTCTCTCTCTCTCTTTCCTCTCACTGCCGCTGCCGTCCCCCGGCCGCCGCCGCTTCACTGTGGCCATGCTCAGACAGCCTCAGAGCAAAGTGCCGAAACCCAAGCCCCAAAACTCGCCCTGCCTAGTGACCACGACCCCTGCTCGCCCATTGCCATCATGAGGGCCCCTTTTGCCACTTGCCCGGCGTTTCTAGTGCAAAACGGGTCTCGAAGCTTTGGCTTCTGATGAGATGATGGCTTTTTTTTTTTTTTTTGTCCGAAGAGTGAGGCCAATCGCGGCCGATTGGCGGCCCCTGTCTCTCTCACAACCTTGTTTGGGAGGGCCTCGGCAGATGGTTTCCAAGGCGTGATGCCGTTGTTGAAGCCTGAGTCATTGCGTGCTGCTTTGGCTTTTGTGTTCAGAGCTAGTACCCGTTGCTGCTGCTGCTGCCTCCAGCCTTAATCTTGTTACCTATCTGTCGTCTCAAGTGAGCATGCTGTCAGTCTGTCGAGTAGACTGTGTCGTGGCGGGCGGTGCAGTTTTTGAAAAGTACAAGAATGCCTGTCCCGTCGTCCTCAGGATGCAGATTCTCTTCCCTCACCATCCCCATTAGGATAGCTACGAAACAGAGCATTATCTGCCAACTGCTACTATCTATATATCGACTACTGCCACTACTCTTCTCTATCTTCTCTTGACTACTGTTACACCAGACTTTCAGAGTTTCACCTCTCCATCAATCATCAACCAGCCAACCAACCAACCAACAGACCAACAACAAACCAACAATTGTGACAATGAGCAGCCAACGCAGCAACGTCTATGTCCACCAGGGTAGCCCCAGCCCTTCCACTGGCACCTCTTCCACTGGCAGCTCTCCCAGCCGCGCTTCCCGCTCATCTGGCCCGTCCGGGTCAATCCGCCGCGAATATGATGCCCGTATGCCATTGCGTCCAACGTCTTCCACCAGCTCCAGCATGCTAACAAGACCCATAGAAGGCCGTGCCGCCCAAGTAGTCCGCTCGGGCAACTCGGTTGTCATCAACCACCACATGAGGGACTACGAAACGGACTCCCCTTCTCCTCGCTATGGCGGTACCTACTAGTGATGCGTCTTCCATCGCATGGCATCAACAGTTTATATTCATGAAACTGTTTCGCCTCAGGGCGCCTTCACATCTCCCGGAGCTCCCCACACTCTTGGAGGCGCAACATTGCATACCACGCATGATTTCACAACCGCATGTTGGGACAAAACGCATTCTTGGGCAGGCCGGTAGAGAGTTAGCTTGGCTATGCGGTGCCATGGCTACTTTGCACATCCACTCATAGAACTACAAGGCGCTGTTGGCGTTCTTCTTGGTTGTTCTGAGTCTTCTTCTCCCTCTTCTTCTCCTTCTTTCTTTTTTCTTTTTTTCTTTTTCTTCTTCTTCTTCTTCTTGACTTTTCATTTTTGGCTTTTCTTATTTGGCTTTTCTTTACAACTCTTAGGCCCTGGCAACATGGGCATGGGCATGGGCATGGGCATGGGCATAGCATGGATACAGATACGGGCATAGATATGACTGTTCACTTGGGAACCTACGGATTATAGCAAAGCGAAGGATGGGTGGCGTCTATAGTGTTTATCGATTGTTTATTTTTATTTTTATCCCTTTGTGAAACGAAACGTTTATTCATGCACATCCCGGAGACATTTCCCAGTAAACCGTCGTCAGCCTTTTTATTTAGTTGTGTTTTGGGGAAAAAAAAAAAAAAAAAGCAAAAATGGATGTCTATCTCATAGCTTATCAGCACACACGCACTAGCACTGCAGGAACGAGATCGTCGGGAGGCAGCCCTTGAAAATTTTCTTTTCGCTCTTTGGGCGATCTATTTATGGTAGCAGATGTACGTACAGTAGCCCCCAGCGGTGCAACCTTGCGCTATGGGTGCGTAATACAGAATATGCGGGCGAGGAATAGGCAGCGAAATTTGGGATATTATTATAATTTACTCGACTTGTCGTTTTTTTTTTTTTTTTTTTTTTTTTTTTGGAAGTTTTATTTTTAGGCGTTGCATTAAACATGAGATTGGGCCTCAATCTCAAGCGGCAGGCCCTTGCTTCGTTTCAAGTCCTTGCTGGACACCACGCGAGCTCCAAGGAAAACATACGAAAATTCCAAGCTTTCAAACAATCCGTCTCCTCCTGATATCTCTCCATAGGGGGACTCTGCATATTAGTGCAAAACGAGTCGCGTTTCCCAGCATCCGTTTCCCAACACGTGTTCGCTATACAACTCTAAAGCTGTTTAAGCGCCGCCCTCCCGCTTAGCGTACTCATCCTCGATGGCCTCGGCGTACTTTTCCTCTGGAGAGCGCGGGTCGTCATGTAGAACACCCTCTTTGAGGAGGGTGTCGGGAGTAGGGCGATGAGAGATCTTGTCGTTGAGCTTGTCTCCGAGCATGTGCTTCTGGAGCTGTTGATTGGGCACTATTAGCACTTCCAGCCGCTATTTTCTATTTCGTTACAGTATTGTTGATTCCGGCATTCGAATTTTGGGATATTCAAAGACTGAATTGAGTGATTAATTGTTCGAAGCTGCTTACCTCTTTTTGATGAGCGAGGAGACCAGGTGCGGCTGTAGAATCTGGGAGGATGTTCTCTGAGGCGGGGGGTTAGCATGGCGAATCTAGCACGACGTACGGCGCACATCACAGCCTCCATCAAATAGCCGGATGTACGTCTTCCGCAATCAACGGACGGACGGAAAGTTGGGCATCATTGAGACGTACTCTCTACCAGCTCGGAGCGTTCGGGTCGGTGCTTCAGGTAGTTGGACAGCGAGTTCTTGCGAGCAGAGTTGGTCTTGACGGATGAGATAGTCGTCTCGTCGACCGGAACCGGGGTTTCTGTGATGTCGGCCATGATGATGGATTCGAGCTGAGTTGTGCCTGTGAGGAGTCCAGGTATGTAACGATGTAAGATCTAAGTAGTGAGAAGTGGCAAGACAGCTGGATCAGAGCCTTGATGTGCCCAACGAAAGCTCGTGTCAAATGACGTCAGGTGCTTCCAGAGCTCCCTCTGATATGTGGGGGTGGGGTTTTGTGGTTTTGCTGGAAGCTTAATCAACTCCAGCGGTAAGAGATCAGACGATGATCTGATGGGGGAAAAAA